>JAVGWX010000005.1:69127031-70367031 GCA_036924085.1 Ariolimax columbianus | reverse complement strand
GTATGGTGGGGTGTGGTGGTAGCAGCATGATCCTCAGATCAGCCAGCATTGGGCACAAAGTCAGGAGGTGCTCGACTGACTCCTCGTGGTCAAATCAGAATCTGCAGTTTGGTTCACGTAGTGGGTCTAATCTATTCAGATGTTTGTTGAGAGGGGCGTGGCCTGTTCTCAGCTTGAAGATCGAACTCTGGTCTCTTCGTCTCAGTTTCTTGGCTGGATCCTGGGGATCTGGTTTTTAGTGGTTTTTGAAATATACTCAGCCTGTCTGGGGTGTGGCCTACTGATCTAGCCACTCCTGTCTGGGGTGTGGCCCGCTGATCTAGCCACTCCTGTCTGGGGTGTGGCCTACTGATCTAGCCACTCCTGTCTGGGATGTGGCCCACTGATATAGCCACTCATGTCTGGGATGTGGCTCACTGATCTAGCCACTCCTGTCTGGGGTGTGGCCCACTGATCTAGCCACTCCTGTCTGGGGTGTGGCCCACTGATCTAGCCACTCCTGTCTATAGTTATTTTTCAGGATTTGCTTGCAGGTTTTTAGTGTGATACTAGGTAGTGTAGCAGCTCTAGCTGGCTGGCCTACCGAAGCAGATGGTGAAATGGGTCTGCACTAACTATATTCACACTCAACCGAATTTAAGAAACACTATTTAAATGAAGACACAATAGAATAGATTCTTTATTTCAACTAACTATAAATTTTTTATAAATCAAATTCTCTTACACACTTGCTAAAATACTACTACAACTTGATTGACCAACTAAAACTTGATTAACCAACTAAAACTTGATAGACAAACCGTAATGTGGATTGCCACAGAATAGAAAATTCGTGTTTGTTCTAAAACCCAGGTGAATCGTCCGTGGCCCTGTTTCCCTCGTCAACAGAGGTTTGCAGTGATCGTTGAAGAGCTGGATCGCTGTACTAGTCAAATATATCTCTAGTAGACGCTGGATTTTGGAGATACTTTTGGTAGACGCTGATTCTTGAGATAATTCTGCCAAAACGCTGATTCTTGAGATAATTCTACGAAAACGCTGATTCTTGAGACAAATCTGCTAAAACGCTGATTCTTGAGATAATTCTGCCAAAACGATGATTTTCTTTAGATAATTCTGCCAAAACGCCGATTCTTGACACAATTCTGCTAAAACGCTGATTCTTGAAATAATTCTGCTAAAACGCTGATTCTTGAGATTATTCTGCTAAAACGCTGATTCTTGAGATAATTCTGCCAAAACGCTGATTCTTGAGATAATTCTGCTAAAACGCTGATTCTTGAGATAATTCTGCCAAAACGCTGATTCTTGAGATAATTCTGCTAAAACGCTGATTCTTTAGATAATTCTGTTAAAACGCTGATTCTTAAGATAATTCTGCTAAACACTTGTGCACAATTCAGGTACCTCGTCGAACACAAGATGCTCCTATTTGATCAACCACCGCGTGTGGGACTTCAAAGTGTAAGGGTCATTAGTGAACGTACTTCAACACTTTATTCATTGTCTAACTTTCAGACGAGATTTCAGACGCTTGGTAAATTGGTTAATGACTAGTTACTGAATGAATCTTTGTAGTCACTGCTTGAAGAAGCTGCCACGAAATCTGTCTAACACTGAGAGAAAGTTGCTGAGTTCAACACTGGTAATCTCAGCAGAGATGTGAATAATAGTATCAAAGATGTCTAACTCGTGCGTGTCCCTCGTTGCGCACACACTACTAAATCTGTTTCTAACACTCGCTATGTTAAGCATCAATTTCAATACTATTTACCTCTCCTTGATATGCTGCTGAACATCTGGACTCTTGTGGTACAATATTGTCTGTCAAAATCTCTCTCTCTCTCTCTCTCTCTTGGCTCCAAAATCTGTCTGCTTTCTCTGTCTGCTTGACTCGTCTCTATACTCTAGAATGTGTGTTTCGGGATCTCCTTTCCTCTTTCTCGTTATCGCAAGACGGTCCTGTTCTCCTCGTTGTTCGCTCCCGAAATATATCGACTTGTCTCTAGACTGAGCCTCTAGATCTCCTTTCCTCTTCACTGTTATCTCAACATGGTTCTGTTCTATTCATTGCTCGCTCCCTAATGCTTATAGTTTGGTCTCTTCTAGCTATCTATACCTGCGGGTTATTCCCGATCACATGGTGCGCTAACGATGCGGGTTTTCTTATCTCGTACCTAGGTTTTTCTCCCCTAGATTTAAGAAAAAAAAACAGTTAATTGCACGTCCATGTTACGTAAGTTAACATCTGCATGGCTTAAAAACTAACGCTTTGCACTCCAAACATTCCTATGTCCGGATTTGAGTACATCTGTACTGGCCAGCTTTCTTAGTTTAATTCTATAAGAAACAATGAATGGCTACTGACTATCAATGCTCTACTCCCACCATTTCTAACTTGAATAAAACATGTCTAAAATCATATCCCTAATAAATCTACATGGCTAAGATCTGCTACAGTAGTTGTAGAGTTTGATACATCAATGACATTTTATCTTTTCAGACGAGACTTCGGTTTCCTTAGTGTCACTGTTTTTTTAAAAATCAGACATTCTACAAATCTCTTTTCTAATGAAATCCCTGTTAAATCTTTCTACTCTTTTCTTTCTTCCTTGCATATTTGTCTTGATGAAACACGAACTTCAATAGTCTTGGAGCAATTGATCAAATGGCCATTTACTTAAATCCAAACTGTGAATAGTTCTACTTTAAGAGTTTGAGATACTCCGATACAGTTTACAGCGGTTAGCTTCTCTACAAAAATACTGATAAATCTTCAATGCAATTGTATTGAGTGTAAAAAAAAACATTGACTTTCAGACCCATTGTAATCGTGATTGTTAACAATTAGCTAAGCTACGCCTAAGGCACAATTTGTATTGACACATCGGAAGGCTCGCTTGAATTGCTAAAAATCAGTGATCGGTGTCCTACTACAGTTAGCTGTGAGTGCGCTTTTGGTTGAAGTTGTAAAGATGTGAAACACGTGGAAAATGTTATTTCTAAAAATATTCACTGTTATGAAGGGTTTTTCATTTCAAAAGACTGATTTTATAAGAAGGGGTGGTTTTTATACCCTAAATAAAGAAAATTGTATACATATGTTTGTGGGCAAGAAAAAAATATTCACGATTGGGACATGGTGATCTGCACGTTATACTCACAATTTGAAATATTTTGTTCAAATGGAAGCTGAGATATTCAATTTTAAAACGCGGCAAACATTGTTGTGACACGCACACTAGTTGGTCTCTGCTGATGAAGACTAACGTCTGGTCATGCAAAATATACCGATAAGACATATTATTCATGCTCAGGCAAAACAGACTGGACAAGACCCTTACCTCGGCTTCCTAGTAGCCCTTTCTGAAAACGGCCTGTTTCCATGGCAGCCTGGCTAACGAGGTGGGGGATGTACTAGTGATTGATACGCCGATGAAGTCAAGCATAGCAAACCGCCTGCAGGACCTCGGTCCACCTTCATCAGCACGCTCGGGATGTGAAGAAAGCTACTGCAATCCGCCACTTAACGTCCTTTTCAGGGCACACAAAAGAGTAACCTACTCATTGTAGGCATTCGCAAACAACAATAGTTGGTATCTAATTCAAACAGCAATTTAGGATGTATTCTATTTTTATGCGCAGAGAGTGTGCTACTCTTCGCCCAGCCGTGTCACCAATAACAAGACTGCTCTTCATCCAGCCGTATCACTAATTACAATACTTCGCCCCCACCCCCCATCCACTCCTCCTCCGATGATGAGTTTGAATCTCTATACGTACGTATTTTGATCCTATCACGTGTGTGTATGTGTGTATGTTTGCGTGCGTGTGTGTACGTGTATATGTCTGAATGTAAGTGTAGGTGTATGAGTGTGAATGTGTGTATGAATGTAAGTGTAGGTGTATGAGTGTGAATGTCTGTATGAATGTAAGTGTAGGTGTATGAATGTGAATGTATGTATGAATGTAAGTGTAGGTGTATGAGTGTGAATGTCTGTATGAATGTAAGTGTAGGTGTATGAGTGTGAATGTCTGTATGAATGTAAGTGTAGGTGTATGAGTGTGAATGTCTGTATGAATGTAAGTGTAGGTGTATGAGTGTGAATGTGTGTATGAATGTAAGTGTAGGTGTATGAGTGTGAATGTCTGTATGAATGTAAGTGTAGGTGTATGAGTGTGAATGTCTGTATGAATGTAAGTGTAGGTGTATGAGTGTGAATGTGTGTATGAATGTAAGTGTAGGTGTATGAGTGTGAATGTCTGTATGAATGTAAGTGTAGGTGTATGAGTGTGAATGTCTGTATGAATGTAAGTGTAGGTGTATGAGTGTGAATGTCTGTATGAATGTAAGTGTAGGTGTATGAGTGTGAATGTCTGTATTTCGGGGGATGAGTGATGGGTTTAAAATAAAAAAGCTATTTTGCTCAATCCACATAGCGACGACTGCCAGATAAAGCAGCATTTATTCTTCTTCCTTGTAGATCCGCGTATCCCAGCTATGGAGAGAACGCAGTTGTTGATACGCGTAATTGATTCAAGTAACAACAGCAGGATGGCGGTAAGGGAACGGTGAATATTGATTGAACAGTACGAATGTAGCTGCCCTCTATAGGTCATCCATGTGTGACGTCAGGCAATTGTTGTCGTTGTGTGAGCTACGTCTATTTATGTCAGTCGTAGATTATGAAAAGGAAATGTACTATTGTGGGGGAGGGCAATCCATGAGGAACTCACCTTATGTGCTTCTCAAGCAGTGACGTGTGGGGACTTACATCAAAGTAGACTGGGTTCGTGGACACCTTTCCTTACTCGGCTGAAGGGGGATAATCTTCATATAATGTACAATATGTCGCTTACCAATGAGTCTTTTTTCGGTCACAGTTCACGTTGGTTTGCTAACTTCAATTGATGCACAGTGTTTAGACATGGAATAAACAAACAAATATTTTTTATATACATTTTCAAAAATTTATTTCCGTTTTTCCGAATGTTTCCAATTTAGTTATTGAGGATAGGCGTGAGTAAGTCTTTTCGTTGCGAATCTTGGCTAGGTGAAAATGACTGATATCACAAAAGCCATTATTATTCAACACGCCATGATATGTTTCGAACAACACACGAGACCAGCAGTTTTTTTTAAATTTCCATGCAGTTAACCATTTTGAAGAAGTATAATACTCTGTTTTGAACTGACGTGTTTAGCCTTTTATTTTTGTTTCAACAGTGGAATTGTTCTATCTGCCGTTATTAACGGTTTTTTTCCTCAAATCTGAGGGCTCCAAACGAAACTGAATCGAGAACACAGGATTGCGACACGTGATCGTGCCAAACCCCTTTGACCTACTTCTACTAACTTGTCTCAGACAAACTTTGTTGTGAGGGAACAGTTTTAAAATCCGAGTTCCCTTCCAATTTGAAACCTTTGAAACTCGAACTAAATTAACAATCGACACTTTAACACTTCCCAAGATCTCTTTCATTAACGGGAACAATTGCATAAGCTTAAAAACCACAATACTACTACTCATAACAAGCAAACGAAAATTATATTTACATATGATAGAACACCAAGCTGTTAGAATATATCTCATTGTACAGAGGAACTAGTTTGGATTCGGCTGTTCCTCTATCCGGAGAGAACAGATAACACTCGAGCACTTCCGATGCCAGAGTACCGTCATTGTCGGACGCAAATAACGGAAGTATCGTTTAGTATTGATCATGAGACAACTTGCTGGCACAAGCTGGGGAGCAGACGAAAGTATACTTAAGAAACTGTACACTGGAAGAGTGAGACCAGTTCTCGAGTATGGCATTGCGGCATGGACAACAGCAGCAAAGGCGAACTTCGATAAAATAGCAAACTTCGATACAATTTGCAAACTTCAAAACCAAGCCATGAGAATTATAACAGGAGGCATGAAGTCAACGCCAATTGTAGAACTTGAAAAGATTACAAAACTGCAATCCATGACCGACAGAAGAGACTGCAGAGCCCAGCAGCAAGCAGAGAAACTCAGAAGACTGACTGACCATCCAATGCATCAGAGACTAAACAATTTTGGAAATGGGAAACTAAAGCGGAGAAACTTTGCAGAAATAGCCAAAGTAAAGATGAACGAAGACCCTATGAACGCACTAACAACACCAACGCCCATCCCTACTGTACGAAAACCTACCTGGAGGCAGCATATATTTCCAGAGATGGTAGAAAATATACCAGGTATTGGAAACAAAAACAGCCAGACTGAAAAAGAAAGAAGAGATACAACCCTGAGGTACATAACGAACAACTACCCAAGCATGAACTGGACCCATGCAAACACCGACGGTTCTGTAACAAACACAACACAGAACGGAGGGGCAGGAGCATTCCTGAACCTACCAAATGGCAGAAAAATAACACTGTCAGTGGCAACTGGAAAATACACAAGCAATTTCAGAGCGGAGGCAGAGGCACTGAGGGCGGCAGTGGAAGAAATGGTGACAGGTAAAAGGAATGAAAACCACATAGTCCTGCTTACAGATGCCCTGGCCGTAGTCACAGCACTAAAAAGCCAGAAAAATACTAAACTTAATGATTTAAGAGCAGTACTCTGTCAACTATGCCAGCAGTCCGCACCAAAAAGAGTAGTGGTACAGTGTGTTCCATCCCACTGTAACATCCAAGGCAACGAGGAGGCAGACAGACTGGCAAAAGAAGGTGCAAGACTACCGCAACCAGATACTAGTATGACATACGAAGAGTCAAAACGGCTTATTAGAGCTAGATACATGACCAAATGGGAAACAGAACATGCTGGCTACACAAAAAACGATGCCTATTACCAGTTGAACAGAAGAGAGCAGGTCGTGGTCTTTAGACTCCGCACTGGCCACAATAGACTGAGGTACCACCTATTCAACAAATTGAAGATAGGTGGTACTGACGAATGCTCGTGTGGTACCGGGAAAATGACCGCTGAACATTTGCTGCAAAACTGCCCGACATACGAGGATCAGATAGAGCAGATGTGGCCATCACCAGTGGCAACACTAGACAAGCTCTATGGCAGTGTCGACAGCCTCAGGATGACCGCTGCTTTTTTCGAAAAAATACAGGTTGACGTCTGACAGCGTACGAAGAAGAAGAAGAAGAAGAAGAAGAAGAAGTTTAGTATTGCCATGCAAATTGAGACTCAGATAGTGAGGAATATTAATAATTTTTATTCTATGTTTTTATTGTGTGCTTTTAGGCTCCGTGGAAATTTAACTCAAAATAACTCAAATGTTTGGGGACTCGCCTAGTCATACTAGTCTGTTCACGGCACGACACTGCTCCCAATGTAATAACAAGAGAATGTCTGAAAGGGAATGATTATATTGATGGAATATTCAGGCTACATCTTTCGTTATCTTAGTTGTAGTTTATATCAATACATTCAGAAAGGGATATTATTATTACATGTAGAAAGTTATATCATCATTACATGTAGAAAGTGATATCATCATTACATGTAGAAAGTCTGTAACAATAAACTCCGACTCACCCAATGAGCAGCGGAACGGCGCGAACTAAAAATTTCTAAACGGATAAGATCCAAAACGAAGACATTCAAGGTCAAACTTTGCTCTGGGTCGTTGCGGAAGCAGCGAAATCACATAAACATGGCTGAGCTGGTCGTGTGATAGTCTGCCTGACAACTTATCGACTCGGAGAATAACATCTTGGGAGCCATATGCCTGTTCTTGTCTACGGGCCGCTCATCTATCCGACGACAAAATGGACCAGGCCAAAGGATGGGCTGGTACAGATTTGCAAACGATATGGAAGGGGGCATACATAATTGTGTTGCCATGATATTCTTCTTCATCTTCTTCTTCTTCATCTTCTTCTTCTTCTTCTTATTATTATTCAAGTTCGCCATGTTTTTTCCTGTTATGTCCACAAATGAAGGCCAGTTCTCTGGATAAAGGTTGCCGTAGTGGAAAGTTCTTTAAGGCGTCCGTACAGTTTTGTGTGGAGATTCGTCTTCGTGGGCCAGTTCTGAGTACGCAAATGACTAAGCATACACCGGCCGTGCGGGATATGTTTGTATGTCTATGTTGCCTGCCCACACATACACAGAATAGCACAGACAATGGCGGCGATTGAACGGCTTAACAAAATCTGGCAAGATAAACGGTTAGCACTATGCACGAAAATCAGATTAATGCGTACACCGGTCCTGTCAATATTCCTCTATGCTTGTAAGACATGGACAGTTACAGCTGACCTTCAACGAAGGATACAGGCCTTGGAGATGAGATGTTTCAGAAGACTTTTAAACGTCACGTACAAAGATCAAGTTAGAAGTGAGGAAATACGAGTTAGAATTACAACAGCAATATGGCCTTTTGAAGACCTCCTGGTAACTGTTAAAAGAAGGAAACTCGCTTGGTACGGTCACATATCGAGATCAAATGGTCTTGCAAATACGATCCTCCACGAAAAGGTGCAAGGCAGACGACGAAGAGGCCGTCCCAAAAAGAGGTGAGGGGACAACATAAAAGAATGGACCAATCTCCGACCAGAAGAGGTACAGGCTGCGGCCGCTGACAGAGAATTGTGGCGTGGTGTTGTGAGGATGTCTTCATGTATGCCCCAACGACCTCACCGGTTACGGGATGACCTTTGCCAACCTGTCTACCATCTCAGTTCCTGGAATGCCACAATGTGATAGTATTCACGGTAGCACGACCCTTCTTTCGGCTTTGACCTCGCCCATGGCTTTCTTAATCTGGCAGTTTTTCACTCTTGAGGGCTTGAAAACCCGACATTGCATCTGTAAGGAATATAAGCTTCTAACATTAGTCATCTCTGATAGAATATCCATTTATACACAGCACACATACGTTTTATCAGTTGATGCCAGTAAAGAAAGATTTTGTGTCCATTTGTATCTTTGCAGTGAAGTTGTGAAAAAGTAAGCAAGGAAAACTTCATGTTAACCTGACATAGTGTATCATTATTTTTCTTATTTTAAACATGTTAATGTATATCCTGTATAGAATGGAATTGGCTGTTACATGGAACCGGGAGCAGCGCAAGAGCTGCAGCGGTCAGTGACACGTAGCTGACTGCTAGAGTCAGGGCTAGCGAACCAGAGCTGACTGCTAGCGTCAGGGCCAGCGAACTATTTCCCATGGGATCAGATGATTCCCTCTTGTTATAGAATGTATAACTCATTTCCCATGGGATCAGATGATTCCCTCTTGTTATAGAATGTACAACTCATTTCCCATTTGATCAGATGATTCCCTCTTGTTATAGAATGTATAACTCATTTCCCATGGGATCAGATGATTCCCTCTTGTTATAGAATGTATAACTCATTTCCCATTTGATAAGATGATTCCCTCTTGTTATAGAATGTATAACTCATTTCCCATGGGATCAGATGATTCCCTCTTGTTATAGAATGTATAACTCATTTCCCATTTGATAAGATGATTCCCTCTTGTTATAGAATGTATAACTCATTTCCCATTTGATAAGATGATTCCCTCTGATAACCACAGATTCAGTGGCTGCTCCTGTGCCTTTCACTTGATCAATTTATTCAGTCCAGGTTTTTCTGTTTTCTTCCCACATTTATATAACATTAATACATCTCTGACTGTCCTATTTGGAACCTGTAGCACTTTACTGGTAAGGATAGAATGGGATCATTGCCTTTTCATAAAAGGTGACTGAATGCAATGCTCATAAGCCATGCTCTATCCATCCAAGCTTATATGCAACATTCCCAACGTCGCAGACAAACCACAGACAGAAGAAAACACAACTACCAAATACATCAACCAGAAATTCCCACCAAAATAATGGACCCAAGTATATATAGATGACTCAGCAAAAGATTACATAGAAAATGAGGGAGTGTGCACGTCATCAAACTAAAAAAAAACCCACAAAATCTACCCAACACAGTTTCCGTTGGGAGATATAGTAATTTCAATGCTGCTGCTACATCCCTGAGGCAGACAGTTGAAGCCATCATAAACTTTAAGGAGCGGCAGAAAAGCAAGAGACATGTGGCACAGCCTCCATGACAGCTGAACACCTACTGCAGTTCTGCCCATCATACACCACTGGCAGCAGACAATGTTCTCCCATGAGACACTATAGAGGTGCACAGAGCCTCTGGCCGACTGAAGTCATTAGTCGTAGTCCGAAGACAATGGGGAAAAAAGGACTGCAAACAGGGTACACAGGCATGTGCTCGCGTGGAGTGATCCAATCAAGTGGTGGAACATGCTCATCGGGTTTTTCTGCTCCATGAGAGGAGCAGAGTGGCGGCACATCCCTCTCCAACTCAATTAATGGATAAACTGTATGACGAAAAGAAAAGGACAGTAAAGTTATGCAGGAGATGCGATAATTTGAGAGCGGATGAAGAAAAAATAAAAACATAACCATCAGCACATACGCTATGACAAGAGTAATAGTTTTTTTCCTTTAAAAATCCATGAGGATTCATATTTGTCCTTGTTCACTCACATTGAAGCATGGGGCCACCACTACAGCTGACACCCATGCGTGACCCAGCACCAAAACCTGAATGTGCTATTGAAACGGTTTATTTGTCAACCCCATGCCATGTGTTTTAGGACACAGCAGATGTGGTCTTTCCTCTTTCAAGTAGCCTGACAGTTTTTCATGATGAGGCTGTCAACCCCATGCCATGTGTATTAGGGCAAGCAGATGTGGTCTTTTATCTCCAGCAAGGGATCCAGGGGAGTTGCTGTATGATTATTTGAAGGTACAACTTTGCCTGTCGTAAACAGGCTTATATGCTAATTAATCAAAAACAATTGTCCCCCAATTGTGTATTACCTGTGACTCATCATGCTGTTTTGTTTATTTCAATATAGGTGGCTATTAAAATAATAGACAAGACACAGCTAAACCCATCCAGTTTGCAAAAGGTACTTTTTCTTTGTGAATGCAATATACATTGATGTGCCTTGAGCGCTAATGGGGGGGGGGGGGTATTAATGGCTCTGTAACATGCCAGGCATGTCATAAGAGACAACTTACGAGGGTTGGGTATTTGCTAACTACTGTAGTTACCATCCCCATAAAAAAAAAAATTTACTTTTACACCATTTTTTAAAAATAATCTAAACTAAGTCAAATCTCTCCAACTGTATTGGTTGTTGTCGAGTTCTTTTATATTTATATAAAGTGGTTTGGATGTTCGTCTTCTTACCACAAGAACATGCTTTCAAAACCTTGGCATTGCATCGGCTGTTTTATAATAAATGTAAAATTAATATTTAAAAAACCTGGTGTGTACAGTGTGTGGTAACTGTAAGGGCAAGTAGCCTTTATTCCTCACCACTAGAAATCCTCCTGTTGAACCTCAGAAATTGGAATAAATATATGAGGTAGCTTCAAAAAGTTCCAGGGATTAGTGGATTGTATAGAAATATGTTACAATAGAATTATCTACACTACATTTCCTTCAAAGTAGTTCCCTTCAGCAACTACACACTTTTGTTAACGTGCATACAGCTGCTGGGAACATTCGTGGAACCCATTCTTTGACACCTCTCTCAGCTGTCTTGTCGCATTGGTAATAACGTCCTCAGCATCATTGAATCGCTGTCCTTTAAATGCCAATTTCAGTCGAGGGAACAAGAATAAATCAGACGGTGCCAGGTCGGGAGAATATGGAGGATGTTCCAAAGTAATGACAGTGTGCTTTGCGAGGTACTCTTCACCATTAGGGATCGATGTCTGGGGCATTGTCGTGCAGCATAACCCAACTGTTTGTTCTCCATTTCTCTGGTCATTTTCTTCTGGTTGCATCTTGTTCTCCATTTCTCTGGTCATTTTCTTCTGGTTGCATCTTGTTCTCCATTTCTCTGGTCATTTTCTTCTGTTTGCATCTCTTAACCGACAGAGGATATCAGCGTACATTGGCCTCCTTCAGGGATGAAATCACGGTAGACAATGCCCTGGAACTTTAAAAAAACTTCCAACATAACATGACTTCTCAATAACAACACAGAATTTGACATTTGTACGTTGTTCAAACAAGAACATTTTCAACTCCGACGATGCAGCGAGCGCAACACACAAGCAAAATTCTGTAACTTCCTGTTCGAGAGTATATATGAAGGCTACATCTGCCATGTCATTTCGTCAAGGTCACTACCAACTTATAAATATGTATTCTCCACAAAATCATCTTTCATTCAAACACGAGTCGACTATTCCTGGAACTTTTTGAAGCTACCTCGAATATAGTTCTTAACCTTCTAGTTTCCAAATTTTTAAAATTACGTCACAAACATTTAGACGTAATCATTTTTGGGTACACCAGTAAATCCATGAAATTGACACAAGGCACTGATAGTGTTCCAAACCAGATCGACCTATCTATTACTTATTACTTTCCACTACAAACGTATTTATAACAGCTACATAAACAAACTAAACAGACCTACCTCAGAAAAATCAGTTACAAAAACTTAACTTCATGGCAGCCGTTAATGGAATAATCTTCCAAATCCATGTGAAACAGAGAAAAAAATTGTTTAAAGTAAATATAGCCATCGTGTTGTTTTCATGACGGAAGGAAGTGGTCTTGTTTTCAATTCATCTGTTTCTTTAGCTAAAACCGGTGAACGAATGCCCCAGTTGAATTTCTTTTGGCCAATGGTAAAACAAAAATGTCAAGATTTGTATAGAATATTTTCAGTCTTATATACATGTTTGAATGTTGTTGTTGGAATCTATATGTGCTGACTTGTTCATTCTTGACAGATTTTCTCTGGTAGCATGTTGTAGTGGCTCTATTTATATACCGTAGCATACTGAAGAAGGTGAACCTGGACCCACCTGGCTGTATAAGATTCTCAGCAAACTCACCACAATGGTGCTAATTTGTTACGATAAAAAGTATCCTGTCGCAAAGCTGTTGCGACAATGGTTCCACAAACTCTACTATACTAACTTGATCAATTATTTTTTGGGATCAAGACGCCGAGCAGCGCATGAGTTGCAGTAGTCAGTGACTTTATAGCTGACTGCTAGTGTCAGGGCCAGCGAACCAGAGCTGCTAAGACCCTTCTACACCTCCACACTGTGATCCTGGATAATATGCTGCAATAGAGCAGACTGGCTAAGGAGAAGGGATCGAAGAGGGAAGGCTTAACCCTGTAATAAAAAAAATCCCTGCTGAAGTCGGATGTGTCGGACCAAAAAGTGCAAATACAGCAGTGAAGCTGTAAACTAGGACACAACACATTCCGTTCACCTGACTACATCCTGCTACTTGCAAAGCCCTTTACAGGGCTTGTTAGCAGATGTTTAAGAATGAACTAAGAAAAAAAAGAAATTGTTTTTCACTTAAAGGATGCATGTTCATGAACCAGTTCTTGCTGAATCTTTGACCTTTGTCTGATGAAACAGTCTGTGATCATCTGATGATGTCATTTGGAGCGGTAACAACTTCCTACACTTTGCTTGGGGTTCATAGTATGGCAGTTCTTGTGGTGATACTGCAGTCTCTTCTGGGAGGATGTGCACACCACAGACAAGCAGTTCTTGGTTTACAATGTTTGTCCAGAAAAAATTGAATGTTTCATGATATACTTGGGGAAGGAAGACCTGTCAGGCAAAATATGCTGATCAAACATGTTAGTCAGGGTCAGGCAAATCATACTGGCCAAGACCCTCACCTCGGCTTCCTAATATCCCTCCCTTGAAACAGGTTGTTTTCATGGCAGCCTGGCTAACGAGATGAGGGATCGACGTGACCCTCTTCATAGTGAGCAACACGCTGATGAAGCCAATAATAGCACAACCACCTGGAGGACCCCGGTCCACCTTCATCAGCACGCTCGGGGTGTGAGTAAAGCTACTGAAACCCACCACTTAACGTCCTTTTCAGGGCGCACAAGAGAGTAACCTACTCATTGTGGACATTGACAAACAAGAAGAAGAACTTCCTACTTGGGGTTCGTAGTATGGCAGGTCTTGTGGGGATACAGTAGTCTCTTCTGGGAGGATGTGCACACCACAGACAAGCAGTTCTTGGTTTCTAGTGTTTGGCTAGAAGAAATTGGATGAGTTACTTGAGCCAGTTGCAATAGTGCAGTACTGTATCCTACAGAATTTCAAAATATTGAAATATTTTTTTGTTTCTGTCCAGCTTTTTCGTGAAGTCAGAATCATGAAACTGCTTGACCATCCAAACATAGGTAAGTGATATTGTTTTGTATATTTTCCTTCTGCCATATCTGCATATTTTCTGAATTGTGCACCTGGATTTTGTCATCCCTTTTGTTAAATCATTTGTAGTAACGTTTTACAATTTAGCACACATCACCGCAAATTAGGGCGTATCTTTTAAGGCATTCAAGGGATGGCCGTGATAGGATTTTTTGTTATGGCCTGTTAAAGTTGTATAATTTATTACAATGGATACTTTCATTTGCCATGATGCGGGTATATATGAGTCGGTTCTAGTTCTTAGAACATACGGATGCAACATCCACCCTCCGCTGATTCCAACTTTAGGCCATCCTGTGCTGCTCCACACAGTTGCTCTGGATTCCTCTACCATTGTTCTTCACTAGTTATTCTTTGACCTCCACGTTCTTCTCTTTCTCTACCGCTACCAACCCCTGAACAGGGCTTTGCAAGTAGCAGGATGTAGTCCGTAGAACGGAAAGCAAGTGTCGCTAGTTTACAGTATGTTATTAGGTATTTTTCTGAGAATGGGTCCCTTAAAGCTGCAATTTCTTTTACTCTCCATCTATGTGGGGTCCAAAAGGGGATGAGTGCAAAGAAAACACTGTAACTTGCCAGGTATGCCATAAGAGGTGGTTAAGAAGTGTTGAACATGGGATTGGCTACCAAATTCTGTAGTTCCAACATCAAAAACACAACAAAATGACTACACCTTTTTTGTATAAGGGTAGCAACTAAGTCAAGTCCCTATAGCTACTTTATTTGTTGAGGTCTTTGTTGACTATTTGATTCAAGTAACCCACAGAGACATTTGCTGATGCAGGTCTGCAGTCTTGCTGTGGTACTCTTACGTACTTGCCATGTTTCCAAGATATGGCACTATTGATCTCCACTACTTCCTGTCCATTATACCGGTTAACAACTTTGTTGTTGTCTCTTGGTGCTATGACATGGCAATATCCAGTATCCTCTCTTTGCCATAGTTTTGTTTTCGTATGCTGTATACTTACAATATTTTATTATTTTAAAATGTGTTTAGTTTGAAGCACCAAACATTTTTTTAAACAAAACTGAGAACAATATTTCTAGTGGCAGAATCTGTGTACGGCCTAATTACTTACTTTCCCATGTCAAACATTACATTTCCAATGTTCAGCCACATGAATCGCCTTGTTATTTCCCCTCAACATGTCATCCATAGTGTATGTTTCCAAAAGATTTGGGCAGATCATCAGTAGGGCTGCTTTATAATTCAATTTGCTTTGGTAGTGAAAGGATTGACTGACTGAAAATTCATTTCCAGGGGACGTCCAATTGCTGTGTTAATTACAATCTACTTGGAATTTCCTTTTGTCTCTCCTCTTGCGACCTACTGACATAATTAGACTTGAAAAAGCTGCAAAGAACTTGTAGAATAAAAGACACACCCAATGATAAGATTGCCTCATTGCAATGCTGTACAAATCCCCAATACGGGTGTTCTTACTGAGGAGCTTTGCACTACACTACAGCCAGGAGGAACACTGCCCATCTTCTAAGTACGCCTCGAATGTAAGAAGAGCCACTGTAATCCTCCCCCCAAAAAACACCACAGATTAAATTAACTCTCTACGTTTACAACCAACAAGCTACATGAACCATCTTCACCATTTGCTGAGAGAATGAGAGAGACTGAGCACCTATGTGTCTGCCCAGAGAACAATGATGCTGATTCTAAACACAATAGAACTCAGTGCGAGTGATTAGGGGACGGCGTGGGCTAGTGGTTAAGTGGCAGCACCCGTCGTTACCATGGGGAAGCAAACCGTTAGAAAATGCAGGAGGAAGCAGACCCTTACATAAAATGCATGTAAAAGTCGGATGCACTGGGCCGACAGGCGCAAAATAAAAACATAGTTCACCGCACACCGCCTTGGTGAATAGAGAAATAAGGCGAAAGTCACAAAAAAAAATACGAGTGATTTTCAACTACACCAGTGATGTGCATAGTTTTATCTGTTCAATAAGTAAGATGAGAACCCTCTTTAACGGCCAATTTCAGGCTTCAAATTCATCAAAATATTTGTTTTCTGGGCAGAATGTATGGTCGTCTGTTTTAGAAGGGCAATGGTGGAACTGGGACTGACCTGGCGACAGTGGATTTTTATTTATTTTGAGAACGACATGTGGTCTTATAATGACAGCTAAAGTTACGATTTTCACTATAAATATCTGTGGCGCAAACAACGATGAAGATGAACTATGAAAATATGGAAGAAATAAAGATTAGGAAAGCAGACCACGGAAAAGGTGGCTTACAGAAATATCTGGCAAGATGAATGCCGCTGTGCATGAGGCACACAGTCGGACTTGTTCTAGAGATATCTTAATGACCTGACGCTGAAAGACATAACAGGATAAGCGAAAAGAAGATAAGTAAGAAAATATATAAAGTTTGAACTTAGGAACAATGTCATTGTTGCCTTTGTCTTTCCATCCTTTTTTATAACAGTAAAACTTTTTGAGGTCATTGAAACAGAGAAGACTCTTTATCTTGTTATGGAATATGCAAGTGGAGGTAAACTTTTATTATTGTGTTGTTATATAAATCACTTATCTTGTTTATTATGTTTGGTGATAATTGTGTTGTTTTGTTATATAAATCACTTATCTTGTTTATTATGTTTGTGGATAATTGTGAGAAATGACCTTTCGGAAAGATATGAAAGTGTTCAATCATTGAGAATCATGTCAAGTTTGATACCAAGAAAATGAACCATTCATCTCTCTGAAAGAATCACAGAATAAACTGCTCGTCTCTCTGAAAGAGCAGCAAATAGTGAAACCCAGAGAAGTTTGTCAAGATATTTACAAGAAAATAAACCACACACACAACAACAAAAACCAGTCGTTATTTGTGTACAAGGTGGATACCTTATAGATCCTACATAACTATCAAGACCTTACAAGATTTATCTGTAGAATTACCCACAATGGCAGACATGCAGGTCCTTGTTAGACATGCATGTCTGGTAACATTTTAATCAGGATTATTGACTCGGTGATACAACATAGGGTAGGAAGGATGACTTGGATATAACGAGTGATTTGTTCGAGTGTTATGTGACTTCTGACATGAGGAACAAGTTTCTTATTATACATGCATGCAACCTTATCAACAATTGTCATGCAACTTGGTACGGTGTAATTTGCGTATTTGTATTTGTAAGGCTACACATCGTCAATTTCAAACCTTAAACTGTAGCTGTCAGGGGGGTCACAACTAGCGGAAATAATCATGCCTTTTTTTTATATGCAAAATTGTAGCTGGAACAGGAAAAAGTCATAGTGGCTTTTTTTTTATGTGAGAGAAAAAATAAATGAAAAATAATTGAGTTGATTAAAATTAAATTAATTCAAAATTTATAAATGGATATGGTCATATACCACACCAAGACGAACACACAAACGAAACCTACCTTACGACCAATATGCCTTCATCAGGGACAACCAATAACAGCAGTGCTGAACTAGCAAATCATAGAAGAAGGGATGATTACATGCGTGGGGGATGTTAACACATAAGGAACCAATAGTGTACTGATCTGATATTCTGTCTCACATCGTGACGGATCAGGCCGTCGTCTTTGTTCACAATTTTTATTCAAAATTGTTGGAACAGGAAACATGTTTGTATTTTCATCATAAAATAACCATAACAAATTAATTGATAAAGTTTATTTAGTCTTAGTCGACCTGTATTTTTACCGGGATAGATTCCCTCGTGCAGGTCCCAGCTCTGGCGTGAGCTGGATATAGCCAGGAGAAGGATTTCCTGCTTAGCGAGCTAGACTGAAGCAGCTTATGTTTTGATAAGTGCCGCAGAGAGTGGTTAACTGATGTGCGGGTACATCTTAATAGACTTATTAACCACTAGAACAAAGTAGACCAACAGCCGGGATCAAGATCATGAGCTGACTGCTAGCATCAGGGTCGACGAACCATAGCTGACTGCTAGCACCAGGGTCGATGACCCAGAGCTGACTGCTAGCACCAGGGTCAGTGAACCAGAGCTGACTGCTAGCACCAGGGCTAGTGAACCAGAGCTGACTGCTAGCACCAGGGCCAGTGAACCAGAGCTGACTGCTAGCACCAGGGCTAGTGAACCAGAGCTGACTGCTAGCACCATGGCCAGTGAACCAGAGCTGACTGCTAGCACCAGGGCCAGTGAACCAGAGCTGACTGCTAGCACCAGGGCCAGTGAACCAGAGCTGACTGCTAGCATCAGGGCCAGTGAACCAGATCTGCCAAGACCCTTCTACCTTCTACACCTCATATACCACACCAAGACGAACACACAAACGAAACCTACCTTAAGACCAATATGCCTTCATCAGGGACAACCAATAACAGCAGTGCTGAACTAGCAAATCATAGAAGAAGGGATGATTACATGCGTGGGGGATGTTAACACATAAGGAACCAATAGTGTACTGATCTGATATTCTGTCTCACATCGTGACGGATCAGGCCGTCGTCTTTGTTCACAATTTTTATTCAAAATTGTTGGAACAGGAAACATGTTTGTATTTTCATCATAAAATAACCATAACAAATTAATTGATAAAGTTTATTTAGTCTTAGTCGACCTGTATTTTTACCGGGATAGATTCCCTCGTGCAGGTCCCAGCTCTGGCGTGAGCTGGATATAGCCAGGAGAAGGATTTCCTGCTTAGCGAGCTAGACTGAAGCAGCTTATGTTTTGATAAGTGCCGCAGAGAGTGGTTAACTGATGTGCGGGTACATCTTAATAGACTTATTAACCACTAGAACAAAGTAGACCAACAGCCGGGATCAAGATCATGAGCTGACTGCTAGCATCAGGGTCGACGAACCATAGCTGACTGCTAGCACCAGGGTCAGTAAACCAGAGCTGACTGCTAGCATCAGGGTCGACGACCCATAGCTGACTGCTAGCACCAGGGTCGATGACCCAGAGCTGACTGCTAGCACCAGGGTCAGTGAACCAGAGCTGACTGCTAGCACCAGGGCTAGTGAACCAGAGCTGACTGCTAGCACCAGGGCCAGTGAACCAGAGCTGACTGCTAGCACCAGGGCTAGTGAACCAGAGCTGACTGCTAGCACCAGGGCCAGTGAACCAGAGCTGACTGCTAGCACCAGGGCCAGTGAACCAGAGCTGACTGCTAGCATCAGGGCCAGTGAACCAGATCTGCCAAGACCCTTCTACACCTCCATGCGGTGATCCTGGATAACAAGCTGGCTAAGAAGAAGAGATTGAAGCGGGAAGGCTAACCCGGTACTAAAAATGCCTGCTATCGAAGACGGATATGTCAAATCGAAAGATGCAAACATCGCAGTCAAGCTGTAAACTAGCAACACAATGCATTCTGGACTACATCCTGCTACTTGCAAAGCCTTGTTCAGGGCTTGGTAACGGGAGATTGAGAACAAACGCAGAATAATAATAATACCCGGAGCCTGTTGGGCGCCATCTATGCTGCTCTTAACAAACCACCTAACCATGGTCGATGTTATGCCATGTCACACAGTTAGTTTCCTCTTACGACATGCTCTCGATGAGGCACCGATTCTATTCTTGTCATACACAAAGTAAAAGTCCTCCAGGCAGTTGTGCTATGCTTTGCTTCATCTGTGTGTCGCTCACTACTGTGGGGATCACGTTAATACCTCATCTTGTTAGCCAGGCTGCCATGAAAACAGCCCGTTTTCAGGAAGGGCTACGAGGAAGCCAAAGTGAGTGTCTTGTCTCAGTATATTTTGCATGACCCTGACTAACGTGTCTTCCTTCCCAAACTTAACGTCTTTATACTGGTCTAGAAGATTCTGCAATCTGTATACAACCAGTTTCATTTACATTTCCTTGCTCCAAAAGCTATGTGCATCCAATCTATTTCTTAAATGCATTAACTGTCCATGCCTCCGCTGTGTAGCTGACTCTGACAGCAGAGCATTAAAATATTTGTGACATCCATTTCAGGTGAAGTGTTTGATTACTTGGTAGCTCATGGCCGCATGAAAGAGAAAGAGGCTAGGGCCAAGTTCAGACAGGTTAGTTGTTGCTTAGGACTGTTCTAGTTTCTTGTTACATTGAATGTGGCATGCGTTTTCTTCATTTTTATTATGCTTAAATTGGGCTGGACATAATGAGATCATCCTGGTCACATAGAAAGTGCGCCTGTCCTCAACTTACAACAGGGGGTCACTAGCAGAACAGGCTGGGATGTCGTCTTTATAATAAATTCAAGATTGGCATTGTGTATCTCTATATCTGTGACCCCCTCCCCCTCTCCGTGGCAGCGGAACACCTACTGCAGTTCTGCAGTGAAAAGACTAGCTCAGGGCAGCAACCAATGTCCTTCAATGAAAAACTGTACGGGAGTGTATAGTCTTGACGTGACTGCTGCCTTTTGTTAGAGTCAATGAAGACGAACAAAGATTATAATATTTAAATGGGGCAGCGTAGCAAAGTGGTTAATTGACACAGCTTTAAGTCCATACAGGCATATTTCTGAATTCAGCAAGGTAGGGTCACTATGGGAAGTAAACTCATTAAAAAAAAAATACTTCCTTATGTCAGCTGCACTTGACAGTAAGGTCACGTTCTGGCTCTAGCCATAAGGAGGAACGGAAATAAATAAAATTGCTGGATAGAAAATCCAGCCCTTAATTAGTTTGTCCATTTATTTTATTTAATCTCTTTGTCCTACATGTGAAGCATTGAGATACCCCTACAGCTGTCCTTACAGGAAGCCTGTATCCGAGCTCTTCTGGTGGTAGTTTATGTGGCAATTGTTGTACATGATGAGAATGCTAACTTTAACCTCCTTTTGTGACATGTTTTGAATGTTTCCACATGGTGTGAGTTTGTCCATTAACGTTAATTGACATGCTTCAATTGCAGAACATTAACCTGTTTTATCATTGTCTTTCCATAGATTGTGTCCTCTGTACAGTACTGCCACCAGAAACACATAGTCCACAGAGACCTCAAGGTATGCATGCTGTTATGTGTGGTTTCAGTTTGTAGTTGTGTCTGAGTGCTTGGAGTATTGGTCTTTCACAGCAAAGTGACAAAGTATGAAAGATGGATATAAAAGATGGTGCCCTAGGGGCTGCGGATCTACATTGCTTTAGTTCATTATGGATGCCAGCAGGTCACGGATTTACCTGGAATTCGCACTAGTGTATGACTTACACTTCTGTTCATGGAAACGTGTCGTTTTCCATTCCCATTTGAACTCGTTAATTCGTAGATTTTTTGTTTTCTTCCTTCCGATTATCCTAGCCTGTACATCAGCTATATGAATTAGCACTGTGCTTATACCTGTGTCGTATTTTCATGGTCTAGTTCAAATGGCTGAACTTCGCGAGATTGGCGCCCTTTGCAGACAGTGTCAGCTTTGGTGTGTCTGAAATTTAGATACGACTATAATTGACTAGAACACAGGGAGATACGCCCACCACACGACTCACACACTTAGTGATGTGCAGCGACCTCTTGCGGTTATGGGAAAAGCACGACACACAATGATAGATATCATCCCCTCCTCTACCTTGTGGGATACCTGTTTATTGTTTATGTGAAAGGCTTCGGGAGTAAACCCTGAGGAAAAATCTCTATCCTGTGCTATCTTCAGTTATTTCTTGCTCACTTTAATTCAAATCACCACGCAAGTCACTTATTTCAGCGGACACAGCAAGAGAATATACTGTCCACACGACTGAACAAAGACAGTGGTCTTCATCGCATGTGGACAAACATCATAGATGGATATACCTAGCTTACAGTTAGGATGAGGAAGTCACCCCACATCTCAAAAGCTTAAGAACAGGCAGGTGCAACTTATGGTCAGCGGGTTGCATCCGACCCCTGTCCTAATTTTCACTGAAACTGGGCTACCAGACCTTGAGTGGGATAAACTAAACGGGATATCAACCAATGGTTGGCTTGGCTTCGTTCATTCTCAATCTCCCGCTACCAAACCCTGAAAGCGCTGAAGTAGTAGAATGTAGTCCAGAGAACGGAATGCGTTGTGTCATAGTTTACAGCTTGACTGCTATATTTGCACCTTTCAGTCCAACACATCTGACTTCAGCAAGATCCAATGGTTGATCAGACTAGAATTATCTTATATGAACATCAATACATAAGATTTGTGTGCCGAAGGTGGATATGTTGGACCAAAAGGTACAAATATCACAGTCAAGCTGTATACTAGCGACACGGCACATTCCGTTATCCGGACTACATCCTGCTACCTGCAGGGCTTAGTAGCGGAAGATTGAGAATGAATTCAGAAGGAGTAGAACAACAACAAAACTTCTGTGATCAATTTCATTTCAAATGTGGTTGTATACGTACAGAAAGAACATGTGTTCTTCACATATGTAGACCATAAATGTAAAACAGCCAACCCAAGTGAGGGAAACACCATTGGTGAACTCTTCAATTTGTTTTCTCTCTATAGGCTGAAAATTTACTCTTAGACAGTGATATGAACATCAAAATAGCAGACTATGGTTTTAGCAACGAGTTTGTCCCAGGCAACAAGTTGGACACGTTTTGTGGTAGTCCTCCATACGCAGCACCCGAGCTCTTTCAGGGTAGGTTCATCAATTCATATATATATATATATATAAAGCAAAGGCCGCTGTCTATCATAGACGATGATGGCATAATTTATTTTGTTAGTGCTATTTTTAGTAAGGATTAATTACGCTACTTTTTATCCTCACTCTCTCGTCTCGAGCCGCCGGCCCCAGTCGCAAGTCAAGGACAAGACGACTAGGCGGCAACTACGATATGCAGGGAACTCCGCATCAAACACCCGTGAAAAAGACGCGGAGTCCGGAGTCGAATCCCCACCCCCTGATCACGAGGCCGACGGTTTAACCACTTCGCCACGGAATCTACATATATATACACAACTGACTGATGAATACAAAATGATCCTAAATGGTCTGTTCTTGCACTGAGATAAGTGTATCAATGTTTGTGGGAAATTATGTTGAGAAATACAGGACAATGCAAATGCAATAATAAATGGTTTTCAAGATCATTTCTCACTAAATTTTAAAAAATAACAATAGATATTTGTAACCTAATTACTGATTTGCCCTCTTATTTACATTGCGTTGTTTTCAGGTAAAAAATATGACGGCCCAGAAGTAGATGTATGGAGTTTAGGTGTTATATTGTATACCCTGGTCAGTGGATCCCTTCCATTTGATGGCCAAAACCTCAAAGTGAGTTCTTATTTTCTCTATATTTCATTTGCATACAGGATGGAAACATTTTTGTTCTGATTTGAAATAAATGAAATAAAGAAAGTCAGAAGAAAAATAAATAAATTCAAAGGGAGATTTAGGAGCTGTGATCATGCTTTGCAATTTCAACGTGACAGGTTCGAATCACAGCCTGTACAGTATAATAGACTGGTCATGTGGGCTTTTCATGGTATGGGTGCTTATTCAGTTGACCCAGCTGTAAATGGGCACCTCAAGATGTAGAGGGGTAATGTCTGAGTCGCCACAGGAGCTCCGCAGTTTGTGCTTCATCATTGCCACTTTCATCAATGAAGTCTGTTCGAGTGAACCATTTTCCAGCAACAACAGAAACTCTTTGATCTTTTTCTCTGTTCACATCTTCTGTGAAAATGTTTAGATAATAATATTCATGGATGACAGAACGATGTTACAACCGGTGGGGATTCCAGGGTCTCTTACTGTGGTTTGAAGAATGGAACCACGGCCCTGCTGAAGACGGATGTGTCGGACCGAAAGGTGCAAATATCGTAGCCAAGCTGTAAACTAGCGACACAACGCATTCCGTTCTCCGGACTACATTCTGCTACTTGCGTAGCTCTGTTCAGAGCTTGGTAGCGGGACATTGAGAACGAACGCAGAAGAAGAAGAAGGAACCATGGCACCTCAAATGCATGTCATAAAAGACCATTTAAAGGGTCGTGCATGTTGCTAGCAACATAATCATGTAAATCATATTGCTACAGAAACCTCCCCTGCAAGAGCACATAATGTACTTTGTGTTCAGGCTTCCTGTGAGGAGTTATTTACATTAGTGCCCCTATGTTCCGTAAGGTGGAAAATGGAAAAGAAGGGAGAGATCATAGTATTTCATTCTTGCATTAAGCAGGATCCTGCTATCTTTTACAATCTAAACTTCTCTTTCCAGTTCGACCTAATTTCGCCAATTTGTGTTCAAAGCCAGTTCAGCAACTCCATATGTCATAAATTTTTTTATGAACAAAGTAAATTAATATTAAACAATTAATATTGAGCAAAAAATTACAATCTTAAGACATGAAGTATTCATAATAAAAATATATATTAATATGAAGTATTAAATGTGCCATCAAGAGAGAGGGGCGTCATGGATGGCACAAGCAGAGAAAACAATCAGACAAGTCACACCAGCTGAGACGATAGCCAAGGGGGAAGAATGGCTCCACCCTGGTGATAGAATGATAGAGTATCAAGCTGGGACTTCTCGGATAGAGTGACAGGACAGGTCTTTGCCGAGAACTGTAGGGCATCTATCTATCTTACTAGATAGTGGAGCATAAACGTCAATAACATCCATTTGAGAATGTAAATGGAAGCAGTGACTTCAGCGCCGAGATGGATATCTGAGACTTCTATGACAAGGGCAGTCATCATGACAGACGCGCAAGCCGTACTTCAGAAGGGATGGCTTAGTTATGAGTGGATAGCAGCTGCTGAGGCCTCAAACCTCCAGGGGTTGACATGGATCTACTGTCCTGGGGTTCAGGGCAACGGAAGAGCTGACATCTTGGCTTTACAAGCTCCCATCATGGGCATGTTAGTGATGGATAAGAGTGACATTTTGAAATCAATCAGCGACCGTCTGTTGGATGAGGACACTGAAATTGATGAAGCATTAATCTTCAGACTGCAAAGTTTAAACATCAACGGAGGTTTGAGCGCGTGAGAGGATGGAGCAGGAGAGTACAACCAGCGAGTTAGAGATCACCAGCATCCAGACCCTGCACTATTTGCTGAGAAAGAGTAAGCACCTATGGTTATGCCCAGAGCGCAGTGACGTTGATTCTTAGAAACAGAAACAAACGTGGCGGAAAAATATGACGCACAATTTTCTTTTGGTACTCGGACCATGAGATGAATTTTTGTGTTAATCACTCAATAGCATTAACCTCAGTCTCTTTCGTCTGGGTCTCAGTTAAGTAGAAAACAGACTCGAGTTGCATGTCCATGTGTGATTCAGGTACGTGATCATTGGTCTAATCAAATAATGTCATTTCTCGGCCATCATAGTCATATTTTCATTGCGCAAAATGTGATAAGTCTGAAAATTCACCACGTTCGGAAACATGAACGTGACAGAAATAACTGTACAGCTGTGTGTAAAGCTGTGTGTATGCCAAATATTCAACCATTATTAAAGCAATCTGACTATGCAGACATAATCTCTTAAACTAAATAGTAAAACATCAGCCTACCACAACAACATAAAGTCGCACCGTATCATAATTTCCCTACTTTGCTGTTTCCACTTCTCATGAAGGTGAAGACGTGGGCCGGATTTGATGGACAGTATAGTTGTGTGTTTAAAGTCACTTACGTTTTATGGAAATATTTGAACTTAAATTAGTTGCACATACACCTTGTTTATGTCCATTTTGAATATTTAAAATAAAACTTCAAGATTTAGTCATGTTTACTTATCTCCTTCTTTCTGCTAGGAATTACGAGAGAGGGTTCTACGAGGCAAATACAGAATACCTTTCTACATGTCAACGGATTGTGAAAACCTTTTAAAGAAATTTCTGGTTTTAAATCCAATAAAACGGGCCAGCTTAGAAGTAAGTGGTTTTTTAATAGAAAATACATATTTAAGTAAGTGTCTTGAATATTGAATATAAAAAAGTATATTAAGACAAATATTATTTTGGCAGCATTTCTCAAAATGATTTAGCTCTTTCTATCCTATGCAGCTTTTTTGTTTATTGCAAAGGCGTACAAAATGAATGCCAGTTAAACTTGCATAATTGTGGTGGTAAATTTTCATGACATGATTTCAGCAATGTATTTTTATTGCTGTCTACAACCTGAATGGCACATTGCGTAACTGTCAGTCTCTATTGATGGAAACATGAACGCTGATTCTATCAAAACTTAACGTACCAGAAAAACAATTGTATTCATAAATTATTTTAAATGGTAGCTAGAAAGCGACAAACAAAACATTATGGTCTGATAAGCCAGAAGTAGAGCAATTACTGTTCATTCTTTGGGAAAACCCTTTAGTAATTTCAATTTATATTTCATTGATTCTTTCTAGAGGCAGAAAAGCTTGGTTTACAAAAAATGACATATGAGCCCCCAATATTTTTTGTTTTAAAAGGAGGGAAAATGGAGCTCAAACAGACATGAAACAAAGCATTTGAGTATCTTTTTTGTCTACTATCTATACCCAATTGGTTTGCTTGAAGGTTCAGTCTGGGGTAAAGGTGAGAACAGACTACTACCACACTGGGCATCTAAGTGCTCTCTAACCCATCCATGGTAGAAGACTTGCCCACTCATTGTATTGTACACTCTGCTCCGTCACCACCGGCACAGGCCAAAAACTAGCAGAGTGCAGAACTGTATTTTTGAGTTTGGAACTCAGTTCTAGACACAATATAACAACACCAACAAAATAGCAAATAGAACATTTTCCAAAAGCTCGGAAGAAAAGGAAGCATACAAAAATGAAATGTGACTGCAAGCCAGTCATGTGACCTTACACAGGCACAAATAGCTGATAGAGGGGGGATTCTAGAATTACAGTTATGAGGAATGACTCAGAAAAACTGGCCTGCAGTGTCTAGAAAAGAGAAGAATTAGAGGTGACAATACAGGTTTAAAAGATAATCAAAGAAGTGGATAAAATAGACTATAACAAGTTTTTCAAAATACAACCACCCACAAGAACAAGAGGGTATAGATACAAATTAACTAAAGAAAGGTCCAGATTAGATATTAGGGAATATTATTTTAGTCGGAGAGTGGTGAATGCTTGGAATGCATTGCCACAGGAAGTAGTGGAGGCAAGGACAATTAATGCATTTAAGAATAGATTGAATGCGCATAGCTTTTAGAGCAGGGAAATGTAAATAAAACTGACTGTATACAGACTCTGCAGAGTCTTCTAAGCCAGATTAAAGATGTAAGGTTAAGTGGCTATGTTAGAGACTATACGCGTTTTTGGAACTAACTAAGTCTGTCATTCAGGAGTAAGAAAGAGAAGCGTAAAGGTAAAGCTTATTTTGAACAGAATTAGAATGGGTACATGTCTGCACAGATGAAATGGCAACAAATTATTTCAAAAATTGAGGAGCTGGCATCTTTGACTCATTTCCTGAAAATCATTGTCAGATGAGCGTAAATTCACCTGGTAAATTCTGTTCAAACTATACAACTGAGATTCAATCGCTTGAGCTCGCCGCACATTTATAGCAATAACTTGGATTGCCACCAGGTAGTAATATTCACAGATGAACTGTCTATACTGCAAACACTCAAGAATGTTTATGTTTCTGTTTCTAAGAATCGACGTCATTGCACTCCAGGCATACCCATAGGTGCTCAGCCTCTCTCATCATATGGCGTAAGGTATGGATGCTGATGGTCCCGGTAGCTCGCTGGTTGTACACTCTCCTGCGCCGTCCTCTCATGCGCCCCACTCCGCTCGAACCTTGTTTAATGTCGAAACTTTGCAGTCTGTGGACTGCTGCTTCATTTATTGCGGTGTCCTCAACCAGCAGGCGGTCATTGATTGATTTCAGAATGTCACTTCTATCCATCACTAATGGGCCCATGATGGGAGCCCGTGAAGCTATGATGTCAACTCTTTCATTGCCCTGAACCCCGGCCTGAGCAGTACAGCAGATCCATGTCAACGTCTGAAGGTTTGAGGCCTCAACAGCTGCTATTCACTCTCATCTAAGCCATCCCTTCTGCACTTTCTGAAGTACGGCTTGTGTTTCGGTCACGATGACTGCCCTTGTTGTAGAAGTCACAAATTTCCATTTCAGTGCTGAGGTCACTGCTTTCGTCTCCATTTTTTATAATGCAGGTTGTTGACATGTATGCCCTACTGTGCTCAGCAACGACCTCTCTAGCCGAGAAACCCCAGCCTGATGTCCGACTACGCAGGGAGGGGCAGGTGTTTGGTTGGTTCACTTATCAGATTAATCTCTTGTTCGTAACAAAACATGTTCTTCACTTGGTGAAACCTGTTCTACTTTTGGAGTGAGACTGTTACCAATTCTGGTGCTCACCTGCTCCAATTCTGATGTGAATCTGGGCCAATTCTAGTGTGAACCTGGGCCAATTCTGGAGCTCACCTGCTCCAATTCTGATGTGAATCTGGGCCAATTCTAGTGTGAACCTGGGCCAATTCTGGTGTGAACCTGGGCCAATTCTGGTGTGAACCTGGGCCAATTCTGGTGTGAACCTGGGCCAATTCTGGTGTGAACCTTGGCCAATTCTGATGTGAGTCTGCTCCAATTCTGATGGGAACATATTTCAATTATGGTGTAAATCTATTTCAGGTCTGGTGTTTACGTTCTTTGTTGTCTGATATATATGTTTTCTGTTGTCTGGTGTACATGTTTTCTGTTGTCTGGTGTACATGTTTTCTGTTGTCTGATATATATGTTTTCTGTTGTTTGGTGTATATGTTTTCTGTTGTCTGGTGTAAATGTTTTCTGTTGTCTGTTGTCTGGTAAATATGTTTTCTATTGTCTGGTGTATATGTCATCTGTTATCTGGTGTATATGTTTTATGTTGTCTGTTGTGTATGTTTTCTGTTGTCTGTTGTGTATGTTTTCGGTTGTATGATGTATATGTTTTCTATTGTCTGGTGAATATGTTTTATAGTGTCTTGGCTTGGCTTCGTTCGTTCTTAATCTCCCGCTACCACGCCCTGAAAATGGTTTTTGGAAGTAGCAGGATGTAGTCCAGGAGACGGAATGCGTTGTGTCATAGTTTACAGCTTGACTGCGATCATTGCACCTTTCGGTTCGACACATCCGACATCAGCCTGCATTTTATTAGTACCGTTTTAGCCTTCTCTTTTCGATCTCTTCTGCTTAGCCATTCTGCTCTGTAGCAGCCTGTTATCCAGGATCACCGCATGGAGGTGTAGAGGGATCTTGGCAGCTCTGGTTCGTTTGCACTGACGCTAGCAGTCAGCTATGGGTCGCTGACCGCAGCAGCTCATGCGCTGCTCGGCATCTAGATCCTTTTCTGTTGTCTGGTGTATATGTTTTATGTTGTCTGGTGTATATGTTTTATGTTGTCTGGTGTATATGTTTTATGTTGTCTGGTGTATATGTTTTATGTTGTCTGGTGTATATGTTTTATGTTGTCTGGTGTTTATGTTTTATGTTGTCTGTTGTATATGTTTTATGTTGTAGGGTGCATATGTTTTATGTTATATGTTGGATATATTTTCTGTTGTTTGGTATGTATGTTTTATGTTGTCTGGTGTTTATGTTTTCTGTTGTCAAGTGTATATGTTTTCTGTTGTCTGCTGTGTATGTTTTCTGTTGTCTAGTGTGTATGTTTTCTGTTGTCTGGTGTGTATGTTTTCTGTTGTCAAGTGTATATGTTTTCTGTTGTCTAGTGTGTATGTTTTCTGTTGTTTGTTGTATATGTTTTCTGTTGTAATGTGCATATGTTTTATGTTGTCTGCTGTAAATGTTTTCTGTTGTCTGTTGTATATATGTTCTGATTTCTGGTGTATGTGTTTTCCGAGTGCTTATCAGATTTCTGTCTTGACGACTATTGTTTTTGTTAATTTGCCGGCCTCCATCTGCTTCGTCACGGATTCACTTTCTGAATTAATCTAATGTTTTTGAGAAATAAAAGAAATGTATGCAATTGTTTGTTACCCTATTTAATGAATGTTCACTTCATTATGACTAGAAATGTAGTTTTTCCCTTTTGCTTGAATCATTGTTATTGACGAATGTAATATTTTACGTATACAAAATGTCAATTTGGAGCCGGATCACTGCGACTGATATGATCTCCTATGTAGAAACGAACGGAAGAGCGGAACGGTTGGTGTTGGAATCATGCAAGTTTAAAGCGTCTCCTGGTGTCAGGAGAGGTGAGATCCGAGTCTAGTCACGTCGGGGATGGACGATAAATTCTGAGATCCCGTGTGCACGCTGTGAACGTAAGAGAATCAGTGGCATTTGAAAAGAGCAGGCTGCTCGTCGCTGTCTGGGCAAAATTAAGACAGTTTATGAAGCTCCTAGACATGAAAACCGAAGAGATGCGGTACTTCCATCATGCAAGAAATACAAAAGGCTGATCACTTAATTATCTGCATGGTCGATTACAAATATATAAATTTAATAGGACATGCAAGAACACAGGAGTAGATGAAAAGAGGCACAGAGAATAGAGATTCAATTGGAAGCAAAAACAAAAGTCAAGTGAAACATAAAGCTCTAGAAAATATTTCATGTCATCGCCATATTTGTTAAAACAGTATGTGTTACAGCAGCCTGAGCGACGTAGGTGAAATCGACAGTATGATCCCAACAGAGATAGCCTACTGAGAAATCTTGTTTTGAACTACAGTCTAGGGGACTCATGTAAGCCTTCTTCAGTACGCTTCGAGATGCAAGAAGTGCCACTGTAGACCGCTACCAGATACACATAGCCTATATTAAAGAAATCAACACGTGTGATAATGATGATGATGATGACAATGATGATGTTGGCGATGATGATGATGGTAGTGATGATGATGATGTTGGCGATGATGATGATGGTAGTGATGATGATGATGTTAGCGATGATGATGATGATGATGATGATGATGATGTTGCAGTGATGATGATGATGTTGATATTGGCGATGATGATGGTAAGGATCCTGCTGTCGACGATGATGATGATGGTAAGGATGATGCTGACGACGATGATGATGATCATCTATCAAGATGTTGATGATGATGATGGTGATAGTGATGATATAATCACTTCAGCTGTGAGCTGATAGCCCATGACAGTCTAATGCCTTCCGGACACATACACGCGTCGTCCTCAGTTGGAACTCGTATAAAGGGGAAAAAAACAAATGAAAAAATGTTACAGTTGATTCAAGTTGAGTTTAATCAAAATTTAAAAATGGGTATGCTCAGATACCGCACCGAGACGAGAACACAAACAAAACCTACGTTACGACTAATAGGCCTTCATCAGGGACAATAAATAACAACAATACTGAACTAACAAATCAACATATAAGGAAAAAAATGGTCTACTTATCTGATAGTAGACCCAGTCTGTCCAAGCAACTGGTTTTCTCGGATGCTTGACTGAATATGAAGGTGATGTCAAATAAGGTGCCCAGGAGAGTGTAAGAAGTGAGGGTGAATGCGCCGGAATAGCCAATGGTGACCAAATATGAAAAGGCCAAATAGTGATCCAAGTGGGAAAACAAAAAGAAGGTGATATAAGTCGGGAGGGGGTGAGATTAATATAGGAGGGGGGAGGTGGACTGATCGAAGAAATTAAGGGGGGGGGGGGGGGCGCAAAGAAAAACAAATAGATGGGGGCCAGATTGAGATTTTAAGAAAAGGTATGGAAGATATTAATGCCATTCGGTTGGAGGCAACCCATGCTAAAGCTAAGTCTATTCTCAAGGACGAATCGATGACGATCGTCAGAGAAGCAAGAAACTAGACCAGTGACACTAACGTCAATCTTACCCTGGTACCGAGAGAATAAGAGTATGGTACGTGCAGAGAACAGTGCACGATGGCGTTCGTGAAAACCAAGAGTGTGCATCAGAAGTGTGCATCAGGGGTCTGCATCAGGAGTGTGTGTTGTCTCCACTGCTAGTTAGCATTTGTATTGCATCTCCTAAATAACTTATCATAATTAATGCAACCTTATGACACGATCCGTTTAGTTCCTGCTGGAGTACAAGGCCCTACAAGCCATGTGCCCTTTATTCCTGTCCAATGTGTTCGTCTTGAGTTCTGCATATGACACAGCTGTGACTGGACTCCTCTTTTCCTATTCATCCCTTCCGTTGTAGGTTCCAGTTCAGTGCATGTAAGTTTATGAGAAATAATTTCTTATAATATTTTCCGGCGCCCGCCGTTTTACCACTCTCGTTAAGTTATTTCACTGTATCGCCACTTTATCAATCAACCGATCAAAATGGCTCAGAATCCATGTGCAGCACAAGTCTTCAACAAATACAAGCCAAGTTCTCCTGTCCTGAGCCATCCATTGCAGCTATGTCTACGTTTTCCTCTTTTTCTTCATGCAATTTTGTCTGTTGTTAGCTCCTCATGTGATACCTGGTCCACTAGGTAATACCAGGCCCTCATGTGATACCTGGTCCCCTAGGTAATACCAGGCACTTATGTGATACCAGACCTCTCAGCTAATACCTGGCCCCTCGTGTGATACCAGCCCCCTCAGGTAATACCAGGCCTCTCGTATGATACCAGACCCCTCAGCTAATACCAGGTCCCTCGTGTGATACCAGACCCCTCAGTTAATACCAGGCCTTTCGTGTGATACCAGACCCCTCAGCTAATACATGGTCCCTCGTGTGATACCAGACCCCTCAGTTAATACCAGGCCCCTCGTGTGATACCTGGCCCCTCGTGTGATACCAGACCCCTCAGTTAATACCAGGCCCCTCGTGTGATACCAGACTCCTCAGCTAATACCTGGTCCCTCGTGTGATACCAGACCCCTCAGCTAATACCTGGCCCCTCGTGTGATAACTGGCCCCTCGTGTGATACCAGACCCCTCAGCTAATACCTGGCCCCTCGTGTGATACCAGACCCCTCAGCTAATACCTGGCCCCTCGTGTGATACCTGGCCCCTCGTGTGATACCAGGCCCCTCGTGTGATACCAGACCCCTCAGCTAATACATGGACCCTCGTGTGATACCATGCCATCAGCTAATACATGGCCCCTCGTGTGATACCAGACCCCTCAGCTAATACATGGTCCCTCGTGTGATACCATGCCCCTCAGTTAATACCAGGCCCCTCGTGTGATACCAGACCCTTCAGGTAATACATGGCCCCTCGTGTAATACCAGGCCCCTCGAGTGATACCAGACCCCTCAGGTAATACCAGGCCACTCGTGTGATACCAAACCCCTCAGCTAATACCAGGCCCCTCGTGTGTTACCAGACCCCTCAGCTAATACCAGGCCGCTCATGTGATACCATGCCCCTCAGACATTAATTCTCATGCAAGAATTTGAGAAATTTGTGTGTCACTCTCTCTGTTTTCATCTGTTATTAGAATTTCTACTGCAGTTTTCAAGGTATCTGCCTCTGCTCCGAAGTTACTTGACTATTTTCCAGTCGCCACTCATAGCTTTTTTGTGTACTGTTGTTTTAGGTTAGATTACTCCACCTCAATTCTCTAATGTATTTGATGCAGATCCATCTGTATATACATGTGTCAAAATGTTGCTTGAGTAGTGATTCTCTCTGTCTTTTACAGATAGGGCTCTTCTTTTAGTTTCTGTCAGACTGCTTCTTTTATCAATACCGAGCGTTGTTTTCTGAGGACGAAAAGCATGTGTGTGCATAGTTTTTATTTGTGGTACGCCATTTATAGAATCTGTTCTCGACTTTTCTTTCACTGATGTCACATAGTTGCTCCGCTTGAGTCTTTCCCTTCCAAAAAAATGTATTCTCTGGTAAATCGGATGGGCTATCAGTCTTCTGAATTTCTCACCTTGTTGGGCCCTTCTGTTTCTTTCGTCCACCATTGGTGCAAGTTCGTAATGGTTACCAGTTCTCAAATTGACGTGATCATCATGTCCACTGTTATAATTCGCATTGCTTGATTTTGAATTCTATTTATTTTGTCAACATTTGATTTGGCTGCAGTGCTGCTCCTGAAGTCGTTCCAGCAAGCTTTTTCATGATTGCCATTCTCTGCCTGGAACGCATCCGATTTCTTTCTCCATCTGTTTTCTGCGTCACCGGCTGATCAAAGGCCTAAATAGTTAGTTCTCGTCAAGGTACACATCCACCTTGTTCCATTTTGCCCTAGTTTACAGATCTGTTGTTTGTTTGAGACAGAAACGATAGTATATGTGTTGTTTTTCTTCAGTTTTTTTCATTAGTCCTGACTTGGTCCACTCCTCCAGTGATGTTAGGATGTTCTGTATCTGAATGCTTGCTGTTGCGATGTTTTCTTCAGAGATCCACAAGAAAAAAAATCATCTGCAAAAACAGAGCAAGGGCATTTGGAAAGTTCTCTGTTGTATCAAATATATAAGTGAGAAACAATGTAGGGTACAGACATCACTTTGTCCCCCCCCCCCCTCCACCACCCTCTTCTCTCCCTCCCCCCTCCCCCTCTCCGGACTAATGTCCTCTTTTTCCTAGTCTGTCCTGGGACTTGAACTCTTTTTGTTCTGTTTTTAAGTCAGTGGTTGACTTTGGCATATACGCAGCTTGACTTTCAATCCCTCTTTCCATACTTTATCGAAAGCTTTTTATAAATCCACCCTAACCACCAATGTACGTCTTTTTTCATGCAAGGAGTCCTCAACTTAGGATGCAAAGTTTCTTATTTGCCGTTGTGCTCAGACGCATCAACATTTCATTTGTTATTTCAACTTTTCCTTGTGATTTATTTTGCTTCAGTGACCTCATCGCCACCGACATTTCATTTGTTATTTCAACTTTTCCTTGTGATGTATTTTGCTTCAGTGATCTCATCGCCACCGACATTTCATTTGTTATTTCAACTTTTCCTTGTGATTTATTTTGCTTCAGTGATCTCATCGCCACCGACATTTCATTTGTTGTTAAATTTGCAATCGTGTGCGCTTCTGCCTCAGTAATTGTGTTCTTGTTTATCTTTTGTTCATCAATTATGATTTTGTTGTGGTCTATCGTAACTTCTACGCGATTTGCAAATATCACAGTTCAAATGTCAAATACGCCAGAGAGTATCATCAGCATATTACTTCAGTATGTCTCATTGACACCATCTATCCATCTTTTACGTGGTCTACCTCTCGGTCTGCTACCCTGATCTCTGGTATGGTAGATACGAGCAGTTGGTAACTTTGGTTGCGTTCATGTCAGGTGTCAAGAACCATTTTATTATCGGCTTTCTATATAATTCATGCACGGTGTTGCATCCAGCGTCTGTCTGATTACTTCATACTCTGTCTAGCCATGGGACCCCGACAGCCTTTCTCAAACACCTCATTTCGCCATACCGTGATTATTTTTTTCTTGTGCCTTGGTTAGAGTCCATGTCTGATACTGGTAGCAGAGAGTTGGTATAAAAATACTACTTATCAGCTGTCTCTTATGAGTATCTTTTGCTTTAAAAACACAAGCGAACAAAGAAGAATGAAGAAGAAGAAGAAGGACAAGAAGAAGAAGGGGAAGAAGAAACAGAGCAAGAGGGCGAAGAAGAAGAAGAAGATTAAGAAGAAAAGAATAATAATAAAATTAAGAAGAAGAAGAAGAAAAAGAAGATTGTTGACTGATTCTGGCATCTGCATTTCCATTATTGTTATGTGTAGAACAACCTCCTCTTGTATTCAGACACTGCAATCAATGAACCGTTATTCCACAGATGACAAAGATTAGAAATCATACGTGTATCCAACAAAGTGAAGTGCCTGAGTGGACGGACCAGGAGTAGGTAGTAATAATACTAGTTGCCCAAAGCAAGCAAAGATTCCGACAACATCAATGTTATGTTCTGTTATGGGATTGCAAAAGGCGTTAAAAACCTATTCCGTTGTAATGAGCTCTGCTACACGTGGGGCACAAGGCTGGATTCAGCAGCTGAATTATTACACTGTATATGCTTTCGGACACTGCTTTTTCTGTTTCCGTGATTATTTTCCGCTCAACAATATGAGCACCTTGTGTTGTGGTAGTAAGCCGTGATGAACGGTCCTGAGCAAGACTTTCAGAGAGGCTTTACAGCGTTTCTTCTGTGTTTTTTGTTGACCTCATGTCTGTTTTAATCTCATTGCGTACAGCAGCTGCTATGTGAGACGTTGTGACAGTGCTGCTGTCGGATAAGTGGAAAATGGCATGTATGAAGCATGGAAGTTTTACAACTTACGTATTGACCCCTAAAAGGTTAACGTCAGCTTAGACAATGCTTGCAGATGTTAGCACACGAGAGAGAGAGATAGCGAGAGAGAAAGAGAGAGAGAGAGAGGGAGTACAGAGGTCCCGCACGTCGTGCATTCTTTGACAAAGTCTGTCTGGATTTGTCTATATCTGATAGTCAGTACAGGAGAAGGGAGATGTTTTACTGTAGTAAGTTTGAGTCGATAGTTCTAGATAATTAACACAAGTAAAACGGGTTTTCAAAATGGTCGGTGCAAGTGATTCTGAGAGGAGCGTGTAAGAACGAGCATATGGTCAATAATGAAGTGTTCAATTGTCATAGAAAGAAGGAGGCAGGGGGTTTTGAATACACCCCTTCCGTTATGTCTAGTCATTAGGGAAAGATAAGAATTTGGTGACAAGCTGTCACTGTGAGATTAAAAGGGAGACAAGATAGCCAGATAATGTAGCGGCTCCAGAAAGGAGGAACTTGATAGATTGAAAGGCATTGCTAGCCGAGTAGCGACACCAGCTAATGTGTAGTCTGGGACAGAGTACCTTATGAGCGGCGGACATGTTGGATAGAGAAGAGGAAAGGGACCAATAAAGGCGGAGACATAAAACAGAACAAGCTGAACGGTTATCCACTATGAGTTTCTTAGGTATTGCACTATTGCCTAATTGAAGCGATATTGGGCCAACTCCAGCGGAAACGCCGAAGTGTAAATATGTATTGCAAACACCTGGGATTATATTTCCAAAAGGCAGTGTATATCTCAGAAACGAGTGTAGTACCGTCACCAGTAATCCCACTTCCAAAACAGGAGTAAAAATCTGTTACGTTGACAGCAGAGACCAGAGTTTAGCGAAGCTGCAGACTATCAGAAACCAGCCAACCACAAAGAGCATTACAGACTCAAGAAATCAGATAGCTCAATTCTAGTTGAAAGTGTTAGATAATAGATGCATCCGCTGTTCACGATCCCATTCTAGCTAAAACATACGAGAACAAGTCAGTAAATAGGTCACAACGGACTATTTATAGCTAAATGATATTTGAACTTGTTACCCAATTACTATGGAAATTACACTGTCCTTAATTTCTCAACGTAATTTCCACCAACGTCTATACACATATCCTATTGCTTTATCAGTGCTAGGACAGGTTCTTTCGGTTCATTTTGTGTGCCAGCCAGTTTGTCTAGGTACCCACCTATGCATCGCTATACGCGACAAAGACTTTTCTCACCGTAAACAAGAAACATGTCCTTATGAATATCATTTGCAGAAAGTCGTTTCGTTGTAGCGTTCCCTGGAAACAAGCTGTTTTCAAGGCAGCCTGCCTGCCTAGATTTGGATCGATGTGATCCCCGTAGTAGTGAGCGTCACGCAGATGAAGCCAAACATAACACAACCGCCTGGAGTACCGCGGTCCACCTTCATCAGCAAGCTCGGGATGGGAGGAGAGCTACTACAACCCTCCACTTAACGTCCTTTTCAGGGCGCACAAAAGGGTCAACTTACTCATTATGCGCATTAAACAACAACCAACTGCATTTTTCAGTTATCCCGAAAGTCTGTTACACACTTATTAACATACCCTAGGACAACTACTAAGACATTCCAACAAATATACAGCAACAACTTCTGACAAGTATCATCATAACAAAAGATAGATTTATTAAACGGTCAGCTGTTTAAACACATACATATCCCAATATTTTATCGATCTAGATTTATATCATATATTGACATGTCGATTCACTGACAAAAACTAGTTCCAGCCCTTGGAGTAGAGATATTTGGCTCTGGCGATGACGTCATTGCTGTAGTCGTTATTAGTTGAGCCAATGTCAAGGTTAGCCCATGACTGGGCATTGCTGACCCCAAAATTGTAAGCAGCAACGCCACCTGGGTATTGAGAGTTTAGATAGAAAACAATTTAGATATACTATAATTTAATGGAAAGAAGTGTAAAACTGCAAGAAGCAGAATTAGAAACAGCATCGAAGTAATATTAGCACAAGTCAACACTTTTATTATATTCCCACTGGAGACCTTCACACCAACACATCTCTTGTGTATACTTCAAAGGTAAGACTGTAGCTATTTACCAACATATGTCGTTGTCGCATGTTTCATGATAAATGGTAAGACTGTAGTCTTGAACAACTTTTGTATTTGTCGCGTGTTTCATGTTAGATGGTCAGACTGTAGCCCTTGACCAACATATGTCTTTGCCGCGTGTTTCATGTTAGAAGGTCAGAACGTAACCCTTGACCAACATATGTCTCTGCCGCGTGTTTTATGTTAAAAGGTCAGACTGTAGCCCTTGACCAACATATGTCTCTGCCGCGTATTTCATGTTAGATGGTCAGATTGTAGCCCTTGACCAACATATGTCTGTGCCGCGCGTTTCATGTTAGATGGTCAGACTGTAGCCCTTGACCAACATATGTCTGTGCCGCGCGTTTCATGTTAGATGGTCAGACTGTAGCCCTTGACCAACATATGTCTGTGCCGCGCGTTTCATGTTAGATGGTCAGACTGTAGCCCTTGACCAACATATGTCTGTGCCGCGCGTTTCATGTTAGATGGTCAGACTGTAGCCCTTGACCAACATATGTCTGTGCCGCGCGTTTCATGTTAGATGGTCAGACTGAAGACGATGACGAGCAGATTTCTTTCTCGCATACTTCATGTTAGATCGCCAAAGGTAATAGCAAAATCAGCTCAGAAATAAAGATAAAAACGTAAATAAAACGTTAACGTCTTTCTGAAAAATGAAAGGCTTTCTATATAATACGTCGTCGATGAAAATCGGGAGAGTTTAACACTGCTAAACAGAGCCAATACTGCCTTGGGGATGGGAATCGTGGACATGTAATACACAAATAATACTACTACTATCTTATAATACGGTAGAGCCTAGGGATGAAACTCGCTCGGTTTTCACAATCACATCGCACCTGGTTCGAGTCCAGCATTCTCCAGTTTGGAAGACATGGGGTTTTTCTCGCTTGCCATCAGTCGTCCGCGTACGGAAAGTAGTGGCACCCTACCGTACTGCACATTGTTCAAGAAACTTTTAGCCGCAAAATAAATTGACGGTTGTAAGAAGCGAAGTTACTAACTTTTTATATAGTAAAATCTCGTGAATTCAATGTTGACCCACAAACGACCCAAACAGCACACCAAGACAGTCGACAAGCTCCCCACGAGGCTCACTGACACGTGTGAACGGAAAACTGCACTGACATAAAAGCCTGAGAGCATAAACATGCTGCAAACTCCTGATGCAACAATCTAGTTACATAACAACTGAACTACTTCAACAACTAAGCAAGCTGATCTTCGATGTGTTTGAATAACGTTCCTAATCGAACTAATGAATTTGTTGCATCTAGATTTTTTTTAAACAGTTCCAACCATCTCACAATCTAGAACTGACATATTATCAACAAATTTATCACTGACTAAATATAAAGCTGGAAGAACTTCTTCTTCTTCTTCGTACGCAGTCAGACAGTAACCATTATTTTTTCGAAAAAAGCGGCGGTCATCCTGAGGCTGTCGACACTGCCATTGAGCTTGTCTTGTGGTTCCACTGGTGATGGCCACATCTGCTCTCTCTGATCCTCGTATGTTGGGCAGTTCTGCAGCAGATGTTCAGCGGTCATTTTCCCGGTACCACACGGGCATTCGTCGGTGCCACCTATCTTCAATTATTTGAATAGGTGGTACCTCAGTCTATTGTGGCCAGTGCGAAGTCTGAAGACAACGACCTGCTCTCTTCTGTTCAACTGGTAATATGCATCGTTTTTGGTGTAACCAGTATGTTCAGTTTCCCATTTGGTCATGTATCTGGCTTTGATAAGCCGTTTTGACTCTTCGTACGTCATACGATGGAAGAACTGAACGGATAGTTTCCAAATCTATTCTTTCTTCTTCTGCGTTTTCTTCTTCTTCTTCGTTCATTCTCAATCTCCCGTTACCAAGTCCTGAACAGGGCTTTGCAAGTAGCAGGATGTAGTCCGGAGAACAGATTTGCGTTGTGTCGCTAGTTTACAGTTTGACTGCGATATTTGCATCTTTCGGTCCGACACATCCGTCTTCGGCAGGACCAAATGTATAACTAACAATTTAGTGTAGTTATTATTAAAACTAATATAATTTTATGTTTTTTTATCCTTAATATAGTTAGGAAAGGCGAACAGTGTGTTGGATTGGAGCGAAATATCCAACTATTGAAGTTAGAATTCTTCAGATAGGTCCTTGGAATATCATACAGTGACCGTATCACATTATGGCAATGTACACACTACAATTGGCAGTTTATAAGGCTAAATCTAGACCTTCTAACGATTGTAAAAACGTGTAAGCGGTCATGTGTGCTGTCCATGGTGCAGTTTATGGAGGATGATAGAGTGGTTGTTGTAGAATGAAATGAACAGATCATGATCGAAAGTGGACGGACAAAACCAGGAACCATTTGGAAACACAGGCATAGTAAACAAACAATCTTGGCTGAACAGATGGACTGTGGGAAACTCCGAGGATGTAGGCAACATATAAGACAAGACTTGATCATAATATAGCATCAATCAACTCACAAGAATGGACCAGAGCACCATTTTCCGGGTATGAACCAAACATATCCCAGTTAGCAATCACCTGAACAGAATCCACTAGAACACACTTCAGAATGTTAGATAACAGACTGTCTATTCCCGCATTTTATTAGTACCAGACCCCTAACAATGTTTGGAAAATGCAGTCTTATCAGAGACCAGATAAATGGAATGCTTTGTATGATACTATACAACAACTAATAAACACGTGCAGATACTATTAAATGACATTTGGTCAAAGGGCAAGAGCCCAACTGCTGCTGGATTCCCAACAGCAACACTATGATAGAAGATGAGCGACTAAACAAGAAAAACTCAGTAAGTTTGGACTTGGTGCCGACTACTCCATCCTACTTTTTAAAAACATTGCCCCTCACTACGTTCAATGCATAGGCCATTGACAACCCTCCTAACTAAGTTATGTCTTGAGATATTCATTCTGTCTCGCTCTAGTTGAGGTCCAGAGACCGAAATACATTCTGGGTCTCTTCTCCGCGTGTTTCTTGGACTACCGCTTTTCTTCTTCTTCTTCTTATGTGCATTCCATGCCAGGGTTAGTCTGGTCAAGTTTTATGATGATCTCCCTAGTGTATAAGCTATCGAACTCCATTTCTTATATTTGATCTGTTACTCCACTGCTTGTTGATGACCTTTCCTATAAGCCTGCATCCCTCACCAGGTCTTGTCAGCGTATGCCCATTATCAGTCGTAGACATTTATCGACAAATAACTGGAGCTTTCTCTGTATTGCCTCCGTCAATATCCATGTTTCTGCTCCGTACAGGAATAATGTCGACGTTTGAAAACAATCTTAAACAGCCTTCATTTTCCTGGTACTTCATATATTATTCAGTAACGGGAATGCTGCTCTTGCCTTTAGTTCTTCTTTGTCGCTCGTTCTCAAACTCTCGCTACCAAAATCTGAAATGGGCTTTGCTAGTAGCAGGATGTAGTCTTGAGAACGGAATGCGTTGTGTCGTAGTTTACAGCTTGACTTCGATATTTGCACATTACCAACATATTAGACTTGAGGGGCATTTTTTGTTAACGAGTTAGCCTTCTCTCTTCTATCCCTTCTCCTTAGTCTGCCCTGTTCCAGCATGTTATCCAGGATCACCACAGGGAGGTGTAGAAGGGTCTTGGTAGCCCTGGGTCGCTTGTTCAGACTCTAGCAGTCAGCTTTGGGTCGTTGACCACTGCAACCCATGTACTCTCCTTGCCATTATAATTTTAGACCTTACATCTGATTGTGTGCCCCCTGAAGTATCAATAGTGCTGCCAACATATGTGAGGATGTCCAGCTTTTCGAGCGCCTCACCTCCAAGCATGACTGATTATATTCTTAAGGTGTTGATTTTAAACATGTTTCTTCGTGTTAATTCTCTCCATCCAGTAGAAACTATAAGACAAATACATGACGATCTCTACACCCTATAGTAGAAGCGGAGCGACCAAGTCACGTCAGTGCTAGATAACAACCTCTACACCTCATAGCAGAAGCGGAGCGACCAAGCCACGTCAGTGCTAGATAACAACCTCTACACCCCATAGTTAGAAGCGGAGCGACCAAGTCACGTCAGTGCTAGATAACAACCTCTACACCTCATAGTAGAAGCGGAGCGACCAAGTCACATCAATGCTAGATACATGCATACCTTGTAGCTTTTGGTCTTGTGTCCATGTTGGATGTTTGGCACCAACCTGTCACAGAAGTCAAGAAAGAACACTGTCAAACAGAATTCAAATTAAAACCACGCTGAACAGTACAATCTCCCGTGTTACCGAGGTCTGACAGGGGGGCAAATAATGCAAACACTGTAACCTACCAGATTAAGGATGGTTACGCACGGTGTTGGCTATGACATCTTGTCGAAAATGTAAGCCACAAAGACCTTGTCAGACACAAACAGGTCAATGTGTGATGACTTTGGGCATGTATTTATTAAAGACCTATGATCCACAGGGAGATCCACAGATTTTGATTGATTGATTGAAACATTATCACTGCCGAATCGATTTGATTGGTTTGATCAGGATTTTCTTGATTGCTGCTTGACTGATTGATAAATTGATTTATTAATTGATTGAAACATTGTCACCACCCAAGTGTAACCGAAACCAGAAAGAGGAATAAAGAATAGTCACACTGTAATTTGTAAAGTCATGTTGTAAGAACCAACTAAGGATGGTTGGGCATGGGGCTGGTACCTCCTCCTGAAGAAACCATAAGAAACCATTAAGTCATAAAAACGTCTCCATATATGGGCAAGCTATTCTTAAGAAAAGATACCAGCATCAGATGACACATACAGACTAATATCACAAGGCTGTGCCACTTCAGTCTAGCCACCGAGATGGGGATCGGTACTGTAATCCCCATAGTGGTGAGCTCACTGAGAAGTCTCACATTGCACTACAGACAGAAGGTCTACCTTGTCAAGTACACCCCGAGATGTAGGAAGAGCCACTGTAACCGCTACTGAAGAAACGTCAAGAGTAAACTCACTTCATGACGAGTACCTTCAGACAGCCACAATAATGACATCATCAGCTCAAACATTCAAGACACAGATGATGTCCCAGCGCAGTCTAGGAGGACTTGGAGTGTATTTGTTGAAGACATGTGCTCCACAGGGAGCTGACAATGTTTTTATTGATTGATTGATTGAAATAGTAGGACTTCCATATAATCCCAATTTGTCTTACTAGAGAGGAATACGCAGGATTAGTGTACCTGACCTTTCAATGTTGTAACTTTGAGTGAGTGTCTGTGTGTTTGTGTATGTGTGGGCATGTGTATGTGTGTGTGTATGTGTGTATGGGGTTGGTGGTTGAACTGTTATTTTAATCAAAAAGACCCATATTCAAAACTCCGTTAAGACATGGGTTAATGTCAGTTGGTGGTAAAATAAAAACCTAGACTGTGGCAACTCAATGGACATAGAGCCTTTATTCCTTGGCCCACAAAGTTCCACAAATGGGCCTCAGCTTTTGCCTGTTTTGTAATTTAATTAATTATGTATCCAGAAACATTTATCTTAAAAAAATTCAAGGAGAAATGGGGAAACTTTGGGACAGCGAGATATGGTTGCTACTGACAACAATAACAAGGATACGTATATTTCTGAACTCTGAAAACCTACATAACGGACAACAGAAGAGAAAGTGTAGTAATCTACATTCTGGATTCGAGCCACGGACCTCCAGGGGACGAAAGCGTCTTGCCACATGAGAGAGATGAATTTAAAGAGTCAGTAAGCTGACAGTCGCAAAAACGGTCTCCCAAACTGGCTGCCGTAAGACAAAGCCAAACAACGTTAGTGACCAATTGCAGGCGCAAAATTCAATTTGTAGATGGCATATGAATTGAACTATGTTGAACAGAACTGAATGGAGATGAAATGAACTCAACTGATAGGAACTGAAATGAAATGAACTGAGATGAGCTGAAATTAGAGGTACTGAAATGAGAGGTACTGAACTGAACTGAGACGAACTGAACTGAAAGATGAACTTAAATTATAAGTACTGAACTGAACTGGGACGAACTGAACTGAGATGAACTTAACTGAGATGAACTGAACTGAGATGAGCTGAACTGAGATGAACTGAAATGAGAGGTACTGAACTGAGATGAACTGAACTCAGATGAACTGAACTGAGATGAACTGAAGTGAGATGAACTGAGCTGAGAGGAACTGAACTGAGATGAACTGAACTGAGATGAACTAAACTGAGATGAACTGAACTGAGTGGAACTGAACTGCAATGAACTAAATTGAGAGGAAGTGAACTGAGATGAATTTGACTGAACTGAGATGAACTTGACTGAACTGAGATGAACTGAACTGAGACGAACTGAACTGGGCATGTGGTGAGTGGGGCAGTTTAATAGACCTGACATTGTTTTAGATCTGATGGCGTATCCTTGATGCAGTACATCTCAATTACAATTCTCCTTTACATTATCAACACATTATCTACACATTATCTACAGATTCGTCACTCGTGTGCCGAAGAGTATAAATAGTAAAGGATGATTCCCGCTTTAATTCTTAGAGCAGCAGCTTAATCCCTAGGTCGACCTCAAAGAAAACAAGTCAAGAGCATTGCTCTCAGATTTAAGGGACATTATCGACCAACCCCCTGTTACAGTTGACTGACTAGTCTAAGTGCGATGTTCTACCTTTTAAGCTGCTCGTCTTGTGTGGGAAAGGTGTCTCACTTTGCCAGTATAACAACTTTCTTAGGAGAGCCTACTCCGACTTGAAACAACTGATACCATGTAGATAGGCTGTGAACAGCCAATCAAGGGAAGCAGTTTCAGACACATGCGGAAGATGGATGCACTTGGCTCTAAAACCCTATAAACAGTTCAACGCAGCACGTGAATATACTGAGAGAGACACGGACACAGCTTTGTTGAAGACATGTATGTCCATGTCTGATGGTGGAAAGATAGAAGAATAAAAAATACTAAATCTGAAGGTTATCATTACCTGATCAATATATGGTACCACAATCTTGGCTGTCATCATCTCAATATGGCAGCAGGAGTCCCAGGCGCATGTTTTGCAGTTGAGACCAGAGTTTGCCAAGTCACACTGGGAAAACAACCACATTGTATTTGTTAAATCACACCTGACAATCAATCAACCAATCAAAATCTTTTGGACTTCCGGTTTTTGGTCGTTTTGTCGGACTGCCCTTGCCATGAGGCGTTTCTGTAAAACAGGATGCTTACATTTCTAGTTATCGCCAGTTGGGAGGTTTGTGGTGCTGTTGTTCAGTGTGACAAAAACATAAACATGGAGAACAGAAATAACAACAGATCCTAACTTTCATGGATGGGGGCTTGCATCGAATACAAATGGTCAGATAAGAACACTAATGGGGAAGGGGATACGATAGTCTCCAAATAGACTGTAATTAAGGCAGCAATTGGGCCTCCAGTGCAAAGGTCCTTTCAGTCAGTCAATCGTTTCCATAACAACGTATTATCGAAGCGTTACAAAACAGTCCTGCTGATTTCACCCAACATTTCCGTTCTTTGTCTTCTTCTTCTTTTTCTTATTCATTTTCATCTTCTTCTTCTTCATTTTCTTCATCTTCTTCGGTCAACTGATGCTATGCTTTTAGCCCGTTGAGGTTTATGAAGGAAACTGCGTTACAGGTCTTCGCCGGTCCTTCGCAGCTTTTCGAGCATGATCGCTCCCCCGGGTCAAAGACATTTCTTTAGTCTAAGTAAGGAAATAATGCAGGGTATGTTCTAGTGTTTGCTTGGGTGCCTCACAATGGCACGTGTCGGTGACTCTGTGACCAATTCTGTGGAAGTGGCCCTTGAGTCTGCAATGTCACGTTCTGAGTATGAAGATCTTTATTAGCCACTCTCTGTCAAATTTGTCTATGATATCATTTTATTTCAATCAATATCAAAGTGACCTCAACACAAAACCTAGATCACCTGATGAGCTGCCCAAAACAGGCAAAATGTATGACATGTTGAGGAAGAACGACCAGGTCATTAGTATAGCCGAACATTGGAAACATCATGTCTGACTTCGTGCACAGGACATGGAAATTAAGTACCACTGTTGAACCCATGGTAAGAAGAGGACATGTCAGTGTATTCTGGGGTCAGGAGAAAGTGCAGGCGTTAGACAGGACACACAATATGAAAGCTGATTGCATTACAAGACAGTCTCTGTTCTGGAAGCATGCAGGCAAGAGAAGTAGAGGTAGACGACAACACTCAAGGAGTAGAGAGCTTGAGACAAACATAGAGGGAACCGAGAAGATGTGGCCAGAGTTGGGACTGATGGTCCAGGATAGCGGGACTTGGCCTGGGTTTGTTGAAGACATGTGTTCCACATCGGGCTGAACGGTTGTGATGAATTTATGGATTGATTTTTGTTTCCACAGGGTTGTGGTAGCTGGTTGAGTCTTACAAGGTGGGGTAATTGGATTGGATCTTACAAAGTTAGGTAACTGGAGTTGATCTAACAGGGTGGGGTAATTGGGGCGGATCGAATAGGGTGGGGTAACCGGATTGGATCTTACAGGATGGGGTAGCTGAGGTGGATCTAACAGGGTGGGTAACTGGGGTGAATCTTACAAGGTGGGGTAACTGGATTGGATCTTATAGAGTGGGGTAACTGGATTGGATCTTATAGAGTGGGATAACTGGAGGGGATCTTATAGAGTGGGGTAACTGGATTGGATCTTATAGAGTGGGGTAACTGGAGGGGATCTTATAGAGTGGGGTAACTGGATTGGACCTTATAGAGTGGGGTAACTGGAGGGGTTCTTATAGCGTGGGGTAACTGGAGGGGATATTATAGAATGGGGTAACTGGAGGGGATCTTATAGAGTGGGGTAAATGGAATAGATCTTATAGAGTAGGGTAACTGGATTGGATCTTATAGAGTGGGGTAACTGGATTGGATCTTATAGAGTGGGGTAACTGGAGGGGATCTTATAGAGTGGGGTAACTGGAGGGGATCGTATAGAGTGGGGTAACTGGAGGGGATCATATAGAGTGGGGTAACTGGAGGGGATCTTATAGAGTGGGGTAACTGGAGGGGATCTTATAGAGTGGGGTAACTGGAGGGGATCTTATAGAGTAGGGTAACTGAAGGGGATCTTATAGAGTGGGGTAACTGAAGGGGATCTTATAGAGTGGGGTAACTGAAGGGGATCTTATAGAGTGGGGAATCTGAAGGGGATCTTATAGAGTGGGGTAATTGGATTGGATCTTATAGAGTGGGGTAACTGGGGGGGGGGGATCTTATAGAGTGGGGTAACTGGGGGGGGGGGGATCTTATAGAGTGGGGTAACTGAAGGGGATCTTATAGAGTGGGGTAACTGAAGGGGATCTTATAGAGTGGTGTAACTGGATGGGATCTTATAGAGGAGTGAGTTCATTGGATTGGATCTTACAGAGGAGTGGGTTCATTGGATTGGATCTTACAGAGGAGTGGGTTCATTGGATTGGATTTTACAGAGGAGTGGGTTCATTGGATTGGATCTTACAGAGGAGTGAGTTCATTGGATTGGATCTTACAGGGTGGGGTAACTAGATTGGATCTTACAGAGGAGTGGGTTCATTGGATTGGATCTTACAGGGTGGTGTAACTGGATTGGATCTTACAGAGGAGTGGGTTCATTGGATTGGATCTTACAGAGAAGTGGGTTCATTGGATTGGATCTTACAGAGGAGTGGGTTCATTGGATTGGATCTTACAGAGGAGTGGGTTCTTTGGATTGGATCTTACAGGGTGGGATAACTTGGGAAGGTCTTACATGGTGGGGGTAACAGTGATGGATCTTACAGGGAAAAGTGGGGTGGGGGTAAATGGAGTGGATCTTACAGTGTGGGGTAAATGGAGTGGATCATACAGTGTGGGGTAAATGGATGGATCATACAGTGTGGGGTAAATGGAGTGGATCATACAGTGTGGGGTAAATGGAGTGGATCTTACAGTGTAAGGAACAAGTTCGAAAGCTAAAATAAGTACACGTGGTGAAGAACTGTAGAACAAGGGTCGGGTGTAGCTGGCGTTTCATTGGTGGGACTCAAGAAGACGACCCAATATAGAAACACGCGCGCAGCAACCGCTGCAGTCTTAAACTCTAGCGGGGTGTGAACTGAGTGAAGTCTAGTAAGTCAGATCGCTTAACAAAGTGTGTCATACTTACTTTCAGGGGCGACGCAGCCTAGTTTTTTAAGTGCCACTGCTCGAACCAGCAAGGTCGTAAACCTTTGGGAAGTTAACTTATGTATTCATTAGCGCTAACGTAGGATGCACTGAGGTGTAAGGCGCAGAAACACAGTACAGCGCCAGCCACCTTATGGAGCACGAAGAACAATATTTACTTATTTTACTTGCCCGTCTATTTGTACTGTTAAACTTCCTGGGTAGCTGAAATCATCATTCTTCAACCATGTGTGTTGTGACGGTTGTTGTAAGCCGTTGTTCTTGTCGTATTTATGTTACAATCTATTGATCTGTCAACTACGTCTTTGTCGTGTCTTGTAACCAGATGTTTACCACTGTACAAGCTCACAGTAACTAGAAAAGATTGCATTCCTGTGAGATTCCGAACAATCTGCATCTGTATTTACATATAAACACCCACTTGGTGGTCGAGTTTAATAGAATAAATCGACTGTAACCGTCACAATTGACAAAATGGCGACTGCTCGAAAGAAATCAGAAGAAGACTAGCTATGGCAATGCAGAGACTGAACAGCCTGAAGAAATTAGGGCAGAGCACCAACAAAACGATAAAAGTAAAAGTCTTGAGACCCTGTGTTTTTCCTGTGGCAGCTTATGGCTGTGAATCATGGACGATTATCAAAACTTCTAGACAAAGAATAGAATCCTTCGAGTCAAAATGTTACAGAAAAATCCTCAAAATACCCTGGACAGAGGAAAAAAAAACAAATGTAGACATTCGGCAACCTGGGGGAGGAACCTACCTCCTACCAGGCGCGTCAGCAGGGTTGCGGATTGCTGAAAGGCCTCCTAATTTGGAGGTTAGCTGCGAATAAATAAGCAGCCATGGACAAAAACGGGTCGGCAGGCATGGAGGCTGTAAGGAGGCAGCCCCTCCACCATGCAAAGACACAACAGGCTAATCACTTGTTTGTCTTTAAAAAAAACCGATTACAAGTCAAAACAGAGAAAACCGACCTGACCTCAACGGCGACGAACAGGCGAGAAAAAAGGACCACGATTTACGGATCATGGAATGTACGAAGTATAAACGGAAAAGAATATGAACTAATAGAGGAGATGAAGAGAGCAAAATTGACAGTCCTGGCACTTACAGAAACAAAGAAAAAGGGACAGAGCGTTCTGGACCATGACGGCAACATGTTATACTACAGCAGAGTTCCCATGAGTGAACGATCCAGGACAGGGGTTGGTGTATAGTGAATAGTAACAACAAAGCAAACATTAAAGGATGGAAATTCATTTCAGAACGACTGATGGTTCTAAGTCTACAAGAGGAGGATAGTTAAATGGATATCGTCACTGTGTATGCACCAAACGAAGATGAGAGCACTGACATAAAAGATGAATTTTATGAGCTCCTTCAAAGGACCATTGATGATTGCCATAATGAAATACTTCTCCTTGGAGACTTCAACGCAAGAGTTGGAAACGACTATTCTAGATGGGATGGAGTGATCGGTAGGTATGGAGAAGATGTCTTAAATAACAATGAAAAACGACTGCTGAGATTCTGCAGAGAACAAAACCTTGCCATTACAAATACACGGTTTCCACACAAGCGTATCCCTGCCTATACAAGATGCGAACCGGCAAGAAATGAAAGATCCATAATTGACTATGCGATAGTGAGGAAAACTGATTTCAAGCATGTGAAGGATGCTAGAGTGTTCAGAGGACCAGAGATAGGAAGCGACCACTACCTAGTTAACATAAAGAGATAAATTGAAAAACACTATCCAGCCAGGCAACACCCATCAGCAAGCACGAAACATAATACACGAGGAGAAAATAACATTAAGGCTTACAAACTACGAGAACCAGATGTTAAGAGGAGATACCAAGGGCTCATAACAACAGCAATAGAAAGGATAGAGGAATCTGAAGAAGATATGGAAATGCTCTGGGTAAAATTCAAAGACATTCTCAAAGAGGCTGCAGCAGAGGCATGCGGTCAAACTAAAGAAGGGTGGAAGAGAAAGAATACACCATGGTGGACAGAAGAAGTGAAAACAAAAATACGAGAAAAGAAAAAGGCATGGAAGCAATACCTAGGGGCTAGGAATACAGGAGAAACAAACAAAGAAATATAAAGAATATGTAAATTTTAGAACAGAAGCAAAGAAGACTGTGCTCAAGGCCAAACAGAAATCCTGGGAAGAATTTGGAGAGAAACTGGAAAATAATGCTGGAAAAAACCAGAAACTGTTCTACATGACCTTAAAGAACATGAGGAAGGAAAAGGAATGCCCCCTGAAATTTGTTAAAGATAAACAAGGTGCGCTGTTGACCGCCCCAGAAGAGGTAATGAACAGATGGAAAGAATATTTCCCAGATCTCCTTGGAGTGGAGGAAAACCAAGCTCTGAAAGTAACAGTCCCAATTCAAGAAGAGGGAGCCATGGAGGGAAATATAAATATATATAATTTCACAATGGAAGAACTAAAGGCAGCATTGGAGAAAATTAAGATTGGTAAAGCAGCAGGACATGATGGTATAACACCAGAAATGGTTAAATACATGGGAGAGGCAGAAGAGATGCTAATCATGAAGATTCTCAAGGCAGCTTGGCGCCACAAGAAGATACCAAGAGACTGGGAGGTTGCAATAATAATACCAATATTTAAAAACGGCGACAATCGACAATGTGAAAATCACAGAGGTATTTCCCTTCTCAGTGTCCCCGGGAAAGTCTACTCTAGGATTCTAGAACGGCGATTAAGAGGTCTAGCAGAGCCAAACATGGATGAAACTCAATGTGGGTTTAGGGCAAATAGAAGTACTCAAGACCTTATCTTTACACTTAGACAGCTAAGTGAAAAGGCTCTTGAATATCTTCTTCTTCTTATTCTTCGTTCGTTCTCAATCTCACACTACCAAACCCAGAAAAGGTAAGTAGCAGAATGTAGTCCAGAGAACGGAATGCGTTGTTTTGTAGTTTACAGCTTGGCTGCGATATTTGCACCTTGTGGTCCAACACATCCGACTTCAGCAAGCATTTTTTTAGTACCGGGTTAGCATTCCCTCTTCGATCCCTTCTCCTTAGCCAGTCTGCCCTGCTGCAGCCTGTTATCCAGGATCACCGCGTGGAGGTGTAGAAGGGTCTTGGCAGCTATGGTTCGCTGGCCCTGACGCTAGCAGTCAGCTATGGGTTGCTGACCACTGCAGCTCATGTGCTTCTCAGGATCTTGATCCCACTCTTGAATAGGATAAAGAGATGCATCTCTGCTTTTTGGATTTGGAGAAAGCATTTAATAAAGTTCCTTGGGACAAACTCTGGGAGTGCCTGACAAGGAAGGACATCCCAGGACCCCTGATCTCTGCCATACAGAAATTATGTGCGGACATCAAATCAAAAGTCAGGAGAGTTCAAGACCACTAGCGGAGTAAGACAGGGGGACATTCTATCACCGTACCTTTTCATACTCCTCATGGATGAAGTCATCAAAGCCTGCAAGGAACGGACAAAAAAGTATGAAGTAGGGTACTGGAAGATGAGACCAAGTTACATATCGGAACTAGCATTTGTAGACGATGTGGCCCTGATCACGAAAACCGAAGCACAGCTCCAGATCAACTTGCAGGTCTGGGAAGAAGAGTTGAAGAAGAGAGGAATGCACACCAGCAACTCCAAAACAAAAACCATTGTGATCGCCAGAGATGAAAAGAGACATCAGATAACCCTGGGAACACGAGCACTGGAGCAGGTCAGCAACTTTAAATATCTAGGAGTGGTAATAGACAGCAGGGGAGGAATCAAAGAGGAGTTAACTGCACGAAGGGCAGCAGCAGGTTGACTGTTCCATACCCTAAACAGAGGCTTCCTCAGTAGAAGAGAAATAAGCAGGAAAACAAAGATAGATGTATACCGCTCGACCTATGTGCCTGTCCTGACATATGAATGTGAGTCATAGCCAATGACTACAGCCTAAGAAAGGCAATTACAAACTTCAGAAATGAGGTACCTAAGAAAAGCGGTTCAGGTGACGAAAAGGGACAAGATCCGTAACCAGACAATACGTGGAAATCTGGAAGTTCAACCCCTGCAGACACGAGTGGAGCAGTCCCAACTACAGTGGTTTTGCCATGTCTGTAGAATGGAAGAAGTTCGGATACCAAAGCGGTCATGGGAGATCAAAAGTCAAGGACGCAGACCCCGAGGACGTCCCAAAGTACGTTGGGAAGACAACATACGGCAGTCCCTAAGTGATAGAGGGCTGGATTGGAAAGAGGCCAGGAAAAAGACGGCGGATAGAGAGCAGTGTGTCGTTCTCTTTGGCAAACCTCTACACCTCACAGTAGAAGAGAAGCGACTAAGTAAGTAGTAAGTAAGACATTCTCCAAGAGTTGAGTATAGAGAAGAACTGGTTTATCAATTCCATTTTGGCTAGAAAATGCAAATACTTTGGTCACATCAAGAGACATAACGGTCTTGAGAGAACGGTGATGGAAGGTATGGTGCCAGGCAAAAGAGGGAGGGGTACACCAAGAAGACGATGGCACTAATATATCCAGGAATGCCTGGGTATGACGTTGGCGGAGGCTGGAGTTTTGGCATGAGAACGAATTTCTTTCAGACAGACTGGGATAGGAGCGATGTTCAACAAAGGACATGCTACATGATGATGAACCGTCACAAAAAATCCTTGCAAAAATAAACGTCTTCTCTTTATAGTTCATTGGTCAGTGACTGGCAAATCGGCAGTCACACCTGAGAGCGTTTTTAAAAGCAGTAACAAGCGTCCTCAACCAGTCTGCAGCCATCTTTCAAAAATTACCGAAACTATGACTCGTGATTTTCATGTCGGTCTCCACCGATCTTCTCCAACTTGTCCGACTGGCCTCTCTTTTGCATTTCCGTCGGGTTCCATACCAAGGCATCTCCGCTCATTATGTCTAGTTCTTTTCTTAGAACATGACCTATTCTATCCTAGCGTCGAGCGTTTTGTATGCGTTCATGAGATATACATGCTAGACGAGACGTTATATACTAGGCGAGACGTTACATACTAGGCGAGATATGCATGCTATACGAGACATACTAGGCGAGACATACATACTAGGCGAGATATGCATGCTATACGAGACATACTAGGCGAGACATACTAGGCGAGACATACATATTAGGCGAGACATACATGCTAGGCGAGATATGCATGCTATACGAGACATACTAGGCGAGACATACATTCTAGGCGAGACATACTAGGCGAGACATACTAGGCGAGTCATACATTCTAGGCGAGACATACTAGGCGAGACATACTAGGCAATACATGCAAACTAGGCGAGACATACTAGGCGATACATGCTTATAAGGCGAGACATACTAGGCGAGACATACTAGGCGATACATGCATACTACGCGAGACATACATGCTATACAAGACATGCTAGGAGAGACGTACTATGCGAGACATACATGCTAGGCGAGACATACATGCTAGGCGAGACATACTAGACGAGACATACTAGGCAAGACATACTAGGCGAGACATACTAGGCGAGACATACTAGGCGAGACATACATGCTAGGAGAGACATACATGCTAGGCGAGACATACATGCTAGGCGAGACATACTAGACGAGACATACTAAGCAAGACATACTAGGCGAGACATACTAGGTGAGATATACTAGGCGAGACATACATGCTAGGCGAGATATACATGCTAGGCGAGACATACATGCTAAGCGAAACATACTAGACGAGACATACTAGGCGAGACATACTAGGCGAGACATACTAGGCGAGACATACATGCTAGGCGAGACATACTAGGCGAGACACACTAGGCGAGACATACTAGGTGAGACATACATGCTAGGCGAGACATACATACTATGCGAGACATACTAGGCGAGACATACTAGGCGAGACATACATGCTAGGCCAGACGTACATGCTAGACGAGACATACTAGGCAGGACATACTAGGCAAGACATACATACTAGGCGAGACATGCATACTAGGCCAGACGTACATGCTAGACGAGACATACTAGGCAGGACATACTAGGCGAGACATACATGCTAGACGAGACATGCTAGGCGACACATATTAGGCCAGACGTACATGCCAGGCGAGACATACTAGGCGAGACATACATGCTAGACTAGACGTTACATGCTAATCGAGACATGCTAGGCAAGACGTTACATGCTAGGCGAGACGTTACATACTAGACGAGACGTTACATGATATGCGAGACATGCTAGACGAGACGTTACATGATATGCGAGACATGCTAGGCGAGACGTTACATGATATGCGAGACATGCTAGGCGAGACGTTACATGATATGCGAGACATACTAGACGAGACGTTACATGATATGCGAGACATACTAGACGAGACGTTACATGATATGCGAGACATGCTAGGCGAGACGTTACATGATATGCGAGACATGCTAGGCGAGACGTTACATGATATGCGAGACATACTAGACCAGACGTTACATGATATGCGAGACATGCTAGGCGAGACGTTACATGATATGCGAGACATGCTAGGCGAGATGTTACATGCTATACGAGACGTTACATGATATGCGAGACATACTAGACCAGACGTTACATGATATGCGAGACATGCTAGACGTTACGTTACATGATATACGAGACATGCTAGACGAGACGTTACTTGATATGCGAGACATACTAGACCAGACGTTACATGATATGCGAGACATGCTAGACGTTACGTTACATGATATACGAGACATGCTAGACGATACGTTACTTGATATGCGAGACATGCTAGACGAGACGTTTCACGCTAAGCGAGACATGCTAGGCGAGACATACTAGGCGATACATGCATACTAGGCGAGACATACATGCTAGGCGAGACATACATTCTAGGCGAGACATACATGCTTGGCGAGACATACTAGACGAGACATACTAGGCGATACATACATGCTAGGCGAGACATACATGCTAGGCGAGATGCATACTAGGCCAGATGTACATGCTAGACGAGACATACTAGGCGAGACATATTAGGCCAGACGTACATGCTAGGCGAGACATACTAGGCGAGACATACAGGCTAGGCTAGACTTTACATACTAATCGAAACATGCTAGGCGAGACGTTACATGCTAGACGAGACATGCTATGCGAGACGTTACATGATATACGAGACATGCTAGGCGAGACGTTACATGATATGCGAGACGTTTCATGCTAGGCCAGGCGTACATGCTAGACTAGACGTTACATGATATGCGAGACATGCTAGACGAGACGTTACATACTAGACGAGACGTTACATGATATGCGAGACAGGCTAGACGAGACGTTACATGATATGCGAGACATGCTAGGCGAGACGTTACATGATATGCGAGACATGCTAGGCGAGACGTTACATGATATGCGAGACATGCTAGGCGAGACGTTACATGATAGGCGAGACATGCTAGGCGAGACGTTACATGATATGCGAGACATACTAGACGAGACGTTACATGATATGCGAGACATGCTAGGCGAGACGTTACATCATATGCGAGACATGCTAGGCGAGATGTTACATGATATGCGAGACATGCTATACGAGACGTTACATGATATGCGAGACATGCTAGACGAGACGTTACACGCTAAGCGAGACATGCTAGGCGAGACATACTAGGCGATACATGCATACTAGGCGAGACATACATGCTAGGCGAGACATACATTCTAGGCGAGACATACATGCTTGGCGAGACATACTAGACGAGACATACTAGGCGAGACATACTAGGCGAGACATACTAGGCGATATATACATGCCAGGCGAGACATACATGCTAGGCGAGATGCATACTAGGCCAGATGTACATGCTAGACGAGACATACTAGGCGAGACATGTTAGGCCAGACGTACATGCTAGGCGAGACATACTAGGCGAGACATACATGCTAGGCTAGACATTACATACTAATCGAGACATGCTAGGCGAGACGTTACATGCTAGACGAGACATGCTATGCGAGACGTTACATGATATGCGAGACATGCTAGGCGAGACGTTACATGATATGCGAGACGTTACATGCTAGGCGAGGCGTACATGCTAGACTAGACGTTACATGATTTGCGAGACATGCTAGACGAGACGTTACATGATATGCAAGACATGCTAGACGAGACGTTACACGCTAAGCGAGACATGCTAGGTGAGATGTTACATGAGATGGGAGACGTTACATGCTAGGCGAGGCGTACATGCTAGACTAGACGTTACATGATATGCGAGACATGCTAGACGAGACGTTACACGCTAAGCGAGACATGCTAGGCGAGACGTACATGCTAGGCGAGACGTTACATGGTATGCGAGACATGCTAGACGAGACGTTACATGATATGCGAGTCATGCTAGACGATACGTTACATGATATGCGAGACATGCTAGGCGAGACGTTACATGATATGCGAGTCATGCTAGACGATACGTTACATGATATGCGAGACATGATAGGCGAGACGTTACATGATATGCGAGACATGCTAGACGAGACGTTACATGATGTGCGAGTCATGCTAGACGATACGTTACATGATATGCGAGACATGCTAGACGAGACGTTACATGATATTGCGAGACATGCTAGACGAGACGTTACATGATATGCGAGACATGCTAGGCGAGGCGTACATGCTAGGCGAGAAATGCTAGGCGAGACATGCTAGGTAAGACACGCTAGGCGACAGAGCTGTTGCGTTGAACTGACCACGTGTAAGTGGCCCGAGACGTACATGCTAGGCGATAGCATTGGTTAAAACATACGTTTAAGCGACATGTGGGTGACATTACCAGACAGGCTATACGTTGGACACTGACTGGTAAGAGGAGTCGGGATAGACCAAAATACAAATGGTTTATGGAGCTTCAGCCTTACATAAATAAGTCTGGAAAGATGTGATCAAAACTGGAACAGATCGAGACATGGTAGATTTGGCTGGTGTTTGCTGAAGACATGTTCCACTGGAAGCTGAGATGGTTTCTATTGATTGATTCATTTATTGATTTATTATAACCTATCAAGTAGAGCTAACAACCTCATCATGTAAAAACTGCTATTGAACCAACCACTTGAAACGCTCGGATACAGGCTTCCTGTGAAGGTGTCAGCTATAGTGGTGACCCTATGCTTTACTTGGAGCGAAAAGGTGAATCGTCATCTTGATTTCAGCTCAAGGAGTACACCTAACAATGTCTATAACGGTATTATTTTCTCATCTACTCAAACTTTTACTGACAATCAACTCGGCGTTTATTCCCATTGCTGAAGTCCAACAGGAGGATTTACATGGCTGAGGAATAAAAGCTGATTGCTCTAGCAGTCGTCACACACTTTGCAGACTACGTTTTATACTATCCCGACAGAAATGACCTACACTTTATAGAGGTTGTGAATGCGTGTCGATAAGGCGTTGGTTTTATTATTAATATGTGGGCCATCATTATTTTCTCATTAACATGTGGCCTATCATTAGGAATTGAAAACACTCAATTACTATACCTGCATGATACCCCAAGCACGGCCGCTATCTCCATAACCCCCAGTGCTGACCAGGAGAGAGCCGCCTCTGGATTCTCTACTAGCAATGGCAGCGAGCACAGATGCTTGGATACCTGCATTTTGCAAAGACAAATATTTTTGCAAGTGCATGGAATACATGTAAGAGGGGGCTTCAAATGAAAACCTTACGTGAAATATAAATTAGAAAAGGCATGCCTTTGTATTGTACCTTGGTAATATGGTTGATAAGGATGTCAAGAGTGTCCTGCACGTGTCATCACAGTGCTGGCGAACAACATGACGTCATAGATACAGTTAAATTATGGCCGCCACACTTCTTCTTCTTCTTTCTCGTTCGTCTTCAACCTCGACTCCGATGACTTTTTTAAAAAAGGCAGCAGTTGACTTGAGGCTCCATGCACTTCCGTACAACTTCTCGTGGAAGGACAATCAAAATGTGTTCTGTCGTGATGGGGGTAGCGCCAATCTTGAACTTATGGTTCAGATAACATCTCAGTCTGTTGTGTCCTGTAGGAGAATGATCATCTGGACTAGCCTGGAGAGTTGGTGCTAGGCCGCCACACTACTGACATACAAGAGAAAGGATCAGAGCTATGTTATCCATTGTTTTAGCAGAGAAGAGATGAAGCCTATAGCTTCTTTTCATGGTCCAAGCCTCGTTGCCGTAGAGAAGTACACTGGTGACGCGGGCATGGTAGGTTGAGGGTGTTCGGCTTTCTTCCCTCGTGTGTCTAGGTTGTCCAAGCATCGTGTGTCTAGGTTGTCCAAGCCTCGTGTCTCTAGGTTGTCCAAGCATCTTGTGTCTAGGTTGTCCAATCATCGTGTGTCTAGGTTGTCCAAGCATCGTGTGTCTAGGTTGTCCAAACATCGTGTGTCTAGCTTGTCCAAGCCTCGTGTCTCTAGGTTGTCCAAGCATCTTGTGTCTAGGTTGTCCAAGCATCGTGTGTCTAGGTTGTCCAATCATCGTGTCTCTAGGTTGTCCAAGCATCGTGTGTCTAGGTTGTCCAAGCATCGTGTGTCTAGGTTGTCCAAGCATCGTGTGTCTAGGTTGTCCAAACATCGTGTGTCTAGGTTGTCCAAACATCGTGTGTCTAGCTTGTCCAAGCCTCGTGTCTCTAGGTTGTCCAAGCATCGTGTGTCTAGGTTGTCCAAGCCTCGTGTCTCTAGGTTGTCCAAGCATCGTGTGTCTAGGTTGTCCAAGCATCGTGTGTCTAGGTTGTCCAAGCATCGTGTGTCTAGGTTGTCCAAACATCGTGTGTCTAGGTTGTCCAAGCATCGTGTGTCTAGGTTGTCCAAGCATCGTGTGTCTAGGTTGTCCAAGCATCGTGTGTCTAGGTTGTCCAAGCCTCGTGTGCATAAATGAATAAGTGCATAAATTCATACACACTAACAAATACAAATATTTATAATACATGAAACAATGAATTTATGCACTTACACATACCACACAAATACACACACACACACACATGCACGCATACACAAACGATCACACCCACATACCACGTACACATATAAACGCAAACACCACACACACACACACACACACACAGTGATCTCGTGGAAACCAAATACATCATTCAGGGGTTTATACCAGCAAAGGTTCATAATCCTCTACCTGTCCCTCAAGATGGCATAGTAAAAGTCCTATTACTCCATGTGGTTTACCTTATCCAGCTTCTAGGGCGTCCTTAACCCATTTGTTTGCAATGCGATTCACTAGCAATGGTTTCTGTACTGTGAAGTTGCTAGACACATGGACAGCCTTCACCAATTGCTTCTTACGACTCGCCGAGAACAAGACAATCACGTTATTGTGTTCAACCTGTTGACCACTTGGATGACGAGACGATTCCACTGAGGATGGATCATCAGTGCTAGCGGACCTTGGAGATTTTGATTGTCTGATGTGCGAACAGATCTCATAGAATTCAGACTGTCTCCCCAGCTTACTGCGACTGTTCGATGAAGAAGCATTTTCTATCACCACTGATGTATATGAGAGCAGGATGTAACCAGGCAGAATAACCATTTACGCAGATTAAAACGGAGCCTATTACCCGTGTTTGCGTGGGAACAATGGCATAGACATATCCTACAAGACTGACATTTTCTAAGTCAACTGCGTACTGAACAAGGTGGCTCCTGGAGACGAACTTTCACACCAAGGTGTTTAGGAGTCTTGAAGTGCTCTCCATCAACTTTATCCAGAAAACTGGTTTTTGCGTATAAACATAATAAAACAATAACAGACGAGATTAGTCGTAATGATAATAATAATAACTATAACTATAAAAAGAAGAAGAAGAAGTAAGAGGAGAGAAAGAGAAGAGTAAAGACAATAACAATGAAAAACAAGAAGAACAAAGAGGTATCAAAAGAAGAGGAAGTAGAAGAAGCAACAGAAGAAGATAATAGAGAAGAAGACGAGGAAGACTGCCACCATGACCCATATCCGGATATTGACTTTTTTACGAGTACCCTGCTCGTCCAGAGAGATACACTTTAGACAAGACGGGTGTAGAGCGTTCTATACTGCCTGGCTTCATCGAACGCTGCGACTAACGCAGAGGTCATATTTTTTTCTCTGTCACAAATATAGTACCTTGAACTATAGAGAACTAGGACCTTGAGATTCGTCTCCTCTTACAGCAAAATGCTGTAAATGTGACATGTGTCCAATTCTGATCTTTGCCATACAAGCATTCTCGACAACCGAACAGCCGCTGCTGAACAATTCAAATGAAAGGGACGTAACAGGTACTTTTGGATTTGAACCTAATCTGTCCAAGTCACCAGTTTGAGATATTAGAGAGGTACAGCGTATTTAGGAATTCTACCAACTGAACATCTAAATCACTCTCATTATTGTATCTTCGTCTTCTTCTTCTCGTTCTTCTACTACTTCTTCTTCTTCTTCTTTGACGCTCGTCCTGAAAAGATGTGGTCACATTATTATATCTGAGTAGAGTATGATAGAGCAGTAGCTTTTCATAGTAAAAGTACAGGGTTCATTCTATTTGTTTTTGTATTGTGATCATAGTACTGTCAAAACAAAACAAGCTGTACTGCTCTATTTGAAGTTCTGCTCGCCACTTATACTTACAGTGTGCGTCTGCGGACGCTTGGTAGCAACTTCTGTGCTGTTCTAAGTAGGGAAGGTCATGCAGAGCGTCAGCGTTGGATCCTGCCACCCCTAGAAGTAAAATAAGAATGGCGTTTATCATCCAACGACCAATAAGATACAGGTTTTCATTATCGGTAGCTTCTATAGAATTGGCAAGATAATCTTACTTCTCCTGCTACAGGTTTATCTTTACTTTCGACAGTTTGAGTCTAGTCAATTAGCTTTTTCATTGCTTATAAATTGTAAGCAGTTTTTCAAATTGCATTACTTATGTAGCAATCTCATCATTACTTAAGCAATTTTGTTTCTTGCGTTATTCAGTTATTGAAGAGAAAATAGTTTTTTAATAGTTGGATGCCCATTGCAATGCGACAATGTCCACATCAACAGACGGTTTTGTCTTGATGATGTAACTTTCGCTGTATTTAGATTATAGTGAGCAAGTAATTGTGGGGGTCATCAACCTCACTCTCTAGTCCCCAGATACCTTGGACCAGTGGCAAGACATAAGTCGATACGACTGGAGGTAACTCAGGAAGCAGAACTCTGGCCCCACCTCTCTTGAGATAAGGGTCGTTGAAACTTGCGGTATTCGATCGCCCACCGTTTCCTTTCATCGCTTGAGAGGCGAGTGCTTTACCTTTCGTTCAGTGTGCATTGTTGTTTGTTATTTTTTTTAAATTTGGCAGATCGAATCACTTATAGTTGTGATTAAACATATTAATGTGTTTTATTTGTGTGATTAAAATAACCCAACCATTGTTACTACATTACGTGTGTGAGTATACTGAAATAGTGTAATAGATCTTAGCTGTGTAGGTTTATTAGGGACAGGATTTTAGACACATTTTATTAAAGTTAGAAAGGTCGGGAGAAGAGTATTGATAGTCAGTAGCTATTCATTTTCGTATAGTATTAAACTAAGTAACCAAGCCCGTGCAGCTTTACTCAAACCCCGCCATAGGAATGTCTGGAATGCACAGCGTTGTTTTGAAAGCCACGCAGGTGTTGACCTACGTAATATGGACGCGTTTTTGAGTAACGCCCTAAACGCCTGTTACGGCGTGATCAGTAGTGAAGTTAAAACCGGACATGCTATTAACATGTTGTTTTTTTTAAATAAATCTCGGGGAGAATAAACCTAGGAACGAGATTAGAATACCCGCGTCCACTTGACCCCGAACCATGTGATCTGGGAAAAGCCGCACATATGGAGCTAGGAGATCCTGAAACAGGAGTCTACAGAAAAGTCTTGAAAAAGCGGTTAAATGGAGCGACTAGGCTTGGTCAGCGATATGTTGGAAGAGAGAAAGAAGTGATGAAACTTTAACCAGAACATGCTAGCTCAAGTACAAATGTCCAGTAGCCTAATAAGGCGAGGTAATTAGTGATGTGCATAGTAATTAACCATATTATGTTTCGAAAAGCAAAAGTGTTAGCAATAGATATAAAAGTGGCCCTCGAAAAAACCACATGAAGTAGCCATTTTTATAACAGCTTCTTTAAGCGTTTAGCAGAAGTTCTCTCAAGAAATCGAATCACTACTAGATATATATTTGAAGTCAAGCGTTTAGCAGAAGTTCTCTCAAGGAATCGAATCACTACTAGATATAAATTTGAAGTCAAGCGTTTAGCAGAAGTTCTCTCAAGAAATCTAGTCACTAGTAAGAGAGCTCTTCAACGATTAGTTCGAGCCACCGTCGACGAGGAGAACAGGACCACGGACGAATCATTTGGGTTTAAGAACAAAAATGAATCATCCATTCTGTGGAAATCCACAAACGGTCCGTCAATCAAGTTTTAGTTCGTCAATGCAGTTGTAGTTCGTAATCAAGTTTCTTTTAGCTTAGCTTAGCTATAATTTAGTTCATAATTACTTACAGCCCGACAGGTTTTGTTTTGAGTGAAAATTGGCGAGTCATTTGTGAACGGTTAGTAATACAATCACTGTATTGTGTTTTATTTCAATTAGTGTTGAAGTTAATTTGTTTGAGTCGGATAAACTAAGAATATAGTTAGTGCAGACCCCTTTCAGCATCTTCTACGGTATGTCAGCAAACTAGCGCTGCTACAATAGCTACAGCAATACCCTGAAGATCCAACTCATCTTATATGGATAACCATCAAACAACGGACAGTCGGATTGGTCAAAATAGGGAACGTAACTGCATATTGAGAAAAGTAGAGCTCAATTTTGACAGAGACTGTTAAGTAAATATTGAGTTATAACCCCAAATAATCTTATTTCCATTCGTCTTTGCTTTCCTTTTACAAGAAACAACCACCACAACCAGTTGCAGTCATGCCTCACGTTAACCTTTCAAAGTTCCTGCCATCAACACCGGTCTCTACTAGATCGCCTTCAAAGCCCCCCTTCTCCGAAGAGAATCAGATTGAGCTTCCTCAGTTGATGAATATGAGCCTTCACAACGTTCTCTACTTGGTGTTATCCACCTGGTGTTCTCCACCTGGTGTTCTCCACCCGGTGTTCTCCATCTGGTGTTCGTCCTCTGGTGTTCTCCACCTGGTGTTCTACACCTGGTGTTCTCCACCTGGTGTTCGTCATCTGGTGTTTTTCACCCGGTATTCTCCACCTGGTATCCCTCTAAAAAAAATTTACAATTAAAAATTGTTCATAATCGATCTACCTATTGTCTACTTTCTCAACAATAGTTTTGAGGTCAGGTTTGATTTTGTGTAGTTTATTTATGTCTGTTATTGATTTATTCGTATGTTTACTTCAGTTTGTTTAGTGTTATTTGAATAGTTATTTACATTGCTTGTTTTTTTATTTTATTTTGGCGACTTCAATTTATTTGTGAGCCAATTAACGGTTTTTCTTTCACTTTTGTCGGTTTTTTTACTTTCGTCGGCCCACTGGTCCCAATCTTATCGAAAGAGCGAGGTATGTTTGTATGTGGTGCAGGGGTCTTGTATTCCCATTCGTGTGGCTTACTGCGTTACCACACCTTATCTTTTTTCTCAAGATCGTACACACCGCACATGTTAAAACTCCGCAATGGAACGTAGTGGAAGTGACTCTGATTTGGAAGTCAGTAATAACATTGAAAAGTATGCCTTGTTATTATGATAAGACAAAGACATGATATGAGCAACCATTCAATAGTATTTGTCTACAATATCCACATGTACAGGAAAGAAGAAAATCGGAACATATGATGTACAAAATACACAGTAAAATGGGTGACATCACTTTTACTAACGTAAACAAATATACATTGGTGTCATACAAGTCAATAAATGTACACTGACGTCATACAAGTCAATAAATCTACATTGATGTCATACAAGTCAATAACTCTACATTGATGTCATACTAGTCAATAAATCTACATTGATGTCATACAAGTCAATAAATATACATTGACGTCATACAAGTCAACAAATCTACATTGATGTCATACAAGTCAATAAATCTACATTGATGTCATACAAGTCAATAAATGTACACTGGCGTCATACAAGTCAATAAATCTACATTGATGTCATACAAGTCAATAAATCTACATTGATGTCAAACAAGTCAATAAATCTACATTGATGTCATACAAGTCAATAAATCTACACTGACGTCATACAAGTCAATAAATCTACATTGATGCAATACAAGTCAATAAATCTACATTGATGTCATACAAGTCAATAGATCATATCAACAATTGTACAATAAACAAAAGAAGATAACTCACATAAACTTATTAGTACCTTACAAAAATATATATCCGCTTAAGAAAAGTAGCCATTGTTGTGATGCGTTGAGTGGCCTTTATGTCGGACATTACATTCCTGGTGTACTTGCACAACCTCTTGCCTGTACCAATGGAGTCTGCGTGTTGTTGCAAAAGTCAGCAGTTCTTGATATGGTCCGACGCTCTCATGAATCGTGTTTCGAATTGTGATATATAATCTGTGTACGTTATTTAAAGGGTCTGTCTGAAGCTGACATCTTCAGTTTTAACAAAATTAGAATTGATCGACCAGTTTCACTGAGCTTGCCGATATTGTTCATCAGGCTGATAAACGACTCGACAAGCTGTTTAAAGCCATCTCTCATCGACATCCAATTGACAGTAACTGCGTTGAACGTCATCATCTTAGTTTTGGCTGAGTGAATGGTCACAAAAGTGTGCCGAAGACAACAGTGAAGAACTGGACAACGATGTTTAAAGAAGGACGAGAGTTAGCGCAACAATATACGCTTAACCTGGTCTCGGACGTGAGTTAACGCAACAATATACGCTTAACCTGGTCTCGGAAGATTTTTCGTTAACTCACGTCCTTCTTTAAATATCGTTGCCCAGTTCTTCACTGTTATCTTCTACACACTTTTGTGACCATTCACTGCCTGCTTTCTGAGATAAATGCCAACTGGTCGACATCCTTCAGCTGTTAGAAACCGCTCGCTGATCAACTCTGGACGAATTCCGTATTACACCCGTCATGTATTCAACAGTCTGCTGAGGAAACTTTGACGAGGATAATGACATTATGCAAACTTGACGGTTGGTATGTATGTATGTTCACTCGTTGCAGTTTGGTCCGGTTTCATTTGAACACGCCTCACGCATATAGACATACATAGTAGGAACATTTACAGACTATGTGATCTTGTCCTTTCTTTGTTTGTGTGGAGAAGGATGGGGGAGGGCGAGGGTGGTAGCAACAACTTGTTCTTCTTCATCTTCGGTCATTCTCAATCTATCAACACCCGGAAAGAGCTTCGTAAGTAGCAGGATGTAGTCCAGAGAACGTAGTCGTAGTTTACAGCTTGACTGGGATATTTGCACCTTTCGGTCCGGACGCATCCAATCTTAGATCGGATTTTTGAGTACCGGGTTAGCCTTCCCTCTTCGATCCCTTCTCTATAGCCAGTCCGCTCATTTGCAGCATGTTGTTCAGCATCACCACGTGGAGGTGTAGAAGGGTCTTGGCAGCTTTGGTTCGCTTTGGCTCGCTGGCCGCTGTAGCTCATGCGCTGCTCAGCATCTTGACCCCGTAGTAACAACTTGATTTTTCTTCAAAATTGAGAATAGTACATAGCAGCAACATTTCTACCTTTTGTTGTGTTTTTTTTTAAATTTGGGGAGAATAGATAACAGCTTGACTTTCTGCAAAATTAAGAATGGTGGCACTGCCAGTTTGTAGTGTCTACGGGATGGGGATCACCAACCCCATGCCCAATCCTCATTAGTCCCATCTTACAGCATACTTGGCTAGTTACAGTGTCACTATTCCTGGCGTCCTTTTTGGTGGTTCATTTTAGTTGTGAAAGTCATAGTACTGAGTTAATTCAACTCTTGACGCCGTTTCTTTGCTCGCTGGTTACAGTAGTTCTCCTTACATCCCGACACGTACTTGACAAAGTAGACGTTGATACTCTTGGGTGTACATCAATGCGAGGCTCCTCTGTAAGTTTACCACTATGGGGATTAAATGGTCGATCCGTACCTAGTTGACCTTGCTGGTGTGACACATCGCTGAGCAGAATATCAAGATTGAAATGAGATGACTGATCATGCAACTACTAGGCAGAACAAACGATTAGCAGAACGATATTTCAGAGAGGAAGAACAAAGAACACGATGGTTGAGGTAGAAGTGACAACGATAATGCAGGTTACAGTTTACTAACCTCCGTTGCGCTGGCCGGTTGGACTCAAATTGTTAACATTGCCCTTACAAGTCCTGGTGGCTGTGAAGCAAAAATAATATTTGTTGTTGAGAAAATTTGTCCTTGACCTTGACTTTATTATTGAAACAACAACATTATAAAGAGTGGTTGAGTTCTGAAACATTCAAGGCCACAACTTGGGAAACTGTTACGTTACGTCGTACCAACATCACTGAATTCCAGGTAGAGTATAGGTATTCAGTTTGTTCCATCAAATGGTTATTGGCGTTTATACTGATGATTTATACAGCTTGGTAGGCGTACAAACGTCTGCCCCCTCCTCCCAAGCGTGTCCCTTTTGCTCTACCACTACCATCCAGATTGCAAAGATGAGGTCTGCTCAAAATGTTTTAGAACATTCCGATATAATTTGTTTGGGTTTATCTGAAACCTAGTTAGCCTTGTCACCTTCGAAAAAGTCCCATCCTCTATTGATAGATAGTTCCCACAGCCTTTTCCCCTTCCAGAAGTCTGGAAGCAGACCTGGAAAGCACTTCTCTGGATCGTGCGTAGGTCTGTTGTTATTCTGATACTCAGGCGCTGATGTTGATCACTTAAAACTATCATTACGGTGATCATTTTAATTGGTGGTATCCACTGGGAACATTTAATGGCTAAGTAATGAAGGCCGCATGTTACTACAGATGTCACATGATGTTCATTATATAAAACACGTCTCATTGAATGTTTACCCTACAGAATGTCTTCGGCAAATCACTTGAGACAATAGTAGCCTGACAAGTAGTATCATACCATTTTGTTGGTTTCCCTGTATTTTACTTACCCTTGAGATTCCAGAAGAGAGGCTATATTGTAATGATATCATCTGGTTTCATTAATGGGTATCCTGTTTAGTTCCACCTTATCCTCACGTAATGTTCCATTGATATTTGTCTGGCTCTTTGAAACAGTTCCTCATGTGTAGTCTTATCATACTATTTCAATATATCGATTATCATCGCCTCTACTATCGACACATATTGTTGAAAGCTCTGTCGTGTGCCACCTGTGTACTTTGCTATATTCAAGCGATGTATCTAAATCGTTTCTAAAACAGCTCTGCTAAATTGTGAGAGGTTGTGTAGTTCCTAAGAGGAGCGGGACATACAGACGCCAGTACAAGAATGGAGATTGTGGCAGCGACCTGAGTTCTGCGATGGTTATCCGAGCCCTCTTTAATAAGGCCAGTTATCATTTTAGACTCCCATTTATTAATTCGGAAAATTCAGAAGTACTCGCTGAGACACGAGAGGACATAAGGTGTAGAGGCCTAACAACTACAGAGGCTGGTGGAGGTCTACCGTCCTGATCATGCTGTGGTTCAGGGCAACAAAAGAGCTGACATCCTGGCTACACAAACACCCATTATCTGTGCACTAGACATGGATAGGAGTCACAGTTTAAAGTCTATCAATGACCACATGTTAGGTGATTACACGGCAATAGATCAATAAGCAGTCCACAGACTGCAGATCTTTGAAATCGAACGAGGTTCGAGCTGTGTGAAGCGCCTTAGTGGACATAGCTGAAGTGTGTACAATCAACGAGCAGCAGAAACCATCGATCCCCACACCCTTTGCCACTTACAGAGAGAGACTGAGCACCTATCAGTATACCGGGAGTGCGGTTAAGTTGATTCTTAGAAACAGAACAGAAGATACAAACGTATTTAGGTAATTGCTCAGTGACGGCATCCGAACAAACACACAAAGAAACTCACGTCATGACAAAGAACGACGAAATTAACAAACAGATCACAACAAAACACATGATATGACGAAGATGGAAATGCGATACGGTTTGAGTTGGTAGACATTACCAAGATGTTAAGATTACCAGGAACATTAGAGACCATTCAATAAAACAGTTAATCTATCTTTTGCTTGGCCTTTCCCTTGCTATAGACACTCGCAACTGGTAGATTTGGAGACATTCTTGCTATATGCACAATCTATTTCATTCTTTGTCTTGTCGCTATTCTGAATACTTGAATCAGTACAAGCAAGAGGTGGGTATGTGTCGAAGCAGGTCGGGTTCTCGAAACAAGAAGGTCGTGCCCATATTGCAAGCAAAACCATACAAATTGTATGCTGATGTCGGGTCCACTGGGCCATTGGACGGAATACAGAACACAAAGCAAACTGCTTTAGTAAAGGAGACGAAAGAGGTATATCAAGGACGATAGCTTACTTAATAGATGTGATGGTGGCATACGCCATGTGGCATGTTCTCAGTTACAACGTATCAATTAACAGCACCATCAAAGGCACAGTGCAGGCCCTGTACCGCTGGATAGACTAAAGGTCAACAGGGAAAAGCCTGGTGGCCAGCTCCGCAATTTATTCCCGCCTAGTAAGTCGTCAGAATGAAGCCACCCGCAAACTTACTTCTAATATTCAAATATGTCTGAAAAACAAAGCAGGGAAGACATGGAACGGTGGCGTCGAAGGCCTGACGAAGTGGATTTGCAGAACACAAAGGATAGTTTTTGTCTACCTGGCACCAAACACTGATCTGACTGATTGAAAACCAATAATATATACATATATACACGAGGCGTGTTCAAATGAAACCTAAATGCACCAAGTGAACATACGTACGATGCGCACGATGACGTCACTTCTGTTGTAAGCAGCACATAACAACCGTCAAGTTTGCAAAATCCCATTATCCTCCGATTCATAGTTTCCTCAGCAGACCATTGAAAACATGGTGGGTGTGATACGGATGCTCAATTGGTGCAGTTATGTCCGGTTTCTTTTGTGCACGCCTCGTACATGTACATACGTACACATATGGGTGTGTGTAACACGAAACAATGACATCACACAGGCGTTCAAGAACATCGGGGTGTAAAGTTGGGCTGAGCGAAAGAATTCTGCCGAGAACAGTGGTGGGACATGATCAGACGACATCAACATATGTTAAATAGATGTGCAAATTGAGTCACAGTTTTATAAAAAGAACAAGAAACTCACCAGCATTGGCAAAAGCCAGTAAAGAGCATAGTACCAAAACAAACATATTCAATTATCAAATGGAAGCTCGTAGATGGGAAGGCTGATTAGAGAAATCACGTGCCTGCAGTGACAGTTGTTTAAATACCCTCAGTTGTGGTGTAATCTGGGACAAAGTTCAAGACCAGCGTGTTCAAACATAGACAGGTATCACGTTGTCTTAAAATAGCTGAGACATATGGCAGCGATAAAAAACAGTTGACAATTGACGAACAGGTTTAGAGATTCTCATATCTAGGAGATGTATGATAAATGACGATTGCAATGAATTAGATGTGTCCATAAATGACTGGACAGTCCGTGGGGGCACATGTAGACAGTGTCTCTAATTCGGCTGTCGTGATATTCGTCCTTTGTCGAAGCTCGCTTTTATTGCGATGTCTCTTCTCGATGATGTGAGCACATCGTGTGTGGCAGTGCGCCAAACTGGGTGGCCAGTGCAAGCAGCTCCCAGGAAGCGACATCAAAGAAAAAACTTTTCAGAAATACTTGCAAGGAGTCCTTTATTAGTTTCTTTTGCCCAAATCCCTCTCGTAGAGTTTATCTGCCTGGAGTTCACCGAACAACGTGCCCAGTCCATCTGATTCTGAGCTCTCTGCAGCAGCATACGGATGCTCGATAGCCGAGTCTTGCTGAGGACATCAGAGTTGGGTACTTTATCCTGCTAACTGACCCCGAGCAGACAGTTCACGTGGACATTTATGTGTTTCTCGACATATCTGCTATGCGATGTTCACGTTTCGAATGCGTAAATAGGGAAGGTTATCACCACAGCACAATGGTTGTTGTTTGCGAATGCTCACAATGAGTAGGTTACCGTTTTGTGCGCCCTGAAAAGGACGTTAAGTGGTGGATTGCAGTAGCTTTCCTCACATCCCGAGCGCGCTGATGAAGGTGGATCGGGGTCCTCCATGCGGTTTGCTATGCTTGGCTTCATCTACGTGTCGCTCACTACTACGGGGATGACGTCGATCCTTTATCTTATTAGCCAGGATGGCATGAAAACAGCCCGTTTCCGAGAAAGGTTACGAGGAAGCCAAGGTGAGTGTCTTGTCCAGTATGTTTTGCCTGAACCTGACTAACATGACTGATCAATATATTTTGCCTGACCAGTCGTTAGTCTTCCTTCCCCACAATACAATAGATCTTGATCTTAATGGCAAAACTGGTGGCCTGCTGGTCCCAAATATTCGCTCGTATGCTTCCAAAAGCAGCATTTGCTCTAGCAATCCTGTTGTGGAAACAGTGTTTCTGGGGAGGGCACTACCAAGGTAGGTCAAGCTACCAATCGCTTGCAGGTGTTGGCCCTGTACAGTGATGATTGGTTTGTAGTAGCCCGGGAGCAGGTAGAAACATTAATTATGTTTTCTATGTGTTGACTAGAAGACCAAAGTTAGTGCATGCAGTTGGAAATGTATCCTTGGTGGTCTGCATGTTCTGTTCTGAGCACGTATTAAATATTGTGGAACAACAAAAACTATAACGAACAAGGTCCAAGATTTCATCAATTGGTGGCTGTACCAAACAGAGGGATTAAAACGGTGAGAAAAAGTATTTATACAGTAAACAATACCCTAATTATCCTGTGGAAATATGTTTACATTGGTAGTCAGTGCTCTGTTCGAACAATAACCGGACTCTCAGAAAAAATGTCATATCAAACCTGAAGTACCACAAGGATGTGTGCTATCTTTTTTGTTGTTTATTATATATGTAGACCGCATATTTAAAACAGTCAACCCAAATGAAGGTAGCAACATTGGTGAACTCTTAAATGAACTTCTGGGATCAAGATGCTGCAGTGGTCAGCGACCCATAGCTGACTTGACTGCTAGCGTCAGGGCCAGCGAACCATAGCTGCCGTCCGCACCAAAAAGGGTAGTGGTACAGTGGATTCTATCCCACTGCAACATCCAAAGCAACGAGGAGGCAGACAGACTGGCAAAAGAAGGTGCAAGACTACCACAACCAGACACTAGAATGACATACGAAGAGTCAAAAAGGCTTATTAGAGCTAGATACATGACCAAATGGGAAACAGAACATACCGGCTACACAAAAAAACGATGCCTATTACCAGTTGAACAGAAGAGAGCAGGTCGTGGTCTTTAGACTTCGCACTGGCCACAATAGACTGAGGTACCACCTATTCAACAAATTGAAGATAGGTGGCACTGACGAATGCCCGTGTGGTACCGGGAAAAGGACCGCTGAGCATTTGCTGCAAAACTGCCCGACATACGAGGATCAGAGAGAGCAGATGTGGCCATCACCAGTGGCAACACTAGACAAGCTCTATGGCAGTGTCGACAGCCTCAGGATGACTGCTGCTTTTTTCGAAAAAATAAAGGTTGATGTCTGACTACGTACGATGAAGAAGATGCGGAAGAAGAACTATAGCTGCCAAGACCCTTCTACACTTCCACGCGGTGATCCTGGATAACAGGCTGCAGTAGGGCAGACTGGCTAAGGAGAAGGGATCGAAGAGGAAATGCTAACCCGGTACTCCAAAATGCTTGCTGAAGTCGGATGTCTTTGACCGAAAGGTGCAAATATCGCAGCCAAGCTGTAAACTACGACACAACGCATTCCGTTTTCTGGACTACATTCTGCTACTTAAGCCCTTTCGGGGTTTGGTAGTGGGAGATTGAGAACGAAAGAAGAAGAAGAAGAAATGAACTTCTTTTTGCCGACGATCAAGCAGTCTGTGAAACTTCATAAATACGATTTCAACAACACATTGAAAAAGTAAATCAAATATGTAAAGAACACAGCATGGAAATCAACGTAGACAAAAACTTGGGTCATGAAAATATCTAGAATAGCCTGAGCCATCAACATCTTCCTTGAAAAGCAGCAAATCAAAGAGGTGAGAGATAGTACATACTTAGAGAGCACGGGCTCAGTAGAAGAGTTACAGCAGAAACCCAACAATGATGCAATAAAGCATATCAGATCATTGAACAATTAACTCCAATAGTTAATTGCTAGCACGTGACAATAACTACCAAAAGAGTTTTATACAACACGATTTTCGTTTCGACAATATGCTACCAATGTCAAAACGACAACAAACATCAAATGAGAATTGACACATCGCAACAGTAGAAATGAAATGACTGCAACAATTAGTGGGTGTAAAAAGCAGAGACAGGATCAGAAACGATGACATTATGAGACTCTTGGGAACAACATCAGTATTAAACTATATTAACAACAGCAACTAATATTGTTTTGCCACGTAACAAGACTTCCACCACACAGCGTAGAATCACATTTTGATATATGGTTAAAGGGAGGAATTATATTTTGATATATGGTTAAAGGGAGGAATTATATTTTGATATATGGTTAAAGGGAGGAATTATATTTTGATATATGGTTAAAGGGAGGAATTATATTTTGATATATGGTTAAAGGGAGGAATTATATTTTGACATTTGGTTAAAGGGAGGAATTATATTTTGACATTTGGTTAAAGGGAGGAATTATATTTTGACATTTGGTTAAAGGGAGGAATTATATTTTGATATATGGTTAAAGGGAGGAATTATATTTTGACATTTGGTTAAAGGGAGGAATTATATTTTGATATATGGTTAAAGGGAGGAATTATATTTTGATATATGGTTAAAGGGAGGAATTATATTTTGATATATGGTTAAAGGGAGGAATTATATTTTGACATTTGGTTAAAGGGAGGAATTACATTTTGATATATGGTTAAAGGGTGGAATTATATTTTGACATTTGGTTAAAGGTTGGAATTATATTTTGACATATGGTTAAAGGGTGGAATTATATTTTGACATTTGGTTAAAGGGAGGAATTATATTTTGATATATGGTTAAAGGGAGGAATTATATTTTGATATATGGTTAAAGGGAGGAATTATATTTTGATATATGGTTAAAGGGAGGAATTATATTTTGATATATGGTTAAAGGGAGGAATTATATTTTGACATATGGTTAAATGGAGGAATGATATTTTGACATATGGTTAAATGGAGGAATGATATTTTGATATATGGTTAAAAGGAGATAATCCCATTATGATATTCAGTTAAAAGGAGAGAATGACATTATTCTTCGGCTGCTGCATTCGTCATGTGAAGGGCGTTTGTGATGTTGGGTTGCAGTTTACAGCTAAGATGGGATATCCGCACATCCGATTTCAGTTCGAACTTTTAGCGACAGGATTTGTCTTCCCTCTTCGATCCCTAATATCTTAAACAGGCTGAATGATTGCTATCTGTTTCGGGGTCGCAACTTGGAGGAGAAATAGAGTCTTGGTCAGTTATGGGCCCCTGACAGCTATGAGCAAATTGCTGCTTTCAGCCCATTCACTGCAGAGTTTTCGTTTTCCAATGATGTTTTGACATATGGTCAAGAACTTAGCGTTGCACACGTTATAAAAAGTCATTCCAGTATCACTTGACGGCGTTGCAGTCTGACCTTCACCTTTATTATCAGTACAACTTTTACGTTTCTTATCTTCCAACTATATTTCATTCCCACAATTCCTACAACATATGCACGATTCAAAAAGAAATATATTCATAATACATTTTAAAAATTAAATCGTTAGCACTTTTTGATTTCAAGACATGTTATTTTCCCAGTGCAGCTCACGACACGAGATGGCGCGCGATAGTCCCTGATAAGAGAACTCAGACCATTATTCAAAATGTAATGTTTAGGAAATTTTTAGAATAAAATTGTCTTTCTGGACTAGAAGAAATAGCAACAACAGTGGATGTTATTTGCTTAGATTTTAGAAAGGACTTTGATAGCTTACCTCGTCAAAGATTGTTTAGGAAGTTAAAATCACATGGAATTAGGTAGAGAAGTTGGCAAATGGATTGAAAGTTGGTTAACGGGAAGAAGGCAGAGGGTTGGCATAAATAAGGAGTAATCTGAGTGATATGAGGTCAAAAGTGAAGTGTCACAGGCTCGGTTTTGGGACCAATTTTGTTCTTGATATATATAAATAATTTGGACAATTATATCGGATCCATGATTGCAAAATTCGCGGATGACACAAGACTATGCAGAAGAGTCTCTTCTAAAGCAGAAGTGGATATATTGTGGTCGGATTTAGATGCAATTTGGGAATGGTCTGTGAGCTGGCAATTAATGTAGATAAATGTACACTCTTCTACGCGGGTAGATCTAATATGGAACATTATTACTTAATAGGAGTGAACAAATCAGTGGTCTCGGGGTAGGTTGTCCGCCTCGGGTGTCACAGGTTCCAATCACGGTGGAGACCAGGATTTTTTCTCGTGAATCTTTTGGTAAAAATGCCCCTGATCTCTGGATAGTGAGATCGGACTCCTGTGTTCAGTGTCGAGCACGTTAAAAAATCCATGGCAGTTGGAAATCGAATAGAGTAGGCGTAACGGCCACTGCTCGGACAAAATTAAAAAGTTCTAATTAAAAATCTTCCCAAATTATTTGTCCATTTCCCTAGGTGATTTGTGAAGAGCAGCTATTGATGGCGCCTAACTGGCTGCGGGCCTAGGTAGCTCTACTGTTTCCAGTCTATTTAGATAAACTCGCACATTGGTTAAACCACCCACAAAGAAACTGGTTGTATACAGACTCGGTAGAGTCTTTAAACGAGAATAAAGACGTTAAGTTAAGTTAAAAGGAAAGGGACCTAGGAGTTTATAATAGATCATACACGTGAGGTGGTGTGTAATGATGTGTTTGCGGTCGGCATCACAAGCCAGCTATGTCGGGGTCAGCTAGCTCTCCTTCTGAGAGCGAAAAGTGAAATGAGTAGCCTGCCGATAAAGTGAACACACAAGTCAACCTGACCTCCAAGTAGTGCACACTGGGAAACTATGGCCGCGAGGCTGTCGACAAATGAAGCATGGCTCGCCCGGGGAGACGAGCTCCACCTTATCAGATGCAGATGTTGGCCCCCACCGGCTTGGAGAGGAGATGGGCTCCGCCAAGACACAATCACAATCAACTATACCGGCTCGGTCGCAGCCCGGGTTAATAATGATCGTGCCTGCCGTCCCACACCAAAACGGAGGTGATAAGTGTGCAACTGGTGGAACCATAAAGCTGCGGAAGGACAAGCTCACAATAGGAACATGGAATGCCAGAACACTGAACCCATGTAGTAGAATCAATGAGCTAACATACCAGATGAAGAACTACCTATGGATAATCCTGGGTATATGCGAGGCTCGGCGGAACAACTTTGGTGAGTTTACCACGGAGGAGGGTCACAAGTTCACCAGCCGTTTTACGCTTTTTAAGAGATCTAACCGCCACAAAGTTTTCTTCCTTTTCTTGTTGGTCTGCTGGAGCTACATCTCTAGGAACCCTAGGGGACTTTATACTGTACAGCTGAGAGAAATATTCCGTCCATCTCTGCATGACACCCTTTTCCGTCATGGTATTCCCTGCCTCATAGTGAATTGTTCTTATAGTGGGCGTGAACTTCTTTGTCAGGTTTCTAACTAGTTGGTAAGCTGTTCTACCATTCTTCTTGACAATGCAGTCTTGAATGCGCATATTTGTTGTGTTTTTTTAATCAAGTGAATGTAAAAGAAACTAGTTGTATACAGTTTCTGCAGAGTCTTCTAAACCCATATAGATACATTAAGTTAAGGTAACTAACAAACATTATATCTGTGACCACTATGTGTTCCCAGTGTCAAACGTGATTCTTATTCAAGACTCCATAGCAGGAAATATCGAAGTGCTAATAAAATGTTGACGGAAGGTAATTAGTGCCATGAGAATAGATCAAGTTTCCTTGAAATTAATGAACGCCAGACTGATGTGGCACCTGGAAGTAAAGCACATATTAATTCCGCAGCAAGCAGGATTTAGACAACACAGATCTATTGAGGACCAGATCACTCTAATAGTGCAGGAAATAGAGGATGCTTACCAAGAGAAAAAGCATACAGTAGTGGCTTGTGTGGATCTAGAGAAGGCATTCGACAAGGTGTGGAAAGAGGGACTTAAAGTCATGCTACAAAGAAGCGAAGTATCTGGAAAAATGTACAGATGGATCAGCCACTACCTCGAAAACAGAACAGCCAGAGTTCAAGTACAAGGGCAGATGAGCAAAAAGGTGACACTGGAGCAAGGAGTACCCCAAGGGGGAGTACTGTCACCCACACTTTTCCTGGTGTATATAAACAACATCACAGAGGATATATCAAGAAGAGTCCACAGCTCCATGTTTGCAGATGATCTAGCTATGTAGACCTCTGAAGAAAATCTCACCGTAGCATACAATCGGATGCAGCAGCCCCTAACATCGCTGGAGAAGTGGGCGAACTCATGGCTGGTCAAAATAAATGAAGAAAAAACAACATGTAGGAATTCTCCCTTTAAAATTAACCATAGAACACCAAATTAAGTCTTAATGGCAAATGTCTATGGCTAAACGACAACCCAAACTACTTGGGCGTCACATTTGATCGGCGCATGACATGGAAAACTCAGATCGAGAGAAACCAAATGAGAGCAAGACAAAAAAATGGCATTCAGGAGGAAACTTACTGTCACAAACTGGGGAGCAGATGAGAGAATACTGAAAAACTGTACACTGGAAGAGTGAGACCAGTTCTCGAGTATGGCATTGCAGCATGGGCAACAGCAGCAAAGGCAAACTTCAAAACCAAGCCATGAGAGTTATAACAGGAGGCACGAAGTCAACGCAATTGTAGAACTTGAAAAGATTACAAATCCGCAATCCATGACTGATAGTAGACACAGCAGAGCCCAGAAGCAAACAAAGAAACTAAGAAGACTGACAGACCATCCAATGCATCAGAGACTAAATGAATTTGGAAAAGGGAGACTAAAGCAGAGAAACTTTGTAGAAATAGCCAAAACAAAAATGAGCGATGAGCTTATGAACGCCATATCAACATCAAAGCCCATACCTACTGTACGCAAACCCATCTGGAAGCAGCAGATTTTTCCAGAGGTGATAGAAAACCAGGTTTCAGATAAAGAACAGCCAGAAAGAAAAGAAGAGACATAACCCTGAAGTACATAGAGAAAAACGACCCAAGCACAGACTGGACACATGCATACACTGGCGGTTCTGCAATAAACACAACACAGAATGGAGGGGGAGGGGTATTCCTAAGCCTAACAAACGGTAGAAAGATAACACTGTCAGTGGCAACTGGAAAATTCCCAAGCAATTTCAGAGCAGAGGCAGAGGCATTGAAGGTTGCAGTTGAAGTAATGCTGACAGGCGAAAGCAATGAAAGCCAGATAGTCTTGTTTACAGATCCCCTGTCTGTGGTTACAGCACTAAAAAGCCAGAAAAATACAGAACTTAATGACATAAGAGCAGTACTCTGTCAACTATGCCAGCAGTCCACACCCAAAAGAGTAGTGGTACAATGGGTCTCATCCCATTGTATCATTCAAGGCAACGAGGAGGCAGACAGACTGGCAAAAGAAGGTGGAAGGTTACCACAACCAGATTCTAGTGTAACCTATGAAGAGTCCATAAGGTTTATTAGGGCCAGATACATGGTCAAATGGGAAACAGAGCGTACTGGCTACACAAAAAATGATGCTTATTACCAGTTGAACAGAAGAGAGCAGGTTGTGGTCTTCAGACTCCGCACAGGCCACAACAGACTGAGGTACCATCTATTCAATAAACTGAAGAACTACTGGGAAAATTATCCCTGAACATCTGCTGCAAATCTGCATACCAGGACCAGAGAAAGCACATGTGGCCATCACCAGACAAGCTCTATGGCAGTGCCGACAGCCTCAGGATGACTGCTGCTTTCTTCGAACAAATACAAGTTGACGTCTGACAGCTTACTGAGAAGAAAAACGTGAGCATATTCTACCCTACACTCTGTGCAGTTTCAGACCAATAAAAGAAAGCTGGGACGATGGGACATTTGCATACCATGTGTATGAGAGCTTCCAAGTCAAGCAAGAAACAGTCGTCTTCGCTCGTGGTCTGTAAGACGCATACAGCCAGGTTGATTTTTGGATCTTGATGAGCTGTTTGAGGGAGATGTAGAATAAGCCCATGGCTGGTGAGCTGTCCTTGTGGAAATAACAGTTGTCTCCGCTTGGGATTTTGGATCTCATAGCCGAGGAGATTTTGTCCAGAATTCTCTGCTCTCTCCTGTTCTGTTCAACATCTACACAATAAGAGTGGCTGAGGCAGAGCAAATACTGCTATATGGGTAAGGCTGAGATGAGTAAACACATTCAGAAGACTTTACAGGTAATCTCACAGTGGGGAAGGGATTCCAACTCTCAAATAAATTATAACAAGGCCTTGTTGGTGTGTTGATCATTGACCAACTACACGATGAAGGCTAACCTACTGATCATTACATTTGTTGAGGTGTCATTGGCAAGTACGGAATGCGGAGGAAGACTAACGTCTGGTCAGGCACAACATACTGATCAAATATGTTAGTCTGGGTCAGGCAAAATATACAGGCTAAGACAACTACTTCGACTTTCATGTAGTCTTCACTGGAAACAAACTGTTCTTGACAGCCTAGCTAACGAGGTGGGGGATCGACGTGATGAAGCCAAACATAGCACAATCGACTGAAGGGCCATGGTCTACCTTTATCAGCATGCCCGGGATGGGAGGAAAGTTACTGTAACACACCTCCCAACCCTCTTTTTCAGGACGCACACAAGCGTAGACCTACTCATTGTGGGCATTCACAACAACATGTACAGAGAAACAATTTATTGCAGTCTGTTATATACGTATAACGCCGACCAAACCACACAGATGCCAACGTGATATTGGAGCACTCAAGACAATGGCAGCTGCAAACTTGGAACAGCGACCACTTCTCATCTCCTGTCATCAGTTCTGCCAGTATCCCCATACTATCACGATCAGCTTCTGTCTGTGACATCCATTGATACAGATCAAAGCCTATATGTGAGTTACTGCAGACAAAGGCCACTTGATGTACAATGACGCTTTAGACATGACCGGAACAAGAACCAAGAGAGGGATGTCATGGACGGCAGTCAGAGAGAATGATTGGACAGGTGACCACAGTTGAGACGATCGTAAAGGGAAACTAATGATAGAATGGCGAGTCACAGTAATCATAGACAGGTAATGCAGAAAGTCATGCAACGGTAGAGATGACCTTGAGGTTAACCAGCAGATAAGTGCTAACGCTGATGAGAGAGATGCCATCACATACACCAACAGATCGATCTTATTTAGTGGAATACCAGGTTGGAATTCCTCTCCTAGTTAGACATGAGGTTGTTTCTCAGCAGAGCTGGGCATACAGGACAATCATTTGCAGCATGGGAATAGAGATAGTGACCTCAGCTGTTGTTATCTGATTATCTCTGTCTCTGTAGACTATGAGCGTGGCACACTGTGAGTTTTGTCTAGCAATGTCTCCTGTATTTTGACACTGCCTCCTGTAAAGACCGAACCGCAAGTGAGTCCCTGGAACAGATCGTACAAATATTCTGAGGAGGCTGGCTTGCCAGGGTGTTCCTTGATCTGTTCAGACTTTTTCTTTTCTGAATGTATAATAGCAGCAACTAAACAGTATTAGTTTCACACAGACAGCGACTGATGCTAAGGCAGCCACACATACAGAGATAAACCAGCTGTTGCACAGACAGGCACACACACATACAGAGATGAACCAGCTGTTGCACAGACAGACAGACACCCATACATACAGAGTTGAACCAGCTGTTGCACAAACAGACACCCATACATACAGAGATGAACCAGATATGCACAAACAGGCACCCACACATACAGAGTTGAACCAGCTAAGCACAGACAGGCACCCACACATACAGAGTTGAACCAGCTGAACAGACAGACAGACACCCAGCCATACAGAGTTGAACCAGCTGTTGCACAAACAGACACCCATACATACAGAGATAAACCAGCTAAGCACAGACAGGCACCCACACATACAGAGTTGAACCAGCTAAGCACAGACAGGCACCCACACATACAGAGTTGAACCAGCTGAACAGACAAACACCCAGCCATACAGAGTTGAACCAGCTGAACAGACAGACACCCAGCCATACAGAGTTGAACCAGCTGTTGCACAGACAGACACCCATACATACAGAGATGAACCAGCTGTTGCACAGACAGACACACACACATACAGAGTTGAACCAGCTGAACAGACAGGCACCCACACATACAGAGTTGAACCAGCTGTTGCACAGACAGACAGACACCCATACATACAGAGATGAACCAGCTGTTGCACAAACAGACACCCATACATACAGAGATAAACCTGCTACGCACAGACAGGCACCCACACATACAGAGTTGAACCAGCTAAGCACAGACAGGCACCCACACATACAGAGTTGAACCAGCTGAACAGACAAACACCCAGCCATACAGAGTTGAACCAGCTGAACAGACAGACACCCAGCCATACAGAGTTGAACCAGCTGTTGCACAGACAGACACCCATACATACAGAGTTGAACCAGCTGAACAGACAGACACCCAGCCATACAGAGTTGAACCAGCTGTTGCACAAACAGACACCCATACATACAGAGATAAACCAGCTAAGCACAGACAGACAGACACCCAGCCATACAGAGTTGAACCAGCTGATGCACAGACAGGCACCCACACATACAGAGTTGAACCAGCTGAACAGACAGGCAGACACCCAGCCATACAGAGTTGAACCAGCTGATGCACAGACAGGCACCCACACATACAGAGTTGAACCAGCTGAACAGACAGGCACCCACACATACAGAGTTGAACCAACTGAACAGACAGACACCCACACATACGGAGTTGAACCAAATAAACAGACAACAATTCATAATAATTAATAACCAGAATTTTATTAAATTCAGACAGACACCAACAATTAAACCATACAATGAAAAGCTTACATCTATAAATCCACCTAACTCAAATCACACTTCCAATAATACAATCACTCTGTAATATACTCTGGACATATCAAATGGTGGTCTCTGTACATTTCACATGAACCTATTGACAACTTATCATTTCATCTGGATTGCTCTTCGTTTTGCTGCTCGTGATCTTCTCTGTTTTGCTGAAATAAATCAATATTGAAGTTTAGATGTACTAGCACACAGCAGACACAGAGTCTAATCAACATAGGTTGGGCTAATCTCACAGCAGACAAACATTCACCCCTCTCTGACTAACAAAATATTTCCTAATATCTTATCTGAACCCTTCTTTTGTTAATTTGTAGCTTTTCGCTCTTATTCTTGTAGGTGGTTGTATTTTGAAAAACTTTTTATAGTCTAATTTATCCGTTCCTTTGATTATCTTATAAACCTGCATTAAGTCACTTCGAACTTTTTCTTTTCAAGACATTGAAGGCCGGTTTTTCTTAGTCTTTCCTCATAGTTGTAATTCTGGAATCCCACTATCAGCTGTGTCGCTCTTCTTTGTATCCTTTCCAGCGTGTTTATATCTCCTCTACGATAAGGACTCCACACCTGTACACAGTACTCCAATTTAGGTCTAACTAAAGCTTTACACAGTTTGACAATCACATCCTTGCTCCTATGTTTAATATTTATTTTTATCATACCTAACATTGTATTTGCCTTTTTCACTGCTACCTGCACTTGCTCTCTCACCTCACCTGTATGATCTATTATTACCCCTTAGGTCCAATTCGTTTTATATCTTTCTAATATTGTTCTCTTGTCCATTCTGTAATTATGTTCCATATTGGATCTACCCGTGTGGATGACTTGTACACATATCTACATTAAACTCACCAACAATTCCAAAATTTTATCTAAATCCGACCTCAATATATACACTTCTGCTTTAGATGAGACACTACTGCATCGTTGTGTGTCATCCGCGAATTTTACAATCATGAATCTGATATCAATGTCCTAATCGTTTATATATATCAAGAACAAAATTGGTCCCAAAGCTGAGCCATGTGGCACTCCACTCAGAGTACTCCTTATTTATGCCCACTCTCTGCCTTCTTACCATTAACCAAGTTTCAATGCATTTGGCAACTACCCCACCTATTCCATGTGATTTTAACTTTCGAAATAATCTTTGATGAGGTACTCTATCAAAGGCTTTTGCAAAATCTAGATAAATAACATCCACTGGCTTCTCTGTTTTTAACATTTTAGTAACCTCCTCCATAAATTCAAATACATTTGTTAACCACGATCTCTCTCTAGTAAACCCATGCTGGCTATTTCTGATTAGATTAAAATTGTCTAAATACATTACGTTTTCTTTGATTATTGACTCTAACAACTTACAGACTATACTCATTAAACTCACTGGTCTATAATTTGCTGGATCTGATTTTTTGCCATTTTGTTAAACTTTTGCAAGTGATTGAGAACATAATATAGCTAATGGCTTTGCTAGTTGCTCTCTAATTTCAAACAACAATTTTTAATGAATACCATCTTTACCTGGACATCTCTCCAATTTTAACCACTTCAATTTTTTATGTGTTTTTTTCAAAAGGGGCCTCCAAAAGTTGATGAGTCTGTGCTGTTTTTAATTTTTACCTTTATCTTCTTGTATCTCAGAAACTAACACACACATAGCAAAAACATCAACACACGCCAACAAGCTCTTTATTCATTTATGTCTCTACACACAAATAAATTAGAGTGTACAACAACAAATGAAAAAGATACAGGCTCTCAAAGTCAACAACATAGATAACGTTAACCAGCAATAAATAATCAGGGGAAAGCGCGTAATTTTTTTTTTATTGAGTGTGGTAAAGGTTAAGAGACTTTTAAATGGAGATAAAACATGTCTTAGAATAGAAGAAATACTAAAATCAACTTAAGAAATAACGTTTGATAAAACTTACTAGTTTCTCTAGGAATTGTGGGCTGGCCATAAAGTCGGTCATGCTTAAAACTGAGAGCTTTTTGCACAGCAGTCTGTGTTTTCCTTTCCAATGCCCCAGGTGTTACCAGTGCAAGGCCAGTTTTGTTTCTGGAAGAAAAAATTAAAGTGGCAAATAATATAAAACAGTAATTCAACAAATTTTCAATCCAAGGGATAACAAGTTCTTACATTTTATTTTATTGTGCAATGCAGCGGAATGTGCATTTTTCTTCGGCTGTTGTGTGTATCCATAGAGGGTTTTGTTGATGAATGTGTTGATTATCTTCCCTAACGACGAGAGAAGTCTGAGATGGACTGCCAGGTTTATGAGGGAAGTAGTGTGATTACTTCACAGCAAACCATCACAAACATGGGTTATCCATTCATTGTACTTTAGGAAGATTCCACTTCCTCCAGATGACAGGAAGTCATTGCAAGGCAACAGCTGAGGTTCTTTGGATGTTGTTTAGCTCTGATATGATTTCAAAACTTTTTACTGTGTCCTTATGTCATCATTGGTGTTTAGTTTTACCTCGATCTGTCCAAATATCTCAACAAATATTAAAGTAGCGGCAAGAACACTAGAAATATGCCAGTCTCAAATGTATAAAGATGTCCAAAAAATAATCTTTACAAATAATTCAAAACTACAACGCAGTGAAGGTCAAAAGCTGTCAATAAAAGAACAATTATGGATCAGTTGCAGCATCACAACAAATATCACAAGACCGCCATACGAAAACAGCACTGGGACTGGAATGCACTGGATCAGCGGGCTAGCTGAGCCTGGAATGGGGCTTCAACTTTCCCGTGAAACTCCCAGCTATGCGACGGCATCTTCTCTTGCGTCATCTACATCGGCTGGAATTCAAAGCAAAAACTAGGTCAGATCATAGAAATTTGACTAAATAAAACAGCAACGCTATGTTTGCTGAAGGTGTCAATTTTTGTGTCACTAGGAAATAATCATACATGCCAACAATGGACTCACATATCAGTTAACCACTCTCTACAGCCCTGTCACAGGTCATAGGGAATCCGGCCTCCAGTTTGCAGCCGGCAGAAATTTCATTTGACACTCACCATGAAAGCACAACTTGGACATGGTGGCAGTTGCCCAACGCTGATTATAAACCCTGTTGCTAATGTGAACATATAAATCTTTAATAGAGTGGAACTTAGTAGTTGTAGCAAATGCCTGGCCATAAAGTTGTCCATGGAAGCTGTTGACTTAACCTGGACTGTGATTTTTCATCAACATCTCAGCTGACCCCTCACGCTGCTGATCAGTACTCAATGAACTCGCGGCAAATAACTCTTTATTGACCAATTGCACAAACTCGCAAAGATTCAGTATGCATCCGAATCTGATGTTTCAGGTTTTTAAGTGACCTGGCGTCACAATGTTATACAGAAGAATTCTGAGATTACCATCATTATGCCAATTTTCAAAAAGGGTGACAACCGACAGTGTGAAAACTATAGAGGTACATCCCTCCTGAGTGTCCCCGGCAAAGCATACTCTAGGATACTAGAGTTGAGACTAAGACATGTGTGTGGCTGATCCACAGATGGGCAAAGCTCAATGTCGTTTTAGAGCAAACGAAAGTACTCAAGACCATATCTCCTTATCAGGTATTTGAGTGAAAGAGATGATGAAATGCACCTGTTTTTTGTACCTGGAAAAGGAATGCAAATAAAGTTCTCCGAGGCTGGTTTAGGGACTGTCTGGAAAGGAATAATATTCTAGTAATTTTGATCTGCATTAAACAAAGTTTTTATAGAACCTGTGGAGACAGACAACTTTTAAATCATGTTTTAAAAAAAAAAATACTTTGCAGCACTTCCTTCAGACTGTAAGACCCAAATCTATCAAATTAGTCCATACTTGAAGTGGTTAGTAAGTTAATTAGTTGTCGGATCATCTTCATCGCACTCAGGACAAGTCCATCTGCACTCAGATCTCATCCTCGGTATCTCTGCAAGCACGTGATGACTGACCGTTCCCAGTCCTGTGCGGGCTAACAAGACGTCTTTCGATCCTTGTGTCGTGTTCCTTCCTCACTGCCCCTAGTTTCACATCCAATTCAACCAGTCGCACCAAGGACGTTGAGTCTGGATCAACTTCTGAATCTTCCTTCCAACCGATTTCTCTAATGGTGTATAGGACATCAGCTAGCTCCATTGATCTCCCGCCCACCACTATAGCTGTACTCGCCAACCTATCAGCTCTCTCGTTACCTTCGACACCTGCATGTCCCGTAACGAGCATGAAGGTGAATCTCTGTAAACTTGACTGCCCTACCAACTCCAACCACTGGCGCCAAGCCATCTTGTGCTTCCAAGATAAGAAAGTACATTGACGCTCTCCGCTGTGTGGCCGCGAACTACTATGTTCTGGGACCTTGTATCAGAGCCAAGATACCGAATTTTGGTCTTCGCCCATGAGATTGATAGCCACATATTTTGAGCTGTAATATCCAGATACTCAATAGACTGTTGCAGTCCTGTGCTATTCGAGCTTAGCAGGACTATGTCATCCGCGTAGAAGAGGTCATTGATGTATGTTTGGTCAATAGTGATTCCTTGATGCTGAGGCGGTCCAGGAGTCAGTCGACAGCCCGACAGAAGAGATCAGGAGCAAGGACGCAGCCCTATCTTTCCCCCATAGATGTTGGGAATCTTTCAGAGAGAGTGCCCTCCCGAGGCAAGTCTAGAAGCGGAGCAGAAGTTCTGATGCCTTGCGTGACTTTCCACAGCGCTGATCCGCCCACTGAGTCGAATGCCTCCTTTAAGTCCACATACGCAGCGCAAAGGAGTGAGTAAATGCTCATTTATAGGAAGCCTGTATCCTAGTACTTGGGGATTCCGTGGTTAAGTCGTCTGCCTCGTGATCAGGTGGTGTGGGTTCTTCTTCTTCTTCGTACGCTGGTTACAGCGATATACGTTGCACTGTGTTACTTTATTAAGCCTGTGGCCCAGTGCATCCGATTTCAACAGGCGTTTCTGTAGGGATGCCCTCCTTAGCCTTTGGCTGTCCCCAGCCTATCTGCAAGGCAGCAGTTGTTTTTGGTCAGAGTTGTCTCTCTTAGGGAAGTTGTCTTGCAGGACTATCGAGTCTTCCCCACTCGTGTCTATAGAGTGTGGCAATGATATGATATAATGGACTATGTACTAGTTTTTCAAGAATCTCGGAAGAGAGGCAGTCCAGTGTGCCTGTGTCCCAGGATCGTCACGTTCTGCCAGAAACGTAGCATATGCATGTGAGTGGGGTATCTCTTTGCTCTTTTTATTTTCTCGGCTCATCTGCAGTGATGGTACGCCTAGCATTCTCCGCCACCTGGGAGGTTGTCACAATAGGGCAGAGGTGCAATGTCCGCTGACCTGCATCTCTTCTGCGTCCATTGAGATGACTGATAGCAGACAGAGGTAAAGAGCGAGGCAGGAGTGCATTTAACCAGGGGACTAACCTGGTCATGGCACGGAGATGTTGTTCGCCTGTTGTGCGGACATATCTCATGATCAAGGGCTGAGTCTCAATAGTTCGCAGTGAGGTGGCTGCTCTACTGCTTACGACACCCCGACCAAGAACTAAGTCTACTACTAGTGGTTTCACACCGCAACGCCGTATGGGGCGAATATCGAGCAGCTTCCCGCCTGCTTTGATCGGCGGGACGGCAGAGACCTCTTTCTGCGGCTCGACCGGGTCGGGCTGAGACGCGAGCCCCAGGTCCCAACCATATCGTAGCCTCCCATCGCAGCGGTGCTGAGATTCAGGGCGGGATTCCGGCTTAGAGGCATTCGGCCGTAATCCCTCAGATGGTATAGCCTCGCATCGTTGGCTTATCAGTCAAGCACGTGGACAAAATCTCTGAGACCTGAGATTCCTCTCAAATAGATCAGGATTACCGTAGCAACGCCCTGCCTGTCATTAGTAGGGTAAAACTGACCTGTCTTCCGAGGGTCTAATACCAGCTGGTGTGGGTTTGACTCTGTCGTCTTTTTCACGAGTGCTTGATGCGGAGTCCCCTGCATCTCGTAGTCGCCCCCTAGTCATTTTGTCCTTGACTTGCCACTGGGGTCGGGCGGCTCGAGACCAGAGAGTGAGGATAAAAAGTAGCGCAGTTAATCCTTACTAAAAAATAGCGCTAGCTAAATTAAGTATGCTATCATCGTCTACGATGGACGACGGCCTTGCCTTTATCCTAGTACTTGAAGGTGGTTTAAATATTAATAATTTTACATGAATGAGGTTGCCTAACTCACGCACCATGCTCTTTAGTTGCCTTTTACAACATCATGCTGCACGTTTACAGTGAACTTATTCTTTCCATCTCAGGTCTAATTAGCGCAATCACAGTAGTAGAGTGCTTGCTTTTTGCAGCAATGGTACAGGTTCAACTTCCGCTACTGGCATGCTCCAGTCAACTTAGCTGTAAATGGGTAAAAGTAAATAAAATGTAAATTCAGCAGAATTAATCGCTGGTTGGAAATGGAGGTATTGAAAACACCATTTTACTAAGCCACAGTCTGTGAGAGGTGGGGTGACCAGTGCCTTTCCTTGCTGTTTTTACTTTCCCTAACCCATGCGCCAGGAACCATTTACAGCTGGGTTGATTGGAGAAGCATTCCCCGAGCGCGATTCGAACCTGGAACCGATATACGCTGTCACCACAGAAAATAGTGAATTGCTCACTATGAACTGAGCTAACGCGTCCTTCCAACCTAGTAACGTTCCTGGTAAATGGGTACCCAACTTATTGTTAGGGAAGAAAATTCAGCAGTGAGGAATGGAACTGGCCACCCTCACCTCATAAACAAGATGTCACCATGTACAATGAAGTCACTTAACACTTCATCTCAGGCAGCAGCTCTAATATCACTCAGGTAGAACTCCCTATTACTAACCCTATGGGGATAAATTCTTCCGCGGAACTGTGTTCATCAGCGACATCTTCCACTCCACTGTCAGAGAGACCACCATCATTATCGTCTGAGTTCTGTTCCTCAAAACTTCTATTTGCGGTACTGGTATTAGAAGTTGCTTGATCTGAAAAGATGCACAATAATTCAGTAACCAGAAAAAGAAAATGTCTGACAGCTTGACTATCTTGCCATGGGTTGACAGCTGAGTACCCTGTCAAGGGCTGACAGCTGGAGTACCTTGCCACAAGTTGACAGCTGAGTACCCTGTCACGGGCTGACAGCTGGAGTACCTTGCCACAAGTTGACAGCTGAGTACCTTGCCACAAGTTGACAGCTGGAGTACCTTGCCACAAGTTGACAGCTTGAGTACCTTGCCATGGGTTGACAGCTTGAGTACCTTGCCATGGGTTGACGGCTTGAGTACCTTGCCACAAGTTGACAGCTTGAGTACCTTGCCATGGGTTGACGGCTTGAGTACCTTGCCATGGGTTGACGGCTTGAGTACCTTGCCACAAGTTGACAGCTTGAGTACCTTGCCATGGGTTGACAGATTGAGTACCTTGCCACAAGTTGACAGCTTGAGTACCTTGCCATGGGTTGACGGCTTGAGTACATTGCCATGGGTTGACGGCTTGAGTACCTTGCCATGGGTTGACGGCTTGAGTACCTTGCCACAAGTTGATAGCTGTGTACCCTGTCACTAGCTGCCAGCTGAAGTACCTCGACAACCCCTCAGAGCTATGCTAGTGTGAGTTTCACCCCTGGCAGGTTTTAAGAAAGGGGACCAGTCATAGACTACAACCTGCCACTGCAAACCACTATGAAGAAATTGGATCAAATCTAAAAATCAACTTCCTGGGTTTATATAATGGGGTAGACAGACCATACCGTCAACTGCCTGCAAAATTTCTGCCAACATAGAACCCATGGACCTAATATGTAAAAGTGCAGTACTTGAGTCTAGAGAAAGATATATAAGAATGAGACAAGAACCCACAATTAAACACCTGGTCAGAAATCAGAAGACAATTAACAGATTGAAATAGATTGAAATAGAAGTCTCCATCACAAGAAGCAATAACATTTGCAGAACAGAATTATCTACCACAAATATGGTATATAACATCAAAATGCTCAATTATTTACCCAGGAAAGAGGTGAAAACGACCTACAGTAAAACTTCTACTTTTCTAAAGGAAATTGAAAAAAAACCAACCAACCTGGGAAACAATAAACAACTAATACTTAAGAAGTTCCAGCAAGGAAAGCAACAACCATCCGATATTGTTGTCTTCACTGATTCAGGAATAACGTATCAAGCTCTAGAAATATACCAACAAGCTAACGGCAAAAAGGTTGTAAATCTGGCTGAGACGGCTGATAAAATTCAAACAACAAATATCATCATTGTGGATTCCAGGACATATAGAAATAGCACACAGACTAGCAAAACTAGGAGCAAGCATGGTTCAAATAAACATCCCAGCCAATATGCAGACAGACTAGCAAAACTAGGAGCAAGCATGGTTCAATTAAACACCCCAGCCAATATGCACACAGACTAGCAAAACTAGGAGCAAGCATGGTTCAAATAAACATCCCAGCCAATATGCAGACAGACTAGCAAAACTAGGAGCAAGCATGGTTCAATTAAACACCCCAGCCAATATGCAGGCCGACTAGCAAAACTAGGAGCAAGCATGGTTCAAATAAACATCCCAGCAAGCTATGCAGACATCAAAATATAATTCATCAAAACAACTTAAAATATGAATAACTAAACTGATGGCCAGAAGGGTCTACTTGGTGTATAAAGGAATGACACATCCAAACAAAACTAACAAAATGCAGAGCATAATGTTCCAATTTAGGACAGAAAACATCAGACTTAACAAATACTTAAACAAGTTAGAATCTGCATACAAACCTAACTACCACAACTGTACCCACCCAAACAAGACAGTGCAACATGTCCCGCTCACTTGCCCTGGACTCACCACAGAAACAGAAAGTTTATTGTCTGGCAACCCAACACCTTAAACAGATCCACTCAATAGCTACAAAACATTTGCAAATGTCTTCAACTTTGTATTAACTGTGAGAGGGCTAACATCTCAGCAGACCTAGTTAATCAACAAAGAGTCTAGGTGCATACAGGTGAAAGCTGTCATCCTGGTTCCCCTAGATCCATCATAACTTTCTCTAGTCGTCTGTAGTGTTGGTTTTACTTGCCAATGGTTTCTCAAGTGAGGTTCATAGATCCATCATAACCTTCTCTATTCGTCTGTAGTGTTGGTTTTACTTGCCAATGGTTTCTCAAGTGAGGTTCCTAGATCCATCATAACTTTCTCTATTTGTCTGTAGTGTTGGTTTTACTTGCCAATGGTTTCTCAAGTGAGGTTCCTAGATCCATCATAACTTTCTCTATTTGTCTGTAGTGTTGGTTTTACTTGCCAATGGTTTCTCAAGTGAGGTTCCTAGATCCATCATAACCTTCTCTAATCGTCTGACTTAATATTCTGGGAAGGGAACAATGATGCCACTCAGGATCCATTAGGAACAGCATTCATAGTACAAAGCTCGCTCTGACTGCCAGTAAACAGAAATAGAAGTCGTGACCCAGAGCAGGGGCACCATATGAGGGATGCCTTCAGTTTGGGTGAAGTGGAGGAAGTTTTTTGCTGCCCTTAAAGACATTTTAGATGTGAGTGATAGTCACTGACGGCTGCGGCAGACTTAACTTGTCTCACTGTGTGCTCTAAACCTGCTGCTATCGTACGTGAAATCTCATGAACTACGTTTGCATAGTTGGTAATTTCATGGCCCAGGTAAATGTATGAGCATTTCTCCATCTGTGATGATACCTTTATTTTGTCTTCCAAATGTAGTTTTCTAGAGCCACTGAAGTGTTTGAGGAGATTGTATCACCTGACAAATGGCCCATTACACTGGTATATTGATGAATTGGTATAATGGGTACTCTCAGTTGAGCAGTACACATTTATCTCTTCTATCAGCTGAGCATACCTTTCTATAGACATTTACCACTACAGTTATTTAAATTATATGAAAGTCTTTTTTTTCCTTTAATGTAAGAAATCAAGATAAAGGTAGCTGTATAGCACCAAAGCCATCAGGGATGGTGTGAGAGACTTGATAGTACAATGTGTCAGTACGTTTTTTGTGAGATAAAATTACCAGCTGCCTCTTGCACTGTTTTGCTTTCTTTAATAAATCAGAAGAAACCCATGATAAGTAGACTTGAAATCTACAGATAAGAATAGATGGTCAATATAACAGGTCGAGAGCTTTTCCTATCTTGAAAATAGGACAATGTAACGGAACTTAAAGGTTTCCATTGACTGGCTGAAATGAGCTAGAGTGTATCACTACCAAGGGCCGAACCATTTCCATTAGAAGCAACAAGTGCTCTAGCCACTATGTTCGTCCCTTTTATAATGTACATAAACTACTTTTCTTTAAAAAGAAGAGAAAAAAAGAAATGTAAATTCTACAGAAGAGACCAGAATAACTGAAACATCCTTTCACTGGGGTTTCTCTCGTGTCACTTATACGAGGGAACAGCCCAAAGACAGGTAGAACACAAAATGTGGAAGGTGGCAACACTGCACTGCACTGCAAAAGCCAGAAGACAATGACACTAGGCAATCTATGTCATAATAGCCTCAGATGAAAAAAATGTGAAAGGAAGGCCAAAGATCACACAAAGAAACTGAAAATTTGAGAAATCTGCATATGACAGGGGACTAATAAGAGAGCTTTAGTTGATGCCCACGCTCCTCAGGGTAATAAGGGAGAAGTAGAACACAACACAGATTTAGGTTGTGTTCGCTGACTTACTGCTGCCTTCTGGAGCATTTGATATCTTGGCTGCCTTCGCAGAAATAGCAGCGAGCACATCATCAGGCAGCTTCCTTTTGCTGAGGTCCATCAGCTTGTTTTCCTTAGAAGAAAAGTAGTTCAAGGTCAAAATAAGTTTTTAAACTAAAATATAGTTCAGTTGATTTACATAAATAGGTACCCCGCAGCAGCATGAGGGAGGGACATAAACAAAAGAGAAGAATGGATTCACATAGAAGATACAATGACACAGACTACCACTGAGTCATCATCACTTTGGGGATGGGATGCAGAGACTAGTGTGGTATGTACAATGCAAAAGTAGACCTCATGGTTAAATGACTAATAAATGATAAAGTCAAGAATGTTGCTCCTGTTATATACACAGATGGATCTATGCAGTGTGTTAACCTTTACCGCACCCAAAGCTGCTATTTTTGCCAACAAAAAACCCCAGTTTGCGCACTGGAGGATGACAATTTTGCCCGATGTTGACCGACGACGATATTATCATATAAAACACAACCGTGCACCACACAAAAATGCTGCTGATTTGATAGTACACAATCGTCACTTCCTTCGCTACCAACTTTAGCAGCTAAAGTGCAGATCCACTTTGAAAAAACATAGTTTTGGAAGGATTTATTCTTCTTTTTCAATCAGCGTGGACTCTGCCAATTATAGGGAAGTAAGTTGTTGTGAGGCAGTTCAGTTTAGTTTGTTCATATAGATGTAATAAATACGTTTTAGTGTAAACTAATAGTTGTGCCGATATAATAAACACAGTATCAGCAGAAGTAGATATAATGAGGTCGGATTTAGATAAAATTCGAGAATGGTCTGTAATCTGGCAAATGGAGTTTAATGTAGATAAATGTACAGTCATCCACATGGGTAGATCCAATATGGAACATAATTACAGAATGGGAGAGAACAATATTAGAAAGATAGATAAAGAAAGGGACTTAGGGGTTATAATAGATCATACATGTAAGGTGAGGGAGCAAGTTCAGGTAGCAGTAAAAAAGGCAAATGCAATGTTAGGGATGATAAAAAGAAATATTAAACATAGGAGCAAGGAAGTAATAGTCAAACTGTATAAAGCATTAGTTAGACCTAGATTGGAGTACTGTGTACAGGTGGAGTCCTTATCAGAGAGGGGATATAGACATGCTGGAGAGAATACAAAAAAGAGCGACAAAGCTGATAGTGGGATTCCAGAATTACAGTTATGAAGAAAGATTAAAAAGAACTGGCCTTCAGTGTCTAGAAGAGAGAAGAATTCATGGTGACTTAATACAGGTGTATAAGATGATCAGAGGAATGGATAAAGTGGACTATAACAAGTTTTTTAAAGTACAACCACCAACAAGGACAAGAGGGCACAGCTACAAGTTGACCAAGGAGAGGTCCAGATTAGATATTAGGAAGTATTTCTTTAGCCAGAGAGTAGTGAATGCTTGGAATGCATTGCCAAGTGAGGTGGTGGAGGCTGGGACGGTCAATGCATTTAAGAACAGATTGGATGCGTACAGCTTCTGGAGGAAGGTGTTGTAAATGGAACTGGTTGTATACAGACTCTGCAGAGTCTTCTAAACCAGTATAAAGACGTTAAGTTAAGTTAAGATACTTTATTGTGATTTCAATGGATTATATGAGGAGTGATGTTCCCTAACAGGTGAGTCTAAATGTTTGTGCTTTGTTTTTATCAATTTTCACTTTCATCTTCTTCTATCTCAGAAACTAGCACACACAACAACAAAAAAACACCACGTTCTTTATTAATTTATGTCTCTACACACAAGAAAATCATATCTATAGGCCAGCGTACGAAGAAGATATCTATAGGCCAACTAATAAATAGGTTACATGCTCACAAAGTCAATAACCATAGTACAATATGATGTGCTGGAAATTAGTGCAGCTGCAGGGGAAATTACTCTCAATCCTTGCTTTGAAAGGGACAAAAGGGTTGGCAAAGGCATGAGTGCGTAGCAGACATAGAAGCCTCAAATTTTCTGGAACTTGTGTGGATCTACTACTGCCCTGGTCACGCTGGTTTTTACAAACGCATGCAATAGGGAGATTGGCAATGGACAGAGGTGAAGTTATGAAGCTGACTATCTCTTGGATGAAGACACTGCAGTTGATGGATAGGTAATGCAAAAAATGGTAAAGTATCAAAATGATCACTGGACTGGTAGTTAATAGCTGGGTATCTAGATGAAGTTTAATCCTGGTTGAACTATCCAAAATTACTCATTATGTAGTCATCAACAAGTATTAACTGATTTCAGAAAAAAGATCAAGAAACTAGTTTGGCTGACCATACCTAGACAACTTTATATAGCAAATCTCGATAGGATCTACACCTTCAAGACTCCTGTGCTTAAATGATGTTTCAGCTTTCACCTTCCACAAAACACTCCACTGTGACAACATTGGCACCTTTCCCACACTCCACTGTGAGAACTGTATCATTCTGCAGAATGTACCAGGTTTTGTAACCATACAGCAGAATGGGGATGACACAAGATTATGTAATTCGTATTTTGGTTTACAGTGAAAGCTTCTACTGGTCCCAGACTCAATGCTGAGCAGTCACAGAGATAGCAGCCAGGCTGACTCTTCTAATGATGTCCAGATGGCTTTGTGCATCAGAGTTTTGTTTGCTGCCCCTCATGGTTGTCGTCTACAAAAACCCATTTCATTGTGGGCATGCACGCAAGGTTTTTGCTCATGTTGCAAGGTTTTCTAGGTGTTCCAGTGATTTCATCAGTGCCTGAGAGTGGGAGCCTGGTATGATTATATCACCTGCACCCATGATCAGTCACCCATAGCTGTCTTATGGTGACTCTTGCATTGTGCATCTTCAGACAACAGAAGATCCAGTCCATGGCATGCCAGAGCAAGGACACATTCCTACTGGATAATGTAGAAACTGGACACCTGACATGGAATTATTTTCCCATATATACACACAACTGTGTAAAAGCAGACAGATATGCACATACAGACATATATCTACTGGATATAGAAATGAGTGTATAAACATAATAGTAAGAAAATATTAAGAAAGTGAAGTGAGAAAGAAAAGATGAAATTAGAGAGAGTGAAAGATAGGAATGGACAAGGCAACCCATATAAAGGTATGAAATGTGTTAAAACCATCAGGTTACAGGCATTCTATAAGGCAGATTAAATGATTCTCTGACACAAACAGGTGTCAATCATCGGTGCAGCATGAGACGATGCAAATGTCCTTGGCACCAGTGAACCCTGGTACCCAAGATTATTTAAATGGTTGGCAACAAGGAAGCTGGAGTTGACAGAAATATCATTGAGGTGTTTGCAGAAACAGGTCAGTCTCGCAGATCTATTTCATATTTCAGGAGTGGCACATAATAGTATGGCTTGCAGGTGAACCCTATTAAAACACTAATCTGGAAAAGCCTACTGAAAGTTATTGGATGACATATCCATATGTTAAGCAGCCACTCTTGTTGCTACACTGCAAGGTGCCGCTGTGGTTAATTAGGTGAGTTTTGAGTTGGCTTCTGACTAATATATCCCATAAGTTTCTACTATGACTGTAGTCTACCAAAGCAAGACCAGATAACACCACGCATGTGAGGATGATGAAAAGGGCCTAGGGTATCAGTACGAGAGATAGGAATGGCGTGCTGGAGAGCGGAGGTAAGGATAGCTTCATGGTAGAGACACTTGCGGTAGAAAGTCTTTGTAATCATAGCATAGGCGTTAAAGACATAGCAGCTTTGAAAACAGAAGTGAATCACTGCAAGATTGTTGGTAAAGTGTAAAGAAGATAGCTATGTGTGTTCAGTAGGTTTATAGTAGACGGTGGTGGAGAGGGCAGATAGACAGTGATGTCAATAAAGTTGACTAGAGAGATATGGGATGTAAAGCGTATTGTTGGATGAAAGTTGCTAACCAAGCCAATGAAAGTAGAGAGAACATCCTCAGGGATGTCAGAAATATCAATACAGCCATCGATATATCAGAAGTACAGAGGAAATGAGCCCTGGTATTAAGACTTACTGAGACACACATAGTTATCTCCCTCACACTTATTCTCACTCTCAGTCTAACTATCAAATGTTTGTACTTTTACATTTGACAATGAGTTGTAAAATTGACTCGTAACCTAAAGTGTTGTAAAACTAAGACTGTTTTGTATCTGCATAGAAAGATATACAGAAATTATGACTGTAGCATCACAAGGTTCACCTTCTGTATTCTGAACATTTCATTTCTCTGACGTCTTCTTTCTTTCTCAGCATCCCTGCTCTTCTTGAGTGCCTCCTGGATGCCCTTTAACTGAGAGATGCCTTGCTGGCGGGATGATGAGACACTTATTTCTTCTGGAGCATCATCATCTGATAAGTGAGACAAAGGTAATGAGGACATTAAGCATATATCGTTTTTTTAATTGATTATGATTTGAATAGGAGATTGATATACTGCTGGATCTGCATTCACGGCCGTCATTAAAGTAGGTTACGGCATATTTATACAATACTTTGACCCTTTGTTTTTTGCAGGGAGGTCTGTCCCAACTTTGAAGCTGCTTTGTACAATCTGAAGACAGTTTTAGATGCCCAATACAATGTTATTTTTACAGACCCAATATCCATTATTCAAGCTTTAGTAGATACTGACATTGTAGACGTGATCTTATTCAAATGGCCACTAACATTATTACCCCTCAGGCCGTCAAAATAATTATGCAGCGGATCCCTGGACTTAAAAACACCTGGCAATGACAAAGCAGACAGACCAGCAAAGAATGGAACAATTTAAGAACAGCAAACAAGAAAACATCACTGAACAGATTAATCATAGGAAACAGGAAGTCTCATTTCAAATTACAGCATTAATCAACTCATGTAGAGGTATCAGAGCACAATTTTCTAACGCAACACATCCCTTCAACAGGCACCTGAACAGAATCTAATCATAAAACACTCCAGAATAATGGCTGTATACACATCACACAAAACTGTTGATCATCGTTTCTTGAAGTACCAGGCGCTCAACAATTAATAGGAAAATGCATCTTCCTCCAAAGCCAGATAGGTAGAACACTTTGTATGGCATTAAACAACTAACAAATCATGCAGATACAACTACATGGCATTGGGTTGAAGAATGAGAGCCCAGATGCTGTTGTGTAGTTACTAACAAATAGTAGCCAAGACATGAATCCTGAGCAATGCAAAAGATCACAACATGTGAATTTATATGTTTGTGAATGACACATTCAGAAACCCAACTAAAAGTGAAACACCATGCATAACATAGACAGAGAATATGGTTTATGTCTTCAAACCTTCCCATCTCGTAAACCTATAACAGGGATTGAAAGCAAGAAAAAGGTGTATTGATAGTGTCCGAGAAACACTACATAGGCACGGATTGAATATATCAATAGCCAAACATTTAGTCTACACATTGGTATAGTACGTGCACTCTGCCTTTGGTGGTGCTAGTAACCACTAATCTATCACTATGTGAGGTATTGTTTCTGCTACAGATGGTAACGGGTTTAAGGAAAAGCACTGCTAAGTGGGAGAAATGGTAAAAATGCCTTTTCTAATTGTAATTAGATAACTTTAACATATGGGTAGACTGAAACATGTCATGACCTGTGACTTTGGTGTGAAATAAGTTACATGGTAGATATAATCAGTTAAAAGAACAGCTATCAGCTCATACCACAGCCAGCCCTACTGCGCCTTTTGATGCAAAGATTGAAAGTCTGGGATGATTATGGCGCTAGCACAGATGTCCGTGATCCAAAGCAAAGTGCAATTCCATGAGAGTTCCATAGTTCTTTCCATGAGAGCAGCTGCTACCCAGCCATGGATTGATTTCACATTCACTCAAACACTACAACAATGTCTCTCAGTCTGCACAGTTATAGACATCCTCTAGATCAAGGGCAACAGCAACTGTTTTTTGCTTAAATTAAAAAACCTTCATTAGCAAATATCCCAGCATTAACTCAGGTCTTCAATGATCTGTAGCTAAAAAATCTGTGTCTTGACATCCTATCCATTTGCATATTGCACTCAATCAATAAATACATGTTAACTCCCTGTAGAATTTGGGCCATAAACAAACACATGCTAAATCCTCTGTCCCACCAACTACAGCCCTCTCCAAATCTTCCTTAGCCCTGCTATTCTTATATATTCATTCGTTATTTATCCACCAGGTTCCCCTTGGAACATAGGGCCACAAAAGATAATCTCCACCTGTTCCCATTCTGTGTCATCTTTTTTTCTGCCCAAGAGACCCCAATTGAACTGACTTCCTCTTCAACAGTTCTTCGCCAGATGCTTCTTGGCCTTCCCACTCATCTCTTTTCCTGTGGGTTCAAGCCCATCACATGTCTGGTTATACAGCCCACCTTCTTTCTGAGAGCGTGTTCTATCCATACTCACTTTCTCTCCTCATTTTTATGCTGTGTTGGTTCTTTCCTATGTTCTTGAAAGGCTGATAGTTGTTATTTAATGCCCCCAATGAGTAACTTCAGTAAGTTTACTCTTTTGTGCGGCCTGAAATGGACGTTAAGTGGCGGGTTGCAGTAGCTTTCCTCCCATCCCGAAGGTGGACATGAGTCCTCCAGGTGGTTGTGCTATGCTTGGGATTCATCTGCGTGTCACTCACTTCAAAAGGGGATCACATCGAACCCTCACCTTGTTAGCCAGGCTGCCATGAAAACAGCCTATTTCCAGAAAGGGCTTCAGGGAAGCCAAGGTGAGGGTCTTGTCCAGTATGTTTTGCCTGAACCTGACTAACATGTCTGATCAGTATGTTTTGCCTGACCAGACGTTTGTCTTTCTTCCCATTAATATTAAGAAATAGTTAAATAGACTCTAGTACTAAAGTCAAAGTAGTTATTAAATCAACACTGACTAGATCTAACTTACTGATGACTAACTATTAAATTATAAATAATAATAATAATCAGAATACTGAATCAGTGAATATAGAGTAGAACAACTAGATGGCATCATCATACTATACGTAATAGTAGTTAAAGTACTAGTAATAGTATGAAGTATGAGTATGACTAGTAACTACTAGTAAAAGTACTAGTAGTAGTAGTATGAGACTGTACCAAACAAAACAAAACAAAAATTGAACTAAGACATTGACATGCTTAACTAAATCAATTCATTATCAATTATTCTATCTCTGACTGTTGAGTCTCTTTTAATGCCAATGTAAAATGCTAACAGACTGAGGACTCTCAACACTTTGTTTGAAAATGAGACAGTTTGATTGAAACTAAATTTACTAGTCTAACTAATGACTAATGAAACTTCAACTGGAGTTAATCGCACAACACACATTGAAGTAGATCTATAACATTACCAGAGGAGCTCATATCAAACGCCATATCTGGAACAATTCTGCTAGACATTTTGATTCTCTTTTACCCCAAAACAGCTTGCAGAATAGTTTAAATACTCTGCTGAAATAAATGATCTGCCAGAACTAAACAGCGAACAGACATGAATGTGTAAACTCGTGTTATCTTTCTTGTCGGAAGTGTCCAAACTGGCATTATGGAGTGCCCAGATAATCGCAAACATATGAGACCTAGTTTGACTATCATTGTGGTTGAGTAACGTTTTTCAAGGAAATAACATGAGGTTTATTACCAGTTATCGGGGAGCTACAGTCGACAGTAAATGTGTACCTGGTTAAACTATTAGGGGGGAAAGGCAGTGAGGAAGGCAAACGGCCACATCTTCTTGATAACATTGGTGTTCTCGTGCATTGAACTCTTTACTGACTTTACACGATGATCTAATCCTCAACGGGGATTGCACCGCTGCGGATCCCAACTTCGTCTCCAACAATCTGAATCCTGGGCTATAGAGGTCATGTGGGTAATAAGCTATCCGTTTATCGCATCGTGGATGATGTAATGTAGTGCAAGGGAGTCTGACCAACGCATTGGAGGTCTACCCTGCGGTCTTATTTCCGACTGGAAGCTACCAGACTGCTGTCGACGTGCTCCAAGGTTCTGTCGTGTCTGCTATGGAACTACCTTTAATGTAATCTGTTAAGAAATTATGTCATTGCATTTCTGGCAAATCTCCTTTCAGTAAATTGCGAAAAGTGTAGATAATGGTCGTTCCCATAGTCTGCTGGCTGCACATACTCTTACTCCGTCCTCTCAAGCGCCATTATCTACTGGACCCATGTATGACTTCAACATTTAGCAATCTGGATTTCCAGTTCATCTATCACAGTGACATCATTCGATAGGAGGTCCTTGATCAATTTCAAAATTGCTCATTTGCAATGTCCCCACTACAGATGCCAGGCTGAGAACCCCTTCATCACCGTAGACCCAGCATGACGAGGACAGTAGACCAACACGAGATCCCTTAGGTTAGAGACATATATGCTAGCTATCCACTCATGCTATATCCAACTCTTTTCTAGTATCGGGAGCAAGGATTGAGAGTCAGAAACGACGACTGTTGTCATTACAAAAGTCTCTAGCCACATCAGAGCTGGTCACTGTCCAAATCCCCATTCTCATTCACACTGAAGGTGGCTGCCAAGTAAATTGAACATCATCTTCTTCACGTGTCGATAAGAAGTGGATTTGATGATCAATTCCTCCCACAACTGGCTGTACAAGTGTGGTCGAAATGTTTTGCACATCTGTACAAACAAAAAAAGTCAAAGCACGTACCTGGAAACTGGTGTGAACTTAGTCCTTCTCTATGTATTCACTCGGCAAGCGAAACACCTCCCATCTATTCGTTGCCTTCCTGATGCCTTAACTGTCACCCAGGTTGGGCAGGAAGAAAACATACTAAAAATAGACAATTCACCAAGTATACTAGGTTAGATTAGAGTCGACCACCCATATTTTTTGTTTTAAACAGTTGGTTACGAAAACATTGGCAACAAAACAAAATCCTTTGGGATCTTATAGCAAGGAGAGATGTAAATATAAACACGCGAGCATACGACTACTCTAAGACAGATCTTCAGAACACGAAACAGACAGCCAGCCACATAATCTGGTAAGATATTGTCAGAGATACGGATGTTGAACAAGAGTGGGGGAGTTTCAAAACAGTTTTAGAACAACTAAAAGGGAAATGTGTTCCATGTAGGGAGGTAAACACCAAGTATAAATGTGGATAACTAGATGTATAGTTAAATGTAGAAGAGGTAAAAATGAAGCATGGACAAAATATATAAAGGCAGGTAAATCAAAAGAAACATATTTAAAATATTTGGACAAGCACAGCATATCTCAGAAAGTTAATAACGCAGCAACAATAGACTCGGAAAAAAAATTGCTAACAGGATCAGGACCGATAGTAAAAGCTTCTTTTCTTATGTTAGAAAAAAACAAAGAACGAAAGACAAGGACCTCTCATAGATAGCACAAATAAAATAATAAGAGAAAATAAGGAGACAGCCAATCTACTAAATCAATACTTTGGCACAGTCTACAGAAAAGAAGACGGCTCCACGATCCCAGAGCATATATATATTTTTTCATGTGAAATGGATATACTGGAATTAAAATCAATCTGTATTACGGAAGAAATTGGTCTTTTTTTAAATTGAAGGGAATAAAAGTGGATAAATGTCCAGCTCAAGATGGTATTCATCCAAAATTGCCATTTGAAATTAGAGACTAACTAGTAAAACCCTTGGCTATATCATGTTCTCAATCACTTGCAATCACTTCCAAGAGATTGAAAAGATGCAGGAGTGGTTCCTCTATTCAAAAAAGGAAAGAAATCAAATCCAGCAAATTATAGACCGGTAAATTTAACGAGCAAAGTCTGTAAAATTTTAGAATCAATAATCAAAGAAAACATTGCAATGCATCTAGATAGATTTAATCGAATCATATATAGCATGGATTTACTAGAGGGAGATCGTGCTTAACAAATCTATTAGAATTCATGGAGGAGGTTACTAAAATGATAGATAAGGGGAACTAGTGGATGTTATTTTTATAGATTTTGCAAAGGCTTTTGATAGAGTACCTTATCCAAGATTATTTAAAAAGTTAAAATCACGTGGAATAGGTGGAGAGGTTGAAATTGGTTAACGAGAAGAAGCAGAGAGTGGGCATAAATAAGGAGTACTCTCAGAGGTGTGAAGTAAAAAGTGGAGTGCCGCGTTACTCGTTTTGGGGACCAGTATTGTTCTATATATATATATATATATATATATATATATATATATATATATATATATATATATATATATATATATATATATATATATATTTATATCTATAAACGATTTGAACATTGATATATGATCCATGATTTTAAAATTTGAGGACGACACAAAACTATGTAGGAGTGTCTCACCTATAGCAGAGGTGAATAGATTGAGTTCGGATTTATATAAAATTCCAGACTGGTCTGTGAGATGGCAACTGGAGTTTAATGTAGATAAATATACATTCATCCACATGGGTAGATCCAATATAGAACATATTTACAGAAAGGGCAAGAACAATATTAGAATGATAGATTAGGAAAAATACCTAAGTGTTTTAATAGAGCATACAACAGGTAAAGTGAGTGAGCAAGTCCAGGTCGTAGTGAATAAAACAAATGCAATGTTAGGTATGATAACAAGAAATATTAAGCATAGGAGTAAGGAGGTGATAGTTTAACTTTATAAATTATTAGTTAGACCTAGAATGGAGTATTGTGTACAGGTGTGGAGTCCGTATCGTAGAGAAAATATAAACATGCTGGAAATAATACAAAGAGGAGCGACACATCTGATAGTGGGATTCCGGAATTACAGTTACGAGGAAAGACTCAGAAGAAACCGGCCTACATTGTCTGGAAAAGAGAAGATTTCGAGGTGACTTAATACAGGTTTATAAGATAATCACAGGAAATGTTAAATTAGACTATAACAAGTTGTTTTTTTCAAAATACAACAACCAACGAGAACAAGAGGGCACAGATACAAATTAGCTAAAGAAAGGTCCAGATTGGAAATTAAATATTTCTTTAGTCACAGAGTGGTGAATGCTTGGAATGCATTACCACAGTAGGTAGTGGAGGCAGAGCCAGTTTATGCATTTAAAAATAGATTGGATGTGCATAGCTTTTAGAACAGGGTAATGCAAATATAACTGGTTGTCTACAGATTCTTATGAGTCTTCTAAAGCATTATAAAAACGTTAAGTTAAATGTCCTTGGGACAGGAAGGGCCTCGGAAACAGAGGAGAATGACGCAGTGGAGTTAAAGTCGCAAAGGAAGCTCCAATGATGACAACCCTGCGACTACCAAGAAAAACGACAAAATAGTTCCGCGGAATGTTAGAACATTATACGAGGAAGGAAAAGGGACACTGATAGATAAAGCGAAGAGAAATTACAACCTGGCAATATAAGGACTGCATGACAAGATGGAGGCATTCATGAAAGATCAGACTGACAACATGAGGGGGTAGAGAATGGATGTGTGTATGCGTGTGTGCATACTTGCGCGGGCGTTTCTTTTTTCCATTGTCAACTGTCAGGTGTTCTTTTACGTGCACAACATTTACTACAAGGGATCTCTGAGGTTATCGTCCATCTCCGATGCGCTAAGGGCCGGCCTCACCACCCCTAAGACCAGGGGACGTTTGAAACTTGCAGGATTATAAAACCCCCCTTTTCACACTTTCGTTCATTTCTTGATAGATGAGCGCCTTATATCCCAGCTACAAGGACCCCTGGTTATCTTTTAGATGGATGTAAACACTAGCAAAGAACAGAACCCAGTGACAGATAATTCATAAATTAGTAGACAATGACTCTCCAACGTGTTCCAAGGCTAAATGAAAGAGTAGGAAGATATTCTTGGACATGAATCAGACGCAATAAGCAACTATATGGGAGATCGATTCAGGACCATGACACCATTCGTTGGTTAAGTGAATTCAGGTCACTACTGCATTTAAGAGAGCTCGTGCGGTTTGGGTGTCTTGTACCAGATGTAGGATACAAATTAAATTAACTCATAACCAGAAAGGAGAACATGTGCGTGTACCAGTGTACGTTAGATCCGTGGAAAAGAATTAGACAGCAAAAATTAAATGAATATTATGTAGAGAAAGATTATCGGACACAGATAAGAAATTGAATGTGCAGTTTGTACCTGGACTTTATACCAATGATTTACTTTGTATGACTCATAATAGTAAATAGATGCACACACACACACAAAAAGTTTACTTGATGTCATAGATTGCTTGATGAGAAGACATATATTGCTGGATGAGATGTCATATACCACTTGATGAGAGGTAGAGGTGATATAATCACTTGGTGAGAGGTGATATATCACTTGATGATAGGTAGATGTGATATAATCACTTGATGAGATATTATAGATTGCTTGATGAGAGGTCATAGATCACTTTATAAGATGTCCCAGATCACTTGATGATAAAGAGTGGAGATATAATTACTAGATGAGAGGTCATAGTCCACTTGATGAGAGGTCATAGATCACTTGAAGGTAGGTGATAAATCACTTGATGAGAGGTCACAGATCACTTGATGATAGGAAGTGTGGATATAATTACTTGATGAGAGGTCATGGACCACTTGATGAGAGGTCATATACCACTTGATTAGATGTCATAGATCACTTGATGAGAGGTCATAGATCACTTGATTAGATGTCATAGATCACTTGATGAGAGGTCATAGATCACTTGATTAGATGTCATAGATCACTTGATGAGAGATCATAGATCACTTGATGAGAGGTCATAGATCACTGATTAGATATCATAGATCACTTGATGAGAGGGCATAGATCACTTGATGAGAGGTCATAGATCACTTGATTAGATGTCATAGATCACTTGATGAGAGGTCATAGATCACTTGATGAGAGGTCATATATCACTTGATTAGTTGTCATAGATCACTCTATGAGAGGTCATAGATCACTTGAAGAGAGGTCATAGATCCCTTGAAGAGATGTCATAGAAGTTGTGACTGAGGACACACTGAGCAAAGATGATGAGAATTATTACAACTAACGAAAATCAGATTATGTTGGGAGACACATTCATACGAAATATGGAGTCATTCATATACCTTAGTAGCAGTACAGACGAAACTAGGAGGTATAGATAAAGATATCAATATCTAAAAGGCAAGAGGAGCTTTCATTGCATTTAGGACATTTTTTAACCAAAAGAAATTAAGTCTCTTCTGATGACATCGGTAACCTTTCTAAGAAATGTCATTTCACACGTTTAGATGTTCATATTCTGCGTTTGACATTGGTAGCACAGTTGGTATATTTATTCAGTATAAACTACACTGTTAAGTTGTTTCTTAGAAGAAAAGTTGATTTTCAGGTTTTTAAGCAGTGGTGACAATTGATAGGTCACAGTAGAGGTTTTCTGTCACCTTGTTTCGATTTCTCTGTCAAACTTATAATCAGCTGTAAAATTGCTTACCAGATATTTGAACTCTTTGGCCTGTTTGAGGATGATATTGTTGAGACTTATGTTTGCATGACTCGGTGATCTGATAATCCTCAAATTGTATGTCCTTGATGTGCATTCTTCATATTATATCTTCACATACAAGGCAAAGCGCGGTGATATGATTCTGTAGCCTTATCGTAATCCTCGAACGTTAGGCATTTGTCGTCTGCAAAGAGTAGCTTATTACTGGGGCAGCAATGCTTACGAGGCCACACCTTGTATGTGAGGTCGTCGTCAGATATTCAGTCCATAGGCTGGCTTTGAAGACCCTGTATCCTGTCAAGCCAATGTCCTTTGTCCATAGACTGGTTTTGGAGGACCCTGTATCATGTCACGTCAATGTCTTCGGTCCCCTGGAGCACGTCTGAGTTCGTCTTAGGATTTGACCACCCCGCCTCTGCAAACCTGGATCTAGATGATGAAAGTAGTCCTTGGTCGACTCTCTGGCTCGTCTCCACAGACCTGAATGATGAACGTAGTCCTTGGTCGACTGACTCTTTGCCTCTGCAGGCCTAATGGATGAAAGTAGTCCATAATCGACTTCTGTCTCGTCTGCCTTGCCCTGTTTTGCAAGGGTTTTCTGTACTGGACCAGCGTGTCTTAGATTGTGGCCAAGCCAAGACAATCCTCGACCCCGGATTATTGCCAGAAGCTGTCTTGTTTTGTCATCTGCATCTAGCATAATTTTATTCTACTTCATTTCAATCCAGCTGATTGATTTCACTTTCCGATACCACACCTCAAAGGCCTCCAAATATTATTACATTCACATTTGTTTATAGACCATGTCTTTGCTCTATAAGCACCATGGACCACATATATATATATAGATAATTCAATTACGAAGTGGGATGTTTGAACTTTTTGATGTTAGAATTACCCGTTTCTCTTTGGACGCTGATTTTGCCATTGTAATTCTAGCCCTTATATCTCTTCGGCTACTGGCATTTTATGTAATGAATTCCTCCAAATATGAAAAATGTGTCGCATATTCAGTGCTCTGTCCATCTATGACTAGGTTTGTCGTTATGGGGGTTTTAACAATCATCATAACCTTTGTCTTCTTCATAGTTATCTTCATTCCACACTCCTTTGCGGTGTTGATAAACTGAAAGCAACCTATGTAAAACTGTCTCCGTCTCCTCGACTAGGGTCTGATCATCTACATTGATAGCCTTCAAACGTTTGCTGTCTACAATTATCCTCATGTTGCACTGTTGGAAACTCGTTACATCATTCTCGGAGCAAACCTTATACGATTATAAACCAGGGGATAGGCGACAACCTTGTCTGACCGTTTCCGTATCAGTATTGGGCATGCCATTCTCTCGTTCAGTGACGTCATGTGTTTGAGATTTGGTGGCTAATTGACTTCCTCTCTATCTTTCCTTCCCTGAGAGAAATCCAGGTTCTCATTAGTAGTTCAACCCTGTACCTTTGCCGCGAACAGCGAGTGTTCTACTACTAGGCTAACCAGACGCTCTAAAAATGTTTAGCTAATTTAATATAAATTACAATAATTCCGCACGTTATCCTTTTTCTTCATCGTCTTTTTCCTCTTGTTGTATTCGCAATACGATGACGCATGCCTACCACTGCAGAAAAGAAGGCACGTGAAGTTAGAAGTTCCGAAACAGCGTAGTACTGTGACAGACTTTTCTTGACCGGGTCAGGTGCACTGAGAAGTGGCACCGGAGTCGATTGCAGCAGTTGAACACGTTATAAGAAATCGTGCAGTGCCAGTAAATGAAACAGTCGCACCTCTGGACATCAATCAAGGTTCAACAGACGGCGTCACCTATGATTTAGTTCCATAAAATGTCTGCAAAGTGGGTACCACTGCAGCTGGCTCCAGGATGAAAACAAAACAACGACGTGGTTTATGATTGGCTAGCTACACATGCGATCACATGTTGGTTTTCTAGAGGAATGAAGAAGACACCCGCTAAAACACCATTTCATCAAATAAACACAAAAATTTACAAAAAATTGTCTTTTCCCCAAGACAAACAAAACACATATTTTAGTAGAACTGAAAGGTTATAAAAAATATTTACTTGCTAGATCATAGATCAATGTGGGGACGGCTTGGGCTAGTGGTTAAGGGACACGGCTCACAGCCAGAAGGCACTGGGTTCGAGCCCCATCACAGCACCGGCCGTTACACCGGGGAAGAAAACCCTTAGAAAATGCAGGAGGAAGCAGACCCTTACATAAAATTAATGCTGAAGTCGGATGCACTGGGCCGTGGGCCGACAGGCGCAAAATAAAAACCAGAGTGCAACGCACACTGCCTTGGGAAATAGATAAATAATGGGAACGCAAATTGAAAAAAAAAAAAATTTTAAATGGGTCAATGATATCTAAAGGGCTCAGTGAGCATAACGCATAATGACATCGTTAATGACAGCTGAAAGCATTATTCATTTCACCAGATCTGCCGCCATCTTTCGTGCTGTGCAGCAGCTGTTTCGTGATTTCCATCTTGGCATTTTTGTGCAAGTTGTCGGCCCCTGAGGTCAATAGCTTGACGGTCGGATCGTAGGGAAAGTATCAGGTCATGAGCCGCTCAATTCCTGCGTCCAGGAGTGATCACAATTTTATGGTAAAAGCTGAATCTGGGTCAAATGAAGAATACTGATCAGGTCACACTTCTCACTACACTACGCGGAAACAGGGTACGTCACAACAGTCTGGCTATCGAAGTGGGGATTGACAATGTAATCCCCATTGTGGTGAGTTTACTGAATGATCTCGTATTGCATTACAGCCAGTAAGACATTTGTTAACCTTCTAAAGTTCACATCCAGCGCATTGTGTATTTATTGTAGTGCATCTTACTGTGAGTATCCAACTAGTCTCTTATTTCTCTTCACTGGCGGCTGTTCTATCCGTCTACATTTTCGTGTTTGATATTACCTACAGGGTCATATGATACATACTGATCAATGGGAGCAAAAAGTAATCAGGATCAGGTGAAACATACTGATCAATGGGAGCAAAGAGTAATCAGGATCAGGTGAAACATACTGATCAATGAAGCAAGGAGTAATCAGGATCGGGTGAAACATACTGATCAATGGGAGCAAAAAGTAATCAGGATCAGGTGAAACATACTGATCAATGAAGCAAAGAGTAATCAGGATCGGGTGAAACATACTGATCAATGAAAGCGAAGAGTAATCAATGTCAGGTGAAACATACTGATCAATGAAGCAAAGAGTAATCAGGATCGGGTGAAACATACTGATCAATGAAGCAAAGAGTAATCAGGTTCGGGTGAAACATACTGATCAATGAAGCAAAGAGTAATCAGGATCGGGTGAAACATATTGATCATTGAAGCAAAGAGTAATCAGGATCGGGTGAAACATATTGATCAATGAAGCAAAGAGTAATCAGGATCGGGTGAAACATACTGATCAATGAAAGCAAAGAGTAATCAAGGTCAGGTGAAACATATTGATCAATGAGAGCGAAAAGTAATCAGGATCAGACGAAACATACTGATCGATGAGAGCGAAAAGTAATCACGGCCAGGTGAAACATTATGATCAAGACTCTTACCTCACGTTCTCGTTCAGCTGTGTGACATCAGTCTCGTCAACGAAATGGCTTCAATTCTGCAATACCCATAGTGATGAGCGTATTAGGGAACTTAACATTACACTACAGACAGACATGAGGACACAGTTCTGTTATAAATATATCATTCAGGATTTTAAAGGAGTCACTGCACCCCGCTACCAAAGAAACTTAGAACAACAACATCATAAAAGCTGCTCTTAAATCATTAAAAGAGAAACACCAGACATCATCATTGGCTCTTTTCGTCTGGTCAGACAATAGTAATTGTGCTTTTAGCACAAAACCCAGGCAGAAATATAGAGACCATGTGTTGCCCATGCAGTATGGTCCCTCTCTCGGTCTGCCTTGTTTGCTCCAAGGGAAAGGTGATACCAATACATTTGGAACAAGGCAAGCTGCAGAATCTGCCGGATCAGCAGAGCAATGCTCTATCTGTTCGCCTGTCGGGGCTTCACTCCTAGACCAACCCCCAACCAAGGCCAAGGGCCTGGTCTGCCCTGCCACAACACTCATCTGAGGTTGCCTTTCCTCTCACTAGGTTAAGGCATTGTATCCTCTTGCGTGTGCAAGAATGGTTTGAAATCAGAGTTTTCCTTCTCCTAGATGAGCTGCCTTCCTAGGCTTTCAAGCCCCATCTGCCTTAAACTACTGGTTTTAAGGCGTCAGTGGCTCGCCTTCCGCCCCTTATCCTGTTAGTCAAAACAGTTCTACCGCGCGAAGGCCAGGAGATGGATTTTGTTGTCAGAGGCTATATGAGACGCACGCCATGGGGGCATTTAGTTGGTGTTGATAGTTCATCCTCAACCCCACCCCCAGCTAAAACAACATTTAGAACACAACATTTGAAACACCAGACAAGTCACTGATAAAATGGCCCGTACATACAGTTATCCTCCATGGTTTGGTTACGTTATGGACATAATAGAGTGACATTATATCTTTATCGGATCTGTGCACCTGTGGCGCGGTCCTACAAGAGCTTAGCATTTGTTGCGGACCACCAATATTTACTGACAAAATGAAGGGATATATTGTACAGCTGTGCCGGGCAATTTGAGCTGACTGCTGTTTTTGTTAGAGGCGCTGATGTGATTGCATGATCACGAAAAATAAATAAGGACAACAAAATAACAAGCGAAGAACGAGGATTAGAGAAAGACGAAGAGAAAGAAAAAAGAAGAAGAAGAAAAAGAAGAAGAAGAAGAAGAAAAAGAAGAAAAGGGAGATGAGGAAGAAACATAAAATAAAAATTAAGAACAAGATAGAGAAAAGTAAGAAGAAAAAATAAGAAGAAGAAAAAGAAGACGAATATAAACCATGAACAAAAAAGTAGAAGATGTAAAAGAATACGAAGAAGAAAACAAAAGAAGAAAAAGAAAAAGAAGTACAAGAAACAGAAGAAGCAGAAGGAGAAGAAGAAGAAAAAGAAGAAGAAGAAGAAGAAGAAGAAGAAGAAACGTTTATACTGACATTCATTGGTCAGAACTGTGTCAAAGTATCCTAGTAGTGGTTCCGGTTTTGTAGATACGTTTAGGTGTCAAACGATGACGAAGATGACCTTTTTAAAGGAATCCAATTCATGCAGTGGCAGTTTTTAAGGGATGGTTTTACATCATGAAGCTACTAGTTCCATGCACATCCCTCTTTAATCGCCATTTACAATACGATGGGAAAGGTGACAGTGGCCCTGTTATATTATTCCTGGTGTTCTTATTGTTGTTACCCGAATCTGCCCGTACTGAATTAAGTTAACTCTTGGCTCTTTTTACACTTCAAGGTACACTTGAGAAGGTATATTTCTTCTCCAACAACCCCCCCCCCCCCCCCTCCCTCCCTCCCCCAACTGGTCTCTAATTTCACTCGGTCATTAACATTTCCCAATGTGTTTATAAGGACATGAAAACGTGCGACGGTAACCTATTGCCTGGTCGGTGTCACAACTCGTCTTTTGCAAGACCCTACATAATGTAAGTAACTTCAACACATTGCAACCTAAATGATGTACGTATTTTGCTATTGCTAAGCGTTACTTTTACTCGAGTGGCTGCAGGGCAAACAGAATAAGCCCACTGGATAAATTAGACTATAACATTTTTTTAAAATTTAAAAGACAACCACCTACAAGAACAAGAGAGCATAGTTACAAATTAACTAAAGAAAGGTCCAGATTGTATATTTTAAAATATTTGTGTAGGTCAGAGAGTGGTGAATGCTTGGAATGCATTGTTACAGGAAGTAGTGGAGGCAGGGACAAGTAGTACATTCAAGAATACAATTAATGCACATAGATTTTAAAGCAAGGAAATGTAAACCAGACTGGTTGTATACAGACTCTGCAGAGTCTTCTAAACCAGTATAAAGACGTTAAGTTTAAGTTCATTCACTGCATGTTGTAAGAGGTTGCTAAAGAAGGTTGCGCGAGGAGCTAGCAGCCTCGCTAGCAGGTGGCATGATGGAGCAACGTATCCACACAGTGTCTTACAGAGAGATCTAAACTGTAATCCACAATCAGCACAACTCAAGATGGAGCAACGTATCCACACAGTGTCTTACAGAGAAGTCTAAACTGTAATCCACAATCAGCACAACTCAAGATGGAGCAACGTATCCCCACAGTGTCTTACAGAGAGGTCTAAACTGTAATCCACAATCAGCACAACTCAAGATGGAGCAACGTATCCCCACAGTGTCCTACAGAGAGGTCTAAACTGTAATCCACAATCAGCACAACTCAAGATGGAGCAACGTATCCCCACAGTGTCTTACAGAGAGGTCTAAACTGTAATCCACAATCAGCACAACTCAAACTGGAAGGACGACAAAGACGTGAGCAATAGACATGATCCAAGCCACCAGCTCTACAGACACAAACAAGCCACCAGCTCCACAGACACCAACAAACCACTAGCTCCACACACACCAACAATCCACCAGTTTCACAGACACCAACAATCTACCAGCTTCACAGATACCAATAATCCACCAGCTCCACAGACACCAACAATCTACCAGCTCCACACACACCAACACTCCACCAGCTCCACAGACACCAACAAGCCACCAGCTCCACAAACACCAACAATCCACCAGCTCCACAGATACCAACAAGCCACCAGCTCCACAGACACCAACAAACAACTATCTTTTGTATGAGAACAGGCCATTGCAGACTACTGGGCCCTCTACATTGGCTTAAGATATCACCTACAAGTGACTGCCCATGTGGGGGTCTCGACCACCCAACACTTTCCACAGGACTAACCAGCCTGCAGAGACCTACGATGCCAAACCTGGCCAGAGAGAGCCAAGCTTATCCAGAAGCTGCGGAGCTGCCACCTGGATCTGGAGAGAACTGTTGACTGTCCTAAAGATCTAGCATGATCAAAAAGCCTGTACCATGAAGATGCAGAAGAAGAAAAAGAAGAGGAAGAAGAAAAAGAAGAAGAAGAAGCAACCTCGTCATGTAAAAACCATTGCTAGAGAACTTCAATGCAATTGCCTGAAACAAGGCTTGGCGATCAGTTGGGTAGAGGAACTACAGTGCTGGGCCCATGCTTCAACAAATGAAGCAACAGTGGATGTTAAGTTAACTGTTTCTTTCACTCATCGTACCCAGGCTGAAACGAGTAGAGCCACAGTTACCTTGCCAGCATGTCGTAAAAGGTGACTATGTTGAAGCTGCTCGTGCTGAGTTGAGAACTCTTTACGACTTTTCGTTGGTGGCGGGTTACAGTGGCTCTTCTGACATTTTGAAGCGTACTTGACAAAGCGGACCGGGGTCCTCCTGGCTGTAGAGCAATGCAAGGCTCCTCAGTAAGTGTCCATCACCACTTTGTTGGTCATTTTGTTGTGACACATCCTGTTTCCAGGAGCACGACAGAAGACGTGAGTTGGCGTCTTGGTCAGTATTGTATCACCTGACCCAGATTACTCTTCTCGCCCACGATACAGGAATAGCCCGTTAAGCTGGAGGATCTGAAGAATAATAATCCCTTTCTCTGCGTTATCCGTTTTATTTTCTTCTACCAAATAGACAGATTTTACAGTAGCAACCGAAGAATGCGCCTGACACCCAGGGAATTGGATGGACTTCTCATCTTTCAGGCAGGCCAGGTTGCCCTCAAACGTCTGGCCAGGGGCTTGCGACTGAACCAGCCAGAAGCAATAGCTCTCATAGCCTGCCAGGTAGCGTGTTGTTTTTTGTGTAACTTTGTTGTGTGATTATTCTTGTATTATTCCATTGTCAAACGTTTTTGTTTTTTTATGTTTTTTGCTGCATATCGCCTGCGTGTGGTATCCGGTATGAACAAAATAGCACAACTGTCACATTCCAAACAAGGTTGATGTCGTCTAAAGCGGGGTTTGATTAGGACTGGCAACATCATTATGTGAAAAAAGTAATTTCCCGTTTTAATCAGCCACTGCAAAATCTCGGATTCTGACCTATTGTAACAGGACCAGCTGCGGTTAAAGCTCTTGTTTCACATTGGAAAATGATTGTAATCAGGCTTACGCTCACTGCAAGGGGTCAGTTGTAATGGTGGTAAATGTTTCACAATGGAGCTAAAACGGGAATCTTCGTTTTCTTCTTCGGTAATCTTGTTTACCTTTCCCTCTACAATCCCTATTCTATGTGCCGGACTGCTCGAGTGCAGACTGTTTTCAGAGTCCTCACTTGGAGGGGTATTGATGTTTTGATCAGCTGTCGTTCGCTAACCCTGACATAAGCAGCCAGCAATGGCTCGCTAACCATAACGCAAGCATCCAGCAATGGTTCGCTAACCCTGACGCAAGCAGCTAGCAATGGTTCGCTTACCATGACACAAGCCACCAGCAATGGTTCGCTTACCCTGACACAAGCCACCAGCAATGGTTCGCTTACCATGACACAAGCCACCAGCAATGGTTCGCTTACCATGACACAAGCCACCAGCAATGGTTCGCTTACCATGACACAAGCCACCAGCAATGGTTCGCTTACCATGACACAAGCCACCAGCAATGGTTCGCTTACCATGACACAAGCAGTCAGCTATTGTTTGTAGACCCTAACGTAAGTTGCCATTTCTGGTTCGCTGACCTAGACACAAGCAGTGAGCTTTGGTTCGCTAACTCCGACACACGCATCCAGCTATGCTTATCATACTCTGATGCAGGCATCCAGCTATGGTTCTCTGACCCTGACGCATGCAGCTAGCTATGGTTAGCTGACCCTGACACAAGCAGTCAGCTATGGGTCCCTGGCCCTGACACAAGCAGTCAGCTATGAATCGCTGACCCTAACAGTCAGCTATGGTTTGCTGACCCAGACACAGGCAGTCAACTATGGTTTGCTGACACAAGTAGTAAGCTATGAATCGCGGACCCTGACACAAGCAGTCAGCTATGAATCGCTGACCCTGACACAAGCAGTCAGCTATGAATTGCTGACCCTGACACAAGCAGTCAGCTATGAATCTCTTACCCTGACATAAGCAGTCAGCTATGAATCGCTGACACTGACACAAGCAGTCAGCAATGACTTGATTGCTGACCCTGACACAAGCAGTCAGCAATGACTTGATTGCTGACCCGGACACAAGCAGTCAGCTATGAATCGCTGGCTGCTGTCAGCTCTGCATCTTCGCCCGCCTTTGCATTTATATTTCCCAAGGCCTACTAAGCCTGAAAAAAGGAAGCTGACATATTGACTAGGAATTTCATTAGTTTTAAGTTTTTTCCTGACAACGACATGGAAATCAGCCAAATAATATTTTTTGTTCTGGTTTTTAGTTGCAAGAACTGGCTAGAGATGGCTTTAGTGTTACAGACTTAACAGAGAAAGGCCGACAGATGCTTGGTAAGTTGAGTTCATGCTAACAACGTTTAACATTTATGAATTTTTCAGAAGGGTTCAATTCACTTGCCATCTTCACATCAACGGTCGACTGCAACGTGTCTTCAAATACCAGTGTCTCGTGTTTTGCTTAATCAGTTGCCCATAGTGAGCCACGATAGTGACAGTGTCAGGATATACATATTTGTTGTGAATCACCTACCATGACTTGCGCTTTAATTAGTTTTAAGAGGAAAATTTGCGCTATCCTTAACTGCACTCTCTAGTCCTGAGCTACCTTGATCCAATGGTATGACGTAGTAGTCGAGACAGCTGGAGGTAGCACAGATTGCACATTTATTTTTCTTGGATAATTTTTTAACAAATTATTAGCCCTGAGTAGGTGTCGTATTTTTTTCTTCAAATTTCGAATCTTTTTGTTCATCTATCTATCCATTTATCCAATCCCATTCATTCATGCATCCGTCCGTCCGTCTGTCTGTCTGGCTCTCCATCTAGCTATTTATCTGCTGGTCCGTGCATCAGTCTGTCGTTTCGTCCGTCCAACCACCTGTTTCTTCATCCATCCATGTGTCTGTCTATTTATCCATCCATCCTTCCGTCCGTTAGTCTGTCTGTCTGTCTATTTGTCTGTTTGTCTGCCAATTCGCCTGTTTTTCCGTCCGTCCTTGCCATCCATTTACCTATCTGTCAGTTCGTCTCTCTATCCATCCATCTACCCATTCATCATCCAATTATCACTCCATCCATCCATCCGTTTGTCAGTCTGTCATTTAGTCTACCAGCCAGTCTATATGCCTGTCTATCGTCCGCCCATGCGTCCATCCATCAATCCCTCCATGCATCCACCCGTCTGTCAGTCTATACATCCATCTACCAATCTTTTATTCCACCCATCCAGCCGCCGGTATGTCTGTTTGTCTCTCTGTCTGTCCGGCAGGCCGTCTTCTATTCAGCATGTCTGTTTATCCATCCATACAACCGTCCAGCCGTCTATATGTATGTCTGTACATCTGTCAGCATGTATGTCTGTCTATCTCTCTATGAAGTACAATGAAGCTTCTAACACTGGGCACCTATGAGTCTTGCTGGAGTGCCTTCATGGCCTTTTAATATAAGATAACATAGCGTTGGCAATTACCGTGTGTATCCCACCTATTCCCTCACTCCCATCTACCTGTTTCCGCATCATTAAATGCCTATCTTCCGACAGGTCGAAACCAGGTCATGCCAGGAGTTGAAACAATGATCTGTGAGGTACAGATTGAAGCTACGTTTCCCGATGGGACTAAACTGGTGAGTAAGGGTGTACAGGAGAGTCGAAATATTTTTCCGCGACGACTCTGAAGTGAAAGAGACGTGGCAAGGACGACTGCCACGCTGAGAGTATGTGGTAGGAGGCAACTAATAGCGCAGACTAACCCCCTCTGGGGTAAAGGGATGTCTGAGAGAGAGAGAGAGAGACGAGAGAGAGAGAGAGAGACAACTGCCACACTGAGAGCAACTAACGTGCGGACCAACCCTCCTAGTTAGAATGATGCGAGGTGGTTGCACACATACACACAGCCATACACACACACACATACACATAGGGACAGCGAAAGGGAGAGAGAGAGAGGGGAAGAGAGAAAGCGAGATATAGTGAGAGAGATAATGAGGGAGTGATAGAGAGAGATATGAAAAGAGAGAGAGGAAAAGAGTGAAGAGAGACAGAGATAGAGAGAGAGAGACATTGGGAGACAGAGAAAGGGAAAAAAGTACATACAATGAGAAAAGTTATGCTATTGAGAATGAAAAAGAGAGATAGACGCAGTCAGTGCATGGGAGAAAAAAAAGGTTAAAAAAGTAGTAAAAAAGAGATAAAGAGTGAGACATAAGTGGATATATAACGATATAAAGAGTTAGAGAGACAGAGATAGGTAGAGATCGAAAGAGACAGAGAAATATAAATAGGCGTGTGTACATTTATATAAATATCATAATTTAAAAAATAAGTTGATCAATCAAAACCCATCAACATACTCATGTACATGGGTCCTCAACAAATACTCTCAAGGTCTTCCTTTCATACACAAGTGGTCCTCTTACTGGCATTTGTCCTGTTCTCTCCCACTGTTCAATGTTAGTTACTTTATCATAACATTATATTCCCTCAATTCAGCGTTAGTATCCATTGATGAAAATGTGGACCTTTTCAGTTATACTTCCCTTTATTCCTACGTCACACACAGATTTAATAAACTGGATGCGCATAGCTTTTAGAGCAAGGTGAAGTAAATGTAGCTGGTTGTATACAGACTCTGCAGGGTCTTCTAAATCAGTATAAAGACGTTAAGTTAAGTTAAGATCATATAATAGGATAGACTGAATTAAAATTATGTATTTTTATGGTGGACTTATTTTATTACGATTTACACAAATTCCCTCAAACAATAAAAGCCCATCTCGTCTTGTGTATTCTTAATTTGTTGTCTCTATAAGTACCTCGGACAATGTCTATGAATGAGTTTACCTCGTGTCACACCGTGTCTCCCGGTAAAATATGATTGTCGCCAGGTGTTTTTATTGCCATAATATGTGTGCACTTAGACCACATTTCACTGATTATTCAGTTAGTATATATTTTTAGTGCATATAGACAGACATAAAGACTGACATACATAAAAAAGACAGACGGATATGCAGGCAGGTAGATAGGTAGAAAGTCAGACGAGCGGACAGACGAACGGACAGACGGACGGATGGATGGATGAATGGATGGATAGATGAATAAACAGATATACGGACAGACGAACAGACGGAAAGACAGCCAGACAGCCAACCAGCCAGCCAGCCAGATAGACAGACAGATAGGCAGACAGACAGACATATAGATCAGATAGATAGATTATATAGATAGATAGATAGATAGATAGATAGATAGATAGATAGATAGATAGATAGATAGATAGATAGATAGATAGATAGATAGATAGATAGATAGATTGAGCTGGGATAGTTATAGAGGTGATCTGACATGGAGAGAACGTAACGAAAAAGTAAGAGAAAAACCACATAGCAATAAAACGAGAGAAACACAGGCAAAGAGTTAGGTACAGAGACTTGCGGGGGGATTGAGAGAGAAAGAGAGATAGATAGAGAGACGAATTGTATTAAATATCAACAATAATTGTTGTAAATACCCTCATCAGGTCACAGTTCACAAACCAGTATCAAGGGAAAATGGCGACTTGACACTTGCTCTGTATGGCAGCTTTCTGCCTGTGCCGTCAAGTGACAAGTTTGTTGAAAAAATTGACAAGGTCTGTTTAAACATTCTCATAAGGTTGTTCAAGGACACTATGCAAAATAAAATAGTTAATAGATTTTTGTGTGGTCTTTTTCTTCTTCTTCTTTTTCTTCTTCTCCTTCTTCTTTTTCTTCTTTTTCTTCTTCTTCTTCTTCTTCTTGCAGCATCGATGTTGACAAACCTCATAGAGGTGACTGTGGGAAGACGTCCCACAATGACACATTAACGGTTACCAACACCGACGAAGGCAGCGTGAAGATTCTTTACTACTGGAAAGCCTACATATCAACAAGAAAAAGCCTGGAGTGGCTAGACTTTCCTAAGGTCTAGTGTACCGAAAGATGAAAACCACACATAATCTTAATACTAATAGCCACCATCATCACAAATTAGCTGGAATATACCCGCTATTCGCCGAGGGATTGAGTCAAGCCGGATTCATCATAGTGTGTTTTTTCTATGTGGGTGGCAATGACTTTCACGCTGTGACAATACTGTGAATATCTCAAACATTATTTTGTACTTACAGTTTCCTGGGCCATTTGTTTTGAACATAGAGATTTAGTGCTGGTCGTGCTACATTCCCAGCCCATTGAATGTCCCAATTCTGCTGCCTTGCGGGATACCTGTTTACGGGAAAGGCGTCGGGAGTAAACCCTGAGGAAAAATCTGCATCCTGTGCTTTTCCAGATAAGAAAAATGCATATGTTCTTGGAAAACAACTCATCCGTTTCTTCGCCATGACAACGCGCCAACCCACACATGGCTCCCCGTCCGGATATTTTTGATTTAAAAAAAAAACAAAAAAACATGTGTACTTCCTCAGTCACCTTATTCACCTGACCTGCCACCAGCAGACGTTTTCCATTTCTCAAACTGAAATCTACAATGAAAGGGTTACGATTTCACACCATTAATTAAATTAGCAGTAATTAGTAGACGTATCTACGCATGATTCACACAGATGGTTACCAAGACTGCCTCCAGAAGTGAAACAGGTTTTGGAAGCAATGTATTAATATAGGAAGTTGGTATTTAAATGGGGACATGCCTGACTAGGCTCTATGTAAGCCCTAAAGAGTTACTCAGATCTGGAACTTTTTTAACAGGCCTAGGACTCATGGTGGCCAAATATAGAAGTGACGTTATGCTCATACTAGAGTAAAAACGTCACGTTATGATGATATTTCTCGCATGTTTCATTCGTCCGACATCACATATTGCATTCCCCAGAAACCTAACAAAGACACTGTCACTTGCCCTGTTGATGTCATACCTGGAGAGCTGTTTGTGGTAAAGGGGGAAATCATTATTAACGAAGGGAGACAATCAATCAGCCTGGATGTTACAAGCTACTGTGACCGGCCTATTCAGGTATTAATAAAAACAGTAGTTATTCCTTTTCCTCTGTATATAAATAAATTAATCAATCAAAAACGGTGAACTCCCCACGGAGCACATGTTTTCAACAATTACACGTGTCCTCCTGTCCTGGACCATCCATTCCAACTCTGCTCACATCTTTCGTATTCCTTTATGTATATCTCGAGCTCTCTTCGCCATGTGTGCTTTCGTCTGCCTCTACATCTCATGCCTAGGGGATTCCAGAACAGAGACTGTCTAATGACGGTAACGAGTTATCTTATTGCTGTAGTGGACCTTAACTTTGATGACTAATAAGGGGACCTGAAAACTACAGGTGTGTGTTCGCCGCATCAATAAGAACGTTTAGCACTGAAAGTTGCTTACACCTAATGGAGATTGAGTCAGTGACTTTTGAGGTGGTTGTTTGAGATCTCTTCAAGGAGTGCCGCAATCGTCTCTGATTCTCAATCCTTACTTGGAAGGTACAAAAGGGCTACTATGTCATGAGGGGATAAATCATAGTGCGTTTGTAAGTAGTGTGTATGTAAGTAGTGATTATGTAAGTAGTGTGTATGTAAGTAGTGCGTGTGTAAGTAGTGCATATGTAAGTAGTGTGTTTGAAAGTAGTGCATATGTAAGTAGTGCGTATGTAAGTAGTGCGTATGTAAGTAGTGTGTATGTAAGTAGTGCGTGTGTAAGTAGTGCATATGTAAGTAGTGGGTATGTAAGTAGTGCATATGTAAGTAGTGCGTATGTAAGTAGTGCATATGTAAGTAGTGCGTATGTAAGTAGTGCGTATGTAAGTAGAGCAAATGTAAGTAGTGCGTATGTAATAAGTGCATATGTAAGTAGTGCATATGTAATTAGTGCGTATGTAATAAGTGCATATGTAAGTAGTGCATATGTAAGTAGTGCGTATGTAATAAGTGCATATGTAAGTAGTGCGTATGTAAGTAGTGTGTATGTAATAAGTGCGTATGTAAGTAGTGCATATGTAAGTAGTCCATATGTAAGTAGTGCATATGTAAGTAGTGCATGTGTAAGCAGTGCATATGTAAGTAGTGCATATGTAAGCAGTGCATATGTAAGTAGTGCATATGTAATAAGTGCGCATGTAAGTAGGGCATATGTAAGTATTTGGGTGGCTTTGACCTTCACTTAGTGAAAACACTTTGTGAATATCCGGAACATTATTTCTGTGCCATTTGTTATGAACATAGAGATTTGATCCCTGGACATTCCCAACATATTGGATGTCACACTCCCGCTACCTTGCGAGATACCTGTTTACGGGAAAGGCTTCGGGAGTACACTCTGAGGAAAATCTGCACCCGGAGCTATCTCTAGCCGTCTTGATACATTTCTTATAACTGGTCAAACTTAGCCCAGGGTGAGAGAGTGAGGCTGACAAATGACGCATTCTTTCTCATTTAAAGAAAGCAGAGCAAGTCACCAATTTCAGCGTCAAACAAAAAGGAAAGACTGTCCACACGGCTGAACAGAGAGAGTGGTCTTTATCACATGTGATGGACGAACATTATTATAGATAGTAGACGAGGAGGCATCTGACCTTGGACATCTTGTGTAGAGTGACTGCCCTGGTCATGCTAGTATTTACGGGGGATACAAGAGCTGACATCCTGACCTCAGAGACACAAGTAGTGGTGTATATTGGTAATGGACAGAGACGAAATGCTGAGCTTGGATAATGAGGGGTGCCTGTGAGGACGGGACGTGAGTGTTTACAGCCAGTTACGGTAACCGTCAGTTTGAACACTCTCACCAACTGCTGAAAGGAACTGGTCTACTGTGAGTTTGCCAGAGTGCAAGGATATCGATTATCAACAGAATCAACAGAGCATCTGAATGTCCTAAATGAAGCATGGGAGAAGTGGTGGAAATAAGCATAGCATAAAAGGGGAGGTAATAAAAGTCAGAGGAACAGGACACCCAGTTCACAATAAGATCAGAAATAGAGAAGTTCATCAAGCTAGAGAGTTCAGTACCTGGTCCACATCCAAACAATCAATCAATCAAACAATCAATCAAACAATCAATTAATCAGACAATCAATCAATCAATCAACCAATCAATCAATAAATCAATCGAGCAATAAATTAATCACCTAATCAACCAATCAATCAAGCATACCCCTTTCAGATCATTGTAGATCATAGGTCTTCAACAGATGTATGTCAATCTATAAAACGTGTCGTCTTCATCAGTTGAAGTTATTGAGAGTTAACGTATTTAAAGGATGAAGTAGTCAGGTTATACACAACCCTTCTTAGTCGCCTATGATGGCATGTCTGACAGATTACAGTATTACTATTCTTGTATCCATTTTCGGGCCCCAGAAGAATGGACAAATAAATAAAAAACAAGAACTGGAAAAAAGCAAATACTGTCTGCAAATTGGTTAGACATTCAAACAGTCCAATAGAAATACACATTCAGACAGTTCGAGAAACATACAATAAGACAGTTCGATGGAGACAGACAATCAGCCAGTTCGATAGAGACAGGCAATCAGACAGTTCGATAGAGACAGGCATTCAGACAGTTCGATAGAGACAGATCTTCCCAGCACACAAGCCTGCAGCACCAGACAGCAAGAGGTCAACAGATGGATTTACTGTGGTTAAGAAATACTACAAATGTACGGATTAGAAACAAAACATAGATAACACATGAAAGTATATTGCATCTTCCCACGTATCTTTACGACTTAAGGGGACACATGATGGTGATGATGATGACGATGATGATAATGGTGATGATGATGATGATGATGATGGTGATGATGGTGATGATGGTGATGATGATGATGATGATGATGATGATGGTGATGATGGTGATGATGGTGATGATGATGATGATGATGATGGTGATGATGGTGATGATGGTGATGATGATGATGATGGTGGTGGTGGTGGTGATGATGATGATGATGATGATGATGATGATGGTGATGATGATGGTGATGATGATGATGATGGTGATGATGGTGATGATGATGATGATGGTGATGATGGTGATGATGGTGATGATGATGATGATGATGATGATGATGATGATGGTGATGATGGTGATGATGATGATGATGGTGATGATAGTGATGATGGTGATGATGATGATGATGGTGATGATGATGATGGTGATGATGGTGATGATGATGATGGTGATGATGGTGATGATGGTGATGATGATGATGATGATGATGGTGATGATGATGATGATGGTGGTGGTGATGGTGATGATGATGATGATGATGTAGCTGATGTTGATGATGATAATGAACGTTTGTTATTCTGCAGGTTGGAAGTCATTACCATTTCATAGAGACCAACAAAGATTTACGTTTTGACAGAGAAGCATCCTATGGCAAGCGATTGGTGAGTTTTTGTGAGAAAGTTGACGTAACAATAAATACAATTTCTTATAGTGCTAATAATAGGATACGACGTGCATGCATGGATGGCCTCAGGACGATACAAAGCTCGTTACCGTGGCAACATAAAATCGTATAGGAGACCTGCGACTAGGCTGATACTGGGCCAAGTAGAATTTATCAGATATAATTGGTGTTCTTTCTGGCAAATCTCTACACATCAAAGTGAATGTTCATCCGTTACCGGTGATGAAGGCCACTCTTACTGTTTAACTAGTTAGAATAGTATACTTCTGTCAATGGATTAAAATGTGACTTGAGGAGCCTGTAGTAAGTCAGGAAAGACCTTAGGCTGTGTTTGCAGGGAAAGAGCACTTGAAAGGAAGGACTCTTTTCATTTGCTTTTCTGTTTTTCGGCTGCTACTCTGATGCTACGCCTTCACGAATAGATTTCCACCACGCAAATTGATCTTCCGCAGTCGTGAATTATGCAAAAGTCTTTTAGTGAAGCCACCAAGGGAGGGTTTGCCCTTCTGCATCTCAGCATAAAAGAGTATTGATGCAGCCGATGGACTGGATGTTTACTGCATGACCCGCCCAGTCGATACAGAGGAATACCAGAGTTGTCAGGCATGACGGTATCTTGGGTGAAGCAATGCCATTTGATCTTCAACACCATTCTGAGACAGTCTTTGTGGAAATGGTTCAATTTCTTTACTTGGCAAAGGAAGGTGACAGCAGATAGGACAGTCTGGCGTTCATGTTCTTTTTGGCCAACCTCTGCACCTTCAAATAGAAGAAAGCAACAAGAACATTCTGACATTCCTTCTGGCAAACCTCTACACCTTCAAGTAGAAGAAAGCAACAAGAACTTTCTGACATTCCTTCTGGCAAACCTCTACACCTTCAAGTAGAAGAAAGCAACAAGAACTTTCTGACATTCCTTCTGGCAAACCTCTACACCTTCAAGTAGAAGAAAGCAACAAGAACTTTCTGACATTCCTTCTGGCAAACCTCTACACCTTCAAGTAGAAGAAAGCAACAAGAACTTTCTGACATTCCTTCTGGCAAACCTCTACACCTTCAAGTAGAAGAAAGCAACAAGAACTTTCTGACATTCCTTCTGGCAAACCTCTACACCTTCAAGTAGAAGAAAGCAACAAGAACTTTCTGACATTCCTTCTGGCAAACCTCTACACCTTCAAGTAGAAGAAAGTAACAAGAACATTCTGACATTCCTTCTGGCAAACCTCTACACCTTCAAGTAGAAGAAAGTAACAAGAACATTCTGACATTCCTTCTGGCAAACCTCTACACCCAAAACCTGGTAGAATTGAAGTAACTTAGTAAGTAACTTAGTAAGTAACTATGCTTCGGCTATTTAAATTATTCGTATATTAGAACCATAACTTTTATTTGGGTGGGGAGGGGAGATGGGTGGAGGTGGAGAAAGGGTCCAACTGTTTTAGAAAATCTGTTTTGTTATTTTTCGCAATTCATTATATTCTGAGACCTTTCCTATATAATTTTTGGTCGAACGATTCAATTTTCCTCTTTAGAGTTTGTGTGTAAAACCAAAATAATGAGCACAGATAAGAGAAAGATCAGACCTAAAGTCATTCTCGTTCAACAGCAAATTGAGAAAGTCAAGTTTTGATTACGGCTCAATTATAAGCAGCAAGAGAGATTGCCTGTAGGAAGTCAAACAGAATATCGCGATGGCAATGCAGAGGTTAAATACAATGATAAATTTATGGCAGAACTCTAATAAAATGACGAACATAAAAAGTCTGCGAACTTGCATCTTCCCGGTGGCAACGTGCGGATGTGAAACGTGAATAGAGAAAAGGAAAAATGCAGATATCCTACAAGAACTGGATATTGAAGAAAATTGGTTAGTAAACAATATCTTGTTCAGAAAGCTAAAGTATTTTGACTACATCAAACATCATAATGGCCTGGAGACAACGATACTGGAGAGGATGGAGTCTCGATGGTCCCAGGACATCCTTGGGTTCTGAAGTTGTCAGCGACAGAAGCGGAAGTTCTGGCGAGAGATCGAGAGTTTTACAGATCAGCTGTTGTGAGAGCGACGTTCTGCAAATTACATGCTACATGATGAGTCTTTGTGTGCGAGAGTTCATGTTTCAGAACAGTACGTTGCCATAGGAAAGACTCAGAATTATTATTTTCTGTCATTCGTTTCTCATTGTATACCTCTCTGTTGCCATGACAACTATTCTCATGGTTTACTTTTGGCACTCTTATAATGGCAGCGATAATGGCAGCGAGATATTCGAAACTTGTGATGTTTTCGATTTATTTATTTCTAGAGTAACTATACGTGCGCTTTCTGTTCTGCGGGTTGTTATAATCTTGGTTTTTACTGATGTTCAGATATATATTGTGTTCTTCGCTATGATTTTACATATACATAAGCACATGTTCTAATCTCTCTGCGCCCTTTGAGAGGATATATGTGTCATCTCTATATTTTAGTTCTGGTATTTCATTTCCACCAATTGCAAGTGTCGAAGTTATCGTTCTTTTGGCCATTTTGGGCATTTCTCATTTGATTTATGTATAGAAGTTGAATTGATAAGGGAAGAGTATGCTTTATTGCCTCACTTTCTTTCGCACTTCAAACCAGTCAGATGTTCTGTCTGTCATTTGACTTTATGTGGAGACACAAAACAACGGAAATATGCATACATACTCCCCTACATGACAAGCAGAAGAGAGTCAACACTATGGAGACACAACATAATTCAATGATACATGCATATTCCACTACCTGACTGCACAGCAAAGTGTTAAAGACATACATATGCTGCATATTGTCTTTAATGTACATTTTTGTTTTTGGCCTACAGAATATTCCAGCTGGCACAGCAATACGGTTTGAACCAGGCGTAGTCAAGTCTGTAAACCTGGTCGATATTGGTGGAAAGAGGTACGATCCCTGCATCTTTTTGTTCTTCTCTGATCAGTTGTGACCTCCACGTTGAAGATCTGCTGCATTGGATCTCCAAAGTGGTCTGTCTCTTTCCGTGATGGTACAATCTGACCGATGCTCTACAATCCATCAGTTAATGTTACATCTCCTTTATAGCGTTTTTCTCTAGGATGTTTGTTCTCAGCTTTTTCTTTCAGTATGGTTTACTCATGATGTAAACAAAATATCTGCCGGATTTTGTTCACTAATTCTCTTTGCGCCTTGGAATTATCCTAGACTTCCTTTTGGATTATCATGTCTTTCCAACACATGGACCATTTTCTTTAAAATACATTTCACAGACTCTAACTCCCATCTTCAACCTCATGTTCATTGTCTATATGTCCATGTCATATGCTGATGGCGAGTATACATAACAGCTGATGGCGAGTATACATAACAGCTGATGGCGAGTATACATTACAGCTGATGGCGAGTATACATAACAGCTGATGGCGAGTATACATAACAGATGATGGCGAGTATACATTACAGCTGGTGGCGAGTATACATTACAACTGATGGCGAGTATAGATAACAGCTGATCGCTTCCATTCTCAATGTTTGAGTTATTTGCTTGTTTGTAAATTTATGACTAAGTTCATTGCAAACAACTGTAACCATCACTATTCGCTTCTTGATTTAAATTTCACATCTTCAATCCACAGAAATTTTATTTTCCGGAAAGCAGAAGCTCCTGACTTGTTCTTGTATTTGTTCATTTATTCTTATCTGCAGACAAATATTTCTTGCCTGCTTTGTTAATTTCCTTAGTTTAGCCAAAATTGTTGACCGTTATAGGGCCAGTGCAGTACACAAGCTGTTCATAAAAAAAGCCGTTCATGAGTTTGGTAAAGTATTGGATCCTGACTGTAATGAAATACTAGAATCCTGACACTCAATCAGACACGTCGGTGTCTAGTACCAGGTAGTCACACGTTATCCTGTCATTCTACAAATCCATCTGGTTGGCCCTAGAAGATGCTATTCAGTATCCTCCTTGGTTTACATTTCAGACTTTCATTTGACTATTAGTAGCAATTTTGTAGATGGTTTCCTTCTTGCCGCTTAACAAACCTGAGGAAAGTGCTGCTTTGGGGTTTCCAGACTCCAAGCATTTCTCTGTTGAGATCAAGCCGTATAGGCCATGCACTCTGCTTTTGTCGGAGTTACTAACAGATAAGCTGGCATTATGTATGGTCTTGTTATATGACGTTTTCCAGCATCTCCTCTTTGAGGTATGCCAACATCGCTAATCATTAAGGATGCATAATTATATCACTAACTATACAATCCCGCTTATCATATATCCCTGTTCTCATTAGTCCACACTAAACTGTGATTTCTGTTTTCAATTTCTTTCTATCGTTCGCCTTGTTTCATTATGTGTTGTGACTTCTACCGTGTTTTGTGCATAACCAGTGCATCATACTTCAGCAATAATTTGTTTATGGGCTTTACATCTGTTTTACCAACATGAGTCATATGTTGACATCCAAGCACATCACTCACAAATTAAAAATGAAAGTGATCAAGTGTTGTGTAAACTTGTCTTCACTGCGTGCCGTAGAGACGTCAATAATCAACGAGCGATTGGAGAAGAAAGGGAATTGAGACTTTTGAAATGTGGAAATCCAGAAGAATATGTTACATTACATTGAAAGAAAAGGCAACAAATAAGGAAGTATTGGAGAAATTAGAGACTCGAGGAGAATTGATACACGAAAAGAGTCAAGCAGTTAAGATATGTGGGTCACATCAAAAGACAAAACCTTGCTGAAATAATTACTGGAAGGAAAGAAGGATGATTCTGATAACGGCTTAACTAGTTAGTTCCCCTGTTATTCGTTTTAGAATAAACAAAATGTATTTCCTTTCCTATGCCCTCGCATAAATGACAAATTAATAAACAAGAGTGTTTGACCTCCCTAGGGTTGCACGCGGCGGCAACAACCTGTGTGACGGTCCAATCAAACGAGACGACTTGAAGACGGTCATGAAGAGAGTACATGATCTCAAATTTGGACACAAGAAGCAAAAGGTAACACCTTCTTCTTCGTTTTGTTCCTAGTATTCTTCTTCTTCTTCTTCTTCTTCTTATCATTACTATTATTTTTCTTTTTATTCTACTTCTTCTTTTCCCCCTCAAAGTACTTCTTCTTCCTCTTTTTCTTCTTCTTCTTCTTCTGGTTTTTCTTCTTCTTCTTCTTCTTTTGTTCACGTTTTATGCTTCTTCTGTAGCTATCTTTTTTTTTAACCTTTTATTGTTTCTTATTAAAGTTATTTTTATGTTTGTATGTGTTTCATTTTATCATTTTAATTCTCATTATTTCAGCGTTTTGCTCTTCTATTTCCACTTCCTTTTATTCACTTTCTGTTTTCCTGCATCTCCGTCTTTAAGTGTAAGTTATTCCTTTGTTATATCTATATTTTATATATTCACACTCATACGCTCCGCATTGTGTGCAATTTCCAGGAAATGATTTCAATAAGTGCTCCACAAAAGATCAATAGACACGTTTATGCCCACACGTATGGACCAACCACAGGAGATCAGGTAATTTATTACATTGATATGGTCACGTGTCTGTCAAACATTTTATATCAGTATTTATGTTGAGTTATTCATTACTTGTTATCAATGTCAGACTTTGACCAGGACAAAAGATTAACAGCATATTGGTAGCAATTGTATGTTTTCAGTGTCAGATATGGATCCTGACAACGGTACATGAACGAAAAATCACAACACACGAAATGAGATGCTTGCAAAAATTGGTCAGGGTCACTAGAAGCGAACGTTTGAGAAATGAAGAAGTCCGATATATTATTGATGAAGTTGTTGCTGCTGTTGTTGTTGTTCGAAGAAGCTCGTGCTGGCTTGAGTTTCCTCTTAAAGACGTTCCTTTTATAATGGGTTACAGTGGCTCTTCTGACAGACCTAGGTGTACTGAAAGCGGTCAGCGGTTGGGTCGCAAGACGCAGTGAACGAAATTGTGGCAGTCAGCGCCTCATAGCTAACTGCTTGCAAAAGGGTCAGCCAACCAGAGCTGTCAAAGATCCTATTCCGATGCCATGTGATGGCCTTGGAAATAGACTTATCCGTGGTGCCTGACAAAGAGAATTGGGTTCAAAGAAGAAAGGCAAACCCTGATCTAAAGATGTGCCGTGCTGAAACCGGATGTGTAGAATCCCCCTTCTTTAACCCCACCTTCCTCCTCCTCCTCATCGCATGGCAGAGATATCGCAACCTTTCTGTTAACTACAAAACAACTTAACAGAATGTCCATTTCAGAATGAGAGACGTGAACGTGCCGGGATCCTCAATGAGGTAAACCTTATGGCGATTACAGTCTAGACCCCAGCATGCTGGGCTAACAGCAGCGCAATCGTGGCCGCAAAGGGCGAGTCATTTATCAGTGTGTTTTACCTGAATCCCAATTATTTGACGCTGACGCTTATCATTAGTAAGATAATCCTGTGGTTTGATCTCCAAATATCTACCTATCAACAGACACCAGGGCTTCGGAGCAAGAGAAAGAGCAGCATTGATGATTTTAAAGATAAACTACAGGGGCACGGATTGGGTGGGTAAACAGAACAGTAATATGTGCAGGATAGAAGATTGCATCTCCCCGCTTCGGCAAACCAAACAACGTAAGTAGGCAACTGAGATGATACGGCTAATTTTGGAAACAAAGTATCCCGTTCACAACGCAGTGACATATTGGGGATATGGTACTGGTCTCATATTTACTTGACCAATAACACGATACGTGTGATGTGGCCAGACTCGCTCAGGTACCACAATTTTAAGGCTGGCTCGACACACGGTACCGTTTTCGGTCGAAAAAAAATCTAACAGCAATTGAGGATTGAACAAAGATGGTTCGACTGTGCAGCCAGTGTATTTACAACTTTGCTACCATGGCTTCCAGTGTGGGAAACAGAGCAAAGACAACAGCGTGTACAAAGTAACACCAACGACTACAACAAAAAGTGTACATTCATCACTTGCGACTACAACAACAAGTGTACATTCTTCACTTGCGACTACCATAAGAAATGACCAACCCCTATTTAATAGACTTTCAGATTTCACGAAGAGCAGCAGCAGAATGCCTGAACTTCAACATTATTAAACACATGGTTCTTCAGCAGATGAGAAACGAAACAAGCAAGAGCTTACACCTGCAGGAGCGTGGCTATTCCAGCAATGATATATGGTTGTGAGGTAGGGAACCTAAGAAATATAGAAGCAGAGAAGCTTCGAGTTGCTTTAAAGGGCAATGGAACCAAGAATATTGAAAGTCTCTGTATCTCTCAACGTGACCGAATTCACAGCACAGAGATCAGGCCACGAACCACCTTAAAGGACGATGCAGATACAGCGATGTTAAGAAAATTCAGATTGGCCGGTCATCTGGTGCGCAGGTCTGAAAACAGATGTAGACAAAAAAGTAGCTTCATTACTTTAAACGCCCATTCGAACGTCCCGTAATGAAACGGAGAGATGGTCGGGGTAAAGGTCTAGGTCCAGCACTGTACTTCAAGGCAAAATAGCGAAGTACTTTTAAACAACATTTGACTACCTGGCATCCGACACTTGTTATGTCTGACTGAACACGAGTATTACAGGTTACAGGTTCAAAAACAAATACAATTCAGATGTGATTTCCAAAACAAAGATCGGCTGCAATAGTTTCCAACGTCCTTTTTCTTTTGTCTTGATGTTAGAATTTGGCGCCTCTGCCCTCTACCTTTCCTTCCAGTATTTTTTTCACATAGCTGTTATGTCTTTTGATGTGGTCTAAATATCTTCACTGTTTGACTAAAATTTTGTTTATCAAATCTCTTTTCACCCATCATTTTACCAAGACTCCTGTATTTGTTCCCCGCGCGAGATGCCCACTTTTCTTATATATTTTCCCATTCAATTTCAGAGGTAACAATTCTTTTCTCCCCCTGTCTACGTCATACAGTAACGAAAAATACACATCACACCTGATCACTCTCGCTTGTAATTTGTGAATGATTTATTTGTATCAATATATGAATCCATGTTGGGGACAGGTGATTTGGTCATCTCTTTACTTGACTATGGTATGGCTCTTGACTATTGTATGGCTCTTGACTATTGTATGGCTCTTGACTATTGTATGGCTCTTGGCTATGGTATGGCTCTTGGCTATGGTATGGCTCTTGACTATTGTATGGCTCTTGGCTATGGTATGGCTCTTGACTATTGTATGGCTCTTGACTATTGTATGGCTCTTGGCTATGGTATGGCTCTTGACTATTGTATGGCTCTTGACTATTGTATGGCTCTTGACTATTGTATGACTCTTGACTATGGTATGGCTCTTGACTATGGTATGGCTCTTGACTATTGTTTGGCTCTTGACTATTGTATGGCTCTTGACTATTGTATGGCTCTTGACTATGGTATAGCTCTTGACTATGGTATGGCTCTTGACTATTGTATGGCTTTTGACTATTGTATGGCTCTTGACTATTGTATGGAGATAAACGCTGGAAAGACAAAATGAATGACCAACAACGCCGAGGGCTTCAACAGTAGGATGAAGACTAATGGCTAGGTAACTCGCTTGGTACGGTCACATATCGAGATCAAATGGTTTTGCAAATACGATCCTGCACGGAAAGGTGCAAGGCAGACGACGTAGAAGTCGTCCCAAACAGAGGTGGGAGGACAACATAAAAGAATGGACCAATCTCCGACCAGAAGAGGCACAGGAAGCTGCCGCTAACAGAGAAGGATGGCGTGGGATTGTGAGGATGTCTTGATGTGTGCCCCAACGACCTCACTGGTTATGAGATGACCGGACTTAATTCTTTTCTTAATATATATTTTGCATCTTCCATCTTCAGTTATTATATTTCCAAAATAGGAGACGCCCTTGGCATGTTTCAGTATTTTACCGTTAATTATTACCTGTAGAGTAAGTTTCGAGTACACTTAGTTAATTACCATAGTTTTCGTTTTCTTTGGTTTAATTGTCCTGTTCATTTACTTGACTTTTGTTCTTTTTATTTGAATCCCCAATTCATATAGTTCTTGCTCACTTTCAGTTCACTTTCCTGTTTACTTTTTAATGGTGCCATCCGGATTTTTTTAAGAAAATTCATTGATACTCTACCTCTAATAACAATATTAATAATGAAACTAATAACATAGAATAATATATCTTCTCTCCATCTGTTCATATACAGTTGCCACCGTTCTGATGTTTATTCCACTAGATTCGGCTTGGAGATACCAGCCTGATCATTGAAGTGGAGAAAGATTATGCGGTCTATGGAGATGAGTGCAAGTTTGGGGGTGGTAAGGTGAGATTTGTCTAAGGTAGCTATTTTTTTCGTGGAAGGTATTATGTGTGATAAGGATTAGAATATACATACTGTCACGTTTATAGCATGCCATTTGTGTTCTTATTGTTATTTGAGGTTACTTGTTTTTAGCTAATTCTCGACGACTTTCGTACCATGACTAAAATAATCTGACCAGTATGTTTCCCCTGACCATGATTAAAATAATCTGATCAGTATGTTTCCCCTGACCATGATTAAAATAATCTGACCAGTATGTTTTGCCTGACGATAACTAAAATAATCTGACCAGTATGTTTGCCTGACCGCACGTTAGTCTCTTGTCTCCTTAATATTATTATAAATAGAGTTCTACAGTCAAACGAGTCAATGTACACAACTGCTGAAGTGTTATCGCGTGGCCTATCTTCTGTATAAACTATACGCCCAAAGGTGGAGCGACATAGTGAGTAAGACAATGGAGGGATTGGCATGGGGCTGACTTCACCACACAGCAGAAACGATAAGCGACACACAAACATATCTACAACCGATGGCAGAATACTTTACACCCCAAGGAAGAAAAAGAAAGACATAAGTCAAGTCGTACATGTGTAGCAGGGTCCAAGCGATCCCGCGTGTGGATCCCGAACCAAGGGGTCATTGAAGGCAAATTGTAACTGTCATTTTTTCGATCCAAGGTCAATAGAAAAAGAACATTCTTCAGTAGTTTTATTTTTAAACCACTTGTCAGAGTACCAAATATATTAAATTGTTTACTCTAAACCAGGCAGGTAGGAAGCAGAGAGAAACCTAGTGAGAAACCACGGATAACAATTAGGCAAAGTGTGGTTGAAATAACAGGGCCCAACAGAATGCATCACGGTACATTTTTTCTATAGACACCTAATACTATAATACTATAAATAGGGAGATGTCACATGAAGTGGTAGATGGGGAGCTTTGGGACTGATGAATCCAGAGATTGAACTGTGAAGTATATGTGGACCGGTCATAAAACCAGTCGTAGGAATTATCCATGCAGTAGGAACATTTAGGATCACGTGATTATTTCCTCAGTAGCATAGGAAGGAGGGCGGAGCTTATGAGGCAGATAAAAAGAGCAGTCAGACAGATTTGCAACAGAAACAGACTCAAAGTTAGCTCTTTGAGTTCACAGCTCTGACTCAATGAGTGAACATTTAGGGAGCCTGACAGAGAACTAGAGGTGATTTTGAACGCCGGTGAAGGTGTTGCTTACACACAATTGCCTTCAGCTGTCACTGATTGCCTGATTTTAGAAGGCATCTGCTTAACAGTCAGTGTGTCTCGAGTTTGGTCATAGCCAAAGGGTGGCTCATGTGCGAAAGGTATTGGTAAAATAATAAGGATCATTCCCTGAGAATTGTGAGAGAAAAGTGCTGACAAAACACTAGAGATCATCTCGCTGAGTACGAAATAGAGAGGCCTTTCTTATTCAACAGTGAAACCTGAACGAACAAAACAACCAGAATGTCAGAAGTCGCAAGCACGTTAGAAGAGACAAGAAAAAAAAAATATAAAGGACGACATCTAGAGTGTGTTGTTAGGGACAAAAATAGATTAGAATTGAGGAATAGATTACGTATCTGGGGATCGATTACAGCAAATAAGCCAACTTCTTAGTTGCATAAACCCTCTCAGTTGTGTTTGTGTCATCCTATTAAGGATTCGTTTTTCATTTTCTGAAAAATTCTTCGTGTTGAGTAGAGAGGGGAGGTAATTCATAGGTACTTATTTAGTCTAAGGGAAATAACCGGGAACAACTATGCAGTATTCGAGAGACCTTTCGGCGCAAGAGAAACATTAAATGCTTTCTTAACTCCAATGCAGGTACTTAGAGACGGTATGGGGCAAGCAAGCAGACTGATCACTGGTCAAGCTCTGGACACTGTTATTACTAATGCACTTATTGTGGATGCTGTGACGGGTATCATCAAAGCTGATGTCGGTATTAAGGTAGAGTCTAATTGTGATAAAATTAGAAAAGAAGAAATCAAGAAAGCAATATTATCGCTACAAGATCGTAGAGCCACTGGTTCAAATAGTATCTCTGTAGAAGCAATCAAATCAGACATTGACACTTCAACAGAGATGTTATACAAATTGCTAGTTCAAGTTTGGAAAAGAGAGGAGATCCCCTTAGACAGTATTGATGGCTATGTAGACAAGTCCCCAAAGAAGGAAGAACTGTAGCGGTATACAAATGATAGAGGAACAGTGTTATGATTACTGTGTGAGGAAATATTGAATATGGTCATACTAAAGATTTCAAGAGGCTATTTTCGTCATTCTAAAGGTTAATTGATTGACATTATGCCATTTTCGAGAGACAATGGACGTCACGCTAGAGAGGGGACAGCCAGTTGTTGCCCTAACGTTCGCCGCAAACGTTTGTAGTCTGCATCTTGACGCATCCTGTCTTCCCCTGCCTGCAGACCAACCCACAAAGCCTGCCTCCAGCCGAGTCTGTCTTTGGCAAGTTCCTTTCAGTTGCAGGTGTTCATATCCAACGCCTTCAGGTCACGCTTGCAAACATCTTCGTAGCGGAGGAAGAGTCTATCTTTTTTGCGCTGCCTGTTGTCAGCTCTCCTTAAATGATATATTTTGGTATTCGCTAATCCTCCATTCTGCACACGTGACCAAGCCACAGCAAGGTTAATAACAATCACGAAAATAATGGCACTTTAAATAATTATGTGCCAAGTGCAAGATACATGCGCCGCTATCTGAACAACAAAAATGTGCTTTATAAAACAGGAATAAAACAAACATGAAAAAACAAATTGATAACTGTTCTCTCAATGATCTCCAATATGAATTATATCCAATGAAGAGATACTCAGAGTGAAGTTTGTCCTGTCTTATCTTATCTACTTGTGCCGTGATGCGACGTGAGGAGCTGCAGTTTCATGTCCAGGACCAGACGTGTCGCTCAAGTAGTCATCACATGAATATCCGCAATATTTTCTATCCATCTAGTTCTCGGTTTGCTACCATTACGAAAACAAAATTGCTGTGCGTTATAGACACACAGGGGTAGTTGGTCAGGTTGTATTCTCATTAGGTGACAAAACCACTTGATTTTATCCTCATCAATATATTCAGTGCAGGGTCTGGCTTGAAGGATATTTCTCACCTCTTTATTACGCCTTCTCTCTCTCCTTGTTACGTTGCTAGTTTTCCGGAGGCATCTCATCTCACATGTCCTGATCTTTCTCTCTACATATTGTTGTAGGTCCACATTAGGCCCTGGTAGCAGAGAGTTGGCATGAATATACTGTTGATCAGTATTATTTTTGTGGACATGTTTATATCACGCTGTTAAAATAATGGTGACAGCTAGTATGCAATTTCATTTGCTTTTTGGCACCTGATCTCAATTTCTATATCTAAATCTCCATTCTCTTTGAAATCACTGCCGGAGTATTTGAACTCCTGCACTTGTTTAATCGTGGTCCCATTTACTGAAATGTTCATGTTTTCAGACAATCTGTTTTTCTGCAGAGTTTCTGTTTCTGTTACTGTATCTTTCGCACACAGATTTGAGTTTATTCAAAACAAAGGAGCACCAGCTAATCTATCGATATTACCACCAAGATACGAGGAAATGAGACACTAGTCTGGTCAGGCCCAACATACTGACCATGACTTCGCATCAGGGTCAGGCGTAATGTACTGACCAAGAACAGATCTCTCTTCCCTTTGGCGTTCCATGGAAACAAGTTGTTTTCAAGGCATTTTTACTAACGAGAAGTGGATCGACGTGATCCCCATAGTACTAAGTGACACTCAGATGAGGCCAAACATAGAACAACAGCTAGGAAGGTTTCCTGTCCAGTTTCATCCGCACGCTCAGGATGTAAAGAAACCTACCGCAACCCGCTATCTACCGCTATTTTCAGGACACACAAAAGAGTAACCTTTCTCTACATTGGTATTTCTTAAAAACAACAACAGCAGCAGCCAAGATATATGCAAAAATCCTCATCATGTAAGAACATCGGTCTCATTTCAATCAGACTGTTCGAAGAACAGCAAGAGAAAGTTGGAAAAATAAAACGGAAAGTTTAAACCTGGACAAAGAAGGGAACAAGCTATGGAAGCTAGTCAGAGCCATGAACGACGAAACCCCGTCAAATAAACAAATTACTATCAAGCAAGGCGAGAACTTGATCACAGGTAAGAAAGCCGCAAACGCCTTTGTCGATCACTATGCCAGAGCAAACCACATCGAGGTCCCTGCAGATAAGCATACAGACATTAGCGAAGAGCTAAAGGGGCACGAAAACATAAATACGGCTCCTGAAGAGCACATGATGGCCAAACTAACAATGCGCGAAATGGAAGAGGCTATGAGAACACTAAAGAGAAGGAAATCTCCCGGAAAAGACGGGATAACAAACGAAATGCTGATGGGGCTGGGCCAAACAGCGAAGAAAAAACTACTATCAGTCCTGAACCAAAGCTGGAAAAGGGGTATTGTACCCCAGGCATGGAAAGATGCAATACTGGTACCAGTACCAAAAACAGGAAAGGACAAAACAGATCCGAATGGATACAGGCCCATAAGCCTACTGAGCTGTGTCGGCAAGCTGATGGAACGGATGATAAACACCAGACTGATGTGGCATCTGGAAGAAAAACGAATACTAATTCCACAGCAAGCCGGCTTTAGACAGCACAGATCCACTGAGGACCAGGTCATCCTCATAGCCCAAGAGATAGAAGATGCCTACCAGGCACAGAAACACACAGTAGCTGTTTGGGTGGATCTGGAAAAGGCATTTGACAAAGTCTGGAAGGATGGACTTAGAGTCAAGCTAAGAAGAAGTGATGTTTGTGGGAAGATGTACAAGTGGATCAACCACTACCTCAAACAAAGAACGGCCAGAGTCCAAGTACAAGGGCAGATGAGCAAAAAGGTGACACTCGAGCAAGGAGTACCCCAAGGGGGAGTACTGTCACCCACACTCTTCCTGGTATATATAAACGATATTACAGAGAATATACCAAGAAGAGTCCATAGCTCAATGTTTGCAGACGATCTGGCTATGTGGACCTCTGAAAAGAATCTCACCATAGCAAGAAATCGGATGCAAACGGCCCTAACATCGCTGGAAGAGTGGGCGAACTCATGGCTGGTCAAAATAAACGAGGAGAAAACCACGTGCACAATATTCTCGCTCTCATTAAAACCCCAAAGTACCAAACTAAGCCTAAATGGCAAAATCCTGCAGCCAAACGACAACCCAACCTATCTGGGAGTCACATTTGATCGGCGCATGACATGGAAAAGTCAGATTGAGAGAAACCGAATGAAAGCCAGAGAAAGAATGGCGATCATGAGGAAACTTGCTGGCACAAGCTGGGGAGCAGACGAAGGCATACTAAAGAAACTGTACACTGGAAGAGTGAGACCAGTTCTCGAGTATGGCATCGCGGCATGGACAACAGCAGCGAAGGCGAACTTCGATAAAGTTAACAAACTTCAAAACCAAGCCATGAGAATCATAACAGGTGGCATGAAGTCAACGCCAATTGTAGAACTTGAAAAGATTACAAAACTGCAATCCATGACCGACAGAAGAGACTGCAGAGCCCAGCTGCAGTCAGAGAAACTCCGAAGACTGACGGACCATCCAATGTACCAGAGGCTAAACAATCTGGGAACTGGGAAACTAAAGCGGAGAAACTTTGCAGAAATAGCCAAAGCAAAGATGCACGAAGATCCCATAAACGCACTAACAACACCAAAACCCATCAATACTGTACGAAAACCTACTTGGAGGCAGGATATATTTCCAGAGGTGGTAGAAAATATACCAGGTATTGCAAACAAAAACTGCCAGACCGAAAAAGAAAGGAGAGACACTACCCTAAGCTTCATAACGAAAAGCTACCCAAGCATGGACTGGACCCATGCATACACCGACGGTTCTGTAACAAACACTACACAGAACGGAGGGGCAGGAGCATTCCTGAACCTACCAAATGGCAGAAAAATAACACTGTCATTCGCTACTGGTAAGTACACGAGCAATTTCAGAGCAGAGGCAGAGGCACTGAGGGCGGCAGTGGAAGAAATGGTAACACACAGTGAAAATGAGAGCCATATAGTCCTGCTGACAGATGCTCTCGAAGTAGTCACAGCGCTAAAAAGCCAGAAAAACACTGAGCTTAATGACTTAAGAGCAGCACTCTGCAAACTGTGCCAACAGTCCGCACCAAAAAGGGTAGTGGTACAGTGGGTTCCGTCACACTGCAACATCCAAGGCAACGAGGAGGCAGACAGACTGGCAAAAGAAGGTGCAAGGCTACCACAAACAGATACTAGCATGACGTACGAAGAGTCAAAACGGCTTATCAAAGCCAGGTACATGTCCAAATGGGAAACCGAACATACTGGTTACACCAAAAACGATGCCTATTACCAGTTGAACCGAAGAGAGCAGGTCGTTGTCTTCAGACTTCGCACTGGCCACAACAGACTGAAATTGAAGATAGGGTGTACCGACGAATGCCCGTGCGGTACTGGTAAAATGACCACTGAACATCTGCTGCAGAACTGCCCGACATACGAGGATCAGAGAGAGCAGATGTGGCCATTGCCAGTGGAACTGCAAGACAAGCTCTATGGTAGTGGCGAGAGTCTCAGGATGACCGCCGCTTTTTTCGAAAAAATAATGGTTACTGTCTGACTGTGTACGCAGAAGAAGAAGAAGAAGACTGTTCGAAGAAACATTTATTAGCATAATCTTACATGTATCTGCTAGCATACACAAGCATAGTTGTCTCAATGTATCGTCTTCTTTAGTCATTTGATGTTGAAGCCGACAGTAATTACTGGATGACAGAGCTAACTCATAAATAACATGAGTGGTATGACAGACTTTGGTTCTTGTATTTGGTGATAGAGTGTGTAATTCTGTTCTTGTATTTGGTGATAGAGTGTGTAACTCTGTTCTTGTATTTGATGATAGAGTGTGTAACTCTGTTCTTGTATTTGGTAATAGAGTGTGTAATTCTGTTCTTGTATTTGGTGATAGAGTGTGTAATTCTGTTCTTGTATTTGATGATAGAGTGTGTAACTCTGTTCTTGTATTTGGTGATAGAGTGTGTAATTCTGTTCTTGTATTTGGTGATAGAGTGTGTAATTCTGTTCTTGTATTTGGTGATAGAATGTGTAACTCTGTTCTTGTATTTGGTGATAGAGTATGTAACTCTGTTCTTGTATTTGGTAATAGAGTGTGTAACTCTGTTCTTGTATTTGGTGATAGAGTGTGTAAATCTGTTCTTTACACTTGTCGCAGAATGGACGTATTGCTGGCATTGGCAAGGCTGGTAATCTTGATGTCATGGACGGAGTGCAAGAGGTATAGATATACCGAATATGGTTTCTGCCTAGTAGTAGTTGTTGTTGTTGTTGTTGTTGTTGCTGCTGTTATTGCTGTTGTTTTTGTTGCTGTTGTTGTTGTTGCTTTTGTTGTTACTGTTGTTGTTGTTGTTTCTGTTATTGATGTTGGTGTTGTTGTTGCTGTAGTTGTTGTTGTTGTTTTGTTGTTGTTATTTTGTTGCTGCTGTCACTGTTACTGTTGTTACTGTTGTTGTTGCTGTTGTTTTTAGTGGTGTTGCTGCTGTTACTGTTGTTGCTGGTGTTGTTGCTGTTGTTACTGTTGTTGTTGCTGCTGTTATTGTTCATGTTGTTTTTGTTGTTGCTGTTGTTTTTAGTGGTATTGCTGCTGTTACTGTTGTTGTTGCTGGTGTTACTCTTGTTTTTGATGTTGTTATTTAACAAGAGCTGACAGCTTCTCTGATTTTCATTGTGATAAGACTACTGAGAAAACTGCCATTAAACTGCAGCCAAGGAGACCCGGACTCACCCTCCTCAGTACATATAATGATATAAGAAGAGCCACTCTAGTAACCATCCATTAAAAAAATAGTCAAGAGTGGACAGCTCAGCATGTGCAGTCTCTAAGAACAACATAAACAACAGCGACAGAACAGCAACAACAATACAAATAGATGATATCTTGGAAAGTTAACAAAGAGGTGAACTAATGTTCATTATCACCCTCATTCTCATCACCACCACATCGTGATCCTCATCACCGCCGTCATTATCACAAATATCATCATCTTCATTATCATGGATCTAATAATCATGGTCAGCATTATCGTGAACATCATGATCATCACTACAACCATCATCATCATCATCATTACCACGATTATCGCCACCATCATCACCATAATCATCACCCCCAACACTACACCATCATCATGTCTACCATTACCATAATCTTCACCAACAACACTACCACTATCATCATCGCCCTCTTCACCACCATCACCAGTATCATCACCACAATCATCACCACCCCATGATCTCGATCCCCACCACCATCATCATCGTCGTCATCACTACCAACATCATTATGATTATCAGCAACAACATCATCACAATAACCATCACCATTCCCATTCTCATCATTAGCGTCATCATCACCACCAAAATCGTCACTATCATCGTAACCGTCGCCACTATCCTCATCACCACCATCAACATCAACAGTTGATACTCACAAATAACCAACCTTCAGATAAAGAACTAGTAGCAGTTGTTATATAATCTACATGTAGTGATGCCGTCACTCTATACGATGTTTCTCCTGACGTGAGTTGTAGTCGCACTTAATATATCCTGAGGTGTACTGACCAGGGGGGTCTAAGCCCTCACGGATGTAGTCCAATGCTGGGTTTCTTAATAATTTATCACTGTGTATACCATAACATCCACTCCACCACGTTGACCAGGAGTGGCTGTAATACAGCCTGATCCCAGGGTCACCGCGTGGTCGTGAGTTTGGGTCTTGGTCAGTATGGTGCACATGACCCTGAAGTGATGTGTGAAACAGATACTGCTCTCAAAAATCAATTTATAATATGTAGCAGTACTACCACATTTCTCTTCAGCCAGTTATTCGTTCCATATAATAACATAGAAAACACTAGAACTTTTTTTTTTTAGTCTAAAACATATGGTCAAATTGTATTGCATAACCTAGTATTTACAACAATTTTCTACTAAACTATATATGACTAATATTCATAAACAATGGCTGTCAGCATGAGCTAGATGAAACCTCTGGATCTAACGCTCGGTTCAATTGTCTATCACTATCCTTCCTAACAATCTGCAACTAGTTTTTAATTGATTATCTAACTATCTTGTGGTCTTCTCTCCGGTTACGTTTCTGGCCGCTGCCAGTCTGCAACTTCCGTCTAGCTGGTCTCCACTGTGGAAAAAAAGGAGTCTAAACCGTTTCGGGACGGGCAGCCTGGTGTCCACGGTACACGCGTTTCTGAGAGGACGTACGCCCAGAGGTTTCAGGTTACCCCCTACAGACACTAACATCGTTATTTATCTACCAGTTCACTCATTGCTGAGTAATCGTCTCGGTTTACTGTTCCTTCCAGCAGGCTCAAGAACTGAACCTGTGCAACCTACAGCACGTGTGCCACTAGTTCTCTCTGCCATAAATTTTCACACTGCTGAGTTAACTACTCAGCCTGTTATTCCTTCCAGCTGGCTCAAGAACTGAACATATGAGACCTACAACATGTTTGCCCCCAATTCTCTCTTATTCGATGTAGTAAGTCTCACCGCCCCTTCCACTAGACAACAATGTGCAATGTCTCCGGATCTCACAGTGGCGAAACCTCCCGGTCAGATCTCTCGCATCTCCTTCTTGTTCTCGGTTTTATCTCCTTCATATTCATCCCAAACCTTTTACTCCTCCTGTTCTAATATGGCTGCCTGTATTAAAGTATATTTTTCGTACCCCTGTTGACCAGCTAGTATCTCGTGTCACCGGTTGGTCAGTCCTGTTGTGTCAGTACGTCAATTTCCCCATCTCTGGGACATCTTGTCTCTGTAGCAATCCTACTGTAACAACCTGTCACCAAATCACAGGCAGCTCAAAACGCCCATCCGTTTTCACTGTCTTTTAATTTATGGCAAATGGCAGACACTCACACCCCAACCAAACTCTTTTCATGACAACCAGACACTACAATACTGGCGGTACGCTAACTCTTCCCCGGTCACTCAGAATGACTTTCTTCCACCATTTTTAACACCCGTCTTACCTTTACCATCATCGCCCTGAAATTAAAATAATTACTAAGTTTTCCCTATCGTGATTATTGGACAATGAAAAATCCACATCGACTTTGTTAGAATTGACAGATGTCAATTATATATACATGACATTTACACATACATCTGACACTAACACTATCATATAATATCTGTCACTGAAACTGTATTTCACACATACCTGACAGTAACTGTCACATGTGGGGTCTTGGTCAGAAGGCTGCGCCTGGTCCTGACTGGTGGGGGTTTAGCTCAGTATGTTGAACTTGAACCTGGCGTGAGGTGGGAGCTTTCTTGAGTATATTTCGCCTAGCCCTCAGGTGAGGTGTGGGTTCTTAGGTTATTATCTTTCACCTGACCCTGCCATACGTCTTGGCTCCATATTATATCAATAGACACAGTGGAGTGGTGCAACTTCTCATTTTTGTTAAAATTATATTTCCAGAACATGATTGTTGGTGCTTGTACAGAAGTCATAGCAGGGGAGGGCCTCATTCTGACAGCCGGGGCCATAGACACGCATGTCCACTTCATCTGTCCCCAGATTGTGGGAGAGGCAATAGCATCAGGGATAACGACACTCATTGGAGGTGGCACTGGCCCCGCTACAGGAACAAATGCTACAACATGTTCACCAGGGGCACAACACATCAAGTGAGTTTTCTTATTGTTCTTCTGTTAACGTTCTTTATTTTTTCAACTCTGAGGTCTAGTCAAGTACATTCTCTAACATTACATCTAACATCGCATCCCCAGGTGGAGTCGTGTACTCCGCAGCCTTGGGATGAGGGCCGCGAGGAGTGTGTTAGTCCAGTGTTTGTGTCAAAGCCTTCCGTGTCTGTCCGTGTTAAACTCCCTGTTTTTACGTGTCCCGCCACCGAAGCTTCTGACTGTGTCCACCCCGTGGCCAGCGGGACCCTTGCCGTGCTGAAAACACGAGGCCGAGAAAGTAATCGTGTAACCTCAGGTGGTTAGAAAGTCGGCTTCAGTTTGAGCAGAAAGGTCCTTGAGTAGTGATAATCTGGACTGAGTTCAGGTGTGAAGTTAAGCGGAACGATGAACTCCATAATGGACTAGTCTCACACGGCTTGAGTCAGCCATGAAATTCAGCGAAATGCAGCATAACAAACAGAATAACCGATTGGTTGATTGATTGATTGATTGAGGCTTACTGCTATTTGATCCCCAGACACATCATGCAAGCAACGGATGCCTTCCCTCTCAACTTTGGATTCACTGGAAAAGGAAATTCATCACATACTGACGGTGTCCCCGAGGAGCTCTGGGAGCAGATCCTAGCAGGCGTAATGGGGTACGTTCGTCTGTCAACTATTTTGTTGCTAGCTTGTCTTTTTGGCGAGAAACTACTACTACTACTTATACTAAAGCTACTACCACTACTACTTATACTAAAGCTACTACTACTACTACTTATACTAAAGCTACTACTACTACTACTACTTACACTAAAGCTAATACTACTACTACTTAAACTAAAGCTACTACTACTTACACTAAAGCTAATGCTACTACTGCTACTGATGTTACTACTACTACTACTGTTACTACCACTGCTGCTACAACTACTACTTTTATTACTACTACTACTACTACTATTACTGCTACTGTTGCTACTACTCCTACTACTAATACTGCTACTATTACTACTACTGCTACTTTACTGCAACTACGGTTACTACTATTATTACTATACTACTATTACTACTACTACTACTACTACTACGACGACGACAACGACGACTACTGCTAATTTTACTACTATTACTACTCCTGCTGCCACTACTACTACTGCAATCTTGACTACTAATACGTTTACTACTACTGCTTCTACTACAACTACTGCTACTTCTACTACTACTACTACTACTTGTACTACTACTACTGCTGCTACTTCTACTACTACTACTACTACTTGTACTACTACTACTGCTGCTACTTCTACTACTACTACTACTACTTGTACTACTACTACGACTGCTACTTCTACTGCTACGACTACTACTACTACTTCTACTACTACTACTTCTACTACTACTACTACTAATACTACTACTACCACTACTACCAATAGGACTGCTAGTACTGTTGCTACTATTTCAATTAATCAATCCGCTAATCGAAGCCAAGTCACACATCGCGGAGAATATGCCCTCAGCGAAAACATGCCATCTATTTCTTCCTTTTACTATCATCTTCAACATCTGCCACGTCCGTACTCCCTCTTTCGTTTTTATCGTAAACTCTCTTCGCCAAATGTGGTTGGGACGACCTCTACGGCTTTTGCCATACTGGTTCCAGAACAGCGACTTGCCTAGGGATGATATTTGTCTCTTTTTACATAATATGCCCTATCCAAGACCAGCGCTTTCTCTATTTCTCCCGATCCACTGTCAACAGTTACATATCCTCGAGACAAAATATTGGGAAGATTTGGACCTTATCGTGCCGTTTCAGTACCAATGTTCTGCGTAGAAATCTGTTCATGGATGTCTGAGCCCACCTAGTTAGTTCCTTTGTTGACCTCAAGGCCTCCGATCATTAAAGATCGCCTTGAAATTAGAGTTGGAAATCTTGATCTACTTGTCAGACTTGATTTCTACAGTCTTCCATAAATTTGTCACGGCAATAAAGACACCAAGGGCCTTCTGTATGTTTAATCTAACATAATGTTGTGTACACCTAACTGTGTCTGATACTTCCAAGATAAGTAAATGATACCACCTCCGGAAGCGCAGTGCACTTGAACTCAATAGCACTATCGTCAATTGATACTCAGAATCCTAGTTTTTATCTTTGTGAATCCTCAGTTCCAATTTCTGAGACCCTCGTCTTATCTTTCCAATTTTATTTCCATTTGATGACGGACCTGTGGCAGAAGGACTAAATCACAAGCAACGTCCAGAACCTCTAGCTTCTATGCTAGTGCCCTATTTTTACCATTTTTAATAAATGCAGTCGTCTACTGTTTGATCGAGCCCATAGCCAGCAGGAAGAGGAATGGCTTTAGAGTACACCCGTGTCACATGTTACCATTACTAAGTTGTAATAGCCGAGCTGGGGTTAATGCTAGTTATGGATGAACTATTTTGTTTTCAAGTGCAGCTTTTATAATACCACATCAATTTAATAATCAATGAATCAATCAAAACCTTTCAGCTTCCTGTGGAGCATATGTTTTCAAAAAACACGCGCCTTGTCATTCTGTCCTAGATCAACCGTTCTCTCTCTATCCAAATCTTTCCAATATTTTGTCTCGAGCTCTCTTCTCCGTCTGTGTTATGATCTGCCTCTTCCTCTCTTGCCTTCATGATTCCATAGCAGAGACTGTCTTAAATTGCTGTCATCTGGTTTCCTTAATGTGTATCCTATACACTGCCAACACCTTCTCTTCATATCATGTTCCCCTGATATCTGTCTGGCTCTTTCCAACAGTTCCACATTCCTCAATTTTATTTTTAACATCTCAATCTCCTAATGCTGCCCAAGCACGCATTTATAAAAGTCTGATTCTTTTTAGTCGTTGTATATATTGTTCTCTGTGTTTCAGCTCCATTAAACAGAATAATATTGAAATTGAAGTTTTTGGACTTAATTTCATTTTTTCTATATCTTTCCCAATGGAATGAAATTTTCTCAAGCATTTTATATGCTTAATTTGATATCTGTATCTGAACTTCCAACTGTGCTACCAAGTTACGTAAATGACAGGGTCTTACATTTATTAGAGACAATCAAGTGGGCTATTTATCTATATTTTTAGCATGACCTTGTCTACTATTTTACTCCAATGGATCTGTACTGCATTGCGATAGATAAAATGGAGGGCTTGTCTGCTAGAGTGAAAGGCAGGGTTCTTGCCGAGCAGATCTGTGCTTACGTACTGCAGTATGGGGATGGAGATTGAGGCATTGGCGCAACGTGATTATCTGTAACTTGCTTAATGATGGCCATTATCGTGTTGGATACTCAATCTTTGTTTTGGCTGGTACAGAAGAGCTCATTGCAGCACGCGTTAAGTATCTTCTCACTGTGAGTATTTGTCTCTTGACAGTCTGAAGCTTCATGAAGATTGGGGAAGCACACCTGCCACTATTGATGCTTGTCTTAATGCTGCCGAGAAAGCAGATATACAGGTGAGACATACACACTGGACGGACATGTGAGACAGATAGGTGAGACAGACATGTGAGACAGACAGGTGAGACAGTGAAACGTACAGGTGAGACATAAACGTGAGACACACAGATAATACAAACAAGTGGGGTCATACATGTAGGACAGGCTGGTACCACAGGCAGTGAGGACTGACTAAGAAATAGGGACCTCAGTAATGGTGGTACTACTTGCAGTAGAAGTAGTGATGCTCGAAGAAATAGTAGTGGTAGTGGTAGTCGTAGTAGTAGTGGTAGTTATAGTACCGGTGGTGGTCTTAGTAGTGGCAGTAATAGTAGCAGCAGCAGTAGTAGTAGTGGTGGTCGTAGTAATAGTGGTAGCAGTAGTAGTAGAAGTAGTAGTAGCATTATTAGTGGTAGTGGTGGAAGTAGAAGTAGTAGTCGAAGTAGTACTGTGTAGAAGAAGCTGCAGTAGAAGTACTAGTAGTAGTAGTGAAAGAAGTAGCAGTAGTTTCTTGTAGTAGTAGTAGTTACTGGAAGTAATAGTTGTAGCAGTAGTAGCAGTTGTTGTTGTAGTAGTAGCAGTAGCAGTAGTAGCATTAGTTACTTGTAATAGTAGTATTAGTTGTAGCGGTAGTAGTAGTAGTAGTAGTAGTAATGGTTGTAGTAATATCATCATTTTGTTGTGTTATGATCAAAGAGATTGTATCTGCTTGTCTTCCACGGTAAAGGGATCATACTTTCGCACGGAACTTGATACGCTCTAGTTAACCCATATGTAAATAGGTACTGTTCTGCAATTGGGCAAACATTAGAGATAAGAATGAAAACTGTTCTTCCCCTACCAAGGATTTAATACAGTGAATCTCTAAAACGTCATCTGCGACGGCAGTATTACTTCATTAACAGCAAAGAAAGCGTTTTCCCATAGCAGACACTGCTGTCAGGAATGATGTCTTAGAGACTTTATTGTAGGTGCGGGGGCCTGTTCACTTCCTCGCTGCTTTTCCTTCCAAAATGGTAAGCCAAGTACCAATTTACAGCTGTGTCAACTGAAGCGTGTCAGTAACAGGAGTTAAACCCTGGTAGCTTTGTAAAGAAAAGAGAGTGATCTATCACTATCCTAAACAAATATTTGGTCATTTCTAGATGATAAACTGGTCCATCTCGCTACTGAAGATCGAAGTCGGTACCTCTTGCCCTTTCCAGCAGTTCAACAATTAGTGATCTTATTAAAGATCAAAGTTCTGCTGGCTGGAGACATCCACTCGATCATTGTCCATGTATTTCCTGTTTCATTCACGATACCCCGGGCTCCATTCTCATATGAGTGTTGCTGTCCTTCTACTTCTCCTTCCCTGGCGATTCTAGAACAGTGCCTGTCTTGTGATGCTATCAGCTGTTTGATTTACGGTGTATACTATCCAAATCTAGCGTCTGCTCATCATGTCACGTTTCACTAACATATTTCTTGTCCTTTCCAGCAGTTCAATAATTAGTGATCTTATTCAACTGCCACTACCTGCAGCTCCAGTCAACTCAACTGTAAATGGGTACGTGACTTACCGGTTAGGGCATGAAAATGCAGCAAGGAAAGGAAACGGCTGAGGCTTAGTATACTGAAGTCTCTAACACGTCATTCCTGACTAGCGATTAAGTCTGCTGAAGAACTTCCTTTACCTCTATCAATGGATGCTTTCAGGTGGAACAAATAGGAACCAACATGACAGTACTGATGAAGAAAGTCAAACTGAGTTAGGCACCGACTTTTTTGTGAATGATAATGCAAACGGTTCTCTGAACGTAACTCATGACCGTTTACTAGGGAGGGAAGAATTGGCGCACTGCATCTCAATGTATAAAGTTGACTAAAAAGATTCATACACAACGCCAGTTACCTCATCATGTAGAACAAATGTCTACAGAAACCACCACAGTAAACCAGTAAACGTGATTTGGCGCTGGCTTCCTAAAGGAGGCAGATTGTAGTGATAGCCCTATACTCGGGCTGGAGAGCAAAGGCAGAATGAGATGTTATCAAACCATTTTAATTTCTGAACGCACTAGACTATAGTGGCCCTAATGTAATATGCCATTGTTAACTATTGCTGATTCTTGAGCTGACTACCTACACAGGTCATGATTCACACCGACACACTCAACGAGTCGGCATGTGTTGAGGACACGGTGGAGGCTTTCAAGGACAGATGCATTCACACTTACCACACTGAAGGCGCTGGAGGTGGACATGCTCCTGATATTATCAAGTATGTCAGAGATATCTCTATTCGGATTAGGGGTTTCCTTACTTGTTAGTGTAGAATAGAACCCCTCCAACACTATGCTCGTATGTTGTAAAAATCGAGTAAAATATGTTATACATGAGGCTAGCATTTCTATCTTCTTCGCCATTAAAACCTCGGAGTGCATAGTCCATCATCCAACGTTTTCCCTTCACCCATGTCAACTTGATGTACAAAGATAATTAACCAACTCTCTCACTTCATCCTTTTCAACTTGAAGTACAAAGATCATCAAGCAACTCTTGCACTTTGCCCTTATCACTTTGGTGTGGCTAGTCCATCAAACAACTCTCTCACTTCACCTTTATTACCTTGAGGTACGAAGATAACTAACCAACTCTCTCGCTTTGCCTTTATCACCTCGGTGTGCCTAGTCCATCAACTAACTCGCTCAGTTTACCCTTATAAACTTGGAGTACAAAAAAGCATCGACTCTCTCAAAGCTTATCTGTCCCAGCTATTTTCTCCAGTTTTTTCCAGCTTCTCGTTTTTCATGTATCATCTCCAATGTCTCCTCCGTGTGTTTTGGCCTTTCTTTGTCCCTTTTTACGTGGTGGTTCCATGACAGAAATTACTAGCTTAGAGTTTTCGTATTGTGTGACCTATCCAGCTCCATCTTCTTCACAAGATTTCCTGTTCCACCTGCCTTTGTCCTGTTCTCTCATCAAACCACTGAGGACCAAGAATCTTTCTCAGGGATTTGTTGATAAAGCCCTGAGATCTCTTAATGTTGAGTTTGGTTATATGATATATTTCCGCTCCACTAGGATGGACCGACTTCACATTGACGTTGAAGATCCTTAGCTTTGCATTTTGGTCATTACAGAATTCCAAATGGTTTTCAACATGGCAAAGAGCACTCTTGTCGTTTTAATTATGTTTTTATATCCTAGTCAACATCTACTGGTTTGTTTATGATGATCCCTCTCTACCTCATCCACTGATGTTCCTCACAATTGGCAGTAGACGCGTTGTTGATCACAACAGATGTGGACAGGTATAGACATGTGTGGACAGATGTAGACAGGCGTGGACAGATATGGGCAGATGTGGACATATGTAGGCATGTGTGACCAGATGTAGACATGTGTAGGCAGATGTAGACACGTGTGTAAACATATGTAGACAGGTTTACCGACAGCAGCAGGTGCTCGTCACAGTAGCCATGAACATTTCTCATTGATCCAACTCTGGATATTGTCCTTCTAGAGTGTGTGGGATTCAGAACGTGCTGCCATCGTCAACCAATCCGACACGTCCGTACACAGTCAACACCTTAGACGAACATCTGGACATGCTAATGGTGTGTCACCATCTTGACAAGTAAGATCCGTGTGTTCCTCGTTTCTCAAAGGTGTGTCACCATCTTTACAAGTAAGATCCGTGTTATTCTCGTTTCCTAAAGGTGTCACCATCTTGATTAGTAAGATTTCTGTGTTTCTCATGTCTCAAAGGTGTGGTATTGTCAAGCTTTGTGTTTGTGTATGTGCTTGTGTGTATATGTATGTTTGTGTGTCTGTGTGTGTGTTTGTGCATGTATGCTTACGTGTGGTTGTGTATATATTTCTGTGTGTATGTGTGTGCATGTCTGTTTGTGTTTATGTTTGGGTATGTATGGATGTATGTGTGTGTTTGTGTGTATATGAATGTGTGTATGTTTGCTTGAGTGTGTATGAATTTATCTGTCTGTATGTCTATTTGTGGGTATGTTTGTTTGCGTGTGTGTGTGTTTGTTTGTGTATGTTTGTAGGTATGATTGTTTGCAAGTGTATGATTGTTTGTGTATCTATGTTTGTGTGTGTATGTGTTTATATGTATTTGTGTGTATGTTTGTGTGTATGTTTTTGTGTGTGCATGTATTTATGTAAATATATTCGTGTGTGTGTGTGTGTGTGTGCGTGCGTGAATTTGCTTGATTGTATTTATTTGTCTAGGTGTCTGTGCATTTATGTACATAAGTATGTGTTTTGTTTTTGTGTGTATGTGTGTGTGTGTATGTTTATATATATGTGTGTTTGTCCATGTATGTTTGTGTGTTTATTCCCGTGTGTATGTTTGTGTGTGTGTATGTGTGTGTATGTGTTTATATGTATGTGTGTGTGTGCTTATGTCTGTTTATGTGTATGTTTGTATGTACGTGTGTGTGTATGTCAGTTTGTGTTGGCATGTATGTATGTATGTATGTCTGTTTATGTGTATGTTCGTGTATGTCTGTTTGTGCGTATCTTTGTGAGTGAATGTCTGTATGTATGCCTGTTTGTGTGTATGTATGTTTCAGTGTATGAATGTGTTGGTGTGTGTTATCTATTTGTATCTATGATTGGGTGTGTGTATGTTTTAGTGTCTGTGTGTTTGTATGTGCATGTTTGTGTGTATGTTTGGGTGTGTATGAATGTGTGTGTATATGTTTGTATGTCTGTTTATGAGTGTATGTTTGTGTATATGTCTGTTTGAGTGTATGTTTGGGTGTGTGTGTGAATATTTGTGTGAATGAAAACCTTTTGTCCCTTTAAATACAACATTTAGCCCTTTTTAAACCCACTTTTATCCTTCTTTAATGCAATGTTTTGTCCTTTTAAGAACCCACATTTGTCCCTATCAGGATCCTCTTTTGTCTTTTATCAGAACCCACCTTTGTCTCTTTCAGGCTCAAATTGTACCCAATTTATGATCTACTTTTATCCCTTTTAGAATTTAGAATCCACTTTTGTCGTCATCAGAAACCCACTTTTGTCCTTCTCATTTCCAACTGGTGTCAATTTCACGACCTATTATTGCCCTTTTAAGGACTCACTCTTGTCCTTTCAAAACCTACCTTTTCGGACTCAATCTGTTACATAAACTACAAAGTCAATAAATTAATGAGGAACTATATGTAATAAGAATATTATTAAGTGTTAAATAGGTAAAGGATTCTTTTATGAGACGAATTGTCGGAGGAGGGAAGAAAGAAAACAAATTCGCACATAGTGTCCAAATAACTACCACTATTACAAAAGAGAACTGTCAATAGACATAGTCCTTAGACTTTAAATTTGGGAAATTGATCAATGTCTGAGATCATTCGAATATTCATCTCTTGTTGATTTTTCGAGGGGAGTGAGGTGGTCTTATTAAAACGGATCGGGCGTAAGGGGACAGGAGAACAGTAACATATGTCGACATTAAGAGTAGTAATAGCATTGATACAGCTTGGTTCCTAGAGCACAGACGAAGAAATATGGTCAGCGCAATTCTTTTGATCCTGATTACTTTTTGTCAACACGCTACACGTTAGTAGATTCCACCTCATTATGGTGTTTCTTCATCGTACGCAGTCAGACATCAACCATTATTTTTTCGAAAAAAGCAGCGGTCATCCTGAGGCTGTCGACACTGCCATAGAGCTTGTCTTGCAGTTCCACTGGTGATGGCCACATCTGCTCTCTCTGATCCTCGTATGTCGGGCAGTTTTGCAGTAAATGCTCAGCGGTCATTTTCCCGGTACCACACGTGCATTCGTCAGTGCCAGCTATCTTCAATTTGTTGAATAGGTGGTACCTCAGTCTATTGTGGCCAGTGCGAAGTCTGAAGACCACGACCTGCTCTCTTCTGTTCAACTGGTAATAGGCATCGTTTTTTTTATAGCCAGTATGTTCGGTTTCCCATTTGGTCATGTATCTAGCTCTAACAAGCCGTTTTGACTCTTCGTATGTCATACATTATGGTGTTTAACGACATACCTTTACTGTTGACTTAATATATCTTGATTTAATCCGTTCTTTGCTTCTGTTGTTTCAGAAACTTGAAGGAAGATGTAGCTTTTGCCGAGTCTAGGATCCGTGCAGAGACCATTGCGGCTGAGGACCTGCTGCACGACCTTGGTGCAATCAGCATGATAGGCTCTGATTCACAGGTCATTCCATCACCATTCATTCTAGCCTCGTGGTCGTCATCACCGTTATCACCACACAACTCATTCATCATCATCATCACATAAAGTAGTAGCCAATTCAAAATTATAGTGATATTATGACTTTCCAAGCACAACGTAAAATGTGACTATAGAGAGTTGTAGATGGGGGCCAGCAACTTGATGATGTAAAATCATTCCTACGACACCCTCACTCATACAGACTTGTTGTAAGGGGTTAGTTGTAATAGCGTTCCTATGCTTTACTTGGAGCGAAAATGGGATTTAACCAATGAGACATCCTCAATACATCATCACGATAAGCAGCACAATTACACACAATTACCATCATCATCATCAAGGTCTCCACCAGTACCATCATAATCAAGGTCTCCACCAGCACCATCATCACCAAGGTCTCCACCAGTACCTTCATCATCAAGGTCTCCACCAGCACCATCATCATCAAGGTCTCCACCAGCACCACCATCATCAAGGTCTCCACCAGCACCACCATCATCAAGGTCTCCACCATCATCATCAAGGTCTCCACCAGTACCATCATCATCAAGGTCTCCACCAGCACCATCATCATCAAGGTCTCCACCAGCACCACCATCATCAAGGTCTCCACCATCATCATCAAGGTCTCCACCAGCACCACCATCATCAAGGTCTCCACCATCATCATCAAGGTCTCCACCAGCACCATCATCATCAAGGTCTCCACCAGCACCACCATCATCAAGGTCTCCACCATCATCATCAAGGTCTCCACCAGTACCATCATCATCAAGGTCTCCACCAGTATCATCATCATCAAGGTCTCCACCAGCACCATCATCATCAAGGTCTCCACCAGCACCATCATCATCAAGGTCTCCACCATCATCATCAAGGTCTCCACCAGTACCATCATCATCAAGGTCTCCACCAGTACCATCATCATCAAGGTCTCCACCATCATCATCAAGGTCTCCACCAGTACCATCATCATCATCAAGGTCTCCACCAGCACCATCATCATCAAGGTCTCCACCAGTACCATCATCATCAAGGTCTCCACCAGCACCATCATCATCAAGGTCTCCACCAGCACCATCATCATCAAGGTCTCCACCAGTACCATCATCATCAAGATCTCCACCATCATCATCAAGGTCTCCACCAGCACCATCATCATCAAGGTCTTCACCTGCACCACCATCATCAAGGTCTCCTCCAGCACCTTCATCATCAAGGTCTCCACCATCATCATCAAGGTCTCCACCATCATTATCAAGGTCTCCACCATCATCATCAAGGTCTCCACCAGCACCATCATCATCAAGGTCTCCACCATCATCACCAAGGTCTCCACCAGTACCTTCATCATCAAGGTCTCCACCAGCACCATCATCATCAAGGTCTCCACCTGCACCACCATCATCAAGGTCTCCTCCAGCACCTTCATCATCAAGGTCTCCACCATCATCATCAAGGTCTCCACCATCATCATCAAGGTCTCCACCATCATTATCAAGGTCTCCACCATCATCATCAAGGTCTCCACCAGCACCATCATCATCAAGGTCTCCACCATCATCACCAAGGTCTCCACCAGTACCTTCATCATCAAGGTCTCCACCAGCACCGCCATCATCAAGGTCTCCACCATCATCATCAAGGTCTCCACCATCATCATCAAGGTCTCCACCATCATCATCAAGGTCTCCACCAGCACCACCATCATCAAGGTCTCCACCATCATCATCAAGGTCTCCACTAGCACCACCATCATCAAGGTCTCCACCATCATCATCAAGGTCTCCACCATCATCATCAAGGTCATCATTACTAACATAACCATCAAGGTCACAGTACTAACATAAACATCAAGGAGATGGCGTGGCCTAGTGGTTAAGTGGCTAGGCTCACAAACTGAAGGTACTGTTCGATCCCCATCACAGCACCGGTTGTTACCCCGGGCAAGCTAACCCTTGGAAAATGCAGGAGGGAGCAGACCCTTACATAAAATGCATGCTGAAGTTGGATGCACTGGGCCGACAGGCGCAAAATAAAAAAACAACAGGGCAACGCACACTGCCTTGGGGATTAGAGAAATAAATAAAATGAAGAAAAAAAATCATTCCTAACATTACCATCAAGGTTAACATTATTGCCATTGTTATCGAGGGCATCCCCGCCACAATCGTCTCCATGAAGATCATCACCACCATCATCATCAACACCATCCCAACCACCTAAATCATCAAGACCATCATCACTAGATCAGCGCCAAGGTCATCACGACGAAAATCAAGGCATCGCCATCATCATCAAGGTAATCATCGCCATCGTCAAGGTCATCACCGCCATCGTCAAGGTCATCACAACAACCATCAATATCATCACCGCCATCGTCAAGGTCATCACCTCCATCGTCAAGGTCATCACCGCCATCATCAAGGTCATCACCGCCATCGTCAAGGTCATCACCGCCATCATCAAGGTCATCACCGCCATCATCAAGGTCATCACCGCATCGTCAAGGTCATCACCGTCATCGTCAAGGTCATCACAACAACCATCAAGGTCATCATCGTCATTGTCAAAGTCATCATCGCCATCATAATGGTCATTACTGCCATCGTCAAGGTTATCACAACAACCATCAAGCCCAGCATCACTATCCCATCATCATGATCATCACCATCACTCCCCCTCATCATCAATCAAAGTCATCACAACCCGCATCATCAAGGACAGCGTCACGTCCATCATCAAAGGCCATCAACACCCATCATAATCATCACGGTCACCACCACCCCATTATCAAGGTTGTCACCACCACTTCCAAAATTTAGTTCATCACCACTATTATCATCACCACTATTATCATCACCACTATTATCATCATCACCCTCGTCCCTCCCCAACATCAAGGTTATCACCACCATTCACATAATCAAGGTCATCACCATTATAATCATCATCACAACCACATCACTGTTTCCATCAATATCGTCATCATCAGCACTTTGGCCACCATCACCACCACTTCCACCATCACCACCACCCCCACCACCACCGTCACCACCATCGCTACCACCCCCATCATCACCACCATAGCTATGCTCTTTGCCATGATCACTATACCCACCAATACCACAAACATCATCACCACCACTTCAACCATCACCACCACCCCCACCATAACCACCACCACCACCCCCACCATCATCACCACCACCATCATCACCAAAACCATGATTTTGTAAATGAAGCTACACTACCCAGCTGTCCTCCCCACTACCAATGAACTGGTGGGATTCAAGATGAGCATTCATATTTGTTATTACCAGAATGTGCCATGTTAAGTTTGCTGTCGTTTGATTCCTAGGTGTATACATGTTTGCTTGTACTCAATGACAGGCTATGGGACGCATTGGTGAGGTTATCACAAGGACATGGCAAACTGCTGACAAAATGAAGCTGTTCAGAGGACAGCTTGGAGACGAAACGGTTGGTTTCTTCATAATTTGGAAGTTCTTCATCTATTGAGCTTGTTATTTCATCTATTTCCTGTACCGAACATCCAATCAATTCTAAATGTGTCAGATCCCTGGTGGAGCAGATGAATATAACAATCACACGTCAAGTTGTCTTGTCAAACGTCATTCATTCCAGTTGTTTTTTTTCACACAACTTTCCTGTTTCTTGTACGAAGTCTTGTCTAAACGAATTGGACCTCTGTCAGGGTAAAATACAATTATTGACCTGGAGGTCTCAAACCCAAATCCCCTTAGTTAACAGTTGATCCAGTGGCTTATGGACTCCTCCTGCCCTTTGAAACATTAAGCTTTACATCAGTTCTCTTGTATCTGCCTCTAAATATGTTATCCATGTTTAGCCTTCCTTTGCCTAATATTCTCTGGTGGTCTTGTTTGGAGATCTTCCTTGCTCATTGAAAGGACATCCGCTAGTCAGGATCCTTTGGTAGGTACACTTATCAAGGCCTATTTCCCTCTAGGGAGGGCCTTTAGAAATGTTGGTTTATTTTTTTGGGTAACATGATGGTTTTTATGGGTCATGGGGCTTTCTCTCATCTCAACCCCCCCCCCCCCCCCAGTTTTACCCTCTAACTCTCATCTCTACTTGGGACCAGGCATAGTGGAGTTCATATCGAGTTTAGGACAATCAAATATATACTTGGTTAAACAGAGAAAATGTTAGCTTCCCATGGACTTGCAGCAACATGTTTCAGGCGACTCTTGGTCTTAAGGGAGGTGGGACCAAAGTGCCTGCATACTGAGTAACCCCCAGTCGTCTTAACTTATGTCTTGTCATTAGTCCAAGGTAACTCGGGACAAGAGAATGAGGTTGATGACCAACGCAGTTGCTTCATCACTATAATCCAAATACAGCACAGGCTACATCAAGACTAGGGCGTGCAATTGATGACCTGTGCACTTACTACATCCCTTTAATCCAAATACAGCACAGGCTACATCATCAAGACAAAACTGTCTAATGATGTCACATAATCGCCTGCGATGGGTTACTAACTAACTAATGCAACAACACTCTGTACATGGCACAAGAAATGAAACGTCAGCTCCCCACTCCAATCCACAACAAAAATGAACCGGTACAGTAAAGTAAGAAGCGTCCAACATGATTGCTTAGTTACCTACATTTGACATTTGATAAACCTCTAACCCAGAGTAATAATGACAACATGAGAGTCAAACGGTACATCGCCAAGTACACGATCAATCCAGCTATCGCTCACGGTGTCTCCGATCTGGTCGGATCAGTTCAGGTTAGTACATAGAATAACTGCATCTGACAGTGGGCTCTTGTCTTCTTCTTCTTCATCATCATGTTCTTTTTCTTTTACTTCTTCTTCATCTTTTTCATCGTCTCCTTTGTAATTCTCAGCATACTTATCTTTTTCTTATCATCTTCTCCTTCATCCATCTGGTTCTTGTTGTTGTTGTTATTCTTCGTCTTTATCTTCTTAGCATCTTATGAGTTTCTCATATACGCTATGGTCACTGACTGTTGTGCCAGTCATTAACCAAAGATCTTAGAAACGTAGGGAGTCTGTTGGAGCCCCTAAAGACGTCACCAGACGTGATGGAAACTGACCTCTTGGCTGGTCATTGACCACGTATCTAAGAAGTGGAGGGAGTTTACTGCTGCTCCTGAGGACGTATATGATGTGATGGCTACTGACCGCTTTGCAATTCACTAACCAACAATTTCAAAAGTGGGGGCAGTTTATTGCAGCACTTAAAGACCAATCAGACATGGTCGTCTCTGACCGCTTTGCCAGTCACTGACTAAGGATCTAAGATGTGGCTGGAGCTTGTTGCTGCACAGACGGCATCAGGCGTGATGGTCACTGCCAGCTTTGTCAGGCACTGACCATGTATCTAAGACCCCATTCTGAACTCTGATTTAAAATGGCTTTTATTGATCTTTTCTGCAATACAAGTTTGAAAACATTTGTTGTATTGTTACAATATTTTGCATTTCAATGCAATTAAATTTAGAAATATAGGAAATAAATACAACAAGCATAAGAAAGACATGGAAGAAGGAAGAAGGAAGAAAGGAAGAGATAATGATAGGTAGGTTAAAAGAAGAAAAAAAAGAATGGAGCAAAAAAAGATAAAATTAGTGTAACATTTTTATAACTCTAATTATAATTTTTTTTTAACAGCAAATTTTGCTACTTAATTTAAATTGAAATCCCTTTTTAAGAAAGGGAAAAAAATGAATTATAAATGCACAGTATTTAGGTTTATGGTTCAGAATGTGTGTCTTATAATTTATATTATTGAAGAGTTGTATTGTGTATAATCTCTGTTGATAAAGTGCTTAGTTTCTGCATGTTCAGATTAAATATTTACATTTTGCTAAAAGTGGTCATAATCTGATTCGGTTGTTTCTATCTATTTTTGTAATAATGTTTAGCATAATTGCTCTATACATATCAACCTTACATTGCGCGTGTCTGTTTATTGTCTGTCTTAGTAGTATTTGAGAATTTAAGAATATATTAGATGCACATAGCTTTTCAAAAAAGAAAATGTGAAAGAAACTGGTTGTTGACAGACTTTGCAGAATCTTCTGAACCAGTATAAAAACGTTAAGTTAAGTTAAGTTAGTGCTGTTAGGGTTTTGGATTTGGTTTCACACTGGTAAAATATATGGTCTTCTGTCTCTTGTATGTTTTGTCTGCAGAGTTTATATCTGGACGTTCTATATGGCTTGGCTTGGCTTCGTTCGCTCTCAATCTCCCGCTACCACACCCTGACACGAGCTAAGTAGCAGAATGTAGTCCAGAGAACGGAATGCGTTGTGTCGTAGTTTACAGCTTGACTGCGATACTTGTACCTTTCGGTCCAACACATCCGACTTCAGCAAGCATTTTTTTAGTACCGGTTTAGCATTCCCTCTTCGATCCCTTCTCCTGTTATCCAGGATCACCGCGTGGAGGTGTAGAAGGGTCTTGGCAGCTCTGGTTCGCTGGCCCTGACGCTAGCAGTCAGCTATGGGTCGCTGACCACTGCAGCTCATGCGCTGCTCAGCATCTTGATTCCAGGACGTTCTGTATGATTTGTTTCCTTTGAGGTGGTGTTATGTTAAATAATATCTATATTACTTCCTTAGTTTTAGGCGATGTCTTTAGTGTGTGTAGGTTTCTAGAAGTGGCTGTGAAATATGTAATAAAGTAATTTTATCCTCTTTTGGTTCTATGTTTAAGTGGTGGCTCTAATGGTTTCACTGTTTGTTTATAATTTTAGTTTGTTGTTGAAGTAAGTGTTTATTTCCTTGTAAATGTATAATATTGTTGATAAATAGGGAAATGTTGCATATTATTATCTAGTTTACACAATCTGATGGAGGAGGAAAACTAACGTCTGGTCCGGCAAAATATACTGGCCAAGAACCTCACCTCACCTAGCACATTATTTGCTGTAATTTGTTTAAAGTACCTCGGTGTTACTGGGAAACTACAGCGGAACAAAGGATAGTAAAACTGTAATCTGCCAGGCATATTGTAGGAGGTGGCTAAAAAGTGTTGATCATTGGACTGAACTGGTTCATCTTGACAAATCTTAATGCCATAAAAACATCAACAGGTTAGACAAGTCAGCTCTTGGTGACTCTATGTAGTTGTTGAAGACATATGCACTATAGGTAATTGCAAATATTTGGAATGATTAATTGAATGATTGATTGATTTGTAAATTGACTCGATTTCATTTATTTTAAGGCAGGTAAATTGGCTGACTTAGTTCTGTGGAACCCTGCTTTCTTTGGAGCAAAGCCTGATATCATTATTAAGGGTGGACAGATAGCCTGGGCTCAGATGGGTTAGTACTAGCATATTATTTCTTCATCTTCTTCTTATTCTTCTACTTTTCGTTTTCTTCCTCTTTTTCTATTTAAACTTCTGCGTATACTTTTTTCATCTTATTCTACTTGTACTTCCTCTCCCTCTTCCACTTTTTGTGTCTGGGTGGTTCTTTCTGTTCTTGTTTCTGTTCTTCGTTTAGAAAATAATATTCTTGAGGGTCTACATGTTTTCTTCTTTTTTTTTCTACTTCTTCTTCCTCTTCTTCTTCTTATTGGTATTATTATAATTATTAATTTGTTTCTGTCTGTTCTTCTTCTTGCTCCTTTTCGTCCTCTTTCTAAAAAATCTTCTTTCACATCTAATCCTTCTTCTTGTTCTTATTCTTGTTCCTCTACTTCTTCTCTTTCATCTTCTTTTTTCCCCTCTTTTGAGAACTCAACACTCCCTCTCCCAGCTAGTTACTCCCTGTTCTATCATTAAGAACACAGCTAATTAAAACAACAAGAGGATCAACAAGGTCTGCTGGACACATATTCAAGAAGGAGGACAGCAAGACATTGTAACGAAAGAAAAGATTAGGCTCAAAGACATAGAAGATCGATCTGGGTTTGTCTTTAACAAACTGGAATAGACAAAACTGATCATCATATCTATAATTATATTAAATTAATCAACCCCGCTAAACATTTGCTGCAAAACTGCCCGACATACGAGGATCAGAGAAAGCAGATGTGGCAATCACCAGTGGCAACACTAGACAAGCTCTATGGCAGTGTCGACAGCCTCAGGATGATCGCTGCTTTTTTCCAAAAAAATCAGGTTGACGTCTGACAGCGTACGAAGAAGAAGAAGAAACTAATCAACCAATCAGAGACAATTATATATTCTAATACTGTCTGTACGACTTACTGATCAGTCGAGATGTACACGGGGAGAGAAAAAATAAACTACTGACATTTTCTATTAATATTGCAGAAGGTGATTAGAGAGGGCTATGTTTAGGGCTAGCAACCTGATTGTGTTTAAAAAAAACGTCCTAATTATATCAGCTACTGCCAAAGCTCTGAAACAGACCTTCTGTAAAAGGAAATTAAAATCTATGCCTCGTTTTTCTGCTAAAAAGGTAAATGACTGAAAATTCGTGGAAAAATGAAACCTTAAAAAGGGGCCCAGCTGTGGTGGTAGAGTTATGATTCAAATTGGAGCATAAATTGGAATGGAGATCGCTACAGCTTTGATTGATCTGTGGATATTTATATTTATATTTATATTACAATGTTGATAGTAGTATTACCTGACATCGAAATAGTATATATATATCTTCATGGATATACAGTTTCAATAAGGCCGTTGTCTTCTGTTTCGATACAAATCAAAGTCCATTGCATTTCGTGCAGACCTATGTGTGCTAAATCCCTCGTCAGTAAATGGCAAAGGGTTGTGATAGTGTTGGTTCCTGTAGCTCTTTGGTTTGCATCATCCTGATATGTCTTTTCTAGCAGCTCTCTCTCTCTCTCTCGCTCTGTCTCCCTCTCTCTTTATCTCTATCTATGTCTGTCTGTCTGTCTCTCTCTCTGTCTATATCTCTCTATCTATCTATAGCTATCTCTCTCTCTTTCACTCTCTCTCTCTCTCTTTCTGAGCTAGGCCCGCCTAACGATTTCAATGTTCATGGATTACATTGTCGGTCACCAATAATCGGTCTGAGTTCAAAACTTTAACAATTCACACTTATCCAATGTTAAAATTCCCACATTTTGGATGGGGGCATGTTGGGGCAGGTGGCGTTTCGGGTACCAGAATGGTGTCCAACAGTCTCAATATGTATTTTAATTATTTTGATGAGACGTTGAATCAAAGTAGATATTGTTAATGAGCTTTGTATGTGTTTGTAAATAGATGATCCACAATAATGGTCCTTACTTTGTTCGTTTGTCATCCTTACGCTTGAAAGCAATTTACGGGTGCCCCTGAGGCCGAGATATCAAATCTTTCATTCCCATAAACATCAGCATGACCAGGGCAGTAGATCCACACAAGATATTTCTTCTTCGTTCGTTCTCAATCTCCCACTACCAAACCCTGAAAGGGTAAGTAGCAGAATGTAGTCTAGAGAACGGAATGCGTTGTGTCATAATTTACAGCTTGGCTGCGATATTTGCACCTTTCGTTCCAGCACATCCGACTTTAGCAAGCATTTTTTAGTACCGGGTTAGCATTCCCTCTTCGATCCCTTCTCCTTAGCCAGTCTGCCCTGATGCAGCCTGTTTTCCAGGTTCACCGCGTGGAGGTGTAGAAGGGTCTTGGCAGCTATGGTTCGCTGGCCCTGATGCTAGCAGTCAGCTATGGGTCGCTGACCACTGCAGCTCATGTGCTGCTCAGCGTCTTGATCCCATTTAGAGGTTCAATGTCCTTATGTCTGCCACCCACTCATACCATAGCAAGTCAGTCTGTACCTTCCGAATCACGGACCATAGCAAGTCAGTCTGTATCTTCCGAATCACGGACCATAGCAGGTCAGTCTGTACCTTCTGAATCACGGACCATAGCAAGTCAGTCTGTACCTTCCGAATCACGGATTGAGAGTCAGAAACGATTACAGCTCTCATGAAAGAGTCCTCACATAGCCACCTCAGATCTGATGTCAGTGCCTCGAGCCCCATTCCCACACTTGATGGTGTTGACATGTATACATTGCTCCGCTCAGCAACGACCCTGTCACTCCTTTTAGAAAAGAAGTCCAAACCGGCTTTCTTACTGCGCAACACAGATCCATCTGAGTATATAACAGCACCACCATCCTAAGCATGAACACTTATTTGTCGAAGAACATTAGCATAGGCTAATGAGCCTGAATATAGCCAGAATGCTTTAATTAGATGCCATTGAACAAGCATTGGTCACGCCGAACCAGAAACAATTCTATATACGAAATGTGTTGTTGGCAGATAAATGTGTTGTTGGCAGATAAATGTATTGTTGGCAGATAAATGTATTGTTGGCAGATAAATGTGTTGTTGGCAGATAAATGTATTGTTGGCAGATACATTTATTGTTGGCAGATAAATGTATTGTTGGCAGATATATGTATTGTTGGCAGATAATACTATTGCTGAATTTTAATTACCAATGTCTGTCCCGACCAGGTCTTGCAAATGCTTCAATTCCTACTCCCGAGCCTGTGAAACAAAGAAAAATGTTTGGAGCTTACGGAAAGGCTGTTGGGGATCAGTCCTTTGTGTTTGTGAACAAGGTTTGATTTCTCTTTGTTGTATTTGCTTGTTAACGCTTCTTTTTCTCCCTGTATTATTCCTCGATTACAAGCTACAATGGAGATTGTCTTACAGAAGTAAGGAGAAGAATGAGCATGGCATTGCAGAGGCTCACAGTCATTTTTAGTATTGGTGAAGTGGAATAAACTGGTTGTATACATACTCTGTAGGGCCTTCTAAACCAGTATAATGAAGTTAAGTTAACTTAAATGAAAAACCTATGGCAGAACACTTACACAATTACTCAAATAAAGATCATGAGGACTTGTATCTTCGCAGTGGCTGCGTACGGTGCGAGATGTGGACAACCACACAAGAGGTAAGGAAGAGGATGGAATCATTCGAGTTAAAATGCTGCAAGAAAGTGCTCAAAATGTCATGGTCAGCGAGAGAAGAAAACACATAATCCCGAAGGACCTGGATATAGAACAAAACTGATAGGCAGGTTGGAGGGATGCGGATGTGAGGCAGGGGATTGGTTCGGGAGAGGTGAAAAATTATCATTGTTTAATAGTTGTTGCTTCTTTCCTGTTGTACAGTTCTAATGTCTGACAAAAGTTCTAGTCGGGTATGCTAGTATTTGTTTAGTGACAGTGTTAAACAACCTGAAAGAGGAGCAGCTGAATATTGAAACTGTAACCTGCAAATCATGTCTTAAAGTGTATCTAAGGAGGACTTGATATTGGACTGATTGTCCCATCCTGTAGAAACTTGAGGCCACAACAGAATTAGACAGATCAACGTTTGATGGCTTGACTTGTAATATAAGATCAAAAGATCTCAGTCTCAGTCGACCTGCACTTCTACAGGACCATATGTCCTTGAGTAGGTCCCACTCAGTCGACCTGCACTTCTACAGGAGCATATGCCCTTGAGTAGGTCCCACTTAGTCGACCTGCACTTCTACAGGAGCATATGTCCTTGAGTAGGTCCCACTTAGTCGACCTGCACTTCTACAGGAGCATATGCCCTTGTGTAGGTCCCACTTAGTCGACCTGCACTTCTACAGGAGCATATGCCCTTGTGTAGGTCCCACTTAGTCGACCTGCACTTCTACAGGAGCATATGTCCTTGAGCAGGTCCCACTCAGTCGACCTGCACTTCTACAGGAGCATATGTCCTTGAGTAGGTCCCACTCAGTCGACCTGCACTTCTACAGGAGCATATGTCCTTGAGGAGGTCCCACTCAGTCGACCTGCACTTCTACAGGAGCATATGTCCTTGAGGAGGTCCCACTCAGTCGACCTGCACTTCTACAGGAGCATATGTCCTTGAGTAGGTCCCACTTAGTCGACCTGCACTTCTACAGGAGCATATGTCCTTAAGTAGGCCCCACTCAGTCGACCTGCACTTCTACAGGAGCATATGTCCTTGAGTAGGTCCCACTCAGTCGACCTGCACTTCTACAGGAGCATATGTCCTCGAGTAGGGTACATCGCTGATGTGAGCTGGATGTAGCCAGGAGGAGGATTTCCTGCCTAATAGATTCAAACACTAGAGAAAGTAGACCAGCAGACTGTTAGGCGCCATCTAAGCTGCTCTTAAAAAACCACCTATCTATGAACGGTGTTATGCCATGTTACACAGTTAGTCGCCTCTTACGACATGCTCCCTGTGGGGCAGCGGTGATATTCTTGTCCTTGTCATACACATAGACTCCTGCAAACTACTCAGATCAAACGATTGTTATGATTATTGACCGATTATTATCGTGTGAGTAGCAGAGTCTTAGAGCGCTCGGTTCTCGGTGTAGATGTACCGAGTTTGATCTCCGCCATCGACAAGACCCAATACCATTTTTGCTGTATGCTTTTTGTGTTCTCCATGTCTGTGAGTCATGTAATAAAACACGTTTACATTAGAGTTCAAGATCTGTATCCCAGTGTTTTATATAAGTTGGTTGCTTTCCACAAGTCGTCCAAAGCAGAAAGCCTTTCTCGTATGTTGCGTTTTGATCTGGGTATCTCCATTTGTTCCATTGGCTTAGCCTAGACCGCTAGTGTGTGTCCATCCAACTCCTGCGTCTTATCCTCACGTAACGCTCAACCGATATCCATCTGGGCCCCTCCAGCAGGTCCACATCAGTGATCTACCATACCATTTCAGTCTCTCCATTCTGTAGATGCAATTTATTTATGTATTTATGAAATTATGTAGCTCCGTACAGAGGACATGCTTCTATCCTGGATGGTTGCGTAAAACTTTTTCTCATTTGACCTGTCTATATTTGTTGAAGTTTTTGTAGCTTAACGTGTATATCTAATAGGTAAGGCCCTTGCCTGTCAAGAAACGAACAAACGAAAGTGCGAAATGGTCTGTGTTTGAATTCCCACAAATTGTAAGCGTCCCCTGGTCTCAAGGAAGGGGCAACCAATCTATTTATATAGGAGATTAACGAAAAACGTCAAGGTCCCGTGTATAATTTGTGTACATAGAACACTAGACAGTTCAAAATCGCTGCAGAAACATAAAGAATGTAATATGGAAAGCTTCGGCTACCTGGCAGCAGGCTTTGTCTGTTTGCTTGAATATCAGTATTGCAAGCATTCCAAGGGGTAGCTCACCCCATGCCCAACACAAATTAGCTGTATCTTACGAGATGCGGGGCAGGTTAATGTTGTTACTATTTCTTTACATGCCCCGACAGAACTCCGGCGATCTGCAGCTCTGTTCATCTGAGAAGTACCAGTCTGTGTGGATAGAACAATACAGTTGTAGACCTCCAAGCATGTCGTAAAAACTGACTGAAGAGAGTTGAGCATAAGGTTAGCAAACTCTTCATGTAATATCGGTGCTACTGAAGCCACTATGCAAGTGCAAGTGTACAGGGTTCCTATAAGGAGAGGGAGCTGACTGTAACGGTGACTACATGCTTCGGTTAGAGCGATTAGTGATGTCAATGTAGTTGTGTAATATATCTTTCTCAGGTTGCTATGAAGGCGGGAAAACTCATAGAATATGGTTTGACCAAGATGTTCTATCCGGTGACCAACTGCAGATCGGTCAGAAAGAAGGACATGATCCTTAACAACTTCTGTCCAGATATTTCTGGTAAGATCGCTTTGCAGGAAGCAAAGAGTTGAGTTACGTCATACCCAAAGTCAGTACATGTTATACAACAAGGTTGTCTATAGATGATACCTCTTTGTTCTTAATTAGGAGGTTATTTTCATGTTCAGCTCAGCAATGACCCTGCCTCTCGTGCTAGCCATGAAGCCTTCTTCTGATCTCTCATGTATGTCCCGTTCAGCTCAGCAATGACCCTGCCTCTCGTGCTAGCCATCAAGCCTTCTTCTGATCTCTCATGTATGTCCCGTTCAGCTCAGCAATGACCCTGCCTATCCTGCTAGCCACCTAACTGTAAAACTCTAGAATCCTGGTCAGCTCATCCATTTTCGCCACTGCCATCGTCAGAACATTTTTAATGTCACGTGCCCATCCTCTCCTTGGTCAGCCTCTGACTCGTTTAATAAGTGCCATTTCCTCTATTATCGTTTATTCTGAATCTCTTTGGCGTTTGATGTGTCTAAATTATTTTAGTTTCCTTTAGAACGTCTGTGTTTTTCTTGTTCGCTGTCTATGATATACTGACAATTTTCTTGTAGCCTTTACCTCGAATAGTGAAGTAGTTCATGTTTCACATCCTACTTTGCTACAGGAACGATGCATGTCTTCAGGAGTGTTAATTGTGTTTCTTTGTTAGTGTCCTGTCATACAATTTTACCTCTGCATTGGCACTTATATTCTTCGTTTTACTCTTTTTCACAGTCTTCATTGTTGATTATAAAGGAATCGAGATATTGAAAACTTGTAACGTTTTCAATTTGTTCCTTTCCTTTGTTATCTTTAGGTTAGATTTGGCGTTATCGGTATTTACAATAGCGTTAATGTAAAATTAGCATGTTTGAAGATTAAAAGGGTGAAAAGTTAATACCTCAGCAGCAATAAAGTAAATAAATAGAATACTATTCTTTCACTCAACCAGTCACAAGACAAACCAAAGACTGTGATTCCCAATTTGCAAATTATTTGTTTAAATAAAGACAATTTATTTTGCCATTCTCCTCAGCTTAGTGGTAAGAAATATCTGCAAGACACAAATAATCTACTATGAGGCTCTTCATCTGTGTTTATTCCGATAATGTTACACTTTTATTTACGCTCCCGTGTGACACATGACACCTCTACACCTCAAGGTAGAAGAGGAGCGACTAAGTAAGTGACACATGACTATGCCATGCTACATATTCATTTCAGAAAGACATAACTTCATCAAGTTAGAGAATGTATATATCTTGAGATGTTTACACATGACGGCAGAGAAGATGTGCATATATTACGACAGAGGATATTCACAGACGACTGCACAGATGATCTTCACATATGATAACAGACAGACTGTACACCCATGAGGATATTCATATATGACGACAGAGATGTTTATAGATAATGACAGAGAGGATAGGGTGATAGAAGCAAAAAATCAAGCAAAAGCAGCAACGTGTCAGCTATCAACATTACTACGTCATCAAACATTCTACATAAGACAAGATGGCCGATAATCAACAGTGTATTCATGCAGCACATTGACCGCGCACAATGACAGCTTAGCGTTGCCAGGACAACAAAAGGTAGAGTTCAGGTCTTATACTGCTGTGTAGGCTACATGCCAATAGAGAAAAAACCTAGAGCCACACTGTCTTTTTTTTAGTAAGTCTGAAAAAGAAACCACCCGCACACTTACTACTAATAGTCACATGTGAGTCTGAAAGGCAAACCAAAAGAGACATTGGGCAGCAGCTTCTAAAGACCCGACATTTGGAGTTGCAGAATTACAGGATATCCTTCGTCCGTCTGACAAACAGGCACTCATCTGTCTTATTGAATACCAGGATACCATTGTTCTAGTATTCCAATATATATATATTGGGTTCAAATTAAACCGGACCAAATTGTAACAAGTGAACATACGTACTATGTGCATGATGACGTCACTTCTGGTGTAAACAGCACATACCAACTGTTCAGTTTGCAAAGTTCCATTATCCTCTGACTCATAGTTTCCTCACCAGACCGTTAAAAACATGACGGGTGTGATACGGAATCCATCCAGAGTTGATCAGCGAGCAGTGATTCGGTTTCTAACAGCTGAAGGATGTCGACCAGTTGACATTCATCGCAGTATGCAGGAAGTGTATGGTGACAAAAGTATTTAAAGAAGGACGTAAGTTAAAGCAAGACCTTCCCAGACCAGGTCATTCGCATATTGTTGCGTTAACCCCTATTCCTTCTAGACTTAATTAGACTGAAAGAGGTCAGGGTCACTAGAAGAGACAGAAAGAGAAATGGAGGCATTAGACTGAAAGAGGTCATGGTCACTAGAAGAGACAGAGAGATAAATGAAGAAATAAGACAGACAGGATCAGGGTCACTAGAAGAGACAGAGAGAGAGAAATGAAGAAATTAGACAGAAAGGATCAGGGTCACTAGAAGAGACAGAGAGAGAAATGAAGAAATAAGACAGACAGGGTCAGGGTCACTAGAAGAGAGAGAGAGAGAGAGAGAGAGAGAGAGAGAGATGAAGAATTAAAACAGGATCAGGGTCACTAGAAGAGTCAGAGGGAGAAATAAAGAAATTAGACTGAAAGAGGTCAGGGTCACTATAAGAAATCTGAGTAATGGAGAAATCAGACAGAAAAAGGTCAGGATCATTATAAGAAACCTGAGTAATGGAGAAATCAGACAGAAAAAGGTCAGGGTCACTATAAGAAACCTGAGTAATGGATAAATCAGACAGAAAGAGTTCACTGTCACTAGAAGATACCTGAGTAATATAGAAATCAGACAGAAAGAGGTCATTGTCACTAGAAAAGACATGAGTAGTGGAAAAATCAGACAGATAGAGGTCATTGTCACTAGAAGAGACCTGAGTAATGAAGTAATTAGAACAGAATGTGAGAACAATGTCTTCCGTTGAATAATAAACAAACAGAATTTAATCTTAAGACAAAGAGCGTATGATTAATTTAGCAGCAGAGCAGTCATTTTTCAGGACCTGTTTACGGATTTCGACTCTTGTTATCGGAACCTTCTAGTCGACCCAGCTGGAAATAGGTATCTGATTTACTGTTACCGGTTGAAAGGCCGCGCGAAAAGGAACTGTCACAATATGAAACCATCAAAGCATGCAGTAAAAGGTGACTAATGAGGGTTTAGAAAATAATTAGCAAAACGCTTCATGTAAAATAAAAACATTGCTTCTATAATCAACTACTGTAAAGGCTTAAAGACAAACTTCCTGTGAAAGAATAAGTTGCAATGGTGGCCTATACTTCACACTGGAATAATACGTGAATGAGTGCAAACACTTTTAAACAGGCTTTCTGTAATGGGACCAGCTACAGTGGGGACATATATGCTTCATACTGGAGACGAAATGCGAGTGAGGGTAATGAATCTATTAATTTATAGTCAAATATTACAGCCATCATGGAATGTCAAAATCAAGTTTCTATTTGCGTACATTTTTCGTTTCAGTTGACCCCCAGAGCTACTCTGTGACTATACAAAACGGTAAGAAAGATAACAGAGAACATCTTTCGTGCCCTCCCGCAGACAAGCTGTCCTTAGCACAGCGATACTTCCTATTCTAGGCAAGCCCAAAGCAGGACAGACAGCGTCAAACAAACATCAAGAACACACAGGTGATCACGAGGCACTTAGAATATACGTAATGACAAGTTGAGGTACACATTACAAAGGAAGGTCAAGAATGATCATTCTTTTTGTTTAGTAACAGAATTTGACATTACGCTTGTTTTTGACACATACTCGTATTTACGTCAAGAGATGTTGTATTTTAATCACAGGAGATGTTGGAATGTTGATCAAATAAGATTTTAGAATGTTAATCAGTGGAACTTCTGGAATGTTAGTGAAATGCGATTTTAGAATGTTACTCTTTGGAGATTTTGTAATGTTGATCAAATGAGATTTTAGAATGTTATCAATCAAAGAAGATTTTGAATTTTTGTAAAAAGGTAATTTTGGAATGTTAGTCAACATTGATTTTGGAATGTTGATCTACGGAGATTTTTGAACAGTAGTGAAAGGTGATTTTAGAATATTAGTAGAAGAAAATTTGAAATATTTGTCGAAGCCGATTTTGGAATTTAGGTAAAGGAGATTTAATTAAATAAAGCAGATTTTGTAATATTAGTCGAATTATTATTGTTGTTGTTGTGAATGCCCACAGTGAGTAAGTGTACTGTTTTGTGTGCCTTGAAAAGGCCCTTAAGTGGCGGGGACGGGTTGAAGTAGCATTCCTCACACCCAAAGCGATTCAACAAATTGAAGATAGGGTGTACCGACGAATGCCCGTGCGGTACTGGTAAAATGACCGCTGAACATCTGCTGCAGAACTGTCCGACATACGAGGATCAGAGAGAGCAGATGTGGCCATTACCAGTGGAACTGCAAGACAAGCTCTATGGCAGTGGCGAGAGCCTCAGGATGACCGCCGCTTTTTTCGAAAAAATAATGGTTACTGTCTGACTGCGTACGAAGAAGAAGAAGACACCCAAAGCGTGCTGATGAAGGTGGACCGGGGTTTTCCAGCCTTTTGTGCTATGTTCCTTTCTCGTGCCTGTCATTCACTAGTTCAATGATCACATCAATTCCCCCACTTCGCTAGCCAGGCTGATAAGAAGAACAGCTCGTTTCCTGGAAGGACTGCGAGGAAAGTTGGAGGTCTTGTCCAGTATATTTTGCATGGAGCTGGCTATCTCATCCTGTAGAAACTTTAAGCTACAAGAACTTCAGTAAATATTGATAGGTCAGCATTTAAAAAATGTGTGTGTCTATTTGCTGAGGACATATGCTCCACAGGGAGCTGAAAGAGTTTAGATTTTCATTTTATAAAGGTAGTCCCACAACAGACATTGCTGTCGGGAATGAAGTGTTAAAGACTTCATTGTAAAAGGCCACAACTTTTTTTATGTTGTGGTGTGTCTAATTCTCGTCCCCGCTGCTTTACTTCCTTAGCAGTCAAAAAGGTAATCATTTACAGATGGGTCGACTGGAGCGTGCCATTAATGAGAGCTCTACTATAACAATAAGCAGACTTTGATTCATTGAAAGACGTCCTAATAAAGACACGAAGAGAACAAATGTACACACACAAAATTCAAAAAAACATTTTTATTTTGAGGAAATCAAAATACTCATCAATTTTTATTCGCAATATTTCCAACTACATCATGAAAAACAATAGATTTGTCTGCACATTAAAGATAGACCTTCTTCTTCTTCTTCTTCTTCGTCGTTCTCAATCTCCCGCTACCAAGCCCTGAAAAGGTCTTTGCAACCAGCAGGATGTAGTCCGGAGAACGGAATTCGTTGTGTCGGTGTTTACAGTTTTTCCGTGATATTTACACTTTTCTGGCCGACACATCCAACTTCAGCAGGCATTTTTCAGTGCCGGGTTAACCTTCCCTCTTCACTCCCTTCTACTTAGCCAGTCTGCTCTGTTGCAGCCTGTTATCCAGGATCACCGCGTGGAGGTGCAGAAGGGTTTTGGTAGCTCTGGTTTGCTGGCCCTGAATCTTTCTATGGTTCACTAACCGCTGCAGCTCATGCGCTGCTCAGCATCTTGATCCTAAAGATAGACCTGAAAGTGGAGCAAATAAACAGTAATATTGTGAGCCTGCCAGGCATGTCAAGAGGCGACTATAGAAGGATGTAAGAACATTAAACCAGACAGGCTTGAACGCCTTTGGGGTAGTCAGCTAAAAGATACAGGAGTACGTGTCTTGTTTATGCAGACCTGTGCGCCACAGTGTGTTGAAAGAGTTGAATTGATTGATTGGTTAATTGATTAATCGATTGTCTAATTTTTTTTTTTTTTTTTTTTTTTTTTTTTTGCGTTCGCCTTATTTCTCTAATCCCCAAGGCGGTGTGCGTTGCACTGTGGTTTTTATTTTTGCGCCTGTCGGCCCAATGCATCCGACTTCAGCATGCATTTTATGTAAGGGTCTGCTTCCTCCTGCATTTTCTAAGGGTTTGCTTCCCCGGGGTAACGGCCGGTGCTGTGATGGGGATCGAACCCAGCACCTTCGGATTGTGAGCCGTGCCACTTATCCACTAGGCCACGCCGTCCCCGATTGTCTAATTAATTGATTAGTTTATTAATCAGGGCCAGCGAAACAAAGCTACCAAGACCCTTCTACACCTCCACGCGGTGATCCTGGATAACAGGCTGCAGACGAGCAGACTGGCTAAGGAGAAGGGATCGAAGAGGGAATGCTAACCGAGTACTCAAAAATGCTTGCTGAAGTAGGATGAGTTGGACCGAAAGGTGCAAATATTGCAGTCAAGCTGTAAACTACGACACAGCGCATTCCGTTCTCTGGACTACATTCTGCTACTTAAGCCCTTTCAGTGTTTGGTAGTGGGAGATTGATAATGAACGAAGCCAAGCCAAGCCATACCCATAGAGACAGGCACATACACTTACTTACATACACACATAGACAGACACACACATATTCATGCATGGAGACAAACACACATACAGACAGAGAGACACACCGACAGACACATATGTTGACTTTACAGAGACATACACACAAAGACACAGACAGAAACAGACACACGAATAGAAATAGACACACAGATAGAGATAGACAGATACACATACACCCAGACTTACAGACATACACACAGAGAGACATACTAACACAGCCATTTACACACATACTTACACACAGAGATACATACACATAGAGAGACACAGAGACAGACATACACACAGAGACAGCTAGATATTGGGGCAGACACGCACAAATACATACATACACGCACATGTCCAAACAAATACAAACAGACAGAGACAGACAGATACACACACACAAACAGATACAGACATACACAGAGACAGATACACACATACAGACACATACACACAAACAGATAGATAATGACATACACACAAATGCAGACACACACCTAAAGAGACACACACCCACACATAGATAACACACACACATAGACAGAGACACACATAGACAGACACGCACAAAAACAAACAAAGACACACGCCGCCACACACCCACACACACGGGCTTTCACTCAAGAAAACTACGAAATGAAGGCACAAATAAACTGACTCCACATTAACTCCTCTTCCACAAGGGCTGCACGCACATAGGTCCCAGAAGACAACACCGACACGAAATAGATGGCATTCTATCCAACTCCAAAAATCAACTCCATATCAGAAACCGCCAGACGCCCGGCACCAAACCACAATAATAATACAATATCGCAAGCTTCACGAGCACACATAGAAGAGAGGCCCAACATATCTTCCAACACTGTAGCTTTCAATGCCCACATCTCAATCAGCCCTCAAAACCCCAAAGAAGAATATGAAGAGATTCCCCGCCAACGCCTTCTTGCAGCGGCAGAGTTCTGACGCAACATAAAGCTAGCTTCTCAACACATCGCCGAGCATCACCATGTCAGTCACTGCCTGAAAGTGCCTAAAGAGTTCCGAACTACATCTAGACTAGGCATGCAGAAGATCACAAATACAAGTGGACATAGTAAGATACTATGTGGGATTTTAAAGCTCTGTAAGTGACCAGAGTTCTGCTGACCATCCACCATCACAACCCAATCCCCACTTCCATCCCTTTCCAAACTTTCTACCCTCAGAAATCCGTGAGAGTATGCCACCTAAGACATCACAAGAGAAGATAACATCACTACAGATGACCTCAAAACCTGTGGACTACCACTCCATCTAGCCCTAGCTAAATGTTATAAAGCATGCTTCTACACAGAAACAATACCTACAGTCTGGAGTAACTCCAAAACGATACTTCTACCAAAAAAATGGAGACAAGGAAGACGTTGGAAACTATTGCCTAACTACGTTTCTCCTGGTCACCTACAAACTCTAAAAACTATATGTATACTCGCTAGGATCCGTCACCTCCTCAGGGCAGCGCAACCGATCGAACAGGCAGGTTTATCGGAGAGTAACTAGCACAATGGACCACATCTAAACCTGATGCCGCCAGATTGAAACAACCAGAGAGTACGAAACCCTTTTAATCTTCACCTTTATCAACTTTAAGAAAGCATTTGAACTCTGGACAACCACTTTTCGTCTGGCAATCGCTGCTGGGCCAAGACATTGATCTCTGGTGTGTCAGAACCCTTGCTAAGTCCTACTTGAAACTGTAGGAAAACCTTTTCATCCAAATTCAAAGACCATTATTAGTATCCGTCCAGAAAGGTATTCGCCAGGGACATCCTACTTCACCAAGTCTCTTTTACGCATACCTGGAATCCATTATCAGTCAATGTGGTAGAACCCCCCACCCTCCCTTTTAGCACCAACATCAACGGTACGTGACTTAACAACTTCTGCTTCGCAGATATGGTTCTCATTACAGAAACAGACAAAGATGCCAACCAGGTGGTAGCTATGTTTCATTAAGTAGGACTCGAAAAGTTGGACTCGAGATGAACCCCTCCAAGACAAAAGTCACGGGAACCGTTTCGTCAACAACCACCCGATCATTCTTAATAGCAAGAATCTGGATCACGTGGAGAAGTATATCTTCATGGGACCCCTATTGATCATGAGAGCGGCCTAAACCCATAATTAACAAGACGAAACTAAACCATATCCACGACCAGAGTCTGCACACCTCCATATTAAACTCCACAGCGGGATCAAGATGCTGAGCAGTGCATGAGCTGCAGTGGTCAGCTACCCATAGCTGACTGCTAGCGTCAGGGCTAGCGAACCAGAGCTGCCAAGACCCTTCTACACCTCCACGTGGTGATCCTGGATAACAGGCTGCAGCAGGGCAGACTGGCTAAGGAGAAGGGATCGAAGAGGGAATGCTAACCCGGTACTTAAAAAACGCTTGCTGAAGTCGGATGTGTTGGACCGAAAGGTGCAACAATCGCAGTCAATCTGTAAACTGCGACACAACGCATTCCGTTCTCTGGACTACATTCTGCTACTTAATCCCTTTCAGGGTTTGGTAGCGGGAGATTAAGAACTAACGCAGAAGAAGAAGAAACTCCACAGTTATCTCTGCAATATATCATGCCACACTATCCACAACATGTCCTATATAGATTTCACTATTCACATGTCCTATATAGTATTTCACTATTCACATGTCCTATGATGTAGACCAAAACTGAACTTTACTGTCCACACAGTACATTATTATCCACATATTAACAGACCGTTAGAAAGCTTTGATGTCCTACACATTATCTTATTATCCACATGTTAACAGACAGAACCTGAGCACTAATATACTGTGTAGTACTTTATTATCCTCATATTAGTGGACCCACCCTGAGAAGTATTGTCCAACATTTGTATCTTACTACCCATATTTAAACAGAGAAACATCGAGCTTTTCTCTCCTACATAGTGTTTCAGTTCAGTTCAGTTCATCCTGTGATCTCTTAAAATTGTTGGGGCACCCCTGCTGACACCTCCACAATCCTGCGTCATCCCTCTCTGTCTGCAGTTGGTTTTTGTGCCTTCTCTAGAAGTAGGTTAGTCTATTCATAGATGTTATCTTCCCATCATTTTCTCGGACATCAACGTCTTCGCTTGCTCTATAATGTGCCCTGTAGTATGGTATCTGCAAGTCCCTTTGATCTTTAGGCATGGCCATAATATCTTACTATCCAAATTTCTAACAGACCAATGTTGAATTTTAATGTTCTACATAATATCTTACTATCCAAATTTCTAACAGACCAATGTTGAATTTGAATGTCCTACATTATATATTACTATCCAAATTTCTAACAGACCAATGTTGAATTTTAATGTGTCCTACATAATATCTTACTATCCAAATTTCTAACAGACCAATGTTGAAATTGAATGTCCTGCATAATATATTACTATCCAAATTTCTAACAGACCAATGTTGAATTTGCATGTCCTACATAATATCTTACTATCCAAATTCCTAACAGACCAATGTTGAATTTGAATGGCCTACATAATATCTTACTATCCACATGTCTAACAGACCAATGTTGAATTTTAATGTCTTACATAATATCTTACTATCCACATTTTTAACAAACTGACACCGTTTGTTAACGAGCTCATGTTATCTTGATGCCTATATGTTAACAGACTGACACCGTTTGTTAGCAAACTCATGTTATCTTGATGCTCACATGTTAACAGACTGACAACAATCTTTAATATCCTAAGTAATATACTATACACATGCTTATAAGACCTGCACAGATCCTTACTGTTAAAAATAGAATCATACATTTTGAATATAAAAAGACTGACAAAAACCTTTAACATCCTACATAGAATCTAACTTTCCACCAGGCAACATATTAACATCATATTAACAGACCTTACCAAGCTTTTATGTCCTACAAAGCATTTTCCTATATCCATGTTAACAGACTGACACCTATCTTTATTGTCCTACATAGCATTTTCCTATATCCATGTTAACAGACTGACACCTATCTTTATTGTCCTACATAGCATTTTCCTATATCCATGTTAACAGACTGACACCTATCTTTATTGTCCTACATAGCATTTTCCTATATCCATGTTAACAAACTGACACCTATCTTTATTGTCCTACATAGCATCATCATAGTATCTGTATGTCAACAGATTTGATCCAACTCTGAGATTTAATATCCAACATAGTTTTTACTATCCCCATGTTAACAGACTAACTCTGAGATTTAATATCCAACATAGTTTTTACTATCCCCATGTTAACAGACTAACTCTGAGATTTAATATCCTACATAGTATTTACTATCCACGTGTTAAGAGCAGCAAAGATGGCACCATAACATAACAGACAAGAACCGAGATATAATGTCATTTGTCCCCATGTTAACATACCAGCACCAGGAGATAATGTCATCTGTCCCCATGTTAACATACCAGCACCATGATATAATGTCATCTGTCCCCATGTTAACATACCAGCACCAAGATATAATGTCATATGTCCCCATGTTAACATACCAGCACCATGATATAATGTTATCTGTCCCCATGTTAACATACCAGCACCATGATATAATGTCATCTGTCCCCATGTTAACATAGTAGCACCAAGATCTAATGTCATACCTATAAACTTTCTTTGCACATGTTCATAGACTGACACCAATCGTTGTTCTGCGGTTTCTTTGTATCCACATTTCAACAGATATAGACTGATGAAGAATTTTACTGTCCTAGTGGTTAATTGACACGGCTTACAATCCGAAGGTGCTGGGTTCGATACCCATCACAGCACCGGCCGTTACCCTGGGGAAGCAAATCCTTAGAAAATGCAGGTGAAAGCAGATACTAAAATAAAATGCATGCCAAAGTCGGTTGCACTGGGCTAACAGGTGCAAAATAAAAACCTTAGTGCTACGCACACCGCCTTGGGGAAAAGAGAAATAAAGCGAAGGTCAACAACAACATTTTAAAAAAATACTGTCCTAAGTAGTATCTTATCAACCACGTGTTAACAGACTGGTGACTTAATAAAAGTCTATAAATTAATTTAGTTGATTTTTTGTAATCACAAACTCGCCTCTATGGTCAACTCAGCTACAGAAATGGGGTACCAGAAAAATCTGAGAAGTAAAGCCGGCCGGCATGATGCTGATGACATCATCCCCAATATGCCTTTGGTTACAAAATAATATGGGCCTAACACTATATTTCCCATACGCCGCATAGCGTGACAGGATCTTTTATAAATTAATTAATTATAACATGGCCGGCTACAAGAACAAGAGGGTACAGCTAGAAATTGTTTCAAGACAGGTCCATATTAGATATTAGGAAAAATTGTTGTAGTGAGAGAATGGTGAGTTCATGAAATGCATTGCCGCAGGATGTAGAAGAAGTAGAGTCAGCTTATCAATTCACAAATAGCAATAAACTGGTTGTATACATACTCTCTACAGCCTTCTAAACCAGTATAATGAAGTAAGTTAAGGCCAATCATGAACATTAGTGTCTCCATAGTATCTTAACAGTCACCATGTTAACAGATTCACACCGAGCTTTAAAGGTCTTCATAGTACCTTACTATCAGCATGACAAAAGATGTAAGCCAATACCGAGCTTTAAGGTTCTATATAGTATCAGTATCAGCATGACAAAAAATTTAAGCCGACCCCCAGCTTTAAGGTCCTATATAGTATCTTAGTATCAGCATGACAAAAGATGTAAGCCAAAACCGAGCTTTAAGGGCCTATATAGTATCAGTATCAGCATGACAAAAAATTTAAGCTGACCCCCAGCTTTAAGGTCCTATATAGTATCTTAGTATCAGCGTGACAAAAGATGTAAGCCAAAACCGAGCTTTAAAGTCCTATATAGTATCAGTATCAGCATGACAAAAGATGTAAGCCGACCCCGATCTTTAAGGTCAAATATAGTATCTTACTACTCACATGCTAACAGACCAAAGGTGAGCTCTACTGTCCTGCATATCATGTTACTACCCACACATTTAACAAAAAAATAACAGTATTATCTTACTACTGACATAGAGACATTAAAACATCAACAGAAATCATTAAATACACCAATGGAGAGAAGACCCAATTCTACAGGAATACTTATTTTGTAGCGAAGTGAGATGTCTGATGTAGTCAGAGAGTGCGGAGCTGAGGCAAAAGTTGCTGTGCAGCAACTCTGATCTGGTGAAGACTGCACACATCATATTGACAACTGGTCTGTAGATATGACATGACCAAAGGATCCTGAAAACAAAGAAGAAAGAATACTTTTAACATGTTAGTGGACCAAAATTGAGCGTTAATGTCCTACATATGATCACTTTAACCACATGTCAACAGCCCAGCACTAAGTTTTAAGAGTCTACATATTATCTTACTATCCACATGTTAGCAGACTGACACCAAGTTTTAATCTACTACATAGTATCTTACTATCCACATGTTAGCAGACTGACACCAAGTTTTAATCTACTACATAGTATCTTACTATCTACATGTTAGCAGACTGACACAAAGTTATAATCTACTACATAGTATCTTACTATCCACATGTTAGCAGACTGATACCAAGTTTTAATCTACTACATAGTATATTACTATCCACATGTTAGCAGACGGACACCAAGTTTTAATCTACTACATATTATCTTACTATCTCCAAGTTAACACATCAACACCAGTCTTTAAGTTCCTACATATTATCTTGCTGTGAACATGTTAACCTCAATAGCATTGAAGACTCTCAAATCCTTAGGTTTGGACATTCCAACATTTAAAAATAAACCAACCTCCTACAGAGTTGGAAGTAGCTAAATTGTTGCATCAACAACAAAACCAAACAAAGTGGTTCTGCAAACAATTATAAAGCTGCATTTTGTTAAAAACAATCTGGAACAGTATGTAAAATGTATTATAACGTTTATTAAAATTCGTCTATAATGTAAAGCTTACACACACACACACACACATACACAAAGAAATATGTGTGTGTGCAAATTAGTTAGTTTTCTTTCCCCTTGTGTCGTTTAGCGTCGGGGGGAGCTTAAGTCGCCTATCCTGCGCCAAGTTTGTTGTGTCGGTCAATGTGTGCTCTTGTTCTTGTTGTTGCACAATCACTCTAATGTCATCTATCCACCTACCTCGCTGCCACCCCTTTACCCTGTAGCCAGATCTACCAGCATTGTAAGCCACCAGTGGAAGATGATGAGGGTGCATTCTCATGAGATGACCAAACCAATTCATTTTCTGCCTGGAAATGTATTCGGCACAAGACGTAGTGCCGACATACGTGCAAATATGTGTCTGATATAATAAGGCTTGTGTTACTACCAGGCCTTTGCCTTTTTGTGTCTGTTAATAGTGCCATTATTCGAATATACCAAATGTGTGCAACATGCAATTTCATCAATACATAGGACAGCATGAATGTGTACTTTAGCAGCTGTTTGTTTACATTCTTGAACATGCCAACTTATGCATGTTGTGAATTAAAAAATTAACAATGAAAATTCACACACTAGAATAAGATTCAGTTTGATTTTTACGAATTTCAAATGACATATTATGAATATTACATTTATATTTATTCAGCCAGCAGTAAACATGCACGATTCTATATCACTGGTGTTATTATAATGACAGTAATGGGTGTGCTGTTTTTGAAAAAGTAAAGTTTAAATTTTGGATATGCACAGTGAGATTAACAATCTTCGAGAAATGAATAACAAGAAAGTTTACATACCTTTGCTTACATATACTCATTATATCCAACGTTGAACCATTTATGAAGTAGCACACACGCAATATAAGCACGCTTACCCATACCCAACTCTCAGCACAGAATCTTCGGTTAGCTAGATAATAGTTTCACGGCCTAGTAGTGAACTGTATTTACATGGACAATGTTTACTTCTTCACAATGGTTATGTATTCAAAAGAAAGGGATGTAATAAATGCATCACAATAATATACATAATTTAATAATTACACGCAAATAAGCAAACCATTCTAATAGTGTGTGTTTGTTTAATGCAGCATTCTAGACAAACTCTACTCTTGGGTAATTTATAACATTTAGTTGCATTTTATGGATATTATTAGATACATTTTAAAAACAATATGCAAGACATTGTTACCACAACAGAGCTAGTTTAAACAGGCATCAGCATATATGTTAACTGTAACATTACTATTAACAGCTACAGGAGCAGCCAGTGTTGTCTTCTGCCAGTTACTTGTCTAGTTCGCTCCATGACTTCGACGCCGGTCAAGGTTCAAGGTTCAGCTCTTGTGATAAGCACGGCTTTGCTGTCACAATCGTCCGTCGCGAGCGCTTGGGGTCGCGAGCTGTTCCTCCCCATATGTCGTGCACGAGGACGACAACAAGCGTGAGAAATTTGGTCGGGTGGATAATTAACACCTATCGCCTTCAGTGTACAGATGCCAATGTACACGTCCATGTGGTTCTGGTGTAGGGCCATAGCTCACTCGTTCTAGGTTGTACCTGGATAAAGAGGGGAGATGCCCAAGCTAGAACCTCTCACGCGAATTTTTTATGATGGAATAACTCTAAATATGACTTATTTTTACATTTTATGGGTTATATCCCTTGCATAGTTTTTCATCGACATTCTTCAACAGTAGCAGATGCGTCCGTACAGATCCCAGCTCCGGTATGAGCTATATGCAGCCGGTAGAAGGGTTTCCTTCTTAGCAGGCTAAGCGCAAACAGGCTGCATTGGGACAAGAGGGTGGTTAAGCGATGTGCGAGTCCATCTTAATAGACTAAAGCAAAGTAGCGCCGCAGCCTGTTATGCGCTATCTATGGTGCTCTAAACAAACCACCTAACCATGGCCGGTGTTATGCCATGTCACACAGTTAGTCTCTTCTTACGACATGCTTTCTGTGAGGCACTTGCCCTATTCGTGTCCTTATCATATACAAAAACCCCGGCAGACCATTCGGTATGTTGTAATATATGCTATGTTGTAATATTAATAAAATATCCTTGTTAGTGCCAGAATAAGATCAGCCCTAACATTATTAACTTGCAGATCTTTAAACATTCTGTCACAAAGAAACAATTTTTTCATTAGATATGCAGAAGAAAAAGTGGGAATTCCATGGAAACATTGTAAGGGATGCATTATAAGACCACAGTATATAGCGTTGGATGTAACGTTGTTAGGGTGACAGCTTCTCTCGCTGAGGTACACGGTTTACTCTCCGGTTGCAACATGTTCAAACCAACCCAGCTGTAACTGAGAACCTGATTTACTGTTAGAAAAAAATTGACATAGGGACAAGAAGTGGTTCTAACAAAAGCTGAAGTTTTTGGTTCGAATTAAGGTTTGCCTTTCTGGATTCTATTGACAAAGGCTCGCCCTTTCCCATCCCAGACCGTAATCTTTAAGGCGGTATCAGGACGTTTTGGTCAGTGTATGGATTCATGTGTGCATCCGAACAATGAAGTCTCTAGTACCTCATATTTGACAGTAATTACTGATATGGAACTAAATTTACCTATCTTTAATAAGTAATTAAGTCAAGACAGCGAGCAAGGGCTACCCTCATTTCACAAAAGCTGAGATCTCTCTCTTATAGTAAAGTTTCTACCACTTCATCCCCGACTGCAGTGTTTGTATTATTTGATACACCCATGAGTATGAACAGCGAGTTGGCAATGAATTTTTACATTCTTTACTTGACACAACGAATAGTTTCTTGTTGGGATAGCCGTTACGGTTGACAGATTTTCAAGGCTAGTTTTTGTTCGTGAGCTTTCCTTCCTTGTGTATTTTGTACTGCGCCTAGCAGTGGGCAGTCAACATTGGAATTTCTTATATGATCACAACAGTTCATTTTTGTCACACATTTGTTGGTAGTCAAATTTGTTTATTGATAGTGCAGAGAAACATAAACCAAAGTAGGGAGAGAGAGAGAGACAGAGACAGAGAGAGAGAGAACAGAAAGAGAGATGTACATTGTTATATGACTGCTAATGGATGAAGGTGTTAAAAAGATGCAAGGTAAATTATTGTGGAGAGATGAGGCAAAGGTAATCCAATAGCACTCACTGCTGTCAATGATGCAGTGTCAGAGACTTGTACTAGCCCTGTACAAGACCTCAGCTTTTTATCAGGTGTGGTGGCCAACTCCTGTACTCCCCACATTTCCATCAATGTCACTAAGCGAGGTTTCGGTACAGTCATCATTTGATAGAGTTGAGAGTGGGATCACACGATCAGACAGGTGAATAAGTCTATACGACTACCATTGTGGACATAACATGAAATTGGTTAGAGTCAGTGTGTTCCTTTATCCATGCAGTGATTGCATTGCTTGTAATCATTGCTGCTGTATCAGTTCAGTTCAGTTCATCCTGTAACCCATCAGGTTGTTGGAGCACACTTGAAGACACTCCCAAAATCCCACGCCATCTTTCTCTGTCAGCCGTCGCCTGTCGTATCTCACCAGGACGAAGGCTTGACCACTCAATGATGTTGTCCACCCACCTCTTCCTTGGACGTTCTCGCCCTCTCCTTCCCGGTACGGAACCAAAGAGTTTCGAGTTGGTAATTCCGTTGGACCTCGCGACGTGCCCGCACAAGGCCATCTTTCGACTTTTGATTGTTGTGAACAGATCTTCAAAAGGACCAATAGCGTTTTCAACTCTCTGTCGTATTTCTACGTTCGTGACACGATCTTTATATGTAACATTTAGGAGTTTTCTATAGCACCTCATTTCCATTGCATGTATTCTGCCCTGGATATCTGCTGTATTGTTCGACGTCTCTCAGGCATGCAGAAATATTAAGATCACCAGAGAGCGCTTTAGTCTAACTTTTATGCCGAGGGCGAGCCGCTTGTCTTGCCATATAGGTTTCAGCCGAGTAAGCGTCGCTGTTGTTTGTGCTATTCTTGCAATTACCTCTGGATGCGATCCCTCTTACCTGTATAGTTTATAGCAATGAATTAAAGACAAACTAGCTTCACAAACCACAGTAGCATGTTAGAATAACCCTCTGAGTTTGAAAGATTAGTTGGCAGGGGCAAGAACTTGAACATAACGATACACATACGTACCTGGGAAATACAATGGATCACACATTGTCATACGAACGACACTGTAAGCCGGTGAAACGAAACTTAACCTAACGTCTTTATACTGGTTTATAAGACCCTGCTTCTATTAGAGACAATACCATAAACAAACAACGAACCACTGTTATCAGAGATCAGATCAGAACTGGGAAAACTCCAGGGATACTCAACAATAGCCCTCCAGTAGCTACCCTCCAAATGCGAAATGTCGGGAAACGAGAGAGCTGATGCTCTGGCTAAAGATGGCAGCAAAATGCACAATTTAGTCATCGAGTACAATACAGAGAAATCAAGAACATCATCAGAAATCAGTATACACACCAATGGAGAGAAGACAGGAACATAGACAGTACAGCGTACCCAATTCACCAACTCAAAAGAAATCAACAAACTACCTTATTTCGTCTGAGAACTGGACACAGCAGACTACTAGAACACCTATACCGACTGAAGATCTCACACACCGAGGAGTGCCCATGTGGAACACGAGTCCAGAATCCTGAGCATATTCTACAGGAATGCCCAATCTATAGGGAAATGAGATGCCAGACCTGGCCTGAGGATGCAGAGCTGTGACAAAAGCTGTGCGGCAGCCGCTCCGACCTGGTGAAGACTACAGACTTCACCATGGCGACTGGCCTGCAGATATAGCATAACCAAAAGATCATGAACGCTAAAAAGAAGAAAAGAAGACCCTGCAGAGTTTGTATACAACCAGTTTAATTTAAATTACCTTGCTCTAAAAGCTATGCGCATCCAATTTATTCTTAAATGCATTAATTGTCTCTGCCTCCACTACCTCCTCCCGTGGCAATGCATTCCAAGCATGCACTACTTTCTGACTAAAAAAATATTTCCCAATATCTAAATCTGGACCTCTCTTTAGTTAATTTGTAGCTATGCCCTCTTGCTCTTGTTGGTGGCTGTATTTTTCAAAAAAATTGTTATAGTCTAATTTATCCATTACTCTGATCTTCTGATAAACCTGTATTGTCACCTCGAATTCTTCTCTCTTCTAGACACTGATGGCCGGTTTTTCTTAGTCTTTCCTCATAACTGTAGTTCTGAAATCCCACTTTCAGCTCTGTCGCTCTTTTTTGTATCCTTTACATCGTGTACATATCCCCTCTATGATAAGGACTCCACACCTGTACACAGTACTCCAATCTAGGTCTAACTAATGCTTTATACAGTTTGACTATCACTTTTTTGTTTCTATGTTTAATATTTCTTTTTATCACACCTAACGTTGCATTTTCCTTTTTTACTGCTACCTGAACTTGCTCCCTCACCTTACCTGTATGATCTATTATAACCCCTAGGTTCCTTTCTTAATCTATCTTTCTAAAATTGTTTTCTCTCAATAAACGTTAGCGCGAAATAATATACTGCGTTATTGTTTGTCCATCGTTTCAGAAGAGGATCGCATTGTCATCTGTCAATCCTGGAGTGGATTCGTAGATCGCTGACCTAACCCGAGCCCGAAAGCGTATGTGGCTTCGAGAGCAGAGAAACACTGTCTGACCGTCAGGTAGAAGCCACTTTTCTCTTGACTTTCGTGTCGCTTGTTTCCGTACAGCTTCCCTGATTTATGTGTGCTCCATATAAATCGCGACAGAAGAGATTTTCCTTCGCCAGGCAGAGCGATCAGCAGCAATGTTCCCTCACCCATCAGGGTCAAGGCCGCAGTTTTTCATTGAAGCTTCCAGAGTTTCTTTGTAACGTTTTATTTTGCCACCGCGAGCTCGCTTTCCTGATTCAAGCTTACCATATCATATTTTCTTTCGGAGTCGAAAAAAATACTTCTGCATATGTAATCCTATCTTGCCATTTTATGTTCAGCAGTTTCCTTAGTTGCTTGATGGAGTGTCAAAAAAGTTTCCAATAAAGCGAGGTCGCGGAGGATTAGGGTGTCTTGTGATCTCTGATCACTGTTACCAACATATTGCTCTTACAACGGAAGCAGTGGAGATGTGGTTTTACAGAATAATGCTGCACATACCAGGGATTGCAGAGAAGACGAATGATACATTTAAAGAAGAGTAACAAACACAAATACAACAAATTGCAAAGGGCAGAACAATGCAGTCATTCTTTTTCGGGCATATTATGTGAAGAAGCGGCATGGAGCACGCTGTGACAACGGGAAATATGGCAGAGAAGAGAGACAGAGAAAGCCAGAGAAAAAAAATGCTGGACAGCCTGAGAGAGAGAGGAAGGTCGAGAGAGAAGATGTTGGACAGCCTGAGAGACAGAGAAAGACAGAGAGAGAAGATATTGGACAGCCTGAGAGACAGAGAAAGACAGAGAAAGACAGAGAGAGAAGATATTGGACAGGCTGAGAGACAGAGAAAGACAGAGAGAGAAGATATTGGACAGCCTGAGAGACAGAGAAAGACAAAGAGAGAAGATGTTGGACAGCCTGAGAGACAGGGGAAGACCGAGAGAGAAGATGTTGGACAGCCTGAGAGACAGAGAAAGACAGAGAGAGAAGATATTGGACAGCATGAGAGACAGAGGAGGCCGAGAGAAAAGATGTTGGACAGCCTGAGAGACAGAGGAAGGCCGAGAGAGAAGATGTTGGACAGCCTGAGAGACAGTGGAAGGCCGAGAGAGAAGATGTTGGACAGCCTGAGAGACAGAGGAAGGCCGAGAGAGAAGATGTTGGACAGCCTGAGAGAAAGTAGAAGGCCGAGAAAGAAGATGTTGGACAGCCTGAGAGACAGAGGAAGACCGAGATAGAAGATGTTGGACAGCCTGAGAGACAGTGGAAGGCCGAGAGAGAAGATGTTGGACAGCCTGAGAGACAGTGGAAGGCCGAGAGAGAAGATGTTGGACAGCCTGAGACAGAGGAAGGCCGAGAGAGAAGATGTTGGACAGCCTGAGAGACAGTGGAAGGCCGAGAGAGAAGATGTTGGACAGCCTGAGAGACAGAGGAAGGCCGAGAGAGAAGATGTTGGACAGCCTGAGAGAAAGTAGAAGGCCGAGAAAGAAGATGTTGGACAGCCTGAGAGACAGAGGAAGACCGAGATAGAAGATGTTGGACAGCCTGAGAGACAGTGGAAGGCCGAGAGAGAAGATGTTGGACAGCCTGAGAGACAGAGGAAGGCCGAGAGAGAAGATGTTGGACAGCCTGAGAGAAAGTAGAAGGCCGAGAAAGAAGATGTTGGACAGCCTGAGAGACAGAGGAAGACCGAGCTAGAAGATGTTGGACAGCCTGAGAGACAGAGGAAGACCGAGATAGAAGATGTTGGACAGCCTGAGAGACAGAGGAAAGCCGAGACAGAAGATGATGGACAGCCTGAGAGAATGGCGACAATCAACAACAGAGTTGGTAAACGACACACGAGATAAAAATAGATAGAGGTCCATGATCGCCAACGTCAACCGGCAGGGCACCTGATAATGATGATGATCTTTCAAATGTCCTTTGTTCTTTATCGTGCCCAGCTACGAGATCTTTTATAGGTTCGTAGTAGTAGGTGAATCGGTTATAGTTCTCACAAGATGGTTTTAACATGTTATTGTCTGCATTGCTGTGTTTGCCCCCTAGTCGTCTTGTCCTTGACTTGCCACTAGGGACGGGCGGCACGAGACGAGAGAGTGAGGATAAAAAGTAGCGCAGTTAATCCTTACTAAAAAATATCGCTAGCAAAGTTAATTATGCCATCATCGTCTACGATGAACGGCGGCCATTCCCTTTGCCTTGGGTGTTCAGGATGCGTTGTAGTTGGTAACAAGTGTATGTTGTCACTGTCACTTGCAGCTGTAGAATGAGACTGTCTATTAACTGCAATAAGATGTTCGCATAGTTCAGCCTACAGCATAATGCTTGATCTCATCTTGGCTGGAGAAGTTTTGCGAATGACGAAGAGGATTAACGTGAAGTTCAAAGGTGGCAGTGACAGCAGACCAAAGACTTCTTTGCTGCAGGTTTTTGTTCACTGATAAAGCCATGGGATAAGTGCATCAATGTTGGTGGGAATTATGCTGAATTCAGGTCAGGTCAGGTCAGGTCATCCCGTAACCGGTGATGTCGTTGGGGCACACATGAAGACATCCTCAGAACACCAATCCACCCTTCTCTGTCAGCGGCTGCTGCCTGTGCCTCTTCTGTTCGGAATGATCCATTCTTTTATGTTGTCCTCCCACCTCTTTTTGGGACGACCTCTTCGTGTTCTGCCTTGCACCTTTCCGTGGAGGATCGTATTTGCAAGACCATTTGAGCTCGATATGTGACCGTACCAAGCGAGTTTCCTTCTTTTGACAGTTGCCAAGAGGTCTTCAAAAGGCCCTATTGCTGTTGTAATTATATCTCGTATTTCTTCATTTGTAACTCAATTTTTGTACGTGACGTTTAGAAGTCTTCGGAAACATCTCATATCCAAGGCCTGTATCCTTTGCTGAAGGTCAGTTGTAACTGTCCATGTCTCACAAGCATAGAGGAATATTGCCAGGTCCAGTGTACTCATTAATCTGATTTTCGTGCGTAGTGCTAACCGTTTATCTTGCCAGGTTTTATTAAACCGTGCAAGCGCCGCTATTGTCTGTGCTATTCTGGCCAACACCTCACATTTTGATCCTTCATCACTGACAATCGAACCCAAATCTTTAAAACGGCCAACCACTTCGAGTTCCTGACCATTAGCTTTTATCCTGCTGTTGAAACCCTCGGCGTTGTTGGTCATTAATTGTGTCTTTCCATGCTGAATTATGCAATAATAAATGGTTTTCAAGTTTATGTCAGATTTAGTTGGGGTTTTATTTAATAGACATTTGGGACGGTAAGAAAGATAACAGAGAACATCTTTCGTGCCCTCCCGCAGACAAGCTGTCCTTAGCACAGCGATACTTCCTATTCTAGGCAAGCCCAAAGCAGGACAGACAGCGTCAAACAAACATCAAGAACACACAGGTGATCACGAGGCACTTAGAATATACGTAATGACAAGTTGAGGTACACATTACAAAGGAAGGTCAAGAATGATCATTCTTTTTGTTTAGTAACAGAATTTGACATTACGCTTGTTTTTGACACATACTCGTATTTACGTCAAGAGATGTTGTATTTTAATCACAGGAGATTTTGTAATGTTGATCAAATGAGATTTTAGAATGTTATCAATCAAAGAAGATTTTGAATTTTTGTAAAAAGGTAATTTTGGAATGTTAGTCAACATTGATTTTGGAATGTTGATCTACGGAGATTTTTGAACAGTAGTGAAAGGTGATTTTAGAATATTAGTATAAGAAAATTTGAAATATTTGTCGAAGCCGATTTTGGAATTTAGGTAAAGGAGATTTAATTAAATAAAGCAGATTTTGTAATATTAGTCGAATTATTATTGTTGTTGTTGTGAATGCCCACAGTGAGTAAGTGTACTGTTTTGTGTGCCTTGAAAAGGCCCTTAAGTGGCGGGGACGGGTTGAAGTAGCATTCCTCACACCCAAAGCGTGCTGATGAAGGTGGACCGGGGTTTTCCAGCCTTTTGTGCTATGTTCCTTTCTCGTGCCTGTCATTCACTAGTTCAATGATCACACCAATTTCCCCACTTCGCTAGCCAGGCTGATAAGAAGAACAGCTCGTTTCCTGGAAGGACTGCGAGGAAAGTTGGAGGTCTTGTCCAGTATATTTTGCATGGAGCTGGCTATCTCATCATGTAGAAACTTTAAGCTACAAGAACTTCAGTAAATATTGATAGGTCAGCATTTAAAAAACGTGTGTGTGTATTTGCTGAGGACATATGCTCTACAGGGAGCTGAAAGAGTTTAGATTTTCATTTTATAAAGGTAGTCCCACAACAGACATTGCTGTCGGGAATGAAGTGTTAAAGACTTCATTGTAAAAGGCCACAACTTTTTTTATTTTGTGGTGTGTCTAATTCTCTTCCCCGCTGCTTTACTTCATTAGCAGTCAAAAAGGTAATCATTTACAGATGGGTCGACTGGAGCGTGCCATTAATGAGAGCTCTACTATAACGATAAGCAGACTTTGATTCATTGAAAGACGTCCTAATAAAGACACGAAGAAAACAAATGTACACACACAAAAATCAAAAAAACATTTTTATTTTGAGGAAATCAAAATACTCAACAATTTATATTCGCAATATTTCCAACTACATCATGAAAAACAATAGATTTGTCTGCACATTAAAGATAGACCTTCTTCTTCTTCTTCTTCTTCTTCGTTCTCAATCTCCCGCTACCAAGCCCTGAAAAGGTCTTTGCAACCAGCAGGATGTAGTCCGGAGAACGGAATTCGTTGTGTCGGTGTTTACAGCTTTACCGTGATATTTACACTTTTCTGGCCGACACATCCAACTTCAGCAGGCATTTTTGAGTGGCGGGTTAACCTTTCCTCTTCAATCCCTTCTACTTAGCCAGTCTGCTCTGTTGCAGCCTGTTATCCAGGATCACCGCGTGGAGGTGTAGAAGGGTTTTGGTAGCTCTGGTTTGCTGGCCCTGAATCTATCTATGGTTCGCTAACCGCTGCAGCTCCTGCGCTGCTCAGCATCTTGATCCTAAAGATAGACCTGAAAGTGGAGCAAATAAACAGTAATATTGTGAGCCTGCCAGGCATGTCAAGAGGCGACTATAGAAGGATGTAAGAACATTAAACCAGACAGGCTTGAACGCCTTTGGGGTAGTCAGCTAAAAGATACAGGAGTACGTGTCTTGTTTGTGCAGGCCTGTGCGCCACAGTGTGTTGAAAGAGTTGAATTGATTGATTGGTTAATTGATTAATCGATCGTCTAATTAATTGATTGGTTTATTAATTGGCACTTTTAATGTTTCTCAAAACTTAGAATTATTTTTTTGTTAATTAAGAAAAGCCAACCGTATTACCCACCATACTGGAACAAATCTACGATGTTCATCAACAGTATGTGATTGAGTTCTGCTATGCCGAATAATTGTTGTAAGTGCACATTGATGCTGTTCAGCACAAATGTTAAATTGGTCCTGCTATATGGCTCTGACACAAGGCATGTGACTAAGGGTATCATATCCAGACTGCAGACCTTCATCAACATGTGTCTTCGTCGCATGCTTTCCGTGAGATGGTCAGAGGTAATGGCAAATACAGATCTGTGAGTAAGAACACGGCAACAACCAATACAGCAGGAAACTTAGAAAAGAGAGAAAAGAAGCTGAACAATATAACCAGACATGCGTTGGATTGGAACCCACAGGTAAAGAGACGGATAGAAAGACAGATACACACCTGGCAAAGAGCGGTCGAAGACGAATTGCATTCTTTGAGTTTCTTGGGCGAAACTCAAGAATACTCCCTATTGTAGGAACACATGAAGAGTATATGTTTAGGTTATATATTCCAAGGGGGAACCAGATAGATAAATGACGATGATGATGATTATACATTTAAGCCCCAGTAATTTGTATGCAAATTAAACATCAAAGTCCCAAAAATAGAAGTACGTTTGTGTCTTGGCAAACCCAAGTTGTTCATTCCTCATGACTGGTGTTTTTGTACTCAGTATGCCAATTATTTCAAAAGCACATTAAGAAAACGGTATATTGCGTTCAAAGTCGTATGTATGTCTACATTACCATCGTTAGTTGAAATCAAAGTATTGTGCAATCATAGAACTGATTGTAGCAGGGGCAAAGTCGTTGTCAGACAGGCGACATTCCCAACGGCAGTGAACGCTCAATTGAAGATTCAAAGTCGCTTAATTTTTAGCTAAACTGAAAATTGGAGACTTGTTTTTAATATTAGGGACTTTGACAAGCCTGCACTACTCATACATACTTGTTAACTTTATAAAAAATTTACAACCACATAATTGACCACATAATTCAACGTAAAAATCTATATTTATAAAGTCACATACCACTTCCTCCGACACGACGCATATCCTATTTTGTTGTTGTTGCTTAGATGTTTGCCTCACTAGTTTCTACTGGCGGAGGCGCGCCATTTTCCACCCCAGACCGTAGTCAATTTGGCGATATCAGGACGCATAAACCAGTGCTTGGATGCATGTGTGCATCTGTATGTACCTATGCTAGGTTTGTGCGCCCTCAGAAGCTAGCCCAACCAAAGTGCAATGGAAGGGCTTTACCACGAGGGCGCGTGTGAAAGTTGTGCAAGAGTGTGACTGTAGGACAGAGTCAAATGAAACAGAGTGAGGGAAGACGAGGGAGAAGGGGAAGAGTTGCCCCCAGGGGAGACCTGATCATGATGGATTACGTTGAGCTAGGTCAAAATCTATTATTTGACACAGCCGGACCTAAATGCGCATTGACGTCAGAGAAAACACGTCCCGGAAGCATTCGTCAGTGATCCTTAAGCTGATTCCATCTCCCTGTGTAATTCTGTAGGTGTTTTTCCCTGCAACATCTAGAATTTAATCACAGTTCTGGCCTCTGATTTCTTTGTTGTTCTCTACCGACGCATATCCTAGGCTTCTTACAACCACCATTGTATTTGGCTGTTATTAACTGGCTGCGAGTCTACATTTCTCTACTGTTTTGGACTTACACTTGTGTTCACGGAAACGTGGTGTTGTTTTCCGTCGGGACTTGTTATTTCGTTCTTTTTTTGTGATTTCTTCCATCCGTTTATCCTGGTCTGGACGCCGGCGAATGGAACTACGCTTATACCTGTGTCGTATTTCACGGGTTAGTTCTGCCGGTTCACCTTCACGAATTTGGCGTGTGGGAATTTTAGATGCTACTATGATGAGATGAATACAGCTGGGGAGAGATGCCAGACTCACTCACACGCTGAGTGTTGTCCAACGACCTCTTGTGGTTATCGAAAAGGCACGACAAACTGCGTTAGATGCCTTCCCACCTTTCTACCCTGCGGGTTACATGTTTACGGAAAGGCTTCGGTGGTAACCCTGAGACAAAATCTGCATCCTATGCTATCTCCAGTCGTCTCGATGAATGTCTTGCCACTGGCAAAAGGTAGCTTAGGCTATGTGAGTGAGGTTGACAAAAGGCGCAGTTTCTTCCTCACTTTAATCCAAATCACCGCGCAAGTCACCCATTTCAGCGGACACAGCAAGAGATACGACTGTCCACACGGCTGAACAAAGAGAGTGGTCTTCATCACTTGTGATGGACAACTATTAGTTTCTTGGTAAGTGATTATTGATACTCATTGATTAGAAATCTACTATATAAATAATAAATTCGGTCAAATAGTAAAACTGGTCAAGAGCTACTCTAATCTTGAAAATATAGTAACGGACAATGAGAGATGTGAAATGAAAAGCTATAGAAACAATATATGTACTTAGAGATAAATAGAATGAGTTAATAATGTGGTTATTTCCCATATATCGATTGAGAAGTAAAACATGTTGCGGAATATTGCACTTAAAGAACTATAATGTCGTCATTCAGATCAGGGTGCGCAAAACAATGTAGTGTGGAGCAGCGCATCAACCGTGGCAGGAAAATGGACGAGGGAATAAGGTGTTGATAGTAACGAAGACCAAGGTCAATAAGAATATACTTGGAGGTGGTTTTCTTACATAAAGTGGTCGTTCGGATATTTGGGAGGAAATATTAACAAGATAGGAGACATGGAAGAGAGGTGTCGACATACGAATCCAGAAAGAAATAGAAAACCTTATATCACTTTTGACTTTAATGAGGTCAAGAGTGGTTAGTCCCTGCACACCCTGACAATGTTCAACTCCAATGACCGATTTGTACTACTGTATGGCTGCGATATATGGTGTGCAGCCTTTCATTAATGCTGCCTGCACATGATAGTCACTGAAATGGTATTATACGATCTCTAATGCTCAATTGTGGAACAGAACTGAACTATCACCAGGAGAGATTGCCACACGAAGAAGATCCTAGCCTTGGATGGGACACACATCAAAGGGGCATCCAAATAGCATTACACAGCAGACTTTGTTTTGGTACCCTGCGACAATATGGCGAGAGACAGACTTCGGCACTTGTTGAAAATTAGTGCTCGAATCTGACCTTCCGGCACAGGGATGTCGTAAACGGAGTTCGTACAGATGGCAAATACAGAGAGTATTTGCTGAAGGTGTATGGTTCTTTGAGGATTTTTTGGTGACTGATTGGTTGATTGATTGTTTGATGATTGATTGGTTGGTTTGGCGATTGACTGGTAGATTGGTTGAGTGATTGATGATTGATTGATGGGTGATTTATGATTAATTGGTTGATTGGGCAATTGATTAGTTGGTTGATTGTTTGATTGCTGATTTAGTGGTTGGCTGATTGATTGGTTGGTTGATGACTGATTCGTTGGTTGGGTGATTGTTTGATTGATGATTCATTGGTTGAATGAGTAATTGATTGGTTCATTGATGATTTATTGGTTATTTGATGATTGCTTGGTTGGGTGATTCATTGATTGATTGATGATTGATTGGTTGGTTGGGTGACTGATTGATTGGCTGATTTATTGATGACTGTTGGTTGATTGCTTGAATGACGATTGATTTGTTGGATGAGTGATTCATCAATTATTGATTTATTGATGACTGATTTATTTATTGGTTAGTGTGAATGGTTGGGTGATTGATTCGTTGGTTGATGATTGGTTAATTGGGGATTGATTGGTTGGTTGGGTGATTGATTGATTGGTTGATTAGATGGTTGGGTGGTGACTTGCTTGATTGATTATTTGATTGATTGTTTAATTGGTTTATTGATAAATTGATTGGTTGCATAATTTATTGATGATTGAATGGTTGGGTGATTGATTGATTGATTGATTGGTGATTGATTGGGTGGTTGATTGATGATTGGATGATTGCTCAGTTAGTTAGCTGATTGATTGGTTGATCGATTATTTAATTGATGTTTGATTGATGGGTCAGGTGATTGATTGATTTATGATTGATTGATTAATTTTTTGATTGGCTGGTTGGGTGATTCATTGTTTAATTGAGTAGTGCCGAATCATGTATGTATGACTGTATTTATGATCCCAATCACCAAAAACCGAACACGGAACAAAACTAAAAGTTGAAGATCATCTCCGAGACTTTAAATACCATTTCAAGAAACAGAATCATCATCAAGTTTCGTATCGGACAGAGTTAACGAACAATTCCATCAACAATCACATGGTGTTGTACACTTTAGCAATACGTATGATCTCTACTTTCTCATGCAGACTGTCATTTCATCTCATATTTTTTTTCGTGTTCTCTGCATCTTTTGCCCTCGATCTCTCCCGTTCTCACAAGATTTGACAGACGTTTCTAACTATGTAATTTTCGTGTCTTCGTTTATTTGTTTGCACCTTCAGGCGAGTTCCCGTGATGACCTATACTAATGTTTGCACCTTCAGGCGAGTTCCCGTGATGACCTATACTAATGTTTGCACCTTCAGGCGAGTGCCCGTGATGACCTATACTAATGTTTGCACCTTCAGGCGAGTTCCCGTGATGACCTATACTAATGTGTGCACCTTCAGACGAGTTCCCGTGATGACCTATTCTAATGTTTGCACCTTCAGGCGAGTTCCCGTGATGACCTATACTAATGTTTGCACCTTCAGGCGAGTTCCCGTGATGACCTATACCAATGTTTGCACCTTCAGGCGAGTTCTTGTGATGATCTATACCAATGTTTGCAACTCCACGTTACCTGTCTATTGCTTCCAGTTTAGGGATGAGTGATTTTCCCACATGGCTGTACAGAAGACAGTCGTGTAGCACATGTGTAGTTGCTCGCTCGCTCAGTCCACACGTGCACAGAGAGTTGAAGCAAAAAGTACAAGCTTTTACATTCGGGTATTAAGTCTGTTATGTCTTGCCGTGGGGAGAAGAATGGTGATCTGTCCCTGTAGGTCAAGAGTGTGCTAGTTATCGTTAGGTTGGTTCTGATCTTTTCTAACAGCCTGGATAACCTGGATAACTCTATTATCCAGAAAGTATGTGATGTCAATATCTTTCTATCTACATGCTTCTACCCAGCATATGGTGATCTCTTAATATTCTTTTTCTGTAATATTTCTTCATTGTATTTCTTTGTCTCAATGGGTGACAAATTGGATTAGGATATGAATAAATCGGAGGAGATAGGCATCATTCTAGATGGAGAGTTCCTTGTCTGGTTGTGCAAGATAATGGAAGGTTATGAGTGAATTGTTCTTGGAAGGTGAGTGGAGGGAAGAGGGGATATACGCGATGGAGATATTGTGCGATAAATGCAACACTGGTCCTGTAATGTTTGGCGCCACGATAACATTTCTAGGGGCCGTGGTGAATTGATGCCCGGAATTTCTCGTGTCCTGTTTTAGTTATCCAAGGTATGCGAATCCTTCCTCAAAGGAACACCAATTCTGACTTAGTGAATTATATTTGTTTATTTCTCACCCAGGACTCACTTCCATAAAAGAATATTGGTTCAACGAAGCACTGAAAGGTTCTCTTACAATCCCCCCCCCCCTGTCTCTCTCTCTCTCTCTCTCTCTCTATCACTATTTCTCTCTGTCTCTCTTCCACTTTTTCATTAAGAGGGGCAAATAACAGAAAACAAACATTCCAATACTCAAGATCAAATTAAACAATAAGGCTCAAACATTTTCTGTCCATTTTGCATCTATTAATTTTCCACATGCAATTTATTGACTAGATTCGATATGCGACATTTTTATTGTTCCTTTTGTGTATACTGTCATATATATTGACGTTTCTTGTGTGTATCTTGGTGTATCTATTGATCGTTGCTATGTGTATCCTTGTGTATCTATTGGCCTGCAGCAGTCAGTGACTGATATACAACTGTGCGTGTCAGGGGATCAGAGCTGTCCAAGACCATGTTCTTCCTCCATGTGGTGGACAAGGCAACAGGCTGCATCAGTGTCAGCCTCGCTGAGAGAAGCGGAGTGAAGAAGGAAGGTAAACCCGGTCTCAACATTGCGATGTATGCACGGAAAGGCGCAGATATGGTATCCTCGCTGAGAGAAGCGGAGTGAAGAAGTGAGGCAAACCCGGTCTCAACATTGTGACGTGCTGCGATGTATCCACGGAAAGGCGCAGAAATGGCTTCCTCGCTGTGAAACTACGACACACCGTTACAAAATGTCCGAGATCATATCATCAGGTAAGAAGAAACATACCGTTCGTGTTCCTATAAACAATGCGTCACATCAGTCTGGCCAACGATGTGGGATCACCACTGCAATCCCCATAACGGTTAGCTTACTGATGAGTCTCGCATTGCAATAAAGTCAGGAGGAGCGATGGACAACCTTCCCAAGCCGCCCCAGGATGTAAGAGGAACATCTGTAACCCACTACTTCAGAAACGTCCTCAGTAGCTGATGATATTGTCTTGATATCTCAGAACGAAACAGGCTTGCAGGAAATGGTAAACATAGTAGTTCAGCAAAGTGAAAACAAAGGCCTCAGCTTAAATAAAAATAAATCGGAAGTGACTAAGAAACCTGACTCTCTAAAATGCTGCGTCAAAGGGAAGCGAACCGAATTGAGGCATGTTAACATGTTTAAATACCTTGGCACATACATATCATCAGATGGAAGATGCAATTATGAAATAACACGTAGAATAGTGTAACAAAACCTTGTTGCTGGAACTGACAAAGAGAGTCAATGGATGCTACATGGGATTGGTACTGACATATAGCAGTGAATCATGGACAATCAGCAAAGCAAGCGCATAGATATTTGGAAGCAATGGAGAGGTTGTTTTATAGAAGAATGCTGCGGATCACATGGACTGCAAAGAAGACTAATGATACAGTGCTCGAGGAGGCACAAACAGAAAGACAACTTACTGGAAGGATCAGAACAAGGCAGTTATGCTTTTTTCGGGCATGTTATGAGAAGAGGCGGTCTGGAGCATGTTGTGACAATGGAAAAGATAGTAAGAAAGAGAGACAGAGGAAGGCAGAGAGGAAGATGTTGGACAGCCTGAGAGAATGACACGAGCGACAATAACAACAGAGTTGGTAAACGACACACGTGACAGAAGCGGATGGAGGTCCATGATCGCCAGCACCAACCGACATGGCACCTGATGATGTTATCTGTAAAGCTATTTACGAGCAAATTGTATTCTATAGGATGTATGTGTATCTATTTTTTGCTATCCATCGTATTCTGAGAACTTTCCTGTAACATTTAAGCTCGGTGGGTTCATTGCTCTTATGTAGTGTTTTTGTGGTAGTTTATATTTCGTATCCTTATGCTGTCACAGGGAAGGTGCAAGCCTCATTGCCTCGCCCTCCATATAATTTATATTTGTATTTGTTTCTTAGTTTTCTCCCATACGTTCTTCATTTTATAAATTCAACATTGCCATAACCGTTGTTCTTCTGACCTTGTACCATTAAAAATACCAATGGTGGTGTATTATATGGAAACAATATCATTGGAACAATGCAAATAAAAGTTGAATGATGACAGAGACATTTACAATGTTTGTTGGATACCAACTCTGAGAGGAGGGTCTGGGAAATTGTGTGATTGACATTTAGAAATATTAAGGACACGAGAAGTAGCGAGTAGCAGAAAAAGAAGATCCAGGTCACGGGATTCGATGAAAACGTGGATGGGAGAGTTGAAAGAACCGAAACTGCAGAGATGTTCAAATGACAGATGGTCATAGGGAGGGATTGATTATCAACGCCATTGCACATGACACATGATCATGATGATGATGATCATGTACAAATATCATTATTTGCCATCATCTTTACTGATATGGGACATTTGAGCTCTACCTATACAAATAATACTTCAGAGAGAAGTCGTGCCCACAAAAAGGTATAAAGGTTAAACACCAAATAGATTAGAAAACACCAGAAAAGCTAGATTTTAAAACACATTTCACATGTTTGTATCCTGTAAACGTGTACCAAAAACCTCACTATTACATTCCAACTGTCCACACATTCCAAGAGCATAACTATTACATTTCAACTGTCGACACATTCCATTTCAAGTTCCTAACTATTGTACTCCAACTGTTCATGCATTCGAAGATCCTAACTAGTGCATTTTATCTGTCGACGCATTTCAAGATCCTGAGTATTGTATTTCATATATCGATATATTCGAAGATCCTAACTACTACATTCCAACTGTCTACGCATTTCAAGATCCTAACTATCGTATTCCAACTGTCGACGCATTTCAAGATCCTAACTACTCCATTCCAACTGTCGACGTATTTCAAGATCCTAACTACTCCATTCCAACTGTCGACGTATTTCAAGATCCTAACTATCGTATTCCAACTTTTGACACATTCCTTCTTTTTATTCTGCGTTCGTTCTCAATCTCCCGCAACCAAGCCCTGAATAGGACTTTGCAAGTAGCTGGATGTAGTCCAGAGACCGCGATGCGTTGTGTCGCTAGTTTACATTTTGACTGCGATATTTGCACAATTCGGTCCGACACATTGGTCTTTGGCATGAGACACATTCCATTCCAAGTTTTAACTATTGTATTCCAACTGTCGACACATTTCAAGATCCTAGCCTATATTTCATGTCGATTTATTTGAAGATCATAACTAGTGTATTCCCAGTGTCGACGGATTCCAAGATCCTAACTATTCTATTCCAACTATCGACACATTCCAGTATATTAACTATTCTTTTCCCACTGACGACAAATTCCAATATACTAACTATCCTATTCCAACTGTCAACAAATTCGAAGATCTTAACTAATGTACTCCAACTGCCGAATCATTCAAAGATCCTAACTATTTTATTTCAATTATCGATACATCACAAGATCCTAGTTATGTTATTCCAACTTTTGACACGTTCCAAGATTTTACATATTTTAAGCCAACTATTGGTGCACTCCAAGACCTTTAATCCTTTATTCCAACTGTTGGCATATTTCAAAACCATCACTGTTTCACTTCAACTTCATTGGAGGGCGTCCTCTCTACCAGGACCTTCGCATATTCCTTACTCAATGGTTCCCCGATGAGAAGTTCCAGAACTCTCTCATCCAAATCATCAATATCATGAGTCTTACAACGATTGAGAACTTTTCTCTTATCCTTCCCAAATCTCCCCGCTCTGTTCCCGCCATTTTTTCCTAAATACTTTTCAAAGATTTTATCGGGGTTTTCAACTTCTTTCTCTGTCATCTTAGGTTCATCATTACTTGTTGAATCTTCGTCAGAGGCCAGACTTTTGTCATTCATGTCAACTTGAGGTTTCAACTGCCGACCTTGGAAATGGACACTTTTCTTGTACTCCTCGTTTCTTGCATTCTCACTTTCGTTCTCGCCATCCATATTCGTGTCATTTCTCTCCTCATCCTCCTCAGACATGTTCTTCGGCTGATTATTCTTATCAATATCCGTTTGGTTATCTGCGTTGGTTTTACTGTCCCACGGTGGGACTCGACGGTTGAGTGACCTCAGAACTCGGGGGTTGTAGCACTTTGGGTCAGACACCATTTTGAAGAAGAAGCTTCGCATCACCTAAGGAAAAACATTACGCTTGATTAGAACAGGTTGTGTCCCTTGCATCATCAACAGAGGGTTCAATGGAGTGTATATCTATCTACACATTACTCTTCGCTCCCTCAAAGTTGAATTGAACATGTGTGTCATTCAAAATGGATGAAATGTGTTGTGTAAATGAACGTAGGGTTTTAAAAAAAGTGTGTGTTTCAGTTTAAGGTCAAATACTTGTGTACTTCAATAGAGTTAAATTATTGTGTACATGTATTTACGGTTAAATCGATGTGTACTTCAACTTAGAGTTCAATTATTGTGTACGTGCATTGAATGTTAAATAGCTGTGTACTTCAACTTAGAGTTAAATTATTGTGTACATAGATTTAAGGTTAAATAGATGTGTACTTCAACTTAGAGTTAAATTATTGTGTGACCAACTTAGAATTCAGTAAATGTATGCATCAACACACAAAGGCAAAAACGTGTGTGAATCAATATATGTGTAAATATGTGTGCGCATCAACACATGTGTAAATATGTGTATACATCAACACATGTGTAAATATGTGTGTACATCAACACGTGTATAAATATGTGCGTACATCAACACAGGTGTCTTCTTTTTGAGCGTTCGGATTTTTCTGATCAGGCTAAATCTTCAGTCATATCCTCAGGATGAAGTCCACAGTCCTTTCCAGGTCTGAGCGGTGACCCCACAGTTTTTGTCTAAGTTCTGCTTCATCTGGCCCAGGTCTGAGCTGTGACCCCACAGTTTTTGTCTAAGTTCTGCTCCATCTGGCCAGGTCTGACATTTTAGTTCTTTGTAGGTTTAGCATTCTTGAAGTACGTGTTCATGGGGGGTCTGGACTCCTGTCACACAGGGACATTCTTAAAGTACGTGTTCAGGGGGGTCTGGACTCCTGTCACACCTGGACACTCTTGAAGTACGGGGGGGGGGGGGGGGTCTGGACTCCTGTCCCACAGGGACATTTATTTGTTTGGGAGATTTTGAACCGATATAGGTGGCCCAGTATTCTGCTGTGGCCCTTTCTCATGCGGAAGATACAAAGGTGTAAATCTGTGTGTTCATCAACATTTGGTTAAATAAATGTGTACACTGATTAAATACGTGTGTACAATAAAATCAGTGAAAACCTGTTCACCTCCCAGTGGAGCACAGGTTTTCTACAAATGCATGCTGTCATCAAACGTTGATCTGTACATTTCTGTTTATGATTCTGTGACTTAAAGCTCTACACCAGTGCTCTTCCAGCTGAGCAGTTGCGCCCATTATTGGGTAATTTTAGCTTTTAGGTGGATGGGTAGCAAAATAATAACATGTGCAATAAAGACATATTATTAGTATTATTAATATTATTATTAGTATGTCAAACCACTACGAGAATCACAGTGTCGATCCAGACATATCCCCACAGTAACTTTCACTCACAAAAATCTATCAAGGGTAAATAGCCCTCTTATCTCTGAAAGCTTCTTGCTGTCAAAGTATAGGATTGTGTCATTCTCGCCAGCGTTTTAATCTTTTACACAAGAGCATCTCTACAAGAATCAAGAGACTCGACTTGAACCGTTTCATTTTCATGGCAGCTTGGGCCGGCTTGCCAGTTTCGTACAAGATTCAGACGTTCCGGGACTCTTACCTGCTTTTGTCTTCTCGCCAGAAGTTTGTCAGAAACGTGACTTTCATGTGCTGACTTACATCAGGTCGTGTCATATTCCTCGTTAGTGCCGGTTCCTCGGGGATCCGTCAAATAGAACTGGTTCATGGTGTAACATTGTCTGTTGCGGTTTCTATAGAAACTTTTGTTTTCTAGGTTTAGGTTGTTAGCCCTGACCCTCAAAACTTGTGAGATGGTTGTGCACTTTTAGTCTGGAATTACCCTTGATTAAACCAACCGGGAACTCAATACTTCCGCCGACTTAGCTTCTAGCATTATCCAATCACCACCTCAAGTTAGTGTACATGGAACAGACAACGACAGTGGATGCCATGACACTCCTTTCACCATCTTTCTCACAAATCCTGAAACTTCCTACAGTGAAGTCTCTAACACTTCATCCCCACCGACAGTACTTACTATGGGGACAAACCTGACCTTTACATTTTGCATACAAAATTACTCACTTCCTTATATTGGACAAATGAAAAGGATTAGCTGGTTAAAGAAACGAAACAAAGAAATACCTGAGCCCTTTGCAAGTGTTGTCTCTGGTTGTCAAATATAATCTTTTCGTCAAACGCAGCAAACGAGTCTTCATCTGCATCTGGAATAGAAATGAGTTCAGATCTTACAAGTTGTTGATTCAAAGCGAACCTTTAATTTATTTGGCTATTCTTAAATTACTTGGTACAATGAAGAAGAAAGACCTGAATCTTCCTGGTTGTAGTGCAATACAAGGCTGCTCAGCAGACTCACCACTACGGAAATCACAAGTTCGACCCCTCACCTCCTTGCCCAGGTTGCTGTAAGACACTGACTCGTCGAACTACACTGAATTATCAGTATGGATGCTTCAGCCTAATTATGTTACGTAATTCCACGTGACCTGCCTGCTCCGCTGATGGTCGCATCTCCAGTATTTACGGGGGCAGTGTTTATTTTAATATTATAATTCAAGCAAATTTCACGTATATGAAAGTAAATACTTACATCAAACAATCAATCAATCAATCAAAGCCCGTCGCTCGTCTCATAGACCATTGACAACACCCGGACAGCATACACGGTCCTAGGCTGCTCGTTCTGCCTGTCTCCAGGTGTAATCCTTTAATCTTAGTTCCTTCTGCCTGTCTCCAGGTGTAATCCTTTAATCTTAGTTCCTTCTGCCTGTCTCCAGGTGTAATCCTTTAATCTTAGTTCCTTCTGCCTGTCTCCAGGTGTAATCCTTTATCTTAGTTCCTTCTGCCTGTCTCCAGGTGTAATCCTTTAATCTTAGTTCCTTCTGCCTGTCTCCAGGTGTAATCCTTTAATCTTAGTTCCTTCTCGCATTCTCTTCTCCATTTCGGGGGGGGGGGGGGGGGGTGTCTACCTCTCTTTCTCTCTTCCTTTTATGATTAATTTCTCATTTCATTAGTTAGCTGTGCTGATTTCCCTATCTGGTAAATTGTTCCAACATTGCACGTTGTTTTATTGGTTTTCTTATTGGTAATGAGAAGGGCAGTCAGCCGTGGAGCTTCCTTTCCTTGCGGCCTTCACTCCACTGCGTCGTTCTTCTCATTTCCGAAGGCCCTTCCTTTCCCAAGGCCATTTGCTTTTGCTTTATTGTCAATGTTTTCATACCCATCTTAGCGCTTATAGCTGTGTGTAGCCGGCATTAACCTATCCTATTATACTCTGGGTGAGTTGTTCGTGTTTAGTCTATCCCCTCCTATCCAGCTTAGTTGATCCTTCTGGAAGCTTTCGCTTACGTTGGCTTAGCTACTGAAATCATTCAGACATGCAAACTTCTTCACCATTTCAGGTAACGGACTCCAGGGAGTTATAAAAACCTGCAATACATTTTTCAATCATACAATCTTCTTCTTCTTCATCGTACGCTGTTTACAGCGATATTTACGTTGCACTGTTTTAATTTGTTAGCATGTGGCTCAGTGCATCCGATTTCAACAGGCGTTTCTGTAGGGTTGCCCTCCTTAGCCTTTGGCTGTCCCCAGCTTAACTGCAAGGCAGCAGTTGTTTTTGGTCAGAGTTGTCTCTCTTAGGAAGTTGTCTTGCAGGACTATCGAGTCTTCCCTACTCGTGTCTTTAGGGTTTGGCAATGATATGATGGACTATGTACTAGTTTGTACTATCCCGGAAGAGAGACAGTCCAGTGTGACTTTGTCCCAGGATCGTCACGTCCTGCCAGAAATGTAGCATATGCATGTGAGTGAGGTATCTCTTTGCTCCCTTTATTTTCTCGGCTCATCTGCAGTGATGGTACGCCTAGCATTCCCCGCCACCCGGGAGGTTGTCACAATAGGGCAGGAAGTGCAATGTCCGCTGGACTGCATCTCTTCTACGTCCATTGGAATGCCTGATAGCAGACAGAGGCAAAGAGCGAGGAAGGAGTGCATTTTACCAGGTGCATTCCTGCGGCTCGACCGGGCCGGGCTGAGACGCAAGCCCCAGCCATGTCGTAGCCTCCCATCACAGCGGTGCTGAGATTTAGGGCGGGATTCTGGCTTAGAGGCGTTCGGCCGTAGTCCCTCAGATGGTAGCTTATCAGCCAAGCACGTGGACCAAATATCAGCGACTTGTGATTCCTCTCGAAATAGTGCATTTGACCAGGGGACAAGCCTGGTCATTGCACGGAGATGTTGTTCGCCTGGTGCGGACATATCTCATGGTCAAGGGTTGAGTCTCAGCAGTTCGCAGTGAGGTAGCTGATCTACTGCTTAGGGCACCCCGACCGAGAACTAAGTCTTCTACAAATGGTTTCATACCTCATCGCCGTATGGGGTGAATATCGAGCAGCTTCCCGCCCGCTTTGATCGGCGGACGGCAGAGACCTCATTCTGCGTCTCGACCGGGCGGGGCTGGAGCGGGAGCCCCAGGTCCCCCCATGTCGAAGCCTCCCTTTGCAATCGTGCTGAGCTTTTGGGCGGGATTTTGGCTTAGAGGCATTCGGTCGTAATCCCTCACCTTGTAGCCTCGCGCCGTTCGCTTATCAGCCTAGTACGTGAACCAAATGTCTGCGGCTCCTCTCGAGTTAAGCAGGATTACCATAGCAACGCCCTGTCATTAGTAGGGTAAAACTGACCTGTCTTCCGAGGGTCTATTTCCAGCACCCGTTCAATATTAGACCAGACGTATCAATAGAGGGCTTTTTAGTTTTGTCAATGGCCAAGTTTCTGGAACCTGTGATTTCTGCAGGGTTAAGACCAGATTACCATAGCAGAGGCTCTTTCATTAGGTGGTTAAGAGACTGTCCTGTCTTCCGTTCACTATTAGACCCAACGGAAGTGCTCTCAATTTGACAGTCATTCTACAGTATTGTCGTGTTAAGTCAATTTAAGCCGCAGGCTCCACTCCTGGTAGTGCTCTTCCGTCAATTCCTTTATTAAACACTGAATGCAGACCAACCGAGCCACAGAGGGCATAACCCCAGATTTCTGAGGGTCTAAATCCAGCACCCGTTCCATATTAGACCCAAGGAAAGTGGTCTCGGCATGTCAGTCATTTTAGTATGGCCGTGTTGAGTCAAATTAAGCCGCAGGCTCCACTCCTGGTGGTGCCCTTCCGTCAATTCCTTTAAGTTTCAGCTTTGCAACCATACTTCCCCCGGAACCCAAACACTTTGGTTTCCCGGAAGCTGCCCGCCGAGTCATCGAAGCAACTCCTGCGGATCGCTAGTCGGCATCGTTTATGGTCAGAACTACGACGGTATCTGATCGTCTTCGCGCCTCTGACTTTCGTTCTTGATTAATGAAAACATTCTTGACAAATGCTTTCGCAGTAGCTCGTCTTGCGGCGATCCAAGAATTTCACCTCTAACGCCGCAATACGAATGCCCCCGTTTGTCCCTGTTAATCATTACCTCCAGTTCCGAAAACCAACAAAATAGAACCGAGGTCCTATTCCATTATTCCATGCACCATTATTCAGGCAGCCGAGGCCTGCTTTAAACACTCTAATTTTTCAAAGTAAACGCGCCGGCCACCCAGGACGCTCAGCGAAGAGCACCCGTGGGAGAGAGCCGGCAGACGGTAGGGCAGGAGACAACGGGCAGTGAACCGGCGCGAGCCGGACCGCCCGCCTGCGCCTGAGATCCAACTACGAGCTTTTTAACTGCAACAACTTTAATATACGCTATTGGAGCTGGAATTACCGCGGCTGCTGGCACCAGACTTACCCTCCAATAGATCCTCGTTAAAGGGTTTAAAGTGTACTCATTCCAATTACGGGGCCTCGAAAGAGTCCCGTATTGTTATTTTTCGTCACTACCTCCCCGTTCCGGGAGTGGGTAAGTTGCGCGCCTGCTGCCTTCCTTGGATGTGGTAGCCGTTTCTCATGCTCCCTCTCCGGAATCGAACCCTGATTCCCCGTTACCCGTTACAAACATGGTAGGCATGTCACGTACCATCGACATTTGATAGGGCAGACATTTGAAAGATGCGTCGCCGGCACATGAGGCCATGCGATCAGCACAAAGTTATCCAGAGTCACCAGTGGGGACGCCGCAACCCCGCGAGGGGAAACGACGATTGGTTTTGAACTAATAAAAGCGCTCTTTCCGCGAGGGTCGGAGCTTGGTAAGCATGTATTAGCTCTAGAATTGCCACAGTTATCCAAGTAGGATCGTGTCATCTAAGGAACCTCGACTGATTTAATGAGCCATTCGCGGTTTCACCGTGAGACAGTGTGAACTTAGACATGCATGGCTTAATCTTTGAGACAAGCATCTGACTACTGGCAGGATCAACCAGATATCCGTCGGAGCCGTACGTACCGCACACACCGGTCGGCGGAGGACGGGTGTGTAAAAAGCCTCACTGGGACGGCCGCAGGGACCGACTGACGAATGGACGGACGGTTGTTCTCCCCCGTCCCTCACTCCGTCGACCTAGGACCGCCAGACAGGGGCCCCTACACACACCAGACGACCGACCGATCGGGCTCGCTCGAGGAGGGATGGCAGCGCTCTGTGCAGAACGGATCCCAACGACCCCGGCGATGAATTTCACTGGGACTAGAGACAATTTGTCCTGCCGGCCTGCCCTTCTCCCGAGGGTTGGTCCCCCCCTCCCCCTCCCGGGAGAACACAGGGCCTTCAGGCACGATTCCTGCTTTCCATTTGCCGGTCACAAGCTCTTTGCGAGAGTCTGACCACCAGCGAGACGAACTGTCGAGCTCTGCTATAAGCCTTAGATAAATCACCACTGACTGACAACTTTTCTTGATACGGACCAGAGCAGCGCACCTCGGCGGAGGAGACGCCAAAAAAAACCGCATGCCAATACCTCAACGGGGAAAGGCGAGCAAGCGTTTTCCACAAGCCCGCGCTATCGCTCCGCCTGGCGGGACTGAGATCGCTTTACGAACGCTGATTGAAATTGAATCGCGGTGGCGAGACAACTACCCCAGATCAATCATACAATCAATGGCTTTCAGCTTCCTGTGGAGCATATACATACCAAGTCATCTATTGTTGATCTGTCTGCATCGGTTGAAGTTTTTGCGGCTTAACGTTTCTACAGGATGACGACGCCCGCCCATGCCCCACTTTACTTTGAAAACTGTTACCACTTGCATTGTAGATTACAGTGGTAATATCCTTTGTTCCCCTTTCAAGCTTTCGATATAACCAGGATATCAACGAGGATATCCTTACTATTTCTAATATGATTTCAATTCTCTTGGTGCCCGTAATTTCTCAGAATTCTTTATTTTTTTTTTGTGGTCCCCGAAATGCGCCTCTTTCAACTACACCAAGGTAAGTCAGTAAATAGATCGCAAATTTGTGATTTAAAAAAAAAAAAATATACGCACTGGAAAACCATATATTTTTGCACTTACATTGTCCGTTATTTCTCATCAATTTTCCCCAACAGTGATTGACATATCCCATCACTTTATCAGCGCCAAGTCCGAACTGTAAGATGGATGTTAAATTTGCCACCGCAGTTGGTCAATTTTATCATAATTTAATCGAGCCGTATGTGGTCAGGCATCGTCATTATGGAGCATTCTCCTCTGATCAGTAGGCCGGGGAGGTTTGTTTTTCCCAATTTCCTCCCGAAATATCAACAGAACTTCACAGAACCCAAATAGCATTCACATTGTCACTTTTCTTCTGGAAATTGAATAACAGCACTAATTGATAATCCCAAAGCATTGAAGGCATACCCTTCCCTTCTTGGATTTGCTTCGTTCGTTCTCAATCTCCCGCTACCAAACCCTGAAAGGGCTTAAGTAGCAGAATGCAATCCAGAGATCGGAATGCGTTGTGTCGTAGTTTACAGCTTGACTGCGATATTTGCACCTTTCGGTCCAACACATCCGAATTCAGCAAGCATTTTTTTAGTACTGGGTTAGCATTCCCTCTTCGATCCCTTCTCCTTAGCCAGTCTGCCCTGCTGCAGCCTGTTATCCAGGATCACCGCGTGGAGGTGTAGAAGGGTCTTGGCAGCTCCGGTTCGCTGACCATGACGCTAGCAGTCAGCTATGGGTCGCTGAAAACTTCAGCTCATGCGCTGCTCAGCATCGTTTCCCTCCCACCCCAACCCCTCCCCCCACCTTTCCCCTTCTGATGACGTAACTTTGAATTTCTTGGTAGAAAGGGGAGACTAATGTTTCCATTGCGCTGAAGCACGCTTTTGTTCGGGTTGGCAACGGTACACTTGGGATTCGTTAGCAGTTAAGCACGTCTTCTCCTTCATCTGCATATCGACAGAGAGGCTGCGAGGACAAGCCCAGCCGGTTAATTTCGTCTTCATCAACTTGTGCCACTAAGAAAAACTTTTGGTCGTAACATAGGTCTTGTCGTCGTCATTAGCTAGTTGGTCAGTTCTAAGACAGGTTGTAAGGTTGTCTGAGCATGTCTCTGGTTGGTCAGTTCTAAGACAGGTTGTAAGCTTGTCTGAGCATGTCTCTGGTTGGTCAGTTCTAAGACAGGTTGTAAGCTTGTCTGAGCATGTCTCTGGTTGGTCAGTTCTAAGGCAGGCTGTAAGCTTGTCTGAGCATGTCTCTGGTTGGTCAGTTCTAAGGCAGGCTGTAAGCTTGTCTGAGCATGTCTCTGGCTGGTCAGTTCTAAGACAGATTGTAAGCTTGTCTGAGCATGTCTCTGTTTGGTCAGTTGTAAGACATGATGTAAGCTTGTCTGAGCATGTCTCTGGTTGGTCAGTTCTAAGACAGGTTGTAAGGTTGTCTGAGCATGTCTCTGGTTGGTCAGTTCTAAGACAGGTTGTAAGCTTGTCTGAGCATGTCTCTGGTTGGTCAGTTCTAAGACAGGTTGTAAGCTTGTCTGAGCATGTCTCTGGTTGGTCAGTTCTAAGGCAGGCTGTAAGCTTGTCTGAGCATGTCTCTGGTTGGTCAGTTCTAAGGCAGGCTGTAAGCTTGTCTGAGCATGTCTCTGGCTGGTCAGTTCTAAGACAGATTGTAAGCTTGTCTGAGCATGTCTCTGTTTGGTCAGTTGTAAGACATGATGTAAGCTTGTCTGAGCATGTCTCTGGTTGGTCAGTTCTAAGGCAGGCTGTAAGCTTGTCTGAGCATGTCTCTGGTTGGTCAGTTCTAAGGCAGGCTGTAAGCTTGTCTGAGCATGTCTCTGGTTGGTCAGTTCTAAGACAGGCTGTAAGCTTGTCTGAGCATGTCTTTGGTTGGTCAGTTCTAAGACAGGCTGTAAGGTTGTCTGAGCATGTCTCTGGTTGATCAGTTCTGAGGGTGTCTGAGCATGTCTCTGGTTGGTCAGTTCTGAGGGTGTCTGAGCATATCTCTGGTTGGTCAGTTCTGATGGTGTCTGAGTATGTCTCTTTTTGGTCCGTCCTGAGGGTGTCTTAGCATGTCTCTGGTTGGTCAGTTCTGAGGGTGTCTGAGCATGTCTCTGGTTGGTCAGTTTTGAGGGTGTCTGTGCATGTCTCTGGTTGGTCAGTTCTGAGGGTGTCTGAGCATGTCTCTGATTGATCAGTCCTAAGGTTGTCTGAGCATGTATCTGGTTGATTAGGCCTAAGGTTGTAAGGTTGTCTGAGTCTTTCTCTGGTTGGTCGGTCCTTAGGTTGTAAGGTTGTCTGAGCATGTATCTGGTTGATCAGGCCTAAGGTTTTAAGGTTGTCTGAGCATGTCTCTGGTTGGTCAGTACTGAGTTTGTAAGATTGTCTGATCCTGTCTCTGGTTGGTCAGTCCTGAGGTGGTACGATTGTCTGAACATGTCTCTGGTTGGTCAGTCCTGAGGTTGTAAGATTGTCTGATCCTGTCTCTGGTTGACTGAGACTAAGGTTGATAGGTTGTCTGAGTATGTCTCTGGTTGGTCAGTCCTGAGGTGGTACGATTGTTTGAGCATGCTTCTGGCTAGTCATTCCTGAGTTTGTAAGATTGTTTGAGCATGTCTCTGGTTGACTGAGACTAAGGTTGAAAGGTTGTCTGAGTATGTCTCTGGTTGGTCAGGCCTAATGTTGTAAGGTTGTCTGAGCATGTCTCTGTTTGGTCAGTTGTAAGACATGCTGTAAGCTTGTCTGAGCATGTCTCTGGCTGGTCAGTTCTAAGGCAGGCTGTAAGCTTGTCTGAGCATGTCTCTGGTTGGTCAGTTCTAAGGCAGGCTGTAAGCTTGTCTGAGCATGTCTCTGGTTGGTCAGTTCTAAGACAGGCTGTAAGCTTGTCTGAGCATGTCTTTGGTTGGTCAGTTCTAAGACATGCTGTAAGGTTGTCTGAGCATGTCTCTGGTTGGTCAGTTCTAAGACAGGCTGTAAGGTTGTCTGAGCATGTCTCTGGTTGGTCAGTTCTGAGGGTGTCAGAGCATTTCTCTGGTTGGTCCGTCCTGAGGGTGTCTGAGCATGTCTCTGGTTGGTCCGTCCTGAGGGTGTCTGAGCATGTCTTTTGTTGGTCCGTCCTGAGGGTGTCTGAGCATGTCTCTGGTTGGTCAGTTTTGAGGGTGTCTGTGCATGTCTCTGGTTGGCCAGTTCTGAGGGTGTCTGAGCATGTCTCTGGTTGGTCAGTCCTGAGGGTGTAGGGTTGTCTGAGGATGTCTCTGGTTGGTCAGTCCTGAGGGTGTCTGAGCATGTCTCTGATTGATCAGTCCTAAGGTTGTCTGAGCATGTATCTGGTTGGTCAGTTCTAAGACAGGTTGTAAGCTTGTCTGAGCATGTCTCTGGTTGGTCAGTTCTAAGACAGACTGTAAGCTTGTCTGAGCATGTCTCTGGCTGGTCAGTTCTAAGACAGGTTGTAAGCTTGTCTGAGCATGTCTCTGGTTGGTCAGTTCTAAGACAGTTTGTAAGCGTGTCTGAGCATGTCTCTGGTTGGTCAGTTCTAAGACAGACTGTAAGCTTGTCTGAGCATGTCTCTGGCTGGTCAGTTCTAAGACAGGTTGTAAGCTTGTCTGAGCATGTCTCTGTTTGGTCAGTTGTAAGACATGCTGTAAGCTTGTCTGAGCATGTCTCTGGTTGGTCAGTTCTAAGGCAGGCTGTAAGCTTGTCTGAGCATATCTCTGATTGGTCAGTTCTAAGGCAGGCTGTAAGCTTGTCTGAGCATGTCTCTGGCTGGTCAGTTCTAAGACAGATTGTAAGCTTGTCTGAGCATGTCTCTGTTTGGTCAGTTGTAAGACATGCTGTAAGCTTGTCTGATCATGTCTCTGGTTGGTTAGTTCTAAGGCAGGCTGTAAGCTTGTCTGAGCATGTCTCTGGTTGGTCAGTTCTAAGGCAGGCTGTAAGCTTGTCTGAGCATGTCTCTGGTTGGTCAGTTCTAAGACAGGCTGTAAGCTTGTCTGAGCATGTCTTTGGTTGGTCAGTTCTAAGACAGGCTGTAAGGTTGTCTGAGCATGTCTCTGGTTGATCAGTTCTGAGGGTGTCTGAGCATGTCTCTGGTTGGTCAGTTCTGAAGGTGTCTGAGCATATCTCTGGTTGGTCAGTTCTGATGGTGTCTGAGTATGTCTCTTTTTGGTCCGTCCTGAGGGTGTCTTAGCATGTCTCTGGTTGGTCAGTTCTGAGGGTGTCTGAGCATGTCTCTGGTTGGTCAGTTTTGAGGGTGTCTGTGCATGTCTCTGGTTGGTCAGTTCTGAGGGTGTCTGAGCATGTCTCTGGTTGATCAGTTCTGAGGGTGTCTGAGCATGTCTCTGGTTGGTCAGTCCTGAGGGTGTCTGAGCATGTCTCTGATTGATCAGTCCTAAGGTTGTCTGAGCATGTATCTGGTTGATTAGGCCTAAGGTTGTAAGGTTGTCTGAGTCTTTCTCTGGTTGGTCGGTCCTTAGGTTGTAAGGTTGTCTGAGCATGTATCTGGTTGATCAGGCCTAAGGTTTTAAGGTTGTCTGAGCATGTCTCTGGTTGGTCACTACTGAGTTTGTAAGATTGTCTGATCCTGTCTATGGTTGGTCAATCCTGAGGTGGTACGATTGTCTGAACATGTCTCTTGTTGGTCAGTCCTGAGGTTGTAAGATTGTCTGATCCTGTCTCTGGTTGACTGAGACTAAGGTTGAAAGGTTGTCTGAGTATGTCTCTGGTTGGTCAGGCCTAAGGTTGTAAGGTTGTCTGAGCATGTCTCTGGCTGGTCAGTTCTAAGGCAGGCTGTAAGCTTGTCTGAGCATGTCTCTGGCTGGTCAGTTCTAAGGCAGGCTGTAAGCTTGTCTGAGCATGTCTCTGGTTGGTCAGTTCCAAGACAGGCTGTAAGCTTGTCTGAGCATGTCTTTGGTTGGTCAGTTCTAAGACAGGCTGTAAGGTTGTCTGAGCATGTCTCTGGTTGGTCAGTTCTGAGGGTGTCTGAGCATTTCTCTGGTTGGTCCGTCCTGAGGGTGTCTGAGCATGTCTTTTGTTGGTCCGTCCTGAGGGTGTCTGAGCATGTCTCTGGTTGGTCAGTTTTGAGGGTGTCTGTGCATGTCTCTGGTTGGTCAGTTCTGATGGTGTCTGAGCATGTCTCTGGTTGGCCAGTTCTGAGGGTGTCTGAGCATGTCTCTGGTTGGTCAGTCCTGAGGGTGTAGGGTTGTCTGAGGATGTCTCTGGTTGGTCAGTCCTGAGGGTGTCTGAGCATGTCTCTGATTGATCAGTCCTAAGGTTGTCTGAGCATGTATCTGGTTAATTAGGCCTAAAGTTGTAAGGTTGTCTGAGTTTTTCTCTGGTTGATCAGGCCTAAAGTTGTAAGGTTGTCTGAGCATGTCTCTGGTAGATCAGGTCTAAGGTTGTAAGGTTGTCTGAACATGTCTCTGGTTGGTTAGTCCTGGGGGGTGTCTGAGCATGTCTCTGGTTGATCAGTCCTGATGTTGTAAGGTTGTCTGAGCATGTCTCTGGTTGGTCAGTCCTGAGGGTGTAGGGTTGTCTGAGGATGTGTCTGGTTGGTCAGTCCTGAGGGTGTCTGAGCATGTCTCTGATTGATCAGTCCTAAGGTTGTCTGAGCATGTATCTGGTTGATTAGGCCTAAAGTTGTAAGGTTGTCTGAGTCTTTCTCTGGTTGATCAGGCCTAAAGTTGTAAGGTTGTCTGAGCATGTCTCTGGTAGATCAGGTCTAAGGTTGTAAGGTTGTCTGAGCATGTCTCTGGTTGGTTAGTCCGGGGGGAAGGGGGGGGGGGGGGTGTCTGAGCATGTCTCTGGTTGATCAGTCCTGATGTTGTAAGGTTGTCTGAGCATGTCTCTGGTTGGTAAGTCCTGAGGTTGTAAGGTTGTCTGAGCCTTTCTCTGGTTGATCAGGCATAAGGTTGTTAGATTGTCTGATCCTGTCTCTGGTTGGTCAGGCCTAAGGTTGTAAGGTTGTCTGATTCTGTCTCTGGTTGGTCAGTCCTGAGGTTGTAAGGTTGTCTGAGAATGTCTCTGGTTGGTCAGGCCTAAGGTTGTAAGGGTGTCTGAGCATGTCTCTGGTTGGTCAGTCCTGAGGTTTTAAGGTTGTCTGAGCATGTCTCTGGTTGTTAGGTCCTGAGGTTGTAAGGTTGTCTGAGCCTTTCTCTGGTTGATCAGTCCTAAGGTTGTAAGGTTGTCTGAGCCTTTCTCTGGTTGGTCAGTCCTGAGGTTCTAAGGTTGTCTGAGCATGTCTCTGGTTGACTGAGACTAAGGTTGAAAGGTTGTCTGAGCATGTCTCTGGTTGGTCAGGCCTAAGGTTGTAAGGTTGTCTGAGCCTTTCTCTGGTTGATCAGTCCTAAGGTTGTAAGGTTGTCTGAGCCTTTCTCTGGTTGGTCAGTCCTGAGGTTGTAAGGTTGTCTGAGCATGTTTCTGGTGTACTGAGACTAAGGTTGAAAGGTTGTCTGAGCATGTCTCTGGTTGGTCAGTCCTGAGGTTGCAAGATTGTTTGAGCATGTCTCTGGTTGACTGAGACTAAGGTTGAAAGGTTGTCTGAGCATATCTCTGGTTCGTCAGGCCTAAGGTTGTAAGGTTGTTTGAGCATGCCTCTGGCTGGTCCGTCCTGAGTTTGTAAGATTGTTTGAGCATGTCTCTGGTTGACTGAGACTAAGGTTGAAAGGTTGTCTGAGCATGTCTCTAGTTGGTCAGGCCTAATGTTGTAAGGTTGTCTGAGCATGTCTCTGTTTGGTCAGTTGAAAGACAAGCTTTAAGCTTATCTTATCATGTCTCTGGTTGATCAGTTCTGAGGGTGTCTGAGCATGTCTCTATTTTGTCCGTCCTGAGGGTGTCTGAGCATGTCTCTGGTTGGTCCGTCCTGAGGGTGTATGTGCATGTCTCTGGTTGGTCAGTTTTGAGGGTGTCTGTGCATGTCTCTGGTTGGTCAGTTCTGAGGGTGTCTGAGCATGTCTCTGGTTGGCCAGTTCTGAGGGTGTCTGAGCATGTCTCTGGTTGGTCAGTTCTGAGGGTGTCTGAGCATGTCTCTGGTTGGCCAGTTCTGCGGGTGTCTGAGCATGTCTCTGGTTGGTCAGTCCTGAGGGTGTAGGGTTGTCTGAGGATGTCTCTAGTTGGTCAGTCCTGAGGGTGTCTGAGCATGTCTCTGATTGATCAGTCCTAAGGTTGTCTGAGCATGTATCTGGTTGATTATGCCTAAAGTTGTAAGGTTGTCTGAGTCTTTCTCTGGTAGATCAGGTCTAAGGTTGTAAGGTTGTCTGTGCATGTCTCTGGTTGGTTAGTCCTGGGGGGTGTCTGAGCATGTCTCTAGTTGGTCAGTCCTGATGTGATAAGGTTGTCTGAGCATGTCTCTGGTTGGTCAGTCCTGATGTTGTAAGGTTGTCTGAGCATGTCTCTGGTTGGTCAGTCCTGATGTTGTAAGGTTGTCTGAGCATGTCTCTGGTTGGTCAGTCCTGATGTTGTAAGGTTGTCTGAGCATGTCTCTGGTTGGTAAGACCTGAGGTTGTAAGGTTGTCTGAGCCTTTCTCTGGTTGATCAGGCCTAAGGTTGTAAGGTTGTCTGAGCATGTCTCTGGTTGGTCAGTCCTGGGGTTGTAAGGTTGTCTGAGCCTTTCTCTGGTTGATCAGGCCTAAGGTTGTAAGGTTGTCTGAGCATGTCTCTGGTTGGTCAGTCATGAGGTTGTAAGGTTGTCTGAGCCTTTCTCTGGTTGATCAGGCCTAAGGTTGTAAGGTTGTCTGAGCATGTCTCTGGTTGACCGAGACTAAGGTCTAAAGGTTGTCTTGGCATGTCTCTGGTTGGTAAGTCCTGATGTTGTAAGAATGTATGAGAATGTCTCTTCATTTAACCCTGTCTCTGGTTGATCATTCCTAAGGTTGTCAGGTTGTCTGAGAATGTCTCTCCATTTGACCCTGTCCTCTGCAGCTCTCTTCATTCCAACAGAGGCTTTAATACCTCTGCATGCCTAAGATGTAAACGTGAGACCTGCTCGCCCCCATGTTCTTTTCCCGCGCATTTTGCTCAGGTCTAGTTCTTGATTGTGTTCTCTATCGCGGAATAAAAACCATACCCTTCCATGTCTGAATATTCTTATTGGTTTCCACTAAACCACCACAGTTTCGCTTCGAATTTTGTTGTTTTTTACCTTCCTGGTTACTAAATCCCTTTGTCTCCACTTACTTACTAAAATGTATTTGATCTCGCGCCGCACAAATGACTTCTCTGGCTGTTAGCAGGATAACCGTCCCTTTATTTTCTGGGTCAACGGTTTTTAATATCTTGGATTGATTGTCAGTGATGAAGGATCAAAATGTGAGGTATTGGCCAGAATAGCACAGACAATAAAAGCTTGCACGGCTTAACAAAATCTGGCAAGATAAACGGTTAGCACTACGTACGAAAATCAGATTAATGCGTACACTGGTCCTGTCAATATTTTTCTATGCGTGTGAGACATGGACAGTTCAGCTGACCTTCAACGAAGGATACAGGCCTTGGAGATGAGATGTTTCCGAAGACTTTTAAACGTCACGTACAAAGATCGAGTTACAAACGAGGAAATCCGAAATAGAATTACGACGGCAATAGGGCCTTTCGAAGATCTCTTGGCAACTGTCAAAAGAAGGAAACTCACTTGGTACGGTCACATATCGAGATCAAATGGTCTTGCAAACACAATCCTCCACGGAAAGGTGCATGGCAGACGACGAAGAGGCCGGCCCAAAAAGAGATGGGAGGACAACATAAAAGAATGGACCAGTTTCCGACCAGAAGAGTGACAGGCAGCGGCTTCTGACAGAGAGGGAGGGCGTGGAGTTGTGAGGATGTCTTCATGTGTGCCCCAACGACCTTACCGGTTACGGGATGACCTGACCTGGCCTGACCAACGGTCTAAAGTAGCAAGTAAGACAACTGTGTTTGAGAATACTCACAAGTCTCGACATCGTTTGTAATTGTGTCCCCTTTGTTGCTGTCGAAGCGGAACCTTCTGTTCAGGAGGTCAGTTGCCGTAGCTTCCACAACCTTCCAGGCGTACAAGATGTCCTCATCAATGGCGTGCTCCGTACAGAGGGCAAATCTGAATGACAGATGAGCTCATTTGATAAATGTCAGCATGGAACGGGTGATCGGGCGGTTAACACGCCTGTTTCATAACAAATAAGATACACATCTGATTAAGTAGTATGTGTTTTTCTTATGAATATAATGTCATCTTCTCGTTCGCTTTGGATGAGTGCGTTGCATTGTGTTTAGCACCTAACGACTGAGTGCGTCCGACTTCAGAAAAAATTTCATAAAAATGCTCTACAAGTGCACGATTTTGTTTCTGTTTTTTGAATGTGTGAACAAATGCACGTTTCAGCTGTGAGCCGCACCAGTAACCGTTGCGGCACACCCTTCCCCTTTAACCCAGGTAATATAAACGCACTGACTATACGCCTAGCATCAGGGACAAAAAGAAATATATAGATCACGACACAAACCACCCCACCACCCACTTTCTCGTAGAGCTCCAGAAAACAGGCTGTGTGACTGCAGTGGCGATACTTAAATCTTCACAGTGGTGACCTCACTGAGGAATCTCACATTGCACTACAGTCTGAAGTAGGACGGTCCACCTTCTCATGTACACCTCGTAATGTAGGGATGAGTCACTATAACCTGACACCAAATAGACGTCGTCTTGACTAACTCAGTATGAGTGGCTTCCAGCAACAACTGCGTGGCGGAAACTGTTGGAGCAAGCGGCACTTATTTCTCAACCATGTAAATCCTCTATGCAGAACACAGCATAATGGAATAAATGCCTTTAAAAAAATATAGACAGACATTTGAAATGTTTAGATCTTAGATATAGACATACATTTGAAAACGTATTTGTTTTATACAGACATACATTTGAAAACATATTTGTTTATTACAGACGCATTTGAAAACATTTTTGAATAACATTTAAAAGACATCTTTGTTTGATACAGGCATACGTTATAAAAACATATTTATTTGATACAGTCTTACATTTATAAAAACATATTTGTTTTAAGACAGACAGACATTTAAAATGTATATTTACTTGAAATAAACAAACGTTTCAAATAAAATTATGAGAGAGATAGAGACGTAGATTAGGAGTCTACCAATATTATAGCAAAATGGACATAAATACCATAGACAGACACACACACACACACACATATATATATATATATATATATATATATATATATATATATATATATATATATATATATATATATATATATATATATATATATATAACATAAATATATGGACTAAAACGACAGATATTGAGCTGACATACATTGGACAAACATAATTTATTTTATGTATACATTGAGCAAGATAAACAGACATACATCTGACAGAGAGAGACACTAGACAGACAGATATTGAACAAAGAGACAGACAGACGTTGGACAGGGAGACAGGTATTGGACAGACTGACAAATATCAGAGAATGAGAAAGAAAGGTACTGAACAGATATACATAAATTTGACAGACAGAGAGGCGTTGGGCAAAGATGCAGACACAAAATCGACAAGAGAGACAAACGTACATTAGCAGAGAGATACATACCGGCATTGAACAGACAATGGACAGAAATACAAGAATTTGAACAGAGAGGTTGGCATACATTGAACATACCATAAAATAAAGACAGACACACATTGAACAGATAGACAGACAGGCAGTCATACATATATTGATCCGACAGAGAGACATACATTGATAAGACACAGATTAAACATACAGACATAGAGTAGACAGACAATCAGACAGATGGGCAAACATATAGCACAGACAAATAGACACATGGGCAGACATAGAACAGAGACAGACAAGCAAATAGATCGTCATAAATAGAACACAGACAAACAGACAAGCAGACAGACGGACAGACATAGAACAGACAGGCAAGCATACAGATGGACAGACATAGCACACAGACAGACATGCAGACTGATGGGCAGACATACCACACATATAGACAAGCAGACATATGGGCAGACACTGAGCAGACAGGCAAGCAGACAGATGGGCAGACAAAGAACACAGACAAGCAGACAGATGGGCAGACAAAGAACACAGACAAGCAGACAGATGGACAGACAAAGAACACAGATAGACAAACAGACAGATGGGCAGATATAGAACACAGACAAGCAGATAGATGGACAAAGAACACAGATAGACAAGCAGACAGATGGGTAGACATAGAACACAGACAGGCAAACAGACAGATGGGCAGACATAGAACACAAATTGACAAGCAGACAGATGGGCAGACATAGAACACGGATAGACAAGCGGACAGATGGGCAGACATAGAACACAGACAGGTAAGCAAACAGATGGGTAGACATAGACCTTAGATAGACAAGCGGACAGATGGGCAGACATATAACACAGACAGGCAAGCAGACATATGGACAGACACACAACAGACAGGTACACTCGTACCGTATGATGTAGTGTTCGTTCAGCATGGCAGGAACCATGTGTAGCTTCCCTGCGTCATTGATAATCTTCAGCAGTTTCTGGGTCAAGGTGTTAGGGCCCTGCAAATTAAGGTCAAGTCTAAGAGAGTCACATGGCACAGTGCACGACAAATCCCGGGCGCCTGGTCTCCATGGCTACTACAAATGATGCTATGACATCTAACATGGCAGGACCAGTGCCCCAAAACCAAAACCAACCAGAAACCTAACTACTCAATAAAATCCATCTGCTCACTAAAATCCTTCTCGTCCACCAACATGCACCAACTACTAAAATCTCACCTAATTTCACTAACACCACTAAAATCCTTCTCGTCCACCAACATGCACCAACTACTAAAATCTCACCTAATTTCACTAACACCACTAAAATCCTTCTCGTCCACCAACATGCACCAACTACTAAAATCTCACCTAATTTCACTAACACCACTAAAATCCTTGTCGTCCACCAACATGCACCAACTACTAAAATCTCACCTAATTTCACTAACACCACTAAAATCCTTGTCGTCCACCAACATGCACCAACTACTAAAATCTCACCTAATTTCACTAACACCACTAAAATCCTTCTCGTCCACCAACATGCACTAACTACTAAAATCTCACCTAATTTCACTAACACCACTAAAATCCTTCTCGTCCACCAACATGCACCAACTACTAAAATCTCACCTAATTTCACTAACACCACTAAAATCCTTGTCGTCCACCAACATGCACCAACTACTAAAATCTCACCTAATTTCACTAACACCACTAAAATCCTTGTCGTCCACCAACATGCACCAACTACTAAAATCTCACCTAATTTCACTAACACCACTAAAATCCTTCTCGTCCACAAACATGCACTAACTACTAAAATCTCACCTAATTTCACTAACACCACTAAAATCCACCTGCACCAGAAACCACCTCCTCCCACAGCAACCATCTCGTCCACCAATATCCACCAAAGCCAACCAGCCCTACCTTTAACAACATTGAGGTCAAGTAAGACTTACAATTAGACGGAAGCATACAAGACCCATGGTGACGTCACCGAAGACTTCAAACCGCTCGTCCGCCTGTATGTTCTTCTCCATGAGCTTAGCAAGCCGGCAGTGCTAAACAAACAAGTAAATACTAAATACGTGTTCAAAGGAAACCGGACCAAACTGGAACAAGTGAACATTAGTACGACGCGCAAGATGACGTCACTTCTGGTGTAAACAGCATATACCAGCTGTCAAATTTGCAAAATGTCATTATCCTTCGACTCATACTTTCCTCAGCAGACCGTTGAAAACATGGTGGGTGTGATACGGAGTCCGTTCAGAGTTGATCAGCGAGTGGTGCTTCGGTTTCTAACAGCAGAAGGATATCGACCAATTGACATTCATCGCATAATGTAGGAAGTGTATGGTGACAAAAGTGTGTCCAAGACAACAGTGAAGAACTGGACAACAATATTTAAAGAAGGACGTGAGTTAACGCAACAATATGCGCCTGGCCTGATCTCGGAAGATCTTTCGTTAACTCACGTAATTCTTTAAACTTCACTGTTGCCGTCGACACACTTTTGTCACCATACACGGTCTGCATTCTGAGATAAATGGCAACTGGTCGACATCCTTCAGCTATTAGAAACCGAATCATCGTTCACTGATCAACTCTGGACGGATTCCGTATCAAATCCGCCATGTTTTCAACGATCTGCTGAGGAAACTTTGAGTCAGAGGATAATGACATTTTGCAAACTTGACGGTTGGTATGTGCTGTTTACACCATAAGAGACGTCATCTTGCGCGTCGTACGTATGTTCACTTTTTCCAGTTTGGTCCGGTTTCATTTGAACACGCCTAATACATCGTTTTTAAATTTGCAATTAAAGCAAAGAAATATATCTTATTCTGTGTTTGAACATAAATATGATATTTCCCTCGTACACTACAGCTTATTCCTCAAATATGTATTTCCATAAGTAGGCCCCAACAACATTTAGATAAAGCTCGTCTCTCAAGAAACGAACAACAGCACGATGCGGTGGTTAATTAAAGCCCGGAAAACAAGAGACCCCTGGTTTCAATGGAGGTGAAATCCAGCGCCTAGTCCTATAGGAACGTACTATAAGCTCGGTGGTTCCATGTACACGCTGTGCATGTAACAACATGTCAATCAAAGACCTCACCTACCTACCTCCAGGCCTTGTAAGCCACAGTCAATTCTTCCTCGTGCAGTACACGACCTATCATGCCATCATGAAATTGGTGGACAATTGCAATGAATTTGCTGAGTCAGATCGACAAGAACTGTGTACACGTCACAATTCTGTTCTTGACATTTCTCTTCCAGTTGACGTGCTGCATATATCATGTCAACTATCCCATGACCCGCACGAAAACCAAACTGACTCATGGGGGGAACCCTGCTTATGGTGTGCATGCAGATGATTGAGCAAGACTCGGGACAGAATTGTGCATGCGATTGACAGCACACAGATAGCCATGTGATTGACAGCACACAGATAGCCATGTGATTGACAGCACACAGATAGCCATGTGATTGACAGCACACAGATACCCATGTGATTGACAGCACACAGATACCCATGTGATTGACAGCACACATATACCCATGTGATTGACAGCACACAGATACCCATGTGATTGAGGATTGTTCTTGTTTGTACAAGTGTACAAATAGGGCATCCTTCATCGCCCGTGGAAGTGTCTCTTTCCAAATGCAACGAAAGAGTGTAATCAGTTCCTGATAAAGATCTTCTGCTTGGAAAATATCTGCAGGGACGCAATTAGAACTGCATGCCTTGCCTTTGGACATTGAGCTGATAGTGGTCCTTCCCTTCACTTGGCCTCAGTGCGCTCAAGGTCAAGCTTCTGCGTGAGGTCACGACCCTAAATCTACCTATTCGTGGACGATTTAGCCCTAAACACGTGTTCAGAAAAATATATGCAGTTCACCATGGCGAAGTTTTTGGCGGCACGCAGTAACTTTGGTCTCACGATCAACACTAGGAAAACGGAGGTACTCTTCCAGCCTGCCCCTGGGAGCCCGTACATAGAACAAAATATTACTGTACAGAACCAACGTCATCAGTCACTTGCTAGCTTCACCTACCTAGGCAGTACTCTGACCAGTCAGTCGCTAGCTTCACCTACCTAGGCAGCACTCTCTCTCTCTCTCTCTCTCTCACTCTCTCTCTCTCTCTCTACAGAGGCGAAAATTGACTGTGAGGTCAATAACAGGATTGCTTAAGGCGAGCTCGGCTTTTGGGAGGCTCCAAGCAAATGTCTGGAACCGACAAGGCATCAGTGTCGCGACCAAGATAAAAGTGTATCGTGTTGTAGTGTCATCAACTCTGCTGTATGTCTGTGAGACATGGACAGTGCATATCACACATGTCGGACAGCTCAATCGTTTTCACGTGAGTTTTCTGTGTAGGTTGCTCGGGATTAGGTGGCAGGACAAAATGGCTAACTCTTAAATTATTAGCAATACTAACATGTTGCGCAATCCATACATTTCTGCAAAATAACTCACCAAATGATGGACTAGACATGTTGCTCGCATGCCAGTTGAGCGCATCACCAAGCGGCTGTTAAATGTTGAGCTGACAATAGGCAGACGCCCACTAGAGGGAGGGACGCAGAAGAAACGCTACAGAGACTCCTTGAAACTGTCTCTGAGACGCTTCAATATTAATGTCACCTTCTGGTAGATGCTTGCACAGAACCGCACCACCTGGCGCGTTACTATCACCGATGGTGCTCAGATCGTAGAGAGTACATATATCACGGAGACTCAGCGAAAGCGTGCTGTCGTAACAAACAATACTCACAACGATACCACAGCCGTCTCTCCACATGTGTGCCCCGAATGTGGCAGTGTGTGCCGTTCCATGATTGGTCAATCCGCTGTAAAAATCCCTTTACTTTCACACTCTTTCAGTTCTGTAAGACCAATCTACTATCATTACCTCTGTAAGACCAGTCTGCTATCATTACCTCTGTAAGACCAGTCTACTATCATTACCTCTGTAAGACCAGTCTACTATCATTACCTTTGTAAGACCAGTCTACTATCATTACCTCTGTAAGACCAGTCTACTATCATTACCTCTGTAAGACCAGTCTACTATCATTACCTCTGTAAGACCAGTCTACTATCATTAACTCTGTAAGACCAGTCTACTATCATTACCTCTGTAAGACCAGTCTACTATCATTACCTCTGTAAGACCAGTCTACTATAATTACCTCTGTCATCACACCATTGCCATACCTCCACTTTCTCAAAACTATATGCTTCTTCACTCCATTGTCATACCGATGCACTTTCTCATTTTTCTTTGTAACGCCCCGTAATGAAAGTCATACTGATGAACTCTCACAAGTCCCTCTGTAACTTCTCGCTCTCCCATCTCTCTCATACCTCTCCGACACTACACTCACACACAACTGGAATGTCCAACAACGTTCCTCTCTCACTCACCTCCCTGATCCTGTTCTGAAGTCCTTCAATACCGTATGTTCTGACGACAAACCACAACTTGAGAGCTCTAAACCTACGACTCAGGGGGATAGCCCAGTGCTAGCAACAATCACCGAAAAACAATGATGTTAAAAAATCAATCAATGCATCAAAATATCAATCAATACATCAACAAATAAATCAATTAAAACCTCGTCATGTCCCTGTGGAGCACAGATCTCCAAAACATACACACTCGTTTCTCCTGTCCTGATTCATAGGTTCCAGCTTTGTCAACGGCTTATATGTTTTCATTAAGTTTGTACTGAGCTCCTTCAAGTTTCTTTTGGTCTGCCTCTATTTCATTTTTTAGGTAGCCGCGTAGCGCAGTGATTTGCGCGCTGGATTCGCATCTGAGTAATCCTGGGTTCATTCCCCAGTTAATGCGAAATTTTTTTATCGGTAACGGTTCAGTCGGGAAGTAAAGGCGGCGATAATTATTATACCAGTTCAATACTTATATTCGGTGGAAGTATACGTGTATGAAATGATGCACCTTTCTGGCTGTTGTTCCGTTTGTTTCAAAGTCACACAAAAGGATCCAGATCGGAAATTAAGAAATATTTTTTTTAGTCAGTGAGTTGTGAATGCTTGGAATACAATGCTACAGGAAATAGTAGACAGGGTCAGTTAATACATTCAAGAATAACTTGATGCACATAGTTATTTCTAGAAGAATCGGAGTAAAAGAAAGGTGTATACAGACTCTGCAGTCTTCTAAACCGATTTTAAAAAATTAAGTTAAGTTTTTCGGGTATGTAAGAGAAAAGGCGGTTTGGAGCGCGTTGTGAAAACGGGAAAGATAGCAGTAAAGAGAGACAGAGGAAGGCTGAGAGAGAAGATGTTGGACAGTCTGAGAGAATGGCACGTGCGACAATCAACAACAGAGTTGTAAACGACACACGTGATAGAAACGGATTTAGGTCCATGATCTCCAACGCCAACCGGCAGGGCACCTAATGATGACGAAGTTAAGTTCAGTTCAGTTCAGTTAAGTTAAGAGGTTCAAATTATAATTTAGAATGTACAAGTGGATCAACCACTACCTCAAACAAAGAACGGCCAGAGTCCAAGTACAAGGGCAGATGAGCAAAAAGGTGACACTCGAGCAGGGAGTACACCAAGGGGGAGTACTGTCACCCACATTCTTCCTGGTGTATATAAACGACATTACAGAGAATATACCAAGAAGAGTCCATAGTTCAGTGTTTGCAGACGATCTGGCTATGTGGACCTCTGAAAAGAATCTCACCATAGCAAGAAATCGGATGCAGCAGGTCCTAAAATCGCTGGAAGAGTGGGCAAACTCATGGCTTGTCAAAATAAACGAGGAGAAAACCACATGCACAATATTCTCGCTTTCAATCAAACCACAAAACACCAAATTAAGTCTAAATGGCAAATTGCTGCAGCCAAACGACAACCCAAACTATCTGGGAGTCACATTTGATCGGCGCATGACATGGAAAAGTCAGATCGAGAGAAACCGAATGAGAGCCAGAGAAAGAATGGCAATCATGAGGAAACTAGCTGGCACAAGCTGGGGAGCAGACGAAAGTATACTAAAGAAACTGTACACTGGAAGAGTGAGACCAGTTCTCGAGTATGGCATTTCGGCATGGACAACAGCAGCAAAGGCGAACTTCGATAAAGTTAACAAACTTCAAAACCAAGCCATGAGAGTTATAACAGGAGGCATGAAGTCAACGCCAATTGTAGAACTTGAAAAGATTACAAAACAGCAACCCATGACCGATAGAAGAGACTGCAGAGCCCAGCAGCAAGCAGAGAAACTCCGAAGACTGACTGACCACCCAATGCACCAGAGACTAAACAATTTGGGAACTGGGAAACTAAAGCGGAGAAACTTTGCAGAAATAGCCAAAGCAAAGATGCACGAAGATCCCATAAACGCACTAACAACACCAAAACCCATCACTACTGTACGAAAACCTACCTGGAGGCAGGATATATTTCCAGAGGTGGTAGAAAATATACCAGGTATAGGAAACAAAAACTGCCAGATTGAAAAAGAAAGGAGAGATACTACCATAAGCTTTATATCGAAAAACTACCCAAGCATGGACTGGACCCATGCATACACCGACGGTTCTGTAACAAACACTACACAGAACGGAAGGGCAGGAGCATTCCTGAACCTACCAAATGGCAGAAAAATGACACTGTCATTCGCTACTGGTAAGTACACAAGCAATTTCAGAGCGGAGGCAGAGGCACTGAGGGCGGCAGTGGAAGAAATGGTGACACATAAAGAAAATGAAAGCCATATAGTCCTGCTTACAGATGTTCTGGCCGTAGTCACAGCACTAAAAAGCCAGAAAAACACTGAGCTTAATGACTAAAGAGCAGCACTCTGTCAACTATGCCAGCAGTCCGCACCAAAAAGGGTAGTGGTACAGTGGGTCCCATCACACTGCAACATCCAAGGCAACGAGGAGGCAGACAGACTGGCAAAAGAAGGTGCAAGAGTACCACAAACAGATACTAGTATGACGTACGAAGAGTCAAAACGGCTTATTAAAGCCAGATACATGACCAAATGGGAAACTGAACATACCGGCTACACCAAAAACGATGCCTATTACCAGTTCAACAGAAGAGAGCAGGTCGTTGTCTTCAGACTTCGCACTGGCCACAATAGACTGAGGTACCACCTATTCAACAAATTGAAGATAGGTGGTACCGACGAATGCCCGTGTGGTACCGGTAAAATGACCGCTGAACATCTGCTGCAGAACTGCCCGACATACGAGGATCAGAGAAAGCAGATGTGGCCATCACCAGTGGAACCACAAGAGAAGCTCTATGGCAGTGTCGACAGCCTCAGGATGACCGCCGCTTTTTTCGAAAAAATAATGGTTACTGTCTGACTGCGTACGAAGAAGAAGAAATTTAAATTTTAATTGTAATTTTAATTTTTGTATTGGACTTATTTTCTGTATATTTTCAGAAGTTTCGCAAATGCAGTGAGGGCTCCTCGAAGGTAATACGAGATATAACTGTACTTTGATATCTTTATTCCTATAATAGGAACATGGGTGTATAGTTTATAACTGCTTTTCACAGCTTTATCATCACAGTCATCAGCACCATCATCATCATCACACATACAATACCATCACTCTTCACATTCCCTTTCTCTATTGCCTCGTAACCAAAAAAAACCAATAAGCTGTGGCGGAAATGTGAATTAAAATAAAAAGTATACATATTTGGATAGATGTGGTTCAGCTACCGCGCAGGAACAAAAATAAGAAAGAAACCTACGTTCCGGCAAAAATACCTTCATCAGAGACTGCGGACAAGATATATAAATACTAGCTCATAGTGAATGTACGCATGTACGCATCAAACTGTGATATGAGCACATCAATAAATATTTGAAAAAGATGGTCTGACGTCCGCTTACCACACCGCGGGCGTACGTCAGCCACGGATTCACCGTTCACCTTTTATTCATGAATAATTACGCACGAAGACCGTTCAAATTGCCATTATTTTACTGCTAAATTCACCCCGCACATCTACACAGGTTTTTACCCGTTGAAAAATTATATGTTCGATAACAAATGGATTTTGAACTATTTACCTTCTAATTATGCTGATAGGAGTCAGCCGATGTTTTCGGAAGGGGTAAGTAGTTTGTTGTAATGGATTTTGTAAGATAGATTTGTTTATTTTGTTTATTTTGTTTATTTAGATGTAATAAATACGTTTGAATTGGATACTAACAGTTGAGTCGATATTATAAACACAGTACCGATACGTTGTTGTGGTTTCTAAGGATTTCTATTAGAGCGACTATGCCTAGCAGTCGATTCCAATTTTTTTATGTTTAAAATAAATTTTCACCTCCATCTTCTTGTATCTTAGAAACTAAGAAAAACAATTACACCAGAAAGTTCTTTATTCAATTGTGTCTCCACTCGCAACAAAATCATATTTAATGGCAAACAGAAAGGTTAGAGGTTCTCCAAGTAAAAAACCATCGGAAAATTTGAAATTTTTGAAATACTAATGTGGTATGGTAAAGGTAAAATGTCCGACGGTCAACATGGATTCCTCTAACTAAATATTTCTTGTTACGTCAGTATTGCTTACTTCTGTTATTTCGTTCACTGCGTTTTCAAAAGGCAGTAGGTGTTTGACATTAGAGTTTTTCAGAAGAAAATCGTCTTTCTGAGATACCCGTTCTTTTCTACCTAATGATGATATATCTACAACATCGTCGACACCAACTTCGTGAATACCAGCAGTAGTATTTGTCATGCGCAATGATGTTCCTTCAGATTCCATTAGCAACATACTCCTGAGTGCCAGCTGTGTGCACAACCATATGAAACTGTTGATCATCATCATTATATCTTAGTGTTCTCAGCGCTCAACGATGTTAGAAAAATGCTTCTTCGTCCGAGGCCAGATAAATGGAGCACGTTGTACGGCACTAGACAACAGCTGATAAATACATGCAGGTAACATTACATGGCATTGGGTAGGCGTGAAAGCCAGAATGGGGCTGGATCAAAAACAACAGCCACTAGCGCCAAGGCAATAAAAAAATATTTAAAAATTGCTAAAACAGAAAGTCTGATTTTTTTAAAACGTGAATTGAAACTACGTTACGATTAAAATGTCTTTATTTAGGGACAAAGGAACAAGGCAAGTTCAAACAACTAACACATCATGAGCGTTTTCATGATAAACAAACACTGGTACGGCTAATGTGTTGTAAGGACGTTCGAGTTAGACCAGCTCACTGAGCTCTATTCTTCTTCTTCTGCGTTCGTTCTCAATCTCTCACTACCAAGAGGCAGGGTGTAGTCTGGGGAGCGGAATGCGTTGTATCGGTAGGTTAACAGCTTGACTGCGATATTTGCACCTTTCGGTCCAACACATCCGTCTTCGACAGGACTCAGCTCTTGTGAGTTCGTTGTCATTCTTGAGAGTCTGATTTCATCTGTTATTGGTGGTGTCCGATGAAGACACTTTGGTTGTAAAGTATGTTTTTGTTCCTATGTGGAACATGATATATATTTCAATTCAAACATTTCAGGTCTCTGTAGAGCACCGATCTTAAACATATACAAGCCGCGGTCACCTATCCAGCGTCATTTCTCTGTTTCTTATATCCTGTACATGTGTCCCAGCCCTCTTCTCCATGCACGTTTTGATCTGCTCTTACTTCTCTTACCTTGGAGATTTCAGAACAGAGACTGTTTTGTATACGTAATGCGTAAGGTGGTTTCCTTAATATGAATATTGTCCAACTCGTTCTCCTCATGTTATACTGATACCTGTCTGGTTCTCTTCAACAGCTCCACATTGCTGATCTTTGCATACCATTGGCTTCACTTCATTAAGCGCAGGCACCCATTTATGAAAGTTACCTCTTTTCTTGCTGTGTTTGTTGAAGTTTCTTGGCTGTACAATAGAACGAAACTTACAATGGATTCGAAAATGTTAACTTATCTGTTGGACGTCATTTATTTTGTTTTTTAAATTTTCACAACAGAATGTAAGTTCCTCTTGTCTTTTGTATTGTTATTTTCATATCTCTATCTGTACCTCCTGCTTTGTTTATTTTACTACCAAAATAAATGAATGGTTTCAAAGATTGTTAGAGTGCGTCTATCAACAAATTGATTGTCGTTAGTTGTATTTATTCTCTATTTTGTTGTCTCTGGTTATTGAGCTATAAATGACTATGGTATTGAATCTTTTATTTGAAATTACAGTACAGCGTCAGTCTCGACCTATTATTCGCCACCCACATCATCATTCTTATAATCGTAGCACTTACCCGTAAGTCTATAGCCTTGTCTCCGTGCTTGTGTTGAAGATAAAGTGGGTCAACTGTTAGGGCAGTCGTCAGGTCGTCAACGCTGCGGACCCTGATGTGATAATGTTGTCAGTGGATGAGGAAAATGAACCACAATATGGAGGTATGAGTGATGGTACTGGTAGTTGTGACAGATGAAGCTGCAGTAGGTAGTAATGTTAAATGTAGTGTTTGTTGTTGTTGTAGTAGATGTTGAATTGTTTGCTGTTGTGGTTTTTGTTGTTGAAGTAAAAGCACTGTGGGGTAGTAGTCGTGGGGAGAGATAGCAAAAGAAACGATTCAAACACACTTTAAAAGTATTTATGAACAGTTTTGTAATTGATGTTGGTTCCTGTGAGCTATTTGCTCCGAGCAGCTCAGCTTGGCGCACTTCCATGGCAGAATGTGCTGACATCGCCGAACGGAGAATCATCCCAGCGACGAACAGACAAAGTGCAAGGCATAACGACAACCGACACGGTCTGTCTACGCCCAAAGTGGTGTGGGTTTGTCGAGCTGAGAACGGACTAATCGTAGGGGTAGTACCCATAAGAAGTTCTGCCCATCACGAACAAAGATGGCAACATGATCAAATATGGACGAGTGAGGGCGTGCATGGTGTTGTTCAGTTCTATTCTGGCTCTGCAACACTCGTACTGCAGGATGGACACACTTAGACTTAGCCTGGCGTTCCACGTGGCTACCTTTCAGGAGGCTCATGTCTCCATTGTGACATCTGAGATTTTCTGCTCAGCCAAGCAAGCACCCTATGTGATTGCGGAGTGTCATGCTGAGAAGTCCGACGCAAGAGACTCCCATGAGGCAACATAAATATGGAGACCTTTGAATAAGGCCGTTATTGAATCATTGTATAGTCTTTTAGGTCCGCCCAATGAACGATTATCTTACTTAAGTGCACCACAAACCAGTTGTTTACGTACCCGGTGGTCGGGCATGCAAACATGTTCAACCAACCAAACCTGATAGATCAGCAACAGAATGTACGTGCTGGGGAGATTGTTTTCCCTCCGGAGCACTCCATACGTGGGTACCCTTTCATGCCACTAGATCTTGAGCAGCCAGAGCAGAAAGCACATGTGATTGAGCCGTCTGGCATGACTGATGTACACCGTCCAGGTCTCGCAAGTGTATATCAGGGTGCTAAGAACAATGGCACGATATACTTGGACCTTGGTTTCAGAATTGATTTTCCGTCGATCCTAAACAGTTTCGGGTCGGCGGCAAATTCCGCCGCTGGCCCAGACAATCATTTTGTTGATTTCAGATCTCGAGCCTGTCTGTTAAGTGTACCCTTGCATTTAAATCCATTTAGCACCATTTGAAGTCGCGTACGTACAGTGATGGTCGGTTCCAGAGAGGGTTTAACTGGTGCAGGCTGGAACAGCACCGCAGTATTAGTTTTATGTATTATAAGACAAAACTAGAGCATACGTTTGAATATACGTTTACAGGGGACTGCATGTTGTGTCCTGGGCTTGTGCTCAGTGCACAGTAGTCAGTAATAGGATGTCAAAGACGGTTGTGTCTGACACCTTAGTGATGGATCGCTGACGCTTCAGATTGAGGAGTTCCCTGCACATCCTGTGGCTCATGTGGACTGTAGTTATGTAAGGTCATATCTGATAACACATATCAGACGATGTCGCATTTTCGCTTGCGATGGGCAATGTATTAGTAGTTGTTGTAGCAATAGTAGTTGTTTAGTGGTTGTTGCAATAGTAATAGAAGTAGTAGTAGTAGCAGAAGTAGTAGTAATAGTAGGAGTAGCTAGTAGTTGTGGTAGAGTAGTAGTAGTAGCAGTACTAGTAGTAGCATAGTAGTAATAGTGATAGCAGTAGTATTAGTAATAATAGTAGCTCTAGTAGTTGTTGTAGATGTAGTTGCAATTGTAGTAGTAATATTTGTTGTAGTAGTAGTTGTATTTGTTGTAGTAGTAGTAGCAGTAGTAGTAGTAGTAGTAGCAGAAGTTGTAGTAGGAGGAATAGTAGTTGTGTTGTTGTTTTAGCAATAGTAGCTGTTGAAGTGGTGGTGGAGGTGGTGGCGGTAACAATGGCTGTGTTGGTCAAATATGGTTGAAACAACATCATAAAACGTGAAACAGACAAAATACATGGGGTTCTTTTATTTGTATGCAGGTTTGACATACTAGATTCATAAATACAAAGCAAATATACCACACAATCAAAGGCATAAAGGATACCTGGCGAAGACTGATTGATCAAAAAGTTGAGAGAAAACATGACAACAGAACAATCAACAAATATTTTACCACAGCAAGGAACAATCAAAGTTCACTTGAAGCCATTTATTAGTGTTGAGACTGAAGGAGTTTACGTTCTGAAAAGAATTAGAATTAAATCAAGGTTTTTTTAAATCATCGACACAAACTATGTAGAGTAGGAATAAACGATCAATTTCTCTAACATCGACACAAGCAGGGAGAGGAGGCTTAACGATCAATTTCTCCAACATCGATACAAGCAGGGAGAAAAGGCTTAACGATCAATTTCTCCAACAACGACACACACCAAATCGAGTAAAGGTTAACGACCAGTCCCTCCAACATCGACTCAAGCAATGAAGAGAACGGGTTAACGACCAGTCCCTCCAACATCGACTCAAGCAATGAAGAGAACGGGTTAACGACCAGTCCCTCCAACATCGACTCAAGCAATGAAGAGAACGGGTTAACGACCAGTCCCTCTAACATCGACTCAAGCAATGACAAGAACGAGTTAACAACCAGTCCCTCCAACATCTGTCTGTCCCTTACTCGTTGCCTTATTTCTAATGTTCTGTATCGTCCTAACCAGTTTGTTACGTCATTCAATATCTGTTGAAATTGTTGAAATTGAATCGTGCTAAATGCATTTCAATCTTGGTGACGTGTATTTGATGGCGTGTTACAGTGGCTCTTCTAACATCTCCAGACGTACATGAGAAGGTTGACCAAAGTGTTCCTGACAGTAATGCAATGCGAGAATTCTCATTAAGCTTATTACAAATATGGGGGGTCATAGTATCGATTTTTAATTCGTTGGGCTGGCCAGACTGCGTAGGGACAGTCTGCTTCCAGGAAGCCTATGATGAAGTGAAGGTGAGGTCTTGATTAGTATGTTCAACTTGAACCTTATGCTATTCTTTGGCTGCCCTCTAGCAGTCCTCTCATGAGCTGCACTTCTATAGGTGCAAGTGATTTGTTTGCTTTTTCATGACTCGCTTTCATAATGCAATATTGGTTTTATACAACATTGCAGAACTATCTATCTCTCTCTCTCTCGCTCTCTTTCTCTCTCTCCCTCTCCCTTTCTCTCTCTCTCTCTCTCTCTCTCTCTCTCTCTCTCTCTCACGCATACACGTATTCTCATTGGCGCTGCCAAATTGTTAATATTCAGTTATAAACGTTAGGTATTTCAGTTAAACAACTGATAAGTTATGACATTCCTGATAATGACGATGGATCTGTACTGAGCTGTAAGAATGAAACCCAATGTCGTTGGTGAACAGAGTGGGACATATAAGAGTGAGAGACAAGGTCCTTGTTGAACAGAGTGGGACATACAAGAATGAGAGACAAGGTCGTTGGTGAACAGAGTGGGACATACAAGAATGAGAGACAAGGTCCTTGGTGAACAGAGTGGGACATACAAGAATGAGAGACAAGGTCGTTGGTGAACAGAGTGGGACATACAAGAATGAGAGACAAGGTCGTTGGTGAACAGAGTGGGACATACAAGAATGAGAGACAAGGTCCTTGGTGAACAGAGTGGGACATACAAGAATAAGAGACAAGGTCGTTGGTGAACAGAGTGGGACATACAAGAATGAGAGACAAGGTCCTTGGTGAACAAAGTGGGACATACAAGAATGAGAGACAAGGTCCTTGGTGCACAGAGTGGGATATACAAGAATGAGAGACAAGATCCTTGTGAACAGAGTGGGACATACAAGAATGAGAGACAAGGTCGTTGTTGAACAGAGTGGGACATATAAGAGGGGTAGATAAGGTCCTTGTTGAACAGAGTGGGACATACAAGAATGAGAGACAAGATCCTTGGTGCACAGAGTGGGATATACAAGAATGAGAGACAAGATCCTTGTGAACAGAGTGGGACATACAAGAATGAGAGACAAGGTCGTTGTTGAACAGAGTGGGACATACAAGAATGAGAGACAAGATCCTTGTGAACAGAGTGGGATATACAAGACAGTAATCTACAGTAAGAGAACGGAGATTCGGCCAATGACTCTGACTGAGTATGAGAATGGAGATTGGGTCAGTAACTCTGACTCAGTAAAAGAACGGAGTTGGGGTCAGTGACTCTGACTCAGTGAGAAAATGGAAATGGGGACAGTGACTGTGACTCAGTAAAAGAATGGAGATGGGGTCAGTGACTCTGACTCAGTAAGAGAGTGCAGATGGGGTCAGTGACTGTGAGGTAACTTTCCGACCTATTTTAATCAGGATAGCCATCGTTCCTGATCTCAATCCTTATTTATTGAGACTTCGAAACTTCAGGACCTCGTGTGGATGTACTCCCCTGGTCTTGCTGTGGATTGTCGGAATGAAAGAGCCTGACATCCCGTCTTCCGTTGCTGAGGCTCAACTGGTCGAATAAAAAGGCCGAGGTACAAACTACGTATTATAACCACTCCTCCAACAAACGGGCATGAGCAAAAAAACACGTATGAATCAATCAATCAATCAATCAGTCAATTAATCAGTTAATTAAAACCTTGTTTAGCTCCCTGTAGAGTTTAGCTTATTAACAAACAAACAAACAAACGCCACAAATAGATACGTGCAAACAACATCGAACTTCAGCAGGTCTAGAAAGTAATCAATCAGGGAAAATAAGTGATCTAGACCCTACCTCGCCACCTCGTTCGGGTTTATAAAAGCCGGATGTGCGTGGCAGCTTGGTCAACGAAGTGGGGAATTGACACTGTAATTCATACAGTGTAGATCTTACTGAGGAGTCTCGCAATGCACTACAGGTAGGAATACCCCGAACCCATCTTATCAAGTACGCCTATGGAGAAGAGCCAATGTAATCTTCTACCAAAGAAATGTCGCCATCTTCTACCAAAGAAATGTCGTCAAGAGTTAACTCAAATTAGCACGTGTAGCTTTCAGCAACAACAACAAGAATAGCGGGCCCAGGAGTTCAATTTCTAAGCATAAATACAATGGATCGACCATTACATGAAAATGTTGCCCGATCGACTTCCACAGCGCACTTATAGCACAAGAAGTTCTGGATACAGAGCAGGAAGGATACTGCACCGACAATGATTACTTGAGAGTAATCCTTCAAGGACGCAGGCTTACAACGACTGACGCTACACTCTTGGCTAAAGGAAGACAACTTATGCTCCCCACGGGTCTCGTCGGCACAAATGAGCAGATAACCGAACTGAAATGTCATGTCCTCCTAACCTTGTTCACGTGTTTCACCCTTATCCGCGACTTTCTTGTTTTCCTTATTTTGTATCGAGCTGGCTTCTTTATGTTTCTTTTAGCCCCACTCTACCTCTTACTCTGGAAATTCCACAACAGAGGCTACACTGTAATGTTATCATCCAGCTTTCTTAAAGTGTGTCTTGTTCAATGCCAGCGTCGTCTCTTTACCTCCTAGTCCAGTCTGGTATGTGTTTGATTCTTTCCAACAGTTCCCAATTTCTCCTTTATAATTTGAAACCTTATATTCTAAGCAAACATCCATTTCTACGTCTGTACGTACGATGATAAATAACTCAATCCCTTCGATCAGATATTGGAATTCTGAACATAGTTTAGATGTGAAACCCGGCTAAATGAAATCAACAAACGCGATTACCTCGATCCCTTCGATTAAGTACTGGAATTCGGGACAGATAAGAGCGTTGCCAGCATACGCAGCGTCAACGTGCAGGTAGATGCACTGTCTCATAGCGATGTCGCCCAACTCGCTGAGGTTGTCGAAGGAACAACATGCTGTAGTGCCCAAAGTAGCACATACCTGAAACATGGATGTGACAGAAGATGGTTTAATGTTAACATATTTTCACGAATGTAAAAGAAAGATTTCGACCAATCTTCACAAAAACAGAAGAAACATTTCGACCATTCTTCACAAATATCTAAAAGAGTTCTTTCGATTAATTTTCACAATTATAAAAGAAAGAATTTAATCAATCTTCACAAATACAGAAGAAAGGTTTTGATCAATTTTCACTAAATGAAATTTAAATGTTGATCAATTTTCATGACCAGAGAAAAGATTTATATCAATCAAGCTTCATCATGTTCGTACCACAGTACAATACTTTTATATATTTAAAGGTAAGGGTTTGGTCATTGACGTTGTACTTTAATGTGTGTATATACTGTGTTCTTCAGCTTTCATACGAACTAGTAAGTGATATAAGTTGCATGAAGTACGTTTTACGATACTCAGATGACTGTCAAGAAGTGCAGAAGGGTTAGAGCAGCTAATGTCAGCCGTAAATGGATGCAATAAAGATCAAAACCTATTTATAAACAAACTAAAGATAATGACCACCGAAAAAAACACGATGTCAACATAAATGTATAGTAGGTAGCGATGAAATAGACCAGGTCACGCATTTTGAATATCAGGGCTCCAGCATTGACAAAAAGGGCGACTGCTAAAAATAAATCAGAAGAAGGCGAGTCAAGGCCATGCAGAGGCTGAAAAGCCTGAAGAAATTGTGGCAGAGCACCAACAAGACGACAAAAGTAAAAGTCTTGAGAGTTTGTGTTTTCATGTGGCAGCATATGGCTACAAAGCATTGACAATTACCAGAACTTCTAGAAAAAGAATCGAGTGCTTCGAGTCAAAATGTAACAGAAAAATCCTCAGGATACACTGGACGGAGAAAAAGACAAATATAGACATTCGTGAAGAGTGGAATATAGAGGAGAACTGGTTTATCAATTTTATTTTGGCCAAAAAATTGAAATACTTTGGTCACATCAAGAGACACAACGATTTTGAGAGAACAGTGATGGAAGGTATGGTGCCAGGTAAAAGAGGCAGGGGTAGACCAAGAAGACGATGGCACCAAGATATCCAAAAATACCTGAGTATGACTGGCGGAGGCTGGAGTTTTGGCAAGGGAAAGAGTTTCTTTCAGACAGCCTGTGATGGTAGCGACGTTCTATAAAGGGCATGATACATGATCTTCTTCTTCTGCATTCGTTCTCAATGTCCCGCTACCGCGCCCTGAACAGGGCTTTGCAAGTAGCAGGACGTAGTTTGGAAAATGCAATGAGTTGTGTCACTAGTTTACAGTTTGACTCCGATATTTGCACCTTTCGTTTCGACACATCCGTCTTCGGCAGTATGCTACATGATGATGATGGTGATGACATACGTTTCTTGAAAATAAATATATATATATATTTGCAAGCTAATCAAAGGTTTTGACGATTTCCATATTTCTGAAGTACTCTACTCCCTTAGTCTTAGTTTTATTCGACCTGTGCTTCTATAGGGGTAGATGCCCTGTGCAGGTCCCAGCTTTGGTATGAGCTGGATGTAGCCATGGGAAGGATTTCCTGCTTAGCGGGCTAGGCTGGAGCAGCTTAAAACACCACTGCGTTGGGACAATCGCTTACGGAGTATGGTTAACCGATGAGCGAGTTCATCTTAATAGATTCGAACAAAGCAGACCCGCAGTCTGTTAGGCGCCATTTATTGCTCCTCTAGTCAAATCACCTAACCATGGCCGGTGTTATGCCATGTCACAGTTAGTCGCCTCTCATGACATGCTCTCTGTGAGGCAGTGGTTCTATTCTTGTCCTTGTCATACACAAAGACCCTGACAGACCACTCAGAGCTCTAACCTGTGTTATACTCTGATGATATCTGAATGTAAAGAATGACACTGGTTTTTATCTAAACTTTGAACATTTCTTTAATCTTTTACTGAAGTAAAAAAAAATGTATACTCACAAAGAAGGGAATCAGGCCCATTCTCTTGTCTTCCTGTAAGTGAAACAGGTTGAGTTACTATGATGGGATATGACATAGTCTGCTAATTTTAGAAATGTTTACATTAGTTAGTGTATGACTTTTGACAGTCTGTTTGTCTGTATGTATGTCTATCTATTTATCTCAAAGAAATATATAAATATATACACACACACACATATATATATATATATAAATTCATCTACTCACTCACCCAACGACCATTACATCCACCCACGCACTCATCAATCGATCCACCTAGCCACCCATCCATATACCTACCCGCTCATATATTCATCTACATAGTCACCCATCCATTCACCTATCCACCCATACATACACGCACGCACTCATCCATCGATCCGACTACCAACTCATTCATCCACCTATCCACCCATACATCCACCCACACACACCCATCCATCCACCTACCCATCCATCCATCCATTCACCTACCTGCCCATCCACCGACCTACACACACACCCATCCATCCATCAACCTACATACACCTATGCGTCCATCTACCTCTACACCCATCCATCAATCCACCTCTATACCAATAAACCCGTCCGTTCACCTATCAACTCATCCATCCGTCTGTTGACCTACCCACGAATCCACTCGTCCATCTACATACCAACCAATCCATCCGCTAATTCCTCTACTCACCCATCCATCTCTTCACCTATCTACCCACCTCTCCGCTCATCCCTCTATCTCTCCACCTATAACCCGTCCATTCATCTACCAACCAATCCATCCGCTAATTCACCTACCCACTCATCCACCCGTTTATTTATCTCTCCCCTATCCACCCATCTAGCCTTCCATCCATACACCTCCAGTCTTCACTCGTCCATTCACCTTCCCACTCATCCACCTACTCACCAATCTAATCATTTGTAAGCTGACCCACTCACCCATCCATCCACCTCTCCATCTATCAGCCCCTCACTCACCAATCTAATCTTATTTAAGCTGACTCATCCACTCATCCATCCATCTATCCAGCCCATCCACCCACTCACATCATCACCTCAATTGCGTCCTCCAAGACGCGTCCACGAAGAGAGAAGTTCTCATCCACTTCCAGATGTCTCATCTTCACAAACCCTATCATGCCAGCCTTCTCCACGCATGAGTGGGCCTTATTATGGCAAGTAAAAAAATGAGCACACATCAGTTTCTTTACAACAATCCAACCATACGCATACACGCATTGTATTGGAACACACTAGATCGCAGGCAAGTGGGGTGAACAAAGGATACATAACACTGATCAATAAAATCGCTGGGCGTAACATCTGGATACTCGCTGATGCTAAAAATAGAATAGTCATCAGTCAATCAATCAATTAAAACTTGCCAGCTTCATGTGGGACAGATATACGACATTTCCTCCTGTTCTGGGCCATCCGTTCAAGTAATGTCCACGTATACTGTTTCGTCTATATTTGTCTTATATGCTCGTCTCCACGTGTGTTGTGGCCTGTCTGTACTTGTACTAGTAGTAGATATAGATAGCAGTAGTAGATTAGTAGATATATATGAATTTCAGAACCAAGACGGTTATGTAATGTTATCAGCTAGGTTCCTTAATGTTAGTTTTATCCAACGTCAGTGTCTTCTCCTTGTGTTATGTTCCTCTAATACCGGTATGACTCCTTCCAACATTTCTACGTTAGTGATCTTATCAAACCACTTCCATCTCTTTATTCCCACATAGACATCCATTTTTGAAAATGGCTAGTTTTTTCCTTTTATTTTGCTGATCTCCATGTTTCATAGCCATACAACAGAACGAACTATACATTGTAGCTTAAACTCGTATTTTCTACTAGACACAACAACTTTCTATTTCCACGACTTCCCCACAATGCAATGAAAGCTTCACTCACCTTTTGTATTCCTATTTTGATATCTTCACCCGTGCCCCCCTGGTTTGTCTATTTTGCGGAGCGGAGTGGTTAGCTGGCTTCACATCTGAGTGGTCCTGTGTTCATTCCCCAGTTGAGGCGGAAATGGTTTTTTTTAAGATCACAACGGCTCCCGGGTCGACCCAGCCTTAAATGTGTACCGGGAAGTAAAAGCGGCGAGGGAGAGGAGATGGCTACCACCCTCATATATCCGATCCTCTGAAATGTGAGATCGCTACCACAGCACACCCTACGGCAGTAATACTTTACTTTTACCTCATGGTTTGTCTATATTGCTACCAAGACACGAATCCACAGCTTGCAAGAGTGTGTCTCCAAACACGATCTGATTGTGGTAAGTTTCATTTATTCACATAATCCGATTGTTTGTTTATGTATACTCTCAGTCCTAATTTATGTGGCCTCATCAAGTACTTTAATTTTATTCGGGACAAGGAAGTCGGGACAAAGTAAGCGAAGTTGCGGCGGTACTGAGGACCAAAAGTCTAGAAAATAATAAATTGGTTCGGATCAATTACCACAGAGGGACAGAAGCAAAACGGCATCCATATTACTGTCTAGATGTATAGAGGGTGGGAGGGAGAGAGCGAGAGAGAGAGCGCGCGAGAGAGAGAGATATAGAGAGGGAGAGAGAGGGAGGGAGAGAGACAGGGAGAGATATAGGGAGGGAGAGATATAGGGAGGGAGAGTGACAGGGAGAGAGAGATAGGGAGAGCTATAGGGAGGGAGAGAGGGAAGGAGAGAGAGATGGTAATAGTGAAAAAGAGAGAAAGGGATGGAGGGAGGGAGTGATAAGGAAGAAAGAAATTTTTTACCAGAGGTCGAGTGAGAAAGTAATGGAGAGCGAATTAGAGAGACATAAGAGGGGTTGAGGGAGAAAGGAATGGAGAGCGAATTAGAGAGACATAAGAGGGGTTGAGGGAGAAAGGAATGGCACATGGAGCGATCAACGGAATATGTCAAATGTATTTACCAGAGGTAGACAGAGATTGGTGGAGATATTGATGGAGACAGATACATGGAGAGAGTGATAAAGAGAGAGAGAGAGTAGTTGGAGAGCGAATGACACATAGACCTATAAAAACATATCAAATTTACTTACCAGAGATAGATTAAGGTTTATTGAGAGAGACAAAGAGAGAGAGAGAGAGAGAGAGAGAGAGAGGGAGAGAGAGAGGGGGGGGACTTAACATCCTCACCAGTTTAGAGCAATACCCCACCAGCTTTGAGAGCAAGTGACCGTCCTCCACATAGGGCTGTTTCTCCTTTAGCTCTTTGATTGTTCTGTGTCGGGCCGAGAGGAGGGCCACGAGGACGCTCTCACTGGCCGAGCCCTGTGGAGGAGGGAGTAAGTTAGCAAGGGATCGGGGGTATCAATCCCATACCTCAACGTGTGACCACATAAAGACAAGGTCAAAGGGTTAAGGATCACGATACACCTGTAGTAGGGATGCTCCAAATAAAAGGTTTTAACTATTAAACCGAATACGAATATCGGCCGGACAGGAATACCAGTAGCGAGTGAACATTTAACATAGAAAGATGCATTCCATTCATATCGGACATGAATTATAATTATAAACTAGTTAACATAAATGTATGACGTTTCACAGTGTTAATCGTTACCAAAAAAAAATGGGGCAAATATCTTAAAAACAATTTATTTCTTAATCTTTAATAGCCCCTAAAAAGTATAGCAATAAAAAAAAACAAGGCACGATTTAAACCAATACAAGTCACAATACACGCACTAACACGAATTCTGATATCTGCAAGTTTTGTTTTAACCAACTGGCTGGTTTCCTATCCTCCCCCTAGTCAGCTGATTGAACACGAGGCACGATCACATACAATCATACATCACAAGGATCCGTGCGTCAAGTTAGTACGGGAATGAAACTGAAAGATATACAACATTTTGGGTCTAAATTGATGGTGTTTCTCTTTGACTTATTTCTATTAGATTACTGGGTAATGTTGAAGTGAAAACGAATAGTTAATTGAATGCACTTTCGGTACCGAAGCGAATGCATCTATAATATGTAGTATTATGTTTATAATATTGGAAAACAAATTTTGACTTTTTGTGTTTATGAGATTAAATCAATTTTTTTTTGATTTTTTTTTTTTGCGTTCGTTTTGCGTTATTTCTCTAATCCCCAAGGCGGTGTGCGTTGTACTGTGGTTTTTATTTTGCGCCTGTCGGCCCAGTGCATCCGACTTCAGCATGCATTTTATGTAAGGGTCTGCTTCCTCTTGCATTTTCTAATGGTTTGCTTCCCCGGGGTAACGGCCGGTGCTGTGATGGGGATCGAACCCAGCACCTATCGATTGTGAACCGTGCCACTTAACCACTAGGCCACGCCATCCCCATTAAATCAAATAATTTGTATGTTGTTTGGACTGCTGAAAACGAATATGGCCATTAATACACCAGTTTAGTTCTAGTTTTTGTTAATACCTATAAAAATAGTTGTACACTCTTACATATGTATCCATATGATAATAATGCTCATAGCTAAAATGATTCACAGAGACGCCTTTCTGTCGGTCATTGCAATGCGTTACAGGAGCATCTCTCACAAGGGTCCAACAATAGTCTGCTAACATTGCTGCACTTCATCTCCCTCGGTAACTTTTTCGAGGGTTCTGATGAAATCGTTGCTCATGCTCGTCACTGACAGCCCCGCAGTTAGCAGGAAAGAAATCTACAAGAGTGTCAAAGTGTGATTTCAAGGAAATATTGTACCCTAGTTTTTCGTAACGACGCAACAGGGTTTATACGTGCTCCTGGTAATTGTCAGCCTTATTGTTGCCTAGAAAGTTTGTGACCACTTGCTGGAAAGTATTCCAAGCTAACTTTTCATCACTTCTGAGGGTATCATCACATCGCTGATCTAGGGAAGAGCTGTCGTATCTGTGGACTCACAAATACACCGTCCTCGATTCTGGCTTCACTCTTGGAAATGTATGGTGAAGGTATACAAATCCTGTCCCATTTCGATCAATGTCCTTTACAAAATGATAAATTAGTCCAATTTAATGTGGAGAGGGGGAAGCAATATCTTGTTGGGTTCTGGTTTGTTAAGTACATTATTTGTTCCCTGGTTCCAGTGATTGTCATTGGGGTCAATTCTTTTTCTAGTATTTTCCAGCTGAAAGTTATGGCACTGACCGCACTGCAAAGGGAATATTTGGATATGGCACATTCCGCGTTTTCACCTTAAAAATATTAATGTCCAATTAGTGGAGTCATGAAAAAGTAACAATCATTAAGATGATTTGTGGGCTCCTTCCCTATCAATGGAACTGCAGAACGCATCGATCGTCCTTTTCGGACGAACGAGCAGCACAGATTCGTTACACAGGATTGACAACATGTGTGTAAGGCCCAACACCAGATCTGGTTACCGATCTCGCAACCAAAACAAAAGCTGTAAGCTTCCTTTATCATCTGTATAACGGGTCGCCTTTATTATAGCAAAGTCGTGTGTCGGCAAAAATTACAAAAATAATCTATACTTTTCACACATTCACGACACATCTTGTCTGCACTGCCAGAACCACAAAACACAAATGATGACAAGGGGATGTGCTTGCACTGACCGCTATAGATTGTGTCATCCAATTGTCACACAAGGCTATCCGTCTCGTGAGAAATCACGCGCCAGGGATATAGAAAAGAGAAGGACTAGGTCTTTGTTGTTGGTGTTGTTGTTGTTTGAGAATGGCCACAATGAGTAGGTTGCTCTTTTGTGCGCCCTGAAAAAGACGTTAAGTGGCGGATTGTAATATCTTTCCTCACATCCCGAGCGTGCTGATACCAGGGTCCTCCAGGTGGTTGTGCTATGCTTGGCTTCATTTGCGTGTCACTCACTACTACGGGGATCACATCGATCCTTCACCTCGTTAAACTGGCTGCCATGAAAACCGCCTGTTTGTCGTCGATAAGATGAAACCACGAGCCCACTAGACCGTTTCCGCCTACCCCTACACCCCTCCCAGATCTTGAAAACTAGAGCTGATTCGGGATTTTAAAATACATATTAGAGATGAGCATGTATACATGAGTTTACAATGGCGACTTTAGTCGCTGATACATTTTGAATGTTGTCCATCACACTGACTTGGATAGCTCACACAACTCGCTGGAATAGAAACGTAACGAGATCTATATTGCGATTGAAAGGTATTCGTCAGGGGAAAATTACAGCGAAATTAACACAATTAATAAGTCGTATGACAAGATACAAACAACACACCACACAAAATTCATCCTCTAATGGAGTACAGGACGTAGAGACATATCACGCAATGAGTGGATTGCAGCGGTAGAGGCCTCAAACGTCCATGGCCTATGTTATCCTCATCACGCTGGGGTTCAGGTCGAAAGAGGTGACATCAGTCTTAGAACACTGCATACGGAAAGGAGTGAGATTTTGAAGTTATCAATGACTACGTTGGATCATGGTAAAATCGACAATTCGCAGGCAGCAGAACTTTGATTTCAAACGAGGGCCGAATGCATTTGGGCACATGAAAGAACAGAACAGGAGTGTGTACAATCAACGAGCTACAGGCACTGTCAGTATCCACGCCCTTGTTCATTTGCTCAGGGAGACTGAGCATCTAATGGCATTACCCGGTGCAATGACGTCGATTTTTAAGAACAGAACAGAAGAAATAATATACAATGTTACAGAACCCACCACTGCAAATAAACACAAAGTGCTATGGTGCAGGCTTCGTTAAGGAAGCTAACTATAGTGGTGACCCTATACTCCGGCTGGAGTGAAAATAAGGGAAACAAAAAGTAGATCTCAGACTGAGTAAACATTTTGGCAAGTTCAACTCCAAACAAGAACATAACAGAGCATGATCTTACAACTTAGGAAAGACCACACCAGACTTAATCAAATATCTAAACACGTTAGACCAAGGCATTGAATATCAATATTAATATTGTTTACCTAAATTCAATGATAAATATGTATTAAATGTTATATAGCATTGAATTCAATTATACAAAATATTTACATTTCCTATGTTCATGTTGTTATGTCGTTATTGCGTGTAAAGTAAGATAGAAAAGAACCCTATCACACATATTAGTAAATTGGTCAATGCGACCAGGTCTCAAATGTCTGAATTCATGTGTAATATGCTTTACATATTTTAAAATGTATAAATGCTTTTTAATGTTTTCGTTCCATTATTAAAGCGTTGAATGTCTGAGGTTAATTATATTATGTTTCAAATGTTCAATATTGTAAAATGGTAAGTTTGATTTTTTAGTTTTTTGTATGTCAACGTTGCAGTCCAATGATGTTTCTGTGTGATCAATGTCGAACACCTGCTGCAGAAGTGCCCAATAAATAATTGTAGGACGAACAGGGGAAACACTTTTGATCATCACCAGTACCATTTGAGGGAAAGATCGACAGAGAAATGTAGCGAAAGGTAGACCATATATATATATAGATCGAATGAGAGAGTATGACAAAGTCTTTTAAAAAACTGAATCTGTAAGGTAAATGTATCAGCATAGACGAGAAAATACTCACCTACCTAAGGTTTGTTGATGACAGTCATCTTCAATCACAGAACCAGTAGAACTGAGCAATGCCTAAATAAGCTAAACTAAGCGAGCTAGGATGTAGACAACATTTATAGAAAGAAAACCCTGTACATAATGAACACTTTTTGTCCACAAGGGGATCTGAGGCTTTGACGTCATTCCGTCAAAAAATGTGTACTCGTACTTTTACCTGGGTAAAGAAGTTACGAAGTCATATATAAAATCTTGTAAGCTGGCAAAGGATGTCCCCTTCATTTGTGTCAAACTCACACTTTGGGAGGTGTGAAACGACGAGGTAAGAGCTAATACTTATAACAGCATGATATATGGTTGAAACTATGGAACCTACGAAGAGCAGACGCTTAGAGTTATTCATAAGGCGTTAGAACGAAAAATACTGACAGTCTGTGTACGAAACCGAATTCACAACACCGAAACCAGACGCCAGATGACCTTTAATGGTGTCGAAGATATCGCTTTGTTACGAAAATGCAGATGCGCCTGACATGTGGTGTGCGTGCATGTGGTGTGCGTGCTCGTGTTGTGCATGCTCGTGTTGTGCATGCTCGTGTTGTGCATGCTTGTGTTGTGCGTGCATGTGTTGTGCGTGCATGTGTTGTGCGTGCTTGTGTTGTGCGGGCTTGTGTTGTGCTTGCTTGTGTTGTGCGTGCATGTGGTGTGCGTGCATGTGGTGTGCGTGCATGTGTTGTGCATGCTTGTAGTGTGTATGTTTGTGTTGTGCACGCTTGTATTGTGCACGCTTGTGTTGTGCATGCTTGTGTTGTGCATGCATGTGTTGTGCATGCTTGCGTTGTGCGTGCATGTGTTGTGCGTGCATGTGTTGTGCGTGCATGTGGTGTGCGTGCATGTGTTGTGCATGCTTGTAGTGTGTATGTTTGTGTTGTGCATGCTTGCGTTGTGCGTGCTTGTGTTGTGCGTGCATGAGTTGTGCGTGCATGTGTTGTGCATGCTTGTGTTGTGCGTGCATGTGTTGTGCATGCTTGTAGTGTGTATGCTTGTAGTGTGTATGCTTGTGTTGTGCATGCTTGTATTGTGTATGCTTGTGTTGTGCATGCTTGTATGTGTATGCTTGTGTTGTGCATGCTTGCGTTGTGCGTGCTTGTGTTGGGCATGCTTGTAGTGTGTATGTTTGTGTTGTGCGTGCATGTGATGTGCATGCTTGTGTTGTGCGTGCATGTGTTGTGCATGCTTGTATTGTGCATGCTTGTAGTGTGTATGTTTGTGTTGTGTATGTTTGTGTTGTGCCCGCTTGTATTGATTGTGCATGCTTGTATTGTGCATGCTTGTAGTGTGTATGTTTGTGTTGTGTATGTTTGTGTTGTGCACGCTTGTATTGTGCATGCTTGTGTTGTGCATGCTTGTAGTGTGCATGCATGTGTTGTGCATGCTTGTGTTGTGCATGCTTGCGTTGTGCATGCTTGTGTTGTGTGTGCTTGTGTTGTGCGTTCTTGTGTTGTGCGTGCTTGTGTTGTGCATGCATGTGTTGTGCATGCATGTGTTTTGCATACTTGTGTTGTGCATGCTTGTGTTGTGCGCGCATGTGTTGTGCATGCTTGTGTTGTGCGTGCATGTGCTGTGCATGCTTGTGTTGTGCGTACATGTGTTGTGCATGCATGCGTTGTGCATGCTTGTGTTGTGCGTGCTTGTGTTGTGCATGCTTGTGTTGTGCATGCTTATGTTGTGCGTGCTTGTAGTGTGTATGTTTGTGTTGTGCATGCTTGTAGTGTGTATGCTTGTATTTTTTATGCTTGTGTTGTGCATGCTTGTGTTGTGCATGCTTGTGTTGTGCAGGCTTGTAGTGTATGCTTGTGTTGTGCATGCTTGTATTGTGTATGCTTGTGTTGTGCATGCTTGTATTGTGTATGCTTGTGTTGTGCGTGCTTGTGTTGTGCATGCTTGTGTTGTGCATGCTTGTGTTGTGCATGCTTGTGTTGTGCGTGCTTGTGTTGTGCATGCTTGTGTTGTGCATGCTTATGTTGTGCGTACATGTGTTGTGCGTATATGTGTTGTGCATGCTTGTGTTGTGCATGCTTGCGTTGTGCATGCTTGTGTTGTGCATGTTTGTGTTGTGTATGCTTGTGTTGTGTATGCTTGTGTTGTGCATGCTTGCGTTGTGCATGCTTGTGTTGTGCTTGCTTGTGTTGTGTGTGCTTGTGTTGTGCATGCTTGCGTTGTGCATGCTTGTGTTGTGCGTGCTTGTGTTGTGCATGCTTGTGTTGTGCATGCTTGTGTTGTGCATGCTTGTGTTGTGCGTGCATGTGTTGTGCATGCTTGTATTGTGCGTGCATGTGTTGTGCATGCCTGTGTTGTGCGTACATGTGTTGTGCGTGCTTGTGTTGTGCATGCATGCGTTGTGCATGCTTGTGTTGTGCGTGCTTGTGTTGTGCATGCTTGTGTTGTGCATGCTTGTGTTGTGCAGGCTTGTGTTGTGCAGGCTTGTAGTATGTATGCTCGAGTTGTGCATGCTTGTGTTGTGCATGCTTGTAGTGTGTATGCTTGTGTTGTGCATGCTTGTGTTGTGCAAGCTTGTAGTGTGTATGCTTGTGTTGTGCCTGCTTGTAGTGTGTATGCTTGTGTTGTGCCTGCTTGTAGTGTGTATGCTTGTAGTGTGCATGCATGTGTTGTGCATGCATGTGTTGTGCATGCTTGTAGTATGTTTTTTTGTGTGTTGTGCATGCATGTGTTGTGCATTCTTGACAATAGATAGAATCAACTGTAAACGTCCTCTATGGTGTCCACCAATGAGAGACGACCTTAGAAAAACCCTTGGTCTACGTGGTACTGAGAATGGTAATGCTGTACCTCATCATGTAGAAACAATAAGAAGAAGACCTGTACATCCTATGATAGAAGAGCAACAATACGACACACTCAGTAATTAAACTGTTCGGATTTCATTTGAATTTTATTAAAAGATTGGTATCTGTTGATTAGATATGCTAATTAAAATGACTTACCTTACTATTATATGGCATTGAGTCGAAGGGTGAGAGCCAGAGTAGCAAAATGTGACGTACGTAGACGTGAATAAGTAAATTACCTGTATAACTCCGCCACCTTCTCCACTTGTATGCAGAAACTGTTTTGGTAGGCCAATCATTTTACCTAGACAATGAAGAACAGGTTCATGAATATATTACCGTTGTACAACAATTCTTCTTCTTCTTCTGCGTACACAGTCAGACAGTAACCATTATTTTCTCGAAAAAAGCGGCGGTCATCCTGAGACTCTCGCCACTACCATAGAGCTTGTCTTGCAGTTCCACTGGTAATGGCCACATCTGCTCTCTCTGATCCTCGTATGTCGGGCAGTTCTGCAGCAGATGTTCAGTGGTCATTTTACCAGTACCGCACGGGCATTCGTCGGTACACCCTATCTTCAATTTGTTGAATAGGTGGTACCTCAGTCTGTTGTGGCCAGTGCGAAGTCTGAAGACAACGACCTGCTCTCTTCGGTTCAACTGGTAATAGGCATCGTTTTTGGTGTAACCAGTATGTTCGGTTTCCCATTTGGTCATGTATCTGGCTTTGATAAGCCGTTTTGACTCTTCGTACGTCATACTGGTATCTGTTTGTGGTAGCCTTGCACCTTCTTTTGCCAGTCTGTCTGCCTCCTCGTTGCCTTGGATGTTGCAGTGTGACGGAACCCACTGTACCACTACCCTTTTTGGTGCGGACTGCTGGCACAGTTTGCAGAGTGCTGCTCTTAAGTCATTAAGCTCAGTGTTTTTCTGGCTTTTTAGCGCTGTGACTACTTCGAGAGCATCTGTCAGCAGGACTATATGGCTCTCATTTTCACTGTGTGTTACCATTTCTTCCACTGCCGCCCTCAGTGCCTCTGCCTCTGCTCTGAAATTGCTTGTGTACTTACCAGTAGCGAATGACAGTGTTATTTTTCTGCCATTTGGTAGGTTCAGGAATGCTCCTGCCCCTCCGTTCTGTGTAGTGTTTGTTACAGAACCGTCGGTGTATGCATGGGTCCAGTCCATGCTTGGGTAGCTTTTTGTTATGAAGCTTAGGGTAGTGTCTCTCCTTTCTTTTTCACTCTGGCAGTTTTTGTTTAGTACAACAATTCGATATACGACTATTTGCTTAACGACTAACTTACCATGAACGTAATCCAGTACAAGTAGAAAAAGATTTCTGAGCGGTTTGAATATCCGTCTTTTTACGGACAGGACATGTGTTCAAGACCCAGATAAGGTATTTTTATTTTATTCAGAGTGAATAAAAAGCTGGCCTGCACACTGTTTGGCGGCGGTAGATGAAAGCGAACTTCATCTTATTCTCATTCGCTATGTTTCCTAATATGTCTACACAGAAAGACCAATTCTCTGAATAAAGGTTGTTGTGATGGAGAGTTCTTCAAGGCTCTCAAACAGTTCTATGTGGAGGTTCGTCTCCGTGGGCCAGTGCTTAGTTCGCAGATTCCTAAGCATATAATAGATCTATAGAAAGCGTTCAGCTGATTGCTGCTTGTCTGCCCGTACACATGAGTGACAGTGCCAATTTTAGTAAATGGAAGTGACTATTCATGCTTGTATGTTCGGTTCTCATGCTAAACAAATTCAGTTGCTAATCTGTCTGCTCTCATATCTATGTTTAGAAGGCTCTGTAGAGTCTGTATGCAACCATTTTTTTCTACTCATCTTAATCTAAAAATAACTTAGTGTATTCAATCCATTTGTTAATGCATTAACTAACCAAGCCACACAATTGCATGTGCGAATGCATTCCAAGAGTAAACCACTCTGACTAGAAAAGTGTTCCTTAATTTCCAATACTGGCCTTTCTTTAATAATGAGATATGTATCCTCTTGTTCTTGTAGCTGGCTGAACATTGGAAAACTTGTTATAGTCTCATTTATCATTTCCCTTGATTATCTTATAAACATGTATTATCCATTTCATCTAACGCAAAGAATGTATTTGAGGTATCTGTTGGTGAAGGTTTGCAGTCTGGATGTGATACTAGTAGTTACATGTGACAGAGACATCTGTTGGTGAAGGTCTGCAGTCTGGATGTGATACTAGTAGTTACATTTGTGAAAGAGACATGTTGGTGAAGATCTGTAGTCTGGATGTGATACTAGTAGCTACACGTGACAGAGACATCCGTTGGTGAAGGTTTGTAGTGTGGATGTGATACTAGTAGTTACATGTGACAGAGACATCTGTTGATGAAAGTCTGTAGTCTGGATGTGATACTAGTAGTTACATGTGACAGAGACATCTGTTTATGAAGGTTTGCTGTACGGATATTATGCTATAAACAGCTCAATGAATCCATAAAATGTTATCTCTGCACGCGCATATAATCATGCGACTTACCCATCCAATCCAGAACAAGGGTTTCTAACTCAGCACATGCAGGACTGGCAGCCTAAGGGAAACAACACAATTTAATGACGTCAGACTACCATCATCAGCACATCAATATAGTGACAGTCATTGGTTTGATTGTACTAATGGTTGTTGTTGTTTTAATAGCAGTGAGAAATAATTGTTGTTGCTGTTCTAACAGCTTTTGCAGTAATTGTTGCAAAATAGTAGTTGTGGTTGTTGATATTGTTGCAACAGTGGTTGTAGCTGTGGATGCTTTTGTTGATGTAATAGCAGTTGCAGTTGTAGTGGTGGTTGATGTTGTTTTTATGCTGTAATAGCAGAAGAAGGTTGTGTTGTTGCAAAACAGTAGTAGTAGTAGTTGTTGTTGATGCAGTAATAGTAGTAATAGTAGGTAAGGGCAATATCAATAGTAGTACTAATTGCATTATTTGCAGTAATAGCTGCTGTAATAGTAGCAATTGTAATAATAACAGTAGTGTTAGTAGTAATAGTAGTACAGTAGCAGTATAAGTAGGGGTAGTAGTAGTGGTGATAGTAGTAGTAGTAATAGTGGTAGAAGTAGTAGGGGTGGTAGTAGTGTTAGTAGTAGAAGTAGTGGTAGTAGAAGTAGTAGTGGTATTCGTGGTAGTTGAGGGTATTGTAGTACAGCAGGAGTAGTAGTAGTAGTATTGTTGCAAAATAGTAGTAGTGGTTGTTGATGTTGTTGCAACAGTGGTTGTAGTTGTGGATGCTTTTGTTGCTGTAATAGCAGACGGTGTTGTAGTGTTGTTTTTATGTTGTTCTGATTAGTAGTGGTAGTAGTAGTCGTAGTAGTAGCAGTAGTAGTAGTAGCAGTGATAGTAGTAGTAGTAGTAGTAGTAGTAGTAGTAGTAGTAGTAGTAATAGTAGTAGTAGTAGTAATAGTAGTAGTAGTAGTAATGGGGGGGGGGGGTAAGACAGAAGTGTGTAAGGGATAGTACAGATAGGGTGAGAGGCAGCCCCATCCTTGATGGCCAGGATCCTATTTGGTTCCTCCACTTCTGTCTAGCTCACGTATGGCTCTTAGAGTCTGCCTGTGTACGGCAGCGCCATCCCCTGGGCAACGACTTTGGCTGGCCGGCTAAACTAAGTGAGTGAAACGACAAGAAGGGGAGTCCACCCCTGACAAGTACACACAGCTGCTGGTGGAAGAGGCGGAAGATCGACCTGTGCGACAACGACTCTGAAAGCGGGAGCTGGAAATGCCTGGTATCATGCTAAGGGCGCACCAGAGACCATAGTTGGTAAGCGGCCAGAACAACGTTCAGAAAGCAATGGCAAACTACTGGATGTAAAATGCCAAGAAACTTATGACAGTCGAGAAAAACGAAACTCAAAGAACTGATGGCGAGGCCCTCAGGCCAGACAGATCATCGACGCCAACTGGGGAAGAGGTCGATTTCAGAGTCAGTACATGTAATAGAGTTGACGGCCTAAAGCCTGACTGCATTACAGTGGACAACTCTGAAATGGGACTAAAAACAAAACTAAGAATAGGCACCTGGAACGTCAGGAGCCTATACCAGGACAATTTGTTCATGATTGGAAGAGAAATGAAGAAAGCCAAGATAGAGATTCTTGGAGTCTCTGAGCACAGATGGGCCGGTCAAGGGCACTGTACCAGCTCCTCAGGAGAAACATTCATATACTCTGGGATGGACAAGGGCGGAAAAAGCCGGGTCGGCTTTATTCTGTCAAAAAAGACGGCACCTTCACTATTCGGTTACAATCCAGTTAACGACCGAATAATTGTAATCAGACTAAAGAAAAAGACTAGAAATTTAATAATAATTCAAGTGTATGCACCAACATCAGCAGCAGACGATTGTGAAATGGATGATTTCTATAACACCTTGCAAGAAGCGATGGAAAAAGTTGAAAAATGAGATATCTTGATCATCATTGGCGATTTCAATGCGAAAGTGGGAGAGGAAAGAGCCGAAGAGGAGAGAAGTGTTCGAGAACCTTTCGGTTTGGGACACAGAAATGAGGGAGGAGAAAAACTTGTTGAATTCTGCACGGAAAACAACATCTCCATTGCCGACACCTTCTTCAAACAACATCCACGTAGACTATACACGTGGACCTCCCCTGATGGCAACAGCAGAAACCAAATAGATTACATCCTAGTGCAACAAAGATGGAGATCAAATGTGCTGGCAACAAAAACGCTGCCAGGAGCAGACTGCGATACGGACCATGAATTACTGTTTGCAGTTTTTCAAACAAGACTACGTAGGATCAACAAAAGTTGCCAGCCAATACGCTTCGATGTATCAGCAATACCTACTGAATACAACATCAAAGTAGAAAACAAATGTGAGGCGTTGCTTGCGGAACAGGAAGAGATGACATCTGAGGAGTTGATATCGTATGCAAGGGATATGTTGATCTCGACAGCGAACGAAATGATTCCCAAGAGGTCGCACAAGACACAGAGCTATATAACAGAGGAAACACATAAACTCATTGCAGAAAGGCAACAATTAAAACAAATGGGAAGTGAGGGTACCAACACAGCAAATAAAAACTGCGCAAGAAAAGTTAGAAGAGAAATACGAAAAGATAAAAGAAGATACATAGCAGAAACGTGTAAGGATATAGAAAACCTACAGCAACAAGGCAGAGAAAGATATGCATTTAAAGCAATAAGAACACTGACCTGGGAGATCCGTTTAGTTCCACATGTCATAAATGACAAAGAGGATAACACATTAACAGAAACCAAGGACATACTGAACAGATGGAGAGAGTACTACAGAACCCTGTATAGAGGTAGCACAAAGCGCTCAGTTACAATCCTACCAAAGGATGAGAAAGAACCTGAACCAACATTGGAAGAAGTACGCTCTGCAATTAAAAGTCTGAAAAAGGGAAAGTCCCCAGCATGCGATGTTATCCCAGCAGAGCTAATACAAGCAGGAGGGGAGGCATGTGCTCGAGTCTATCACAAGCTGTGTAAACAGATATGGCACATCGCAGAGTGGCCAGAAGCATGGAAGAAATCAATTTATATTCCCTTCCCCAAAAAAGGCAGCCTGAAGCTGTGCACGAACTACCGAACTATCGCGGTGATCAGCCACGCTAGCAAGATACTCTTGCGAATCCTGTTAAGAAGGATAGAGAAAAGGTTTGAATCTGAAATTCACGTAGTCCAGGCAGGTTTTAGGAAAGACAGAGAGACCCGGGACCACATATTCAATTTAAGGAATATCTATGAAAAATGTAGAGAGTTTAATGTAGACATGTACACATGTTTCATTGATTACACTAAGGCCTTTGACACGGTAAAGCATCAAAATATGTGGAGAATCATGATGGAAATGGGGTTTCCTTTGCACATAGTCCATCTCATTGAAACAGTTAACCAAGATCAACAAGCCGCTGTCTGAGTATCTGGGCAAACATCGGATTAGTTTGCAGTACAAAAGGGATTCTGACATGGATGCATCCTCTCACCTTATCTGTACAACATATATGCGGAATGTATAATGAGAAATGTTCGAGATGATGTGAACATTGAAAGTTTCGACCCATTTACGATTGGGGGGTACGAGATTCCAGAATTACGATACGCAGATGACACAGTGATACTATCAAGAATTGCAGAAGGGCTAGAGCAGCTACTTTCAGCCGTTAATGGACACAGTAAAGATCAAAACCTGTTCATAAACATAAATAAAACAAAGATAATGACCACCGACAAAACACAATGTCAGCATAAATTTACAGTGGGTGGTGAGGAAATAGATCAGGTCACACATTTTGAATATCTGGGCTCCAGAGCTGACAAAAATGGCGACTGCTCGAAAGAAATCAGAAGAAGACTAGCTATGGCAATGCAGAGACTGAACAGCCTGAAGAAATTATGGCAGGGCAGCAACAAAATGATAAAAGTAAAAGTCTTGAGAGCCTGTGTTTTTCCTGTGGCAGCTTATTGATGTGAATCATGGACGATTATCAAAACTTCTAGACAAAGAATCGAATCCTTCGAGTCAAAATGTTACAGAAAGATCCTCAGAATACCCTGGACAGATAAAAAAAAAAGAAATGCAGACATTCGGCAAGAGCTGAGCATAGAGGGGAACTGGTTTATCAATTCCATTTTGGCTAGAAAATGCAAATACTTTGGTCACATCAAGAGACACAGTGCTCTTGAGAGAACGGTTTTGGAAGGTATGGTGCCAGGCTAAAGAGGAAGGGGTAGAATAAGAAGACAATGGCACCAAGATATTCAGGAATGCCAGAGTATGACTGTGGCGGAGGCTGGTATTTTGGCAAGGGAACGAGTTTCTTTCAGACAGACTGTGATGGTAGCTACGTTCTACAAAGGACATGCTACATGATGATGACGTAGTAATGGCAGTAGTAGTAATGGTGGTGGGTGGTCGTAGAGGTGGTAGCAGTGTTAGTAGTAGTAGTAGTGGTAGTAGAAGTAGTAGTAGTTGTAGGGGTAGTAGTAGTAGGGGTAGTAGTAGTAATAGTAGTAGTAGTAGAAGTTATTGTAGTACAGCAGGAGTAATAGTAGTAGTATTAGTAGTAGTAATGTAGTAAGAGAAACAGTAGCTGTAATAGCAGTAGCAATAGTAGCAATAGTAGTAGTAGTAGTGTAGTAGCAGTAACAGTACTAATTAGTAATAGTAGTAGTAATGTAGCAAGAGCAATACGATCTGTAATAGCAGTAGCAATAGCAGTAGTATCAGTAGTAGTAGTAGTAGTAGTAATCAGTAGTAATGTGGTAGTAGTAACGGTACTAATTAGTAGTAGTAGTAATGTAGTAGTAATAATAGCACTAATTAGTAGTAGTAGTAGTAGTAGTAGTAGTAGTAGTAGTCATAACGTACTCACATATGGCCTACTTACCCACAAACGACATACCTATCACGGTGACTTATTTACCAATTAATGACCTAATTATTAAGGACATAGTTACTCACAAATGACCTGCTTACCACGAGATGACCGACTTATTGATGACCTACTTACCCACGAAAAGCCGATGCAGCCTAGAGCATTGGACAGCATATCACCAAGGATGGATGGGTACGAGTTGCCTGCTGGGAAGTAAGCATGGAAGTCTGGATGTTGCCAGTGTGTGATCTGGTCGAGACATAGATAAATATTACTAGTATACAAGCCTGCCTTCAAGATATCGCAACAACTGATTCGAGAAGTTTGCGAGGGTCACTTCCAGAGATAATATGAGTGGTGAAGAAATCCAACGGAATGTGTCAGTAAATGTATTGCATACTATAATATATCATTACATACATTTTTCAATTGTGTTGGGACAGCTATTAATAACTACTTTCCGATAGCAAGCATTGCCAAATACACTGTCGGATTTCGGCCTTTCAAACCAACCTGTCATTTTCTGTGACTTTTACCACATTTTGTAAGCATCTCATTTCACATGATGTGATCTTTTGTCTTTGTGACTTGGACAGGGTACATGCCTGACAGAGAGTTGGTCATGGTCCATGTCTGATACTGATAACAGAGAGTTGGTCATGGTCTATGTCTTACACTGATAACAGAGAGTTGGTCATGGTCCATGACTGACACTGATAACAGAGAGTTGGTCATGGTCTATGTCTGACACTGATAACAGAGAGTTGGTCATGGTCCATGTCTGACACTGATAACAGAGAGTTGATCATGGTCCATACCTGACAATGGTAACAGAGAGTTGGTCGAGGTCCATGTCTGACACTGATAACGGGGAGTTGGTCATGATCTAAGTCTGACACTGATAACAGAGAGTTGGTCATGGTCCATGTCTGACACTGATAACAGAGAGTTGGTCAAGGTCCATGTCTGACACTAATAACAGAAAATTGGCCAAGGACCATGCCTGACAATGATAACAGAGAATTAGGTAGGGTCCGTGTCTGACACTAATTACAGAGAGTTGGTCGAAGTCCATGTATGACACTGATAACAGAGCGTCCGTTAGGGGCCATACCTCTACACTGACAACAGAGAGTTTGTCATGGTACATGTCTGACACTGATAACAGAGTAGTTGGTCAGGGTCCATGTCTGATACTGATAATAGAGAGTCGGTCTGAACATACTGTTGATCTTTTATCGTCTTGTCTCCGTTGGAATGGGTTGATGCCCTAGTAATTGTGATAGCTGTTGTCTTATATCATGTACATATTAAGTACTTTCGTGTATATGTCTATTCACACTGCCGACCTGTGATAATTCATCCCAGTTATCTGAATTTCCTAACTTAACCTGCCCCTTTCAGATCTTTGATAATTAGATTAGTTCAGTTTCCAAGTGTCATATCTGAAGTGAAGATCGACTGCAATGAGTTTCCAAAGTTCTCTCGCTCTCTATTTCTTTCTCTCTCTCTCTCTCTCTCACTCTCTCTCTCTATCTCTCTCTCTATCTATCTATCTCTCTCTCTCTCTCTTCTTGCCTGAATTGTGCAATATGTCAATATTTTTCCATCCATCTTTTGATGTTGTCCTCTCACTTATTCGTATAGCGTTGTATACCTCTGGCCCGTCTGCCTTCCATGTTTCCTTTCAGTATTGTTTTCAGCAAGGTGGTATGTCGTTTGACCAAAATACACAAAAAACGATGCCTATTACCAGTTGAACAGAAGAGAGCAGGTCGTGGTCTTCAGACTTCGCACTGGCCACAATAGACTGAGGTACCACCTATTCAACAAATTGAAGATAGGTGGCACTGACGAATGCCCGTGTGGTACCGGGAAAATGACCGCTGAGCATTTGCTGCAAAACTGCCCGACATACGAGGATCCGAGAGAGCAGATGTGGCCATCACCAGTGGCAACACTAGACAAGCTCTATGGCAGTGTCGACAGCCTCAGGATAACCGCTGTTTTTTTTCGAAAAAATAAAGGTTGATGTCTGACTGCGTACGATGAAGAAGAAGAAGAAAAAGAAGTTTGACCAAAATACGCTCGCAACTTAGATGGATGGCTCTGATTTGACTAATCAATTCTCTATAAAAAAAACCTTAGTTTCTTCAAGACTTCCTTATTTCTTAACATTTCTTTCCAATTCTTTATACATCCCCATTCCGTTGGCATGCATTTCCTTTTCTAAATGCCAATTCAATGTCCACATATCGACCCCATACAGTAAAAAAGAAAATGTATAACAGCTGATTACTCTCATATTTAATTTGTGAGCAACTTGTGTGGATGTCAAAATATGACTCATGTTGGTGAAAACAGATTAGACCATCTCTATTCTCTTCCTGAATTCAAAATAATTATATTACAAATCTACTCAATTCTCGGGGCATGCTGCGGAGTTCGTCCATTGTGATGAGAATCTCCACAATATGGAGAAGAACAGAGCCCTTATCGGTTAAGCCGCGTGCAATGGCGTTGATTCTTCGACTAAACTAAACTAAACTAAACTAAACTAAACTAAACTAAACTAAACTAAACTATTCTCTTCCTCATTTCCATTTGGCATATTCCAACTTTTGTTTTCCAAGAAAGAAGAATATCGTCACTTGTTCCAGTAATTGACCGAATATCTCTTTATGTACCGTCGTTTTTCAGTCCACGTGGCTAATTACACTGGACAACACACGAATTGCCTATGAAATAATAAAGTCCATTTTTACTCATTTTTACATTGTGCTTGGCTCTGGTTTTGGAGAAAAACATATTTTGATGTAAGCGGCTCAGTTCAGTTGGGTAACCGTTTCGCAAAAAACTGCATTTCTATTTCATAATGTGTCGTATAGCATCAGCCCGTCATTCACACAACAACATCAACGGCATTGCATTCTTTTTAATATAATGTAGATGAGTCATGACACCTCGGCGTTGCTATGGCTGACGACAATGATGCAGTCGTCAGTAGTAAGCGACATCTCTTAGGGTCAGTTTGTCATGTCAGTGACTCCCATTTACCCCTTAGTCATGAATGCAACACAACACAAGTGATCTCTGCAGTTTAAATCCAGCCGCTATTATGGCTTGTAACTTAATTAATAGTGCAGATAACTGGTGCTACATTTGCGAGAAAGTTACGTTTGTAGTCTAGAATAGGGTCAGCACTTCAATCATGAAAACGTCGTATGAACTTTTTTTCGGATGCAAGGACGAGGACAAGACGTGGACCCCACACCATTCTGCAGTGGGTGTGCAAGAAATCTTTCAAAGTTTCTGACTGAAAGGTGCAACAAGTGGTATTGCTGTTCCTATTTCCGTTTCTGTTTCTAAGAATCGACGTCACTGCACTCCGGGCATACCATAGGTGCTCATTCTCTTTCATGAAATGGCGTAAGGTATGGATGCTGATGGTCCCTGTAGCTCGCTAGTTGTACACTCTCCTGCGCCGTCCTCTCATGCGCCCCCACTCCGCTCGAACCTCGTTTAATGTCGCAACTTTGCAGTCTGTGGATTGCTGCTTCATCTATTGTGGTGTCCTCATCCAGCAGGCGGTCATTGACTGATTTCAAAATGTCACTTCTGTCCATCACCAATGGGCCCATGATGGAAGCCCGTGAAGCCAAGATGTCAGCTCTGTCTTTCCCGTGAACCCCGGCATGAACAGGACAGTAGATCCAGGTCAGTGCCTGGAGGTTTGAGGCCTCAACAGCAGCTATCCACTCGTACCTAAGCCATCCCTTCTGTACTTTCTGAAGTACGGCTTGCGCGTCTGTCACTATGACTGCCTTTGTTATAGAAGTCTCAGATATCCATTTCAGTGCTGAGGTCACTGTTTCTGTCTCCATTCTCATAGTGGAGGTTGTTGACATGTATGCCCTACTGCGCTCAGCAACGACCTCTCTTCTCACTCTAGCCGAGAAACCCCAGCCTGATGTCCCACTGCGCCCGACTGATCCGTCGGTGTATATGTTTCTATAGAATGGAGAGAGTCAAGCTATTACACAAATAGCTGTCACAACTGCATGATTCCCTTTGTTTCTGCAGGCATCACCGCCAAATAGAAGTGCACAATAATATAACTGAATATACAATCTGCTCTCCGACCAATACCACGCCGCGAAGGACATCATGTTCCCTGGGAGGAAGACTAGCGTCTGGTCAGACAAAATATACTGATCAGACATGTTAGTCAAGGTCAGGCAAAACATAATGGCCAAGACCGTCACGACGGCTTCCTAGTAGCCCTCCCTGGAAACTGGTTGTTTTCATGGCAGCCTGGTTAACGAGGTTATGGATCGACGTAATCCCCGTAGTAGTGAGTGAAACTCATATGAAGCCAAGCATAGCCCAATCGCATGAGGGCCCTGTTCCACCTTTATCAGCACGTTTGGTATGTCAGGAAAGCTACTGCAACCCGTCACTTAACGTCCTTTTCAGGGCGCACAAAAGAGTAACCTACTCATTGTGGACATTCGCAAACAACAACATCATGTTCTCGAACATTCAAATGAAATTGCCACTGAACTATCATAGCTTTCGTTTCCTCATTGGCAATGTCCAATCCATACACTTGGCTGATGTTATTTAATTTAATCCCCAATTCCTTTAGTACAGTCCGCAGAACCGTCATCCGCGTTCCAGATCAGATAACTAGTTTATTAACACAGTGGTAGAGAACTTACTTTTCATGGCATAGGTACGGAGTTCAACTCCTACTACCGGCACCTCCAGTCAATCTATCTGTAACCTGACCCTGACTTACGGCTAGGGAAGGAAAGGCAGCGAAGAAGGAAAATAACCACTCCACCTCGTTAGCTGAGGCATAGTTCACTGAAGTCTCTAACACTTCATTTCTGACCAGCGGTTAAGTCTGCTGAAGGACTTCCTTACTAGTGCATTGAGAGTCTGAACAGTAAAGTGGTACAACGCTGGCATTTTATGACAAAGGTTCGATTCCTGCTTTCGGTACGCTCCGGTTGACCCAGCTGTAAAGTTATTCAAGTTTTTTTTATTTATGTAGTGGTTGGAGGGTGACCTTGTCGCGACATTTACAACATTTCAAAATACAAAAGCAAGACAACACATAACATAAACCTAGGTATCGTCACAGAGTCCCTCGAATACTGAATCACAAAATCATATAAAATCTTCACCAATGTCACGAAATCTGTAAAAGGGCAATTGAAGCCAGGAGCTTTGTCGTGAGAAAAAAGTATTTTTCCACAGTAGCATTAATCACACTCCCCACAGTTGATCTAGCTGTTAATGTGCACCTGTCTTGCGTGTGGTACATGGCTTAGTGTTAAGAAACGAAACGCAAATTAGAAGGGGAAACGGTAACACGTTCGTATTTGTCCGTAACATATTTGGTGTGCATAGACCACCAAGCAACTCTTTCCAAGCAGACCTGTCCCATTCAGTTTTCTCCAGTTCTTTCCAGCTTCTCCACGTTTGTCTTGTATCAGCATGTAGATCTTATCAGTGAGTAATACTTTCCTTTTTCTTTTTTTCGCTGTGGGTTCCAGGACAGCGGTTGTCGCATTTAAGTTTACAGTCTGTCTTTATTTCAATGATTTGTATATCTACTTCGAGGGAGATTATTTTTAGTCTTTTTCAGCATTTGGAGTTTGCCACTGACTTCACAAAAATTGTAGACCTAGTATAAAATATTCGAAACACTTCATCCCCAGACAGCACTGTCATTAGTTGGAGTACCTCTACCTTTTAATAGAATATTGAACAAAGAATCCACTACATCATAAACAGCAGAAGCTGAAACTAGCTTGATCATGTTCAAAAAGATAACCTGACACGATCACCAGAACTGCAATGATATGGATCCCAGAGGGCAGACGAAAGAGAAGCAGATGTAAGATAACTTGGTGAAGAACAATGGAAGCTGAAATGGAGATCACCAACAAGAACTATTGCGCGTAAAGAAGATTGGTATCACTGGTGTGAAGTTGAGATAGTTTATTGCTGATGGTTACTTACCGTTTTGCCAGCCAATAATGAGAATTTAAGAGAGAGAATGTATATTGAGTAAAATGCCTACTTACCCCAGGCATGATGGCCTTGTCAACGTCATCCATGATGGAGTCCCACTCCTCGCCTTTTTTTGGCGCAGACGACGGAAGCAGACACCTCAAGTACCCAGGTTGTACTTCCGGGGTTACTCTTTGAGATCGTATCTGGGTCATGTAGTCAGCAATGAAGTCTACCATCTCCCGACCTCGCTTTCTGAACTCATCCGCATCCATTTTGTTTGTCGCTGTGAAGATAACAGTAAACACTTTCACAACAATCATACCCCGAATGATGTTGCTTCGAATTACGCTGCTTACCACACACGGACATCTTTGTATTATAAGCTATTCCCTGGAGTTGTGGTTCTTACCAAGGATGCACTGAATATACGATTAGTGCAAGATTCAATTAATTGTTCATATTCGGCTGAATAGTACCCTACAGTCTTGTACAGATAGGCCAAATAGCGGTTGATTACTTTATAATGATAAGAAATGTCGTAGACGTGTTCAACTGAATGTGTTATGTTCCACTAGCTCTATTACTTAGCGGTGCCTGGAATAGGTATTGCTAGTTAACCAACCCATTACCCAGCCCAGCTTTTCTCACTTTCGAACTTATCTATGCCAAACTCTTCCAATCAACGCATCGTCTCTCCATTCATATCTTCGTCCACCTCTAAACCTGCCATGATTCACCTCTTCCTCCAGTGATATTCTACGACCATGTCTTGCATGTAGGTATGGTTACATTCTATGTGTTTCATTCCCGTATCATCCTCCAATCCCACAGACCATAAGAGATTCCAAGAGTAATTTACCTCTTGAACGTCCATCAATGTGCTTATTCCACTGAGTCTCTTTTTCACTCTCATTCCCTCTCCCTCTCTTTCTCTTTCTCTCTCTCTCTCTCTCTCTCTCTCTCTCTCTCTCTCTCTCTCTCTCTCGGTTTTGTATTCCATACCCCATCCCATCAATCACTACATTAAAAAAAAGTTATTTTTTTAAATGATGGAGCTAATGGGGTGCGACTAGTGGATTTGAATTCACAGGCGTTAGCCATTTCGTGTAACCGACCCACTATAGTGGAAATATTACAGAGTAGCATACACGCACACTCATCTACACAATCCCTGATACATTATGATATAGTACATCTACTTACCAGCTGATACGTCCTTTTAAAACTTCAAAGACTTGGAGGCTGAAATAGCTGAACCTTCCACCGAAAGAAAGATAAGTCCTTTAACGAACAACACGATCAGTTACAAAACTTACAATCGAAGTCACAAGTCCTAGGTTGTCCGATGTTGTCTTCTGAGCTACCCCAGGCTCAATGAAGACGTTAATACCAAATACATACAGCCTCAGTTTTCTCTGAGATGTCCTGTGTAGATAACTGACTTTATTTACCCAGATATTGTGACCGAAAAGCCAATATTTATAACCAAGAAGAATCCAGCCTCACCTCTGGGAGGAAGTGTCCGCTCTGTCATTGGTCAAACATTAAGCCTATTTTCGTTACTCCTTGTGGCCTGTTACCACACTTAATACTTAACCAAGTCGGCCATGGCTTAACGCGACACGTCAACTGGTATTATTACTCATTTTGGGACACCTGGAGTTCTATTTTTAGTGTCGCGATTCCCACACCGAGGAGACAACAGACGAGTACTGTTTACCAGATCCATGACCTACTTGAGGTGTTACCGAGGCCGAACAGTGAAGTAACAGCACCGCAACCTGGCAGAAACGTCCGTAGAAGGGACGAAGAAAGGATAAGATTGAGTCCCGCTGACCAATTCTGTTGAAAATATATGAAGCTTGTATTAGTGAATGGCAGTCATACCGTCGTGAAACCTTTAGGAGTTGTGTGGGTCTAATGTCTCCGGGTTTGTGTGGGTCAACTGCCCTAGGCATGATGGAGTCTACGACAACGAAAGAGCGTATAATTTACCATTAGGCTTGTAAACTTCGAGAGCTTGGATGGATCCACTATCCTAGTCCTGCGCGGCTATGGTGAATCTAATACCCTGGTCATGATGATGATTGGGTGGGTATTCTACCCTAGTAATGATGAGGTTTGGGTGGATATTCTACCCTGGTAATGAGGAGGTTTGGTGGACATTCTACCCTGGTAATGATACGGTTTGGTGGATATTCTACTCTGATCATAATGAGGTTTGGGTGGATATTCTACTCTGATCATGATGAGGTTTTGGTGGACATTCTACCCTGGTAATGATGAGGTTTGGGTGGATATTCTACTCTGATAATGATGATGTTTGGGTGGATATTCTACTCTGATCATGATGATATTTGGGTGGATATTCTACTCTGATCATGATGATGTTTGAGTGGATATTCTACTCTGATCATGATGAGGTTTGGGTGAATATTCTACCCTGGTAATGATGAGGTTTGCGTGGAAATTCTACTCTGATCATGATGAGGTATGGGTCGATATTCTACTCTGATTATGATGAGGTTTGGGTGAATATTCTACTCTGATCATGATGATATTTGGATGGATATTCTACTCTGATCATGATGAGGTTTGGGTGGATATTCTACTCTGATCATGATGAGGTTTGGCTGGATATTCTACCCTGGTAATGATGAGGTTTGGGTGGATATTCTACTCTGGTAATGATGAGGATTGGGTGGATATTCTACTCTGATCATGATGAGGTTTGGGCAGACATTCTACCCTGGTAATGATGAGGTTTGGGTGGATATTCTACTCTGATCATGATGATATTTGGGTGGATATTCTACTCTGATCATGATGAGGTTTGGGCAGACATTCTACCCTGGTAATGATGAGGTTTGGGTGGATATTCTACTCTGATCATGATGATATTTGGGTGGATATTCTACTCTGATCATGATGATATATGGGTGGATATTCTACTCTGATCACGATGATATTTGGGTGCATATTCTACTCTGATCAATGTGATGTTTGGGTGGATATTCTACTCTGATAAGGATGATGTTTGGGTGGATATTCTACTCTGATCATGATGATATTTGAGTTGATATTCTACCCTGGTAATGATGAGGTTTGGGTGGATATTCTACTCTGATCATGAGGAGGTTTTGGTGGATATTCTACCCTGGTAATGATACGGTTTGGGTGGATATTCTACTCTGATCATAATGAGGTTTGGGTGGATATTATACTCTGATCATGATGAGGTTTGGGTGGATATTCTACTTTGATCATGATGAGGTTTGGGTGAACATTCTACCCTGGTAATGATGAGGTTTGGGTGGATATTCTAATCTGATCATGATGAGGTTTGGGTGGATATTCTACTCTGATCATGATGAGGTTTGGATGGACATTCTAACCTTTTAATTATGAGGTTTTGGTGGATATTCTACTCTGATCATGATGATATTTGGGTGGATATTCTACCCTGGTAATGATGGGTTTGGGTGGATATTCTACTCTGATCATGATGAGGTATGGGTGGATATTCTACTCTGATCATGATGAGGGTTGGGTGGATATTCTACTCTGATCATGATGCAATTTGAGTGGATGTTCTACTCTGATCATGATGGTGTTTGGGTGGATATTCTACTCTAATGATGATGGGGTTTGTGTGGATATTCTAACCTGGTAATGATGATATTTGGGTGGATATTCTATTCTGATCATGATGAGGTTTGGGTGGATATTCTACTATGATCGTGTTGAGGTTTGGGTGGACATTCTACCCTGGTAATGATGAGGTTTGGGTGGATATTCTACTCTGATCGTGATGATGTTTAAATGGACATTTTAACCTGGTAATTATGAGGTTTGGGTGGATATTCTACTCTGATCATGATGATATTTGGGTGGATATTCTACTCAGATCATCATGATATTTGGGTGGATATTCTATTCTGATCATGATGATGTTTTGGTGGATATTCTACTATGATCGTGTTGAGGTTTGGGTGGACATTCTACCCTGGTAATGATGAGGTTTGGGTGGATATTCTACTCTGATCGTGATGATGTTTAAATGGACATTTTAACCTGGTAATTATGAGGTTTGGGTGGATATTCTACTCTGATCATGATGATATTTGGGTGGATATTCTACTCAGATCATCATGATATTTGGGTGGATATTCTACTCTGATCATGATGATGTTTTGGTGGATATTCTTCTCTGGTCATGATGAGGTCTGGGTGGATATTCTACCCTGGTAATGATGGGGTTTGGGTGGATATTCTACTCTGATCATGATGAGGTATGGGTGGATATTCTACTCTGATCATGATAAGGTTTGGGTGGATATTCTAATCTGATCATGATGATATTTGGGTGGATATTCTACTATGATCATGATGGTGTTTGGGTGGATATTCTACTCTAATCATGATGGGGTTTGTGTGGATATTCTACCCTGGTAATGATGATATTTGGGTGGATATTCTACTCTGATCATGATGAGGTTTGGGCGGACATTCTACCCTGATAATGATGAGGTTTGGGTGAATATTCTACTCTGATCATGATGATATTTGGGTGGATATTCTACTCTGATCATGATGATATTTGGGTGGATATTTTACTCTGATCATGATGGTGTTTGGGTGGATATTCTACTCTAATCACGATGGGGTTTGTGTGGATATCCTACCCTGATAATGATGATATGTGGGTGGATATTCTACTCTGATAATTATGAGGTTTGGGTGGATATTCTACCCTGTTAATGATGAGGTTTTGGTGGATATTCTATTCTGATCATGATGAGGTATGGGTGGATATTCTACTTTAATCATGATGATATTTGGGTGGATATTCTACCCTGGTAATGATGAGGTTCGGGTGAATATTCTACTCTGATCTTGATGAGGTTTTGGTGGATATTCCACCCTGGTAATGATGAGGTTTGGGTGGATATTCTACTCTGATCATGATGACATTTGGGTGGATATTCTACTCTTATCATGAAGGTGTTTGGGTGGATATTCTACTCTAATCATGGTGGGGTTTGTGTGGATATTCTACTCTGCTAATGATGATATTTGGGTGGATATTCTACCCTGGTAATGATGAGGTTCGGGTGGATATTCTACTCTGATCATGATGAGGTTTTGATGGATATTTCACCCTGTAATGATGAGGTTTGGATGGATATTCTACTCTGATCATGATGATATTTGGATGGATATTCTACTCTTATCATGATGGTGTTTGGGTGGATATTCTACTCTAATCATGGTGGGGTTTGTGTGGATATTCTACCCTGGTAATGATGATATTTGGGTGGATATTCTACTCTGCTCATGATGAGGTTTGGGTGGATATTCTACTCTGATCATGATGAGGTTTGGGTGGATATTCTTCCCTGGTAATGATGAGGTTTGGGTGGATATTCTACTTTGATCATGATGAGGTTTGAGTGGACATTCTACCCTGGTAATGATGAGGTTTGGGTGGATAGTCTACTCTGATCTTGATTATATTGGGGTGGATATTCTACTCTGATCTTGATAATATTTGGGTGGATATTCTACTCTGATCAAGGTGATGTTTGGGTGGATATTCTACTCTGATAATGATGATGTTTGGGTAGATATTCTACTCTGATCATGATGAGGTTTGGGTGGATATTCTACCCTGGTAATGATGAGGTTTGTAGTGGATATTCTACTCTGATCATGATGAGGTATGGGTGGATATTCTGCTCTGATCATGATGAGGTTTGAGTGGATATTCTACTCTGATCATGATGATATTTGGGTGGATATTCTACTCTGATCATGATGATGTTTAGCTGGATATTCTACTCTAATCATGATGGGGTTTGTGTGGATATTCTACCTTGGTAATAATGAGGTTTATGTGGATATTCTACTCTGATCATGATGAGGCTTTGGTGGATCTAATGCCCTGGTTCATGCTGATGCTTGGCTGGATGTTCTACTCTGTTCATGCTTGAGCTTGGCTTGATGTTCTACTCTGGTCATGCTTGAGCTTGGCTGAATGTTCTACTCTGGTCATGCATGAGCTTGGCTGGATGTTCTACTCTGGTCATGCTCGAGCTTGGCTGGATGTTCTACTCTGGTTCATGCTTGAGCTTGGCTGGATGTTCTACTCTGGTTCATGCTTGAGCTTGGCTGGATAATCTACTCTGGTCATGCTGATGCTTTGCTGGATGTTCTACTCTGTTCATGCTGATGCTTGGCTGGATGTTCTACTCTGGTCATGCTTGAGCTTGAGTAGATCAAATACCATGATCATGCTGAAGATGGATGGATGATGGCCATGGTGGGATTGCAGCAATTAAAGATCTCATAACAAACACACCTCCGGGGCCGTCTTGGTCGTAATGTGAGTTGGGGGAATGTACCAGCTGATGTTGAATGGGGTCTGAAACGATGAAAAAGCTCATAGAAGACATTAGACCAGCCATCTTCACGGCCGACTTTCGATCTACTGTTCTGGCCATGACAGAACTGACATCCTGGCCTCTGAGACACCTGCCGTTGGGACACTGTAGATGGATGTGGATATTATTCTAAAGTCGATCAATGAGAACTTCTTGGTTTTTTTTTTGCTTAGATGTTTGCCTCACTAGTTTCTACTGGCAGAGGCGCGCCATTTTCCACCCCAGACCGTAGTCCATTGGGCGATATCAGGACGCATAAACCAGTGCTTGAATGAATGTGTGCGTCTGTATGTACCTATGCTAGGTTTGTGCGCCCTCAGAAGCTAGCCCAACCAAAGTGCAATGGAAGGGCCTCACCATGAGGGCGCGTGTGAAAGTTGTGCAAGAGTGTGACTGTAGGATAGAGTCAAATGAAACAGAGTGAGGTGAGAGGAGGGAGAAGGGGAAGAGTGGCCCCCAGGGTGAGCCAGTCCCTAACTTCCTGGGTCAAGACAATGCAATCAATGAACCGGCTATTTACTGACTATGTAATTGTGAAATGATACGTGAGCCAAACAGACAGCTGACCTTTAGAGGACGGTGCAGGAGTGTGCACAGCTAACGAGTTACGAGAACCATCAGTATCCACATACAACGCAATTTGCTTAAAGCAACATTACACCTATGTGTCTGCCAGAATGCAGCGACGTTAATTCTGATCAGAACATAAAAAAGTATCTATGCTGACGCAGAAGTTAATCTGACGTAATGCATCGCGTAAATATGTAGTACATAAAGTATCGATACATCATTCAACCCATCACAACAAATGTATCAAGTCAGGTTTGCAAGTTTCCACAGCTGTGAAGTTGGTCATTTAGGAAGGTGTGCTTTTTGAAAAACGATCATGCTATATTGACCAATTGATCAGCTGATTTCCGCAGACGCACGTGGGAAATCACAGCTCTACCGTTCTCAAATAGGCCAGAAGACCGAGAGAAACAGGTGGACAGACAAACTGGTGGACATAGAACAGGTGAACAGACAAACTGGTGGACATAAAACAGGTGGACAGACAAACTGGAGATAGACAACTGAACAGACAGATGGAGGCACGACGCCGCAGCGGATAAACAGGTGTCCATTTCAGACAGGGCGAGCTACAAAAATAAAGCGTGTAAACAAGTCTTTCTCGGTGTACTTATCCTGGTGAAGTTCTGTATATAGTTTTCTGGGCTCCCTGTCTATCTGTGACAGCTTTACTAAGGGCCGTCTTTGCTTTGAAGATACAAATTAAGTGCATATGGCATGCGGGGATAGCGAAATTAAAGGTATCGAACTTTGGGAGCTTGTATGGAGACTGCCAATAAGAAATCAGAATTGCCATGGCAACGGAGATCTTAAATAAAATAAGCAATGTATGGCAGAACACAAAAAAACAGCAAAAACAAAAAACACCGAGGACATACATCTTCCCTGTGCGAATTTTGAGTTTTCACTGAAGGGCAACAATTGAATCTTTGGCGCTTAAATGTAACTGGAAAGTTCTTAGAACACTGTGAACAGCAAAAGGTAAAAACACAAACGTCCTGAAAGAGCTGGGTACAGATCAAAATTGAATGATAAACATAATTTGGTCTGAGAAACTAAAATACTTTGGCCACAAGGCCGTACAATAGTTTGGAAGAAACAAAAACCATGATGGAAAGAATGTTACCTGGATAACGATACAGGAGCAGGTCGAGGAGACGATGGATACACAACATCAAAGAATGTTCTAAAGAAAGCGGCGACCGGGACAGGAGAACTTGCTAAAGATCGAGAGTTTTCCATGGCGGCAGTGATAAGACATACTACATAATGATGAGTGGTTTCCAGCAATGATGGAGCTGACTTTCTCTTCTATTTTTCTTGTTGCTGTTGTAATTGTTGCTGTTGTTATTGTTGTTATTATTGTTGTTCGACGCTACTTGTGCTGAATTGAGTTAATCATTGATGACCTATCTTTGTAGAAGGTTACAGTGGCTCTTCTTGCATCACGAGACGAATATGAAATGGACTGTGGTCCTTCTGGCGGTTGTGCAATGTAAGGCTGCTGAGTAGGCACACTACTTTTGAAGTGACAGTGTAGATCCCTACCTCGTTGACCAAGCTGCTATGACACAGCCTTTTCCCAGCAGCACTAACAAGGACATGACGTGGGTTCTTCGCCAGTACGTTCAACTTAATCCTGAGGACTCTTCGCTCCAGACATTCTCTCTTCATGGGCACAAACAGTTGGAACATTGGACAGCGTTGTCATTCTGAGGTTGATCAACGACGCCTCTTGGCTGATTCCTGGAAATCGACCAATTGGCATTCAAAAGATTTAAAGTGACGTGAGTCTAACAGGGAAGGGTAGTCTGAAATTACGGATCAGGAGTGTGTGTAACCAGCGAGCTAGGGTAATCATCACTATCAACATATTTCATCATTTGCTGGAAGGCACTGATTCCCTATCGGTCTTTCTGGAGTGCAGTGACGTATATTCTTAATACAACATAACGTAACAAATCATTTATATATATACATACTGCCCGGTTATTATGTGGTCGAGCATTATCATATTGTAAAAATAAGGCTTTACTTGGAAGTTCACTTCGTTTGGATTTAATTTAGGGTCAAAGATTATCCCTGATAAGATCAGTTTACATGGAACTGGTAACAGTGTTCCCCCTGGGAATGTAGGGCACTAAAATAACGCCTCGTTCATCCCAAAAGAAAATCAGCATAACTTTCCCTGCAGATTTCAGCGTGGGAAACTGTTTCGGGTTTCGGTTAGGAGGTTTGCTCGATTCATTGCTCGCTCTCTTCATTTCAGGCTCGTGGTAGTGAATTCAGGTTTCGTCCCAGGTAACAATTCTTGCTAGGAAACCACCACCTTCTACTTCAAAAGTCCGCAAATGTTTCTGACAGGCATCAATGTGTCGTTGTTTCAATTCTGGAGTAAGCTGTTCGAGAATATATGTGGAGGTCCCATCTGCCATGTCACTTCGTCAAAGTCACTACCAACTTATAAATATACATTCTCCATAATATCATCTTTCATTCAAACACGAGTCAACTATTCCGAGAACTTTTTGAAGTTACCTCGTGTGTTATATATATATATATATATATATATATATATATATATATATATATATATATATATATATATATATATATATATATATATATATATATATGACTCGCCTTGTTATTCCACGTGAAGCATAGAACCAACCCATACTGCTGGTCACGTTACTGAATGCTTATACGAGATCACTTGTGGCGATTAAAATATGAGGCGTGTTCAAATGAAACCGGACCTAACTGCGCCAAGTGAACATACGTACGATGCGCATGATAACGTCACTGCTTGTGCATACAGCACATACCAACTGTCAAGTTTGCAAAATGTCAATATCCTCCGACTCATAGTTTCCTCGGCAGACCGTTGAAAACATGGCGGTTGAAATACGGAATTCATCCAGAGTTGATCAGCGAGCGGTGATTCGGTTTCTAACAGCTGAAGGATGTCGACCAGTTGACATTCATCGGACAATGTAGGCAGTGTGTGGTGACAAAAGTGTATCGAAGACAACAGTAAAGAACTGGACAATGATATATAAAGAAATACGTGAGTTACCGGAAGATTTTCCGAGACCAGGCCAGGCGTATATTGTTGCGTCAGAAGCTGCCATCGCCAAAATTGAGTGGGTGGACCGTCAACACCACCAAGAACATTAACACTAACAACAACATCAAGATCAACGACTTTAACACCAACATACAACAACATCAAGATCAACGACTTTAACAACAACATACAACAACATCAAGATCAACGACTTTAACAACAACATACAACAACATCAAGATCAACGACTTTAACAACAACATACAACAACATCAAGATCAACGACTTTAACAACAACATATAACAACATCAACGAAATACAAAACAAAAACGCTATAGATGGAACTCAGTTTTTTTTAAATCATGAAACAGTAATAAAATAACACAAGTATTAATAATGAATATGATAATAATAAAGTTATATAACATAACAAAAAGTAACAAAAATAAACCTTTCAGCTCTCAATAGAGCACAGGTCTTCAACAAATAAAAGTCAAGTTCCGTCCTGTGACATCTATTCCGTTTTGTCTTGGATTGTTGAGATGTTGTGCTAGATGACTGTATTTGTTGAAATGTGTTGTCCCTGCTAGATGACTGTATTTGTTGAAATGTGCTGTCCCTACTAGATGACTGTATTTGTTGAAATGTGTTGTCCCTACTAGATGACTGTATTTGTTGAAATGTGTTGTCCCTGCTAGATGACTGTATTTGTTGAAATGTGTTGTCCCTGCTAGATGACTGTATTTGTTGAAATGTGTTGTTCCTGCTAGATGACTGTATTTGTTGAAATGTGCTGTCCCTACTAGATGACTGTATTTGTTGAAATGTGTTGTCCCTGCTAGATGACTGTATTTGTTGAAATGTGCTATCCCTACTAGATGACTGTATTTGTTGAAATGTGCTGTCCCTACTAGATGACTGTATTTGTTGAATTGTGTTGTCCCAACTACATGACTGTATTTGTTGAAATGTGCTGTCCCTACTAGATGACTGTATTTGTTGAAATGTGCTGTCCCTACTAGATGACTGTATTTGTTGAAATGTGTTGTCCCTACTAGATGACTGTATGTGTTGAAATGTGTTGTCCCTACTACATGACTGTATTTGTTGAAATGTGCTGTCCCTACTAGATGACTGTATGTGTTGAAATGTGTTGTCCCTTCTACATGATTGTATTTGTTGAAATGTGCTGTCCCTACTAGATGACTGTATTTGTTGAATTGTGTTGTCCCTACTACATGACTGTATTTGTTGAAATGTGCTGTCCCTACTAGATGACTGTATTTGTTGAAATGTGCTGTCCCTACTAGATGACTGTATTTGTTGAAATGTGCTGTCCCTACTAGATGACTGTATTTACTGAAATGTGTTGTCCCTACTAGATGACTGTATTTGTGAGAATAGCAGCATATATTTTCATTATATAACTGAATCTTTTATTTGTGAGAATAGCAGCATTTATTTTACTTTTTAAAGCAGTCTCTTATTTGAGAGAGATTAACCCCATATATTATTCTTATAAAACTGAAGGGCTCTTTTTTTTAAAGGAAAATCATACTTATTTTGTTTGAGAGAAACGCTCGAGTGTTGTCAGAGCTTGTAAGAATTGCAAATAAATATTAACACTCTAAACCTACCGAGCATGTTATAAGAAGCAGCTAAGAAGAGTTGGGCATGGGGCTGGCTACATCATCCCTGTAAATACTAGGAGCCATGCGAACTTCAACAAATATGGACAAGTCAACTTACAGGAAAAGATAACTCAACCATCCTTCTTCTTCTTCTTCTTCTTCTTCTTCTTCTTTTTCTTCTTCTTCTCCGTACGCTGTCAGACGTCAACTTGAATTTGTTCGAAGAAAGCAGCTGTCATCCTGAGGCTGTCGACACTGCAATAGAGCTTGTCTAGCGTTGCCACTGGTGATGGCCACATGTGCTTTCTCTGGTCTCGTATGTCGGGAAATTTTGCAGAAGATGTTCAGCGGTCATTTTCCCTGTATCACAGGTGCATTCGTCAGTGCCACCTATCTTCAGTTTATTCAATAGATGGTACCTCAGTCTGTTGTGGCCTGTGCGGAGTCTGAAGACCACGACCTGCTCTCTTCTGTTCAACTGGTAACAGGCATCATTTTTTGTGTAGCCAGTATGTTCTGTTTCCCATTTGGCCATGAATCTGGCCCTAATAAATCTTTTGGACTCTTCGTAGGACACACTAGAATCTGGTTGTGGTAGTCTTGCACCTTCTTTTGCCAGTCTGTCTGCCTCCTCGTTGTCTTGAATGTTACAGTGGGATGGAACCCATTGTACCACTACTCTTTTTGGTGCGAACTGCTGGCATAGTTGACAGAGTACTGCTCTTAAATCATTAAGTTCAGTATTTTTCTGGTTTTTTAGTTCTGTAACCACGGCCAGGGCATCTGTAAGCAGGACTATCTGGCTGTCATTGCTTTCGCCTGTCAGCATTGCTTTTACTGCAGCTTTCAGTGCCTCTGCCTCCGCTCTGAAATTGCTTGAGAATTTTCCAGTTGCCACTGACAGTGTTATTTTTCTACCACTTTTTAGGCTCAGGAATACCCCTCCCCCTCCATTCTGTGTTGTGTTTGTTACAGAACCATCCGTGTATGCATGGGTCTAGTCCATGCTTTGGTAGTTTTCTGTTATGTACCTCCAACTCAACCATCCAAAACAGAAGAAGGTCCTCTGTCGAGAGCTGATGCCGTAGTGCAGAGAAAGCTGCAAGAAATGTGGACCGCTGACTAGTATGTTCTCCTCTATGACAATATCCAGTTTTGGCGGCTGCAAGAAAAGTAGATGGAGAACAGGACACACATGGGAATGAGAGCTGGATACAGGAATTAAGGAAATAGTGGAGGGGGTGGGGGAGGGTGGGCTGAAACGGACGCGGGTCGCAAAGGGCGGAAGTACTTGGCGTGTGTTTGTTCAAGACATAGGCTCCATAGAGGGTACACACATTTTGATTGTCATTGGTGTGAGAAAGGTACTGCAGAAGAAGATACTGTCATGTTAACTGTACACACTTCAGATGCCATCGCCCCATTCAAGGTCGGCTGCAATGGGTTTCTAACGTCGTGTGTCTCTGGCCTTGATGGTTAGAATCTGTCTATCTTTGGGTGGTGTCCTCTCACTTACAGTGTTGGACTGAGACGCTGGTTCGGTCAGGCACAACATACTGACCATGAAGTTGCGTCAGGGTCAAACACAATATACTGACCATGAAGTTGCGTCAGGGTCAAACACAATATACTGACCATGAAGTTGCGTCAGGGTCAAACACAATATACTGATCAAGACCACTATCTCTCTTCAACGTAGACCGTGGAAACTAGCTGTTTGCAAGGTAGTCTGGCTGACAAGATGTGTGTCTATGTAATCCCCGTAGTAGTGAGCGTCATACCAGATGAGGCCAAGCAAAGCACAACAGTATGGAGGACCGCGATCGGTCATCATCAGCACGCTCGGGATGTGAGGAAAGCTACTACAACCCGCCACTTAAAGTCTTTTTCAGGGCGCACAAAAGGGTCAACTTACTAAGTGTGGGCAACAACTTCTAACATTTGTGCGCTAAACATTTACTTCTTGTTTTGTACAAATTGTTAGGTTTTTTGATGTGACCAAAATATTGTAACTGTCTTACTGATTTTGTTCATCAATTCTCTTTGATGAGAAGGAGTCAGAAAACGTGATGCAGAATAGGAGGAAGTAGAAAATAAAAAAGGCAAAATGAGTATGAAGAAAAAGATGACAAAGAAGAGCAAGATAAAGAAGAAGAAGAAGAAGAAGAAGAAGAAGAAGAAGAAGATGAAGAAGAAGAAGAAGAAGAAGAAGAAGAATGAAAATGTTACAGACTCACTCTATCACCACTTAACTTTCTTCCTTTCACTTATCACTCCCTAACTCACAACCCTAATTAAAACACTAACAATTATTTTAACAGCAGCAACAACAACAAAAATGAATATTTATTACACAAACATCATGCACATTATATAGCAATAAACTAGGCACGTGAATCATGTTCTTGTGTCCAGCAACACGTATCTTTCTATAATGTCTCTCAAGAGTTTCGTGCAAATAGCACAGGTTTTCTCTTGTACTAAATTAACCCTAGGTCAAATCATTTGATCAGTTTTAGCTAATGTTCCATTATCAGTTCTATAGCCCTTTTAGTTGATACAATTCTTTCTAGCTAATTGTTTTCTGTCCTATCTTTCTGTTCTCGTTCATCTGGTGGCCTTATGCCCCACCTCTCAGCTTCTGAAACGTATGTGTCTTCTGAACCTGACTCGTCTTAGCGTCAGGACGATTATTACGGCGATTAGATCTTCTAGTTCCTCTACTTCGTCGTCTAGTCAGGAACTCTGTGACTGCAGCGGTTTTTGCACAGGGATAATTCCCCACTCACGTCGAACGCTCTTGAAGACAGTGGTTCTCGTGTATACGACAGACGACAGTGGTTCTCGTGTATACTTCTTCTTCATCGTACGCTGTTTACAGCGATATTTACGTTGCACTGTTTTATTTTGTTAAGCCTGTGACTCAGTGCATCCGATTTCAACAGGCGTTTCTGTAGGGTTGCCCTCTTTAGCCTTTGGCTGTCCCCAGCCTAACTGCAAGGCAGCAGTTGTTTTTGGTCAGAGTTGTCTCTCTTGGGAAGTTGTCTTGCAGGACTATCCAGTCTTCCCTACTCGTGTCTATAGGGTTTGGCAATGGTATGATGGACTATGTACTAGTTTGTACTATCCCATAAGAGAGGCAGTCCGGTGTGACTTTGTCCCAGGATCGTCACGTCCTGCCAGAAACGTAGCATATGCATGTGAGTGAGGTATCTCTTTGCTCCCTTTATTTTCTCGGCTCATCTGCAGTGATGGTCCGCCTAGCATTCCCCGCCACCCGGGAGGTTGTCACAATAGGGCAGGAGGTGCAATGTCCGCTGGACTGCATCTCTTCTGCGTCCATTGGGATGACTGATAGCAGACAGAGGCAAAGAGCGAGGCAGGAGTGCATTTTGCCAGGTGCATTTCTGCGGCTCGATCGGGCCGGGCTGAGACGCAAGCCCCAGCCATGTCGTAGCCTCCCATCACAGCGGTGCTGAGATTTAGGGCGGGATTCTGGCTTAGAGGCGTTCGGCCGTAATCCCTCAGATGGTAGCTTATCAGCCAAGCACGTGGACCAAATGTCAGCGACCTGTGATTCCTCTCGAAATAGTGCATTTGACCAGGGGACAAGCCTGGTCTTGCACGGAGATGTTGTTCGCCTGGGGAGCGGACATATCTCATGGTCAAGGGTTGAGTCTCAGCAGTTCGCAGTGAGGTAGCTGATCTACTGCTTAGGGCACCCCGACCGGTTCTCGTGTATACGACAGACGACAGTGGTTCTCGTGTCTACGACAGACGACAGTGGTTCTCGTGTCTACGACAGACGACAGTGGTTCTCGTGTCTACGACAGACGACAGTGGTTCTCGTGTCTACGACAGACGACAGTGGTTCTCGTCTCTACGACAGACGACAGTGGTTCTCGTGTCTACGACAGACCACAGTGGTTCTGTTACTGTAGTTGTCTGGCCAAGAGTAACACCCGTGTTACAATGTGTTGTGCGGGATGACAGTTTCGTGTTGAAGCAGCACGTCTACTTCTGAGGAGTATGCAAACGAATGCCACCCAGTGACTTGGGAGTAGTCGTCACGTGTGGCAGGTGTCAGCGTCGACTCAAATAGGACAACACACACAGTCAAATGCTTACAAGTGCGTGGTGTATGGTTCCCTCTTAGTGCTAGTCTGCTACGGTGACTTCTATATTTCTATTCTAGTTACTCACTGGCTATGTTCTTTGGTCTATCCTAGCAACCTACTCGGTAGTCTTCTGCTCTATGGTCTGTCTCCTACCAACTGCACGGTAGTCTTCTCTTCTCTGCTCTATGTCTAATACCCTGATCCGTCGGCTTATATCCTATTCTCCCTGCTTTTGTCAATGACTTCTGTTTTTCTTCAGTTCATTCGCCTCAACTTTTCTTGAACTATTTTGCCGCTAAAAAAAAGGATACCTTATCGTGAACCTTCTATGTGACCTCAAACGACGTGGGATTTCCCAGTTGGAAGAATTTTGGCTAGACAGTCTTAAACGAGCATTGTCTAAGAATTTCGAACAGTGACTGTTCTATGAACTCCATCTCTCGGACAGGGTTCTAATCTTATGTGTGGGTATCACAAACGGTGTTTCCAGTGCTTCCATTTCCCTGGCTCGTTGGCCCCTTGTAACTCTGTTACAAACAAATTAATATAGAACAACAACAGCAAGACCAGAAGAACAAACAAGATGACCAAGAACAGCAACAGCAAAAATGAAGAACAGAGAAAAACAACAAGAACAGAATGAAGAACAGTAACAACAACAAGATGATTCCAATATCAACTAGAGGAAGAGAACAAACAAGAAAAACATAAACAACGATAACAACAAGAAAAACAACACCAAAAACAACAATATAAACAGCAAGAACAAGAAGACCTTCAACAATAAAACCAAAAGCGACAACAAGAGCAACAATAAGAAATACAACAATAACAGAACATAAGAAGCAAGCGGTGCAGGAAGAAAATGAAAAAAGAACAAAAACAACAAGAACAACAATAAGAAATACAACAGAAACAGATCGAAAGAAACAAGCGGTGCAAGAATGGCATGAAAGACAAGAACAAACACAACAAAAACAACAAATAAGAACAACACAACAAAAACATCAACAGAAAAAAATTACAAGAAGACAAAAGAAAATGAACCGCAAAAAGAAAAACAACGGGAAAAAATAACAGCAACAAAAGAGCAACAAGACCAAGAACAACAATAAAAACAAGATCAACAATAGTAACAAGTCTTAGAACAACAATAGCAAGGATAATAAGGAAAACAAGATAAAAAAACAGCAATAACATAATCAATAAGAATAACAAGGTCAAGAATAACAAAAACAAAAATAACATAAATAACAAGTCTGAGAACGGCAACAACATAAACATCAATAATAAGAAGAACAAGGACTAGCAGCAACATGTACATCAAGAACAATAACAGCAAAACGATCAAGAACATCAAGACCAAAAACAATAATAGCAAAAGCAATCGGACTCAAACAAAAAGAAGAGTAAGAACAACAACATGAGTCATCTTAGCAAAATCACAAGGTCAAGAATGACAACAACAAGACCAAGATCAACTACAAGATCAACAACAAGACCAACAATAACAAGAACAACAATAACAAGAACAACAATAACAAGACCAACAATAACAAGAACAACAATAACAAGAACAACAACAACAAGACCAACAATAATAAGAACAACAACAATAACAAGAACAACAATAACAAGAACAACAACAACAAGACCAACAATAATAAGATCAACAACAAGACCAACAATAATAAGAGCAACAACAAGACCAGCAATAATAAGAACAACAACAAGACAAACAATAACAAGAACAACAATAACAACAACAACAACAAGACAAACAATAACAAGAACAACAATAACAACAACAACAACAAGACCAACAGTAATAAAACCAACAACAATAAGAACAACAATAATACGATCAACAATAATAAGAACAACAACAAGAACAATAACAACAAGAACAACAACAACAAGAACAACAACAACAAGATCAACAATAACAAGAACAACAATAACAAGATCAACAATAACAAGAACAACAATACCAAGATCAACACCAACAAGACCAACAACAAGTTCAACAGGAATAACAAGACCAAATGCAACAAGTTCAACAGGAATAACAAGACCAAGAACAATAACAAATTCAACAGGAATAACAAGACTAAGAACAACAAGTTCAACAGGAATAACAAGACTAAGAACAACAACAAGTTCAACAGGAATAACAAGACCAAGAACAACAACAAGTTCAACAGAAATAACAAGACTAAGAACAACAACAAGTTCAACAGGAATAACAACAAGTTCAACAGGAATAACAACAACAATAACAGGTTCAACAAGAATAACAAGACTAAGAACAACAAGTTCATCAGGAATAACAAGACCAAGAACAACAACAAGTTCAACAGGAATAAGAAAACCAAGAACAACAACAAGTTCAACAAGAACAACAAGACCAAGAACAACAACAAGTTCAACAAGAACAACAAGACCAAGAACAACAACAAGTTCAACAGGAATAAGAAAACCAAGAACAACAACAAGTTCAACAAGAACAACAAAACCAAGAACAACAACAAGTTCAACAGGAATAACAAGACCAAGAACAACAACAAGTTCAACAAGAACAACAAGACCAAGACCAAGAACAACAACAATTTCAACAAGAACAACAAGACCAAGAACAACAACAAGTTCAACAAGAACAACAAGACCAAGAACAACAACAAGTTCAACAAGAACAACAAGACCAAGAACAACAACAAGTTCAACAAGAACAACAAGACCAAGAACAACAACAAGTTCAACAAGAACAACAAGACCAAGAACAACAACAAGTTCAACAGGAATAAGAAAACCAAGAACAACAACAAGTTCAACAAGAACAACAAAACCAAGAACAACAACAAGTTCAACAGGAATAACAAGACCAAGAACAACAACAAGTTCAACAGGAATAACAAGACTAAGAACAACAACAAGTTCAACAGGAATAACAACAAGTTCAACAGGAATAACAACAACAATAACAGGTTCAACAAGATTAACAAGACTAAGAACAACAAGTTCAACAGGAATAACAAGACCAAGAACAACAACAAGTTCAACAGGAATAACAACAACAAGTTCAACAGGAATAACAAGACCAAGAACAATAACAAATTCAACAAGAATAACAAGACTAAGAACAACAAGTTCAACAGGAATAACAAGACCAAGAACAACAACAAGTTCAACAGGAATAACAACAACAAGTTCAACAGGAATAACAAGACCAAGAACAATAACAAATTCAACAAGAATAACAAGACTAAGAACAACAAGTTCAACAGGAATAACAAGACCAAGAACAACAACAAGTTCAACAGGAATAACAAGACAAAATACAACAAGCTCAACAGGAATAACAATACGAAGAACAACAACAAGTTCAACAGGAATAACAAGACCAAGAACAACAACAAGTTCAACAGGAATAACAAGACCAAGAACAACAACAAGTTCAACAGGAATAACAAGACCAAATACAACAAGCTCAACAGAAATAACAAGACTAAGAACAACAACAAGTTCAACAGGAATAACAAGACACAATACAACAAGTTCAACAGGAATAACAATACGAAGAACAACAACAAGTTCAACAGGAATAACAATACGAAGAACAACAACAAGTTCAACAGGAATAACAATACGAAGAACAACAACAAGTTCAACAGGAATAACAAGACTAAGAACAACAAAAAGTTCAACAGGAATAACAAGACCAACAACAACAAGTTCAACAGGAATAACAAGACCAAATACAACAAGTTCAACGGCAATAACATCACCAAATACAACAAGTTCAACAAGAATAACAAGACCAAATAAAACATGTTCAATGGGAATAACAAGACCAAATACAACAAGTTCAACGGGACTAACAAAACCAAATACAACAAGTTCAACAGGAATAACAAGACCAAGTACAACAAGTTCAACAGGAACAACAAGACAAAGAACAACACGTTCAACAGTAATAACAAGACGAAGAACAACAACAAGTTCAACAGGAATAACAAGACCAAGAACAACAAGTTCAACAGAAATAACAAGACGAAGAACAGCAACAAGTTCAACGGGAATAGCAAGACCAACAGCAATAACAAGAATAAAACGACCAAGAACAACAATAAGATAAACAATATTAGAAAGAAAAATACCAACAACAATATAAACAAGAACAAGATAAACAAGCACAACAGGAGCACCAAGAACAGGAACAACAAGACCCCAAACAGCAACAACAAAAACAATAGGACCAAGAACAACACGAATAATAGCAACAAGGTAACAACAATAATAATATGTCACGAACAACAACGGCAAGATCAACAAGAACAACGAGACCAAAGACAACAATCACAACAAGACAACACGAACAACAAGAACAAGATCAACACGGACAACGGCAACATGAACATCAACTACAACAATAATGTTGTCTATGTAGAACAAGAACAATTTGTTTTAAAGCCAAAAGAAGAACATATACGTTCTACCTTCAGGTCTATATCCAATAAGTTTCTCCTTTTCACTAAAAACTCACATATGGACCGTCCTCGGGCACTGTCCTGCACGACTGAACACCAGACTCAATATGTCTGGGCACGATTCACTTTAGCTCCTGGAATCAGCTCAAAGAAATTGTTCCCAGTCTTGTAATTGTCCATCAGGTCGGTCTGTTGGTGTGAATAACATCAGCCGGGTCTGCGTCAGACAGGCAAGCACGCTAGAAGGATGAACGGGCCAATTTATCATGCTTTTAAACCGGTTGGCGTAAGTGGACATGAAGACGTTGTTAGGACGGGCTCTTTGATCCGTGAGCGGTCATTACTCGTCTCAGCAATTCTGGAATCGCCCACGAGAGATTCTGGTATCGCTTTTTTGTGTATGTGTGTTAATTTAAAGAAAGTTCCATAAAATAGTACTCAGATTGTAATGAAAACAATCGATACCATTTCAATGTATGGGCAGTTGCTCAGAGACCCCATGATTCTAGGGCACTGTGGGGAACTTATCATCAAGTAATTAATATTGGTTATAAGTTTGAGTTTACTCATAAAATTATTGAAAAAGTGGGTGTTTTCCAATGTAGAAATCGCTCTCAGAATGTCCATGTGCATGATCATGTCCAACTGTTCCGAGGAATGCATATTTTCAAAAATGTAAACTTATAAAGAATCAGTTTGCCAGCACGATGAGCCAGTAAGGTTTACACTGGCTTTGACTCAAGTGCATAGACAATGACAGATCGAAAACAACGGATTTCAAGCCCAATTTCAAAATAAATATCAACAAAAACATTTAGCAAACATGTGTGCTGATTGTATGTAATGTGGTCAGAGGCAAAGGAGTATAGAGAATCTCAAATGGTGTCCTAGTATCCATCCGCATTGATCTGACCAACCAGCAGGTTCCTTAATGTTTCCTGTACATCCCTTACTCTTCCTTCTATGATCATCGTGCTGGAGTTTTGAACTTCTTTTTTTTTTCTTCTCACATTTTATCATGCGCCTCCTGGGCTTGTTGTGGAAGATGAGTTTGAACACAATTAGCCTGGGACACGTCTAGCAGTCTGCGCCACACCCATCCTAGGTCACTCTTACATCAAGCCTGTCACTCATCTTGGTGAAAACATAATCGATCAAGTGTCATTGCTTTGATAGTGGATGTATCCATGATGCGTTGTTCCTGGTAGGCAGGTGAAACATTGTGATTGTCAGATCGTGGGCTGAACATAGCACAAGCAGTAGGTGCACATTACTATCACACTTACCTGTGTCGTGCACCCTGGGTATTCCATCCAAGATACGGTGATCGATACCCAATCTGGCATTGAAGTCAGCAAGGATGACTAGCGTCTCGGACTTTGGTACCGTCGAGAAGACAGTCTAGCTTTGTATAGCATGTGTCTGGTTTCATCTGGATTGATCATCGTATGTGCGTAAACGCTTATCAGTGTGGTTCTTTGGTTTCTTCCCAGCGGCATCTACAGAGTCATTAGTCGATCTCGTATACCCCTTGGAAGTCTGATGAGGTCGCGCACAAGGGGAGATTTGATGGCGAAACTGACTTCAAGTTATTGGCTCGCCCACTACAGAAGAATGTGTATCTTCCACCCACCTCTGATAGTTGGCCTTAGTTGTGTATCCTGGTCTCTGTCTGCACAATCGTGTGCTAGTTCTCTAGACACTCTCCATAGTGGTGAGCTTACTGAGAAACCTTGCATTACACTACTGCTTTAAGAACCCCGTTCTACCGTCTCATGTACGTCTCGAAATGTAAGAAGAACCACTGTAACCCGTCACTAAAGATACGCCATGAAGTGTTAAATTAGCTAAGTACTAGTGGCTTCCAATAACAACTGCACGGAAACTTGTTATATCCGGTGTGACGCTCAGACGTTTGGACATAAATAATGGGGTCAAACATCAGGCGATGAATAGCAAACAACGAACTGACATCCTCGCCTCAAAGGTACGGTACCTTTAGTGGGGACTGGGTAGGATCGACGTGACATTCTGAGATCGATTGTCGCCTCGCTGATATTGAAACTCCAATTGATGAATCAGCACTGCACAAACGGACCATATCATTTTGTTATCAGCATAAGATTAAGCAGGGAGAGGCGCCTGAGTGATACAGAAGTATGTATAATCAGATGGCTAATTTAACTATCAATATCTACATTATTGGCAATTTTCTGAAGGAAAAGAAATAGAACCTATGGGTTTTCTTGACGTTCAGTGACGTCGATTCATAACAGACAAGAACGGTATCGATGAACTTTTGTTTCAGAATCGATTACAATATTATTGACAGGAATCGAGTATGAAATTGTTAATTTTTCCATTAGCACGAATGCCTTTACCTTCTAATTCCCGGCCCACGCGCCCAGGGTGACTTTGACGTTTGGTTTATGGTAATCGTGTCAACCCTGGCCAGAATGTACTGACATCGTTTAAACGTGTGCCGCTTTATCGTCTTCTGGTTCTCAACTAGTGTCTTCTTCGTCATTTATTCACTAACTCTTCCTTCCTCACTCCACTAGAAGAAAATGGGACATCAGTGTAGTGGGCTTCCGTTCAAATTATGTACATGCTCTTCTAGAGGTTGTTTATGTGGTACTTTATTGTACATTATGAGGCGTCTAGCCGAATGTGCAACTTTAGTAATTCCCCTTTCACTGAGATGCTGTGGTCTGTGTTTTGAGTTTGGTTTACTCCGAACGTACCAGGCTCTGCAGCGAATGTCATGGAGGTTTTTCTGTGTGTCATAGTATGACCGCTTCTTTCAGTCACTAATGGATAACTGACGAAGTCAGGGAAATATTCTGGGACCACAGCGGAAGCTACGGAGTTCGTGCTCTGCCATAGGCACTTTCAACAATGAAAGGTACTGAGTCCATAAGTTGGCCCCAAGGTGAAACAAAGTCGATTCTAGGGACACTTTTATATTAGGCTTTCACGACATGTACAGTAGTATTCCACCATACGAAGAGACAGGGACCAGAGCTTGACCATGAAGCAGACTTGTCTGTAAAGCGGGATTCAGGCTTCTTTATCTTCCAAATACATTTGGAAGCGAAAAAAAGGATTTTAAAAAGGCATTTTAACGCCTAAAAATGCGCGCGAAATTTAAAAAACAAGAATGAATATAAATAAACAGACAGAAGCATAAATAAACAGGTGTAGACTTATGAAGTCCTAGATGGTGACTGCTTCCAATAAAGTCTCGTCTCATCATAATCAAATTATTCTATAATAATATCTAGTTCTGTTCTATAAGTTTATAAAGCAGCCGTCTCTGCACATTCTATATTTTTATATTACAAAGGGGCATCAAATGAAAACCTTAAATATATTTTTTAGTACATGTATTCTGAAAACGTGAAACACAACTGTTTCATTGTTCGACGTTCGATACAAGTGCTGATATAGTGCATGGATTCCTGTAGGAAAGAATCATCTTAGTCGCGTGTGTTACCACTCATGCACCACCTGCTGGACCTCTTCATCTGACCTGAAAGTCGTTCTTCGCAATGCCTCTTTTAGTCGTCCGAAAACATGGAAATCATTTGGGGCTAGGTCTTGTGAGTAGGGGGATGTGGTAGACACTGAAAGTGGAGGTTCTCGCTGGTTGCGACCGTTGCACGGGCAGTATGGGGGGTCGAGCATTGTCATGTTGCAAAAGTACATCTTCACACAAAAGTTCACGTTGTTTGGATTTGATTGCGGGTAGAGGATGATTCCTGAGAAAAGCTGGGCATGTAGTTCTCTACAATATCGCCTTGTTCATCCCTAACGAGAGTCAGCATAACATTCCCTGCAGATTAATAATGTTCGTCTAGACATCTAGGGCCTGTTGCGTCGATTGACCACTACCATGTCTAACTGCTGAAGCTTGTAGCCAAACCACGTTCACTGCCGAAGGAGAGACTGATATCATGTCGGAGTCGTGTAGAACGGGGACGGTCTCTCCCACACCTTTATCCGGCCGGTGGGAGACCGTTGTTACACATAACAGACTTGGAAATTATCAGGTGAGGCAGTACTTCCTGGTCCAGTCGAACCACGTGGCCAAACATATACAGGTGCGGCGCAGCAGGGTGTCCGACATGGAGGGAAGACTCGTCTTTGCAGACACCTCAACATTGCGGACGAAATCGAACTACTGGATACCGAGGATGCGTCGCTGTTTGCCCATATGAAAGGCATCGAGTCTTGATGTGTCCTGTTTAAGTAGGGTTCAAGTTACTGAACCATACAGGAGGACAGGAATCACACACGTCTGACAAATACGAATTTTGGATCCAAGAGATTCTGCCATTATTCCACATAAGCCGAAGGTCGTTCGTAGCGGAAGCAGCAAGCCCGATCCGCCTTAACATGTCAGGCGCACTGCGTCCATCGGATGAAAAAAAACTCCCCAGGTATGTGAATTCATTGGTTCACTCCACCGTGTGACCATGAACAACAATACTGTGAGGACCAGTGTCGGAGTCAAGGTTCTGAATTTTTGTGTTGGCCCAGGATATAGATAGACCCAGGCTTGATGATTCGAGATCCAATTTCTCGAGACTGTAGCAGAGCCGCATTGTCTGGGCCGACTAGGACTATGTTATCAGCATATGCGAGGTCTGTGATGCGTGTTTGGTCCATGACAAATCCTAGATGGTGATAGTCAAGGCGGTAGTGAATCCAGTCGATGGCTCGGCAGAAAAGGTTAGGGGCAAGGACGAAACCCTGCCTAGCCCCCGGAAGATGGGAACCTGTCCGACAGAGTGCCACCTAGGCGGACTCTGACACTCGTGTCCGTGTGTACCTACCTTATCAAGTTCAGCAGTGGGGCAGGAGTGCCGATGCCTTGCAAGGCTTTCCAGAGAGCCGACCTATCTACCAAATCGAATGCAGCCTTTAGATCAACATATGCAGCCCAGAGGGAGCGGTTAAATGCATGGTGCAGCTCAGCCAGGAGCCGGGGAGCAAGAATAACATCCACAGTCATCTACCCTGGGTGATAGCGAACTGATGTGAACGGCGTTTTGCGATCAGGTGTAGCTTGAGCCGGGCTAGTAGCAAATGTGTAAATACCTTGCCTGGTACTGAGAGTATTGTAATTGGTCTATAGTTGTTGCAGTCCTTGCGGCTTCCCTTTGTATAGGGCAACAACTATTCCATCTCGCCAGTCTGCGGGAACGTGTCCTGTTCTCCAGACTTGTCAAATGAGGTGGTGACGAGTGGAGCTGATGGGGTCCATGGCGTACTTCAATAGCTCTGTCGGAATATAAACCGGACCAGCAGCGCGCCCATCTTTATGCTTCCGTATGGTGGCTTGGACTTCTGCCAATGTTGGAGAGTCGATGCACGTCTCCGCGTTTGGAGGAGTATCCACACATTTCGAATCTAGGTCGGGGCAAGCCGTTGCTGGAGGATGACTGAGGGCGAGCGTATAGTACTGCTTCCATCTGTCCGCTACTTCTTCGTGCGTCGAACATGGTGAGCCATCTGCTCGATTAACAAACTCGGTATTGTTAGATGCTTTCTGCTTGCTTCCAGGGCGGAAGAGCCTGATGGCTTGGTATGCAGGTCTGAGATCGTTGGATCTAAGACCTGTTTCAACTGTATCAAATATTTCGTTGAAGAAACTCTTCTTGTCAGCCATATCATATCAGTCGCACGGAACTGGCTTTTTAGCCGCCGGCGTGCGGCGTAATCGTTATGTAGTCTGGCAGGGTGTTTTTTTAATAAGGATATCGTAAGCACTGTCAAAGAGAACCATGGTTTTAGTTTCATGTATCTTATGCCTACAATTATCGTGGCAGCCTCGCATACAGCGTTCTTTATGGCAGCCCATGCAGACACTGGATCACCAGAGAGCGAGCCTATTGTGACAAACTTGTCTCTTACTGGCGAGGCGTATTCTTCCGCTAAAGTGTGGTCAGTTTTGAGGCGCCGGACATAGTACATTGGTGTTAGCGCTGGTCTTGGTGGAGCGGATGGACTCATGGAGGACGTGAACACCAGTAAGTGGTGGTGTGTGTCAGCAGGTGCCTCAGCGCCGTGATAGATAAGGTAAATAGTCACACGGCTAGGTCCCCTCACTAGAATATGGTCTAGCTCCTTCCTTGTGATGTGGTCGTTGGAGGTTCACGTGTGCCGATGGATATCCAAACGGCGGAACCAGTGATCACCAGGCTAAACGCGGCATAGAGTGGCAGGTGCCTGTGAGAGTTGTCATTCGTCGTTCCGCAGTAAAACGGCGGAACCAGGAGCCAGTGATCACCAGGCTAAACGCGGCATAGAGTGGCAGGAACCTGTGAGAGTTGTCATTCGTCGTTCAGCAGCAAAACGGACCCAGGACAGATTCGTAACCACTGTAATTGGTTCCCAAGACGGCGTTGAAATCCCCCATTAGAATAAATTCGTCGTGCGGAGGAACAGTCGCAGAGGCATTTCCAAATCATTATAGAAGTTGTCTTTTATCTGTAGTTGAGCTTCATTCATGGGGGCATAAACGAGTATTATTGTTGTGGCTATATCTGTGCTTTAGCCGGGCAAAAAGAAGCCTTTCGGAGAATGCGAGCTAGACCGTTATACTATTTTTGAGAGAAGGTCTTATGAAAAGGGCCACCCAGTTTATGCGTTGCTGTCCGCCGGAGTATAACATACACGCATCTTCAGTATCTTTCTGCCCTTGACCGATTAGTCGGACCTTCGTATTTCCGGCAATGGCAATATTTCGTCGGCCTAGTGTGCGGCCACGTAGCAAGTCCCCTTCATTGTCAGGACATTCCAAGTGGCGACCCTTATTGAGCTTCTTATGTCTGGTGACGCCACTGGATGGGCAGTGACGACGGGGGAGGTTTTGGGGATTTCTTTCGTTCGGGTGCTCGAGGATGGCAGTCGTCCCCTATTAGCGAAGTTAGTGGTAGCCATATCGCCACGTGGTTGCATTGGTAATGTGTCAACCAAGGTATCTACAGACTTCTTCAGTGGAGCCAAGAACTCCACTGCCTCAGGATAAGGGCCGCGGGGAGTGTCTGTTCGACCAATGTTTGTGTCAGCCGTCGTTGTCTGTCCGTGTGGGACAATCTGGTTTTTCGCATTCCGCCCGAGACCTCAGAATTTTGTCCACCTTCGGGTCAGCGTGACCCTTGCTGTGCTGAGGATACGAAGTTGGGAGAGGTGTCGTGTAACCTCCGGTGGAGGGGAGCAGGAGGTATACGATTTCAGTCCAAGTAGGAAGGCCCTTGAGTAGTAATAACCTGCATGCTTCACCGTACTGGACCTTCATTCACCAATGAATTTCTTTAGGTTTCACCGATGCTCACAAAACGGATAACAGAACGCTGCACCACTTTGGTGCATGTCAAAAGTGAAATTATGACACAATATCACGTGATGGCACGTACAGGACACACTTGACATTTTTAGTAATCATATTAGCAAGTTACAGTACAAAGATATGGTTTTTCTCATTTCAATCCCCCTTTTAATTTGAAGCCCAATCGTATGTCATTTGGTCCTTGCCTTAAATATATCAAACTAGGTTGTTTGCCGTTTTATTTTTCTTCTCCTGATGTCTCTCCTCTTTCAGCCTTCAGTGTATATAGAGCTTACGCTTTAGCCTGAGTACTGCCTACGGCATAACTGACCAAAAACCTTTTGCTACAATTGACGATCCTGGAACAGACTACAGTCATACAGCCTGGCAAAGAAATCGGGGGATTGAAGAGGGGAGGAAGATTCGACCCCAAAAATTATGTGCTGAAATCGAATGTACCGGGTCGCATGCATACACCGACGGTTCTGTAACAAACACAACACAGAACGGAGGGGCAGGAGCATTTCTGAAAAATACTGAACTTAACGATTTAAGAGCAGTACTCTGTCAACTATGCCAACTGCCCGCACCAAAAAGGGTAGTGGTACAGTGGGTTCCATCCCACTGCAACATCCAAGGCAACGAGGAGGCAGACAGACTGGAAAAAGAAGGTGCAAGACTACCACAAACATATACTAGTATGACGTACGAAGAGTCAAAACGGCTTATTAGAGCTAGATACATGACCAAATGGGAAACCGAACATACTGGCTACACAAAAAACGATGCCTATTACCAGCTGAACAGAAGAGAGCAGGTCGTGGTCTTCAGACTTTGCACTGGCCACAATAGACTGAGGTACTACCTATTCAACAAATTGAAGATAGGTGGCACTGACGAATGCCCGTGTGGTACCGGGAAAATGACCGCTGAGCATTTGCTGCAAAACTGCCCGACATACGAGGATCAGAGAGAGCAGATGTGGCCATCACCAGTGGCAACACAAGACAAGCTATATGGCAGTGTCGACAGCCTCAGGATGACCGCTGCTTTTTTCGAAAAAATTAAGGTTAATGTCTGACTGCGTACGAAGAAGAATGTACCGGGTCGACGGTGAAGATATCGCAGCCTCACTGTATACTACAATAATAGCCGTCTATCGCAAACGATGATGACAACAGCAGTCAGACATGTTGTGTTGCACCTCACCAGTCAGTTCGGAGGTGGCTGTATAGTCCAATTCTGGCACGGAAAATTCTTTCTCATGCGTAGCATTTAATTTCAGAATCGGACACGCGAGTGTTCAGTTGTTTTGTCTTTTCGTAAAGTGAGCTTCTTTTGTGCTTCGGAAGGTCGGAGTTCCTCAGCTGAAGGTGCCTCTGATGGTGGTTATATGCCATGCTTTGCGATCCTGTGCGAGGCATTCCTATCGATGCTGAAGCGGTGTCAGGGATAGTTTGATGGAGTCTTTGAAACGCTTCTTTTGGCCCCCGACTTGCAGTGGCCTGTGATTGAAGAGTTTTCCCGGCAGTCCTGTATTTTACTTCCACTCCGTTTTGGTTACAACCCTGATAGCTAACGCTGAGCATGGTAGCAAACATTTTGCTGACAAGTGTTGGGGCTAGTACACAGCCATGCTTGACGCCATTTGACACAGGAAAGGCATTTGACGTTTCCCCATCACTCAGCACGTGCGCATTCATACCTTCGTGGAATTGTTTGGCGATCTTGGTGAATCTGATTGGACAGCCGAATTTCCCCATGACCTTCCAATGTCCATCTCTGTTGACGGTATTGAAAGCCTTAGTCAGGTCCACGAAAGTCATGTATAGCCAACTTTGCTGCTCTTGGCATTTCTCCTGAAATATGCATATCCGCGAATATCATGTCCACAATTCCGCGACCCGATCTGAAGCCACACTGGCTCTCTGGAACAGGACCATGTTCTAGGTGAGTGGTCAATCTGTTGAGGATAACTCGTGCCATTATCTGACCAGCAGTCGATAGGAGGGAGATTCCTCTGTGGTTATCACGGGATTGATGGTTTCCCTTTCGCTTGAATAAGTGGGCGATGGTAGCATCCTGCAGTTGTTGTGGGACAGTCTCAGTGGTCCAAATTGTGTTGTGGGCCAGTCTCAGTGGTCCATATTGTGTTGTGGGCCAGTCTCAGTAGTCCATACTGTATTGTGGGCCAGTCTCAGTAGTCCATATTGTGTTGTGGGACAGTCTTAGTAGTCCATATTGTGTTGTGGGACAGTCTCAGTGGTCCATATTGTGTTGTGGGCCAGTCTCAGTAGTCCCTATTGTGTTGTGGGCCAGTCTCAGTAATCCATATTGTGTTGTGGGCCAGTCTCAGTGGTCCATATTGTCTTGTACAACTCAGTCTCAGGACACAGCTACCTACTTTGTAGATCTCTGCCAGTATTAGGTCCGCACCTGCAGCCTTCCCATTTGATGGTTGGTTGATTGCTGCTCTGACCTCCTCAATATTTGGAGCAACGTCCAGTTCATTGTTCAGGGGTGTCTGATGCAGGCATTCTATTGCTTCGTCGCAGGTGGAGGATCGTGCAGAAGTGTTCTGCCTGGCATTCCAGTATTGTCGGTTTGTCTGTCAGCAGTTCTGAGCCATCTGCATTCAGAATTGGAGTTCCATACGACGGTTGATGGCCATAAACAGTCTTTAAAGCATCATATAAGCGTTTTGTGTCGTTTCTGTCAGCATAAAGTTGAATCTCATCTGCCTTGTTTCCCAACCACGTGTACTTCATTTTCCTGAATAGAATACAGTTATATATCACAAACATCTTTTTCAGGACGAGCGCTAACGAAGAAGAAGGTGAAGCCTGCGGTTAGAGGAATAACGTGACTGATTTTATTTCCAATCTACATATTTAGATCTTCTTCCATATCATCAACTAGTCTGTATGTTTTTAATCACTTGAGATTGAACTTGCGTGGGGTGTTTACTTTCCTCTAACAATGCACATTTTACCAACTGTTGATTTAGATTAGGTCTAGTTTGCGACTTCTTTCCCTGCCATCCATGTCTTGGTCACTAAGTTCCATCAGTTCAAACTGAGAGGTTTACTGTGTCTTTTAGTTTGATCACAACACTTAGGATCCATTATGAATATTATAAACACAATTATAACAGATGGAACACATATAATTTCAAAGAGCTGTGTACGACTTGAATTAAACTGAAAGAAAAAATGGAACGACCTACTGGTTGGTTTAAAAATTATGTTCGCAATGTGTTTGTAAGACCAAGTTTATGTTCGTATACAGGGGTTCTGGTTATAATTTGAAACGTTCCTAAAGCGGATGTTTATATATCGGTGCACTACTGTATACAGCAATACCTTAACTTTCGCTCGCTTGACTCCCTTGTTTGCACTTTCATCTGTTTTCAATTATAAACATGTTTAAAATTATGTCCCCGTATTGTTCTTCTTTCGTCAGATTTCAAGATGCGTAAGTGAGGCGACGAACGGCTGGCCGACTTGTTTGGTTATCGGCCGGCTGACCACCAGGAGGTGTGTTGAAAACTTCGGTAAAGTAGAAGTTTTTGTTTTTCTATCGGAGGTAAAATAAAAACCTAACCTGCACAGCAAATGATAATTGTAAGGGCAAGTGACATTTATTCCTCAGACATATAAATCCTTCCGGTGAACATGTTTTCAAAATCTGCCTTCTCGTCACAAGTACAAGCCCCCAAAAGTGTCTTATCATCACAAGTACAAGCCCCCAAAAGTGTCTTATCATCACAAGTACAAGCCCCCAAAAGTGTCTTATCATCACAAGTACAAGCCCCCAAAAGTGTCTTACATCACAAGTACAAGCCCCCAAAAGTGTCTTATCATCACAAGTACAAGCCTCCAAAAGTGTCTTATCATCACAAGTACAAGCCCCCAAAAGTGTCTTACATCACAAGTACAAGCCCCCAAAAGTGTCTTATCATCACAAGTACAAGCCCCCAAAAGTGTCTTACATCACAAGTACAAGCCCCCAAAAGTGTCTTATCATCACAAGTACAAGCCCCCAAAAGTGTCTTATCATCACAAGTACAAGCCCCCAAAAGTGTCTTATCATCACAAGTACAAGCCCCCAAAAGTGTCTTATCATCACAAGTACAAGCCCCCAAAAGTGTCTTATTATCACAAGTACAAGCCCCCAAAAGTGTCTTATCATCACAAGTACAAGCCCCCAAAAGTGTCTTATTATCACAAGTACAAGCCCCCAAAAGTGTCTTATCATCACAAGTACAAGCCCCCAAAAGTGTCTTATTATCACAAGTACAAGCCCCCAAAAGTGTCTTCTCACCACAAGTGCATGCATCCAAAACGTGTCTTATCATCACAAGTACAAGCCCCCAAAAGTGTCTTATTATCACAAGTACAAGCCCCCAAAAGTGTCTTCTTACCACAAGTACATGCACCCAAAACGTGTCTTCTCATCACAAGTACAAGCCCCCAAAAGTGTCTTACATCACAAGTACAAGCCCCCAAAAGTGTCTTATTATCACAAGTACAAGCCCCCAAAAGTGTCTTCTCACCACAAGTACATGCATCCAAAACGTGTCTTCTCACCAAAGTATATGCCCACAACACCTCTACATCTCACGGTAGAAGAGGAGCGACTAATTAAGTACATGCCCACAAAATGTGTCTTCTCACCAAAGTATATGCCTTTAAAATGTGTCTTTTCACCACAAGTACATGCACCCAAATAATCGATAAGGTATTGGATTGTTATTATTTCTGTAAAATTACAAGAACGAAGTTAGCACACTATACAACAACTGCAGGGGAAAATGGTGTTTATCTCTTAGCTTTATAAATTGCCCCACTGCAACAGAAATAAAATCCATGATGATAGCATATTGATAATGATTTTCCTGAGGCTACTGGTTGTACATACTACTGTTACGTCCTCTCAGGCGATCCTAAGTGCTAGATTCATGTCTGATTTTAAACTCGAGTGATGGTTTGATTGATTGATTCTATTCTAACAGTCGCTGATTCGTGTGAATATGTCTCCCCTGGTCAATCTTCTTCGTCGTGGTTTGTAATGTGAACTAATGTACCGCATTTCTTTGTCGCTCAGCCGCTTTTAGCTAATCTTTTTTTTTACAGTTCCCCTTAGCATTTGACAGTTCACAACCTACCTGAAAGACAACAGTTGGTTTAACTTTCGTTTTACTTCTCGTGTATGAGCTGTTAGTCACGGCGTTAATCTGTTTATCTTTCTAAACAGAGCAATCTGGTTTCTGAGCGCCTGAAATTCGCACTTCACTCCTTTCTTGTAATAGTTAGAACACATCCTTCCCAAGAAGGACATGAGCTGTGCTTTTATTAACAGCGAATATTTTTGAGAATTTAGTTACAACTGAGAGCACTGAGAACACTGTAAACCGCTAGGTATAAGAGACAACTAAATATGGTTGGGCATGGGACTGTCTACCTCATCATGTAGTAATTTAAAGCCACATAAACTTCAACAAATATGTAGCTACGAGGCATGATCAAATGAAACCAGATCTAACTCCACCAAGAGAACATACGTACGATGCGCATGATGACATTACTTCTGATGTAAACAGCAAAAACCAACCATCAAGTTAGCAAAATTTAATTATCCTCCGACTCATAGTTTCTTCAGCTGACTGTTGAAAACATGGTTGGTGTGATACGAAATTCGTCCAGAGTTGATCAGCGATAAGGATCAAAGTGAACAAAATTTAACTGATGTAATATTATAACTAGATGAACACAGGAAGTTCTGCTATCATATATACACTTGCTGAAGTTGGATGTGCTGGACTGAAAGGTGCAAATATCACAGTCAAGCTGTAAACTACGACAACGCATTCCATTCTCTGGACTACATTCTGCTACTTGAGCCCTTTTAGGGTTTGGTAGCGGGAGATTGAGAACGAACGAAGCCAAGCCAAGCCATATATACACAAGCATTGTATAACGACAATGCTGCCTAAAATCTCATCCACCTGATGCTAGACAACTGTTATTTGACATTTAAGACATTTTGTGGATCTGGAGCACATCATGAATGATATAGTGTGCTGAACTATGTCCAGAAGTGCAGCTGTTTCATTCAGTGTCACACTGCGATTTTTTATCATCATACGTTTCAGCTGCAGCAATTGACTCTGGTGTTCCTACTCAGTCTTCCTGGCCAACTCGAGACATCTATTACAGAAAATCACAGAACTTCCTACTCCACCTGTACACTTGATGGAATGACAGGATAAAAGGTGCATCAGTGAATGAGCTGACTGCAGCCAGCTTCTTATAGCTAACTGCTTGCATCAGGGCCAGTGACCCATAACAGATGAAGACCATATTCTGCCTCAAAGTGCCCTGGATACAGGCCGCACCCATTCAGTCTGGCTAAGAGATTAGGGATTGAAGAGGGAAGGCAAAACTGGTCCTAAAAATGCTTTGCTGAAAACAGATGTTTCAGGCAGAAATGTGCAGATATTCAGCCTCACTGCAAACTACTGCACAACATCACCATCGTCCTTCTCAGGGCGAACACAGATGAAGAAGAGGCTGGAATGACAAGCATGCCTCACCAAACCTTCATTCACTGATTAATTTTAATAGGTTTCACCCTTTTTCTGATCAAAAGACAGGTCACAGAATGCTGCTCTTCTTTAGTACATGTCACTATTAGGGCAGCCATCTTTAAATAACTACTATAACATCATGTGACTCATCTACACCAGACCACCTGTAGAACACTCTTTAAGTACTTAGCATCAATACTGCCAACCTGCATGACAATGTGTTTGGAATTTTTATCACAATTCTGTGTTTTGAATTTCTATCACAATTTTGTGTTTTGAATTTCTACCACAATTTTGTGTTTTTAATTTCTATCACAATTTTGTGTTTTTAATTTCTATCACAATTTTATGGTTTTCATTTAAAGCCCCCTTGTATTTATAGAAAAACTGCAAATCACAAATACACAGGCTAGCTACAACTAGTTTTCTTCTTCTGCGTTCGTTCTCAATCTCCTGCTACCAAGCCCTGAACAAGGCTTTGCAAGTAGCAGGATGTTGTCTGGAGAACGGAATGCGTTGTGTCGCCAGTTTACAGCTTGACTGCAATATTTGCACCTTTCGGTCCGACACATTCATCTTCGGCAGGGCTACAGCTGGTGAAAGTTGTTCAGAGATGGGGGGCCCATAACCTCATTATTTGATTCTCGTAGCCTCCTAAAGGTATGGATAAAACTGGTTGAGTAACCACTACATTAATCTTACCTCAAAATGTATTCTGGAAAGCAAAGTCTAAGAGCCGCAACAAAAATTGTGGAGAGTATAAATCTTCTCCTTTATTCCATAAAATATCACATCCAACAATACATCAATGTATGTAATTAACACAGTCATTCTACAACTGGGGTCTCAAACTCAAGGTCAACAGACAATATGTGGCCCACCAAGCCGTTTGCTGCAGCCCGCGACATGTTTGATATTTTCTTCGCATGATTGAGGAATAATCAAGTTTGGACAATAACATACGGCATTATGTACAATTGTATAGTTCTCTAAAACACAAATATGGTATAACTATAGAGAAGACATTTATTAAATCTGAGTTTTCTAACTGTGCAAAACAGATCATAAAACAAGTTTTAAAAAACTCCTAACAAGGCACAGGATAAACATGAAGAAAACATGAAAAATATATGAAAAATATGTTTAAGTTTCAATGTCCAAATGATAGTCATTTCTGCAGGTTTTAATCAAAATCATCTTCTGCCAATACCAAACCATGCATTTTATGTAGGGATTAAAGTTTTAATGTTTCCATTCCTTTGCCAGATTGTTTGATAACAAATTCATCTCAAATTAAGTAGTGCTCTATTTTTGCTGGAAGATCACTTTATATTTGAACCACTGCAAACAGTCGTTCTCGTGTTATTTATTATTATAAAAATTGTTACTGATGACAAACAAAGACATACATTATGAAGGGACTACAAATCTAAGTTACTAACTGTAACTTATTCATTCTCCTTATATCATTTTCAAATTAAATGATACGTCTCTAAAATGGCATTGTCTAAAAAGAGAATATTTGTTGAAGGAGAGCACAGAACATTACTGCGGTACGGCCCATGACCCACTAAAACTTGCCTTCTGCGGCTATCAAGTTGGATTGAGTTTGAGACCCCTGTTCTACAGGATTGGGTAGCCAGCCCCATGCTGAACCTTCCACAGATACCTCTATGACACGGCTATCAGGTTAACTATTCAGTGCGCCCTCTCATTTAAAGTCGTTATAACATAGTAAACTCTTGTGGTTGTGTTATGCTTTTGTTCGAAGCTAGTCCTGCTGAGTTGAGTTAACTTTTGGCAGTTTCCAAGTTGCAGTGGCTCTTCTCACATACCAAGTGGTAATTGAGATGATGAACCAGGCTCCTGCTGGCTATAGTGCAATGCGACTATCCTCCACTTTCACATCCCCTCGGTGGCCAGACTGCTGTAACACAGTCTGTTTACAGGCACAAATTAGGGCGTGTGATTGAATCTTGATCTGTATGTTTCACCTGACCCAGATTGTTTTTCACTTCCTGAGATATTGCTAGAAGTCTTCAATAATTGAGTGGACCCATTGATGTTATTATTATCCCATAGCTGCTGAGCAAGCCTGCTCTTGGCAGCCCAATGCCATTCTAATATATATACAGGTCTTATTCAGTTGTGTCACTGCCTCGAACAGTGTGTTGGTAAAAAAAGATGCATTGATATCGTCCAGCAATTGCTTCGGATGATGCAGAAGTGGTTAGTGGACATAGAGGTCTCAAGCTTCCAGAAACTTGTGTGGATCTAATGTTCTGCTCATGCTAGGGTTTGTGGGTATAAAAGCTTTGTCATCCTGGCCTCAGGTGCACCTGCAGTGGAGCAATGGATAGAGGTGACATTTAAGTTGATTTTTAAAAAATGCCTTTTAGATGAAGTCACTGCAGTCAATGCACAGATTGCAAGATTTAGAAATCATTTGTGGGTTCAGCAGATAGGGGTCACCTGAGAAGATGGATCAGGAGTGTATAATCAGTGAACTACAAGAAACCACAGGTATTTATACTCTTCACGATTTACTGAGACTGAGCACCTATGGATCTGTCTGGAGTGCTATAATGTTGATTCTTAACAGAACAGACTTGGGTGAATTTTTGGGGGGGGGCCATGAAACTCCCACACAGGGTGATGATCATCAGTTCCAGGGCGTACTTTAATAGCTCAGGTGGAATATTGTCAAGATCCGCAGCTCTGCCATCTTTCTATAGCTGCCTTTACCTCAGTAATGGTAGAGGCATCGGGGCTGGTGTCAGTGTCAGAGGATGCTTTGAGAGACTTTAGGTGCAGATGGAGCCATCGGACTTATACAGGCATTACTGGGGTGCCAAGGAACCTTGGGTGGGACCGGAGCTGAGAGTTTTTATCACGTGGTTGGCATGTGGCTCTCATGTCATTGCTCCTAGGTATGTCGGCTATGGTGTTGTAATGATGTTCAAGGTCCTTCTTGGTCGCAGTCCGGAATTTGTTTTTCAGGCAGTGCTGTTTAGGGTGGTCAACACTGGCCTTCATCAAACTTTTTTTACTCTAGAATTGCCAGCATGGACACTGTCACTGGGTGGACTATGGATGCACCATAATGGGCTGCAAGACTAGGGTTGGTTCACAGGGTTTCTGTGTCATATTTGGCAACTGATACAGTCTTTTTGTGGTACCTTGGCAGGATGGTCACACTAGCGATGAGGAGAAGATGATCAGTGCTGGTATGGGCCGCGGCTCAAAAGTGCACCTTGTACAATCTGATGAGAGCCGGGTTTCTAGTAAAAATCTGATCCAGCTCCTTTCTGGTCATATGCACATTTGAGATCAATGATATCCAGTGGGATGCCTTCCATATGAACCAGATGTCCGCTATCCTGATGCTAAAAGATACACAGAAGGAGAGGAATCTGAATATGTTGTGGTTCGAAGTTCCACTGCGGCATGAATCCATGATGCACTCAAGTCCCTCCCTGTCAGTTCCGGGGTGGCGTTGAAATCACCAAGGATAACAAGCTCGTCGTGAGAGGGAACTGTCTCGGTGGAGGAGTGCAGCTGGTAGTAAAAGATGTCCTTCTGGTCGGGGTGGGAGACATATACAACTAAGATGGAGATCCATGCCTATGTGGTAGTTTAGAGTATAGAAGTGTGTCGGAAATGGGGTGGGTACAGGGATACAGGAAGAGGGTATCTTCGGTAAATTCTGGCCTCAGTGATACCGGTGATGGTTATTTTGAGCGAATGTAGGACATGGGCCAGGGATGCTGGATATCCCGTGTTGTATAGGCTTCATCACATTCCAGGTGACCACTCTAATTGTTTTCTTGAGGTCAGGGGCAGTCACTGGCAGGTCATCAACTGTGGTCAGGTTGTCATTTGATATCCTTACCAGTACCTGGGAAGGAATGGGGTGCTCCGCTGCCTCAGGATAGGGGCAGCAGGTAGCTTGTGGTACTCCTATGTTTGCTATTAACTTGGTCCACTTGCTCTGTCCTCCTCTTTTCTCGCATGGTTTCCTCCTCCCTAGCGTCTGTGTGGCACGTGGCCTGTTGAGGATGTGTAGTTGGGAAATCCTACGTATGACCACAGGCATGAAGGGACAGGGAGGGTCTCTGTGAAAGCAGGTAGGCCCTTGAGCGAAATAGGAAGGCGTCTCAACTATTGGTGGGCGGGGTGGTGAATGTCATGATCTGGGTTCACTAAATAAAATCTTACATGTCGCTCCCAGCTAAGAAGAAATCAAGTGACAATATTCAGACTAAGAACAGGTCACTGCAGATTGAAACATCTGTTCAACAAATTATAAATTGGTCACTCTGACATATGTCTATGTGGAGAGAACAAACAGAATGTGGAACATGTTCTTCAGGTGTACCAGCTCCACGAAAAGAGCAAAGCGACCACATGGCCAGAAACACATAAAAAGTGAAGTTATAGGAACATATAAGTTTACATTTTCTGAAAGTATATTAAACAAGGTCACTATTGGGTAAAAGTTCAAGGTAGTCTCATAACAGACAAAGCTGCCGGAGATGATGTGTTGAGAGACTTCATTGTACAATGAGGGACGGTCAGTTCCCATTCTTGCTGTACCAATTTACAGCTGGGCGGGTCAACTGGAGTTTACCAGTAACAGGAGTTGAACCTCCATATCTTTTGGGTTGGAATTTCGTTGCCTTTATAATGTTTTCCCAGACAGTGGCTAATAGCCTGCTCTTTTCAATTTTCAACTGTCAAGAATTCTTGAATGTGCACAGTGTGTATACAGGACATCCAAGTTTTTCATACATCTCTAATAAGACTAGGCACTCAATCTCACATCCTCTGAGAACAAGGAACTTTTGAAACTTGCTGGATTTAAACACACACCATTTCATTTCAGACAGCTATAATGACCTCCTCTTACAAGTGATATATATGTAATTTATGTTTTCGAGCGACCAAAATGCACTACCACACTAAATACATATTGATTGCGTTCTGTATTTAAATGTTTTTAAGTTTTTAACAGAATTAGTCCCTTACCTGTCGAACAAGCATGAGATATATGTACATTCAATTGTCTTCAAAATAACATTTGATTCATAAAAATCTGTTTACGATGAAGAAAACTAGTTTAATTAGTACACTGACCTCAGGGTGAAAAAAACGGTGATACAATATGAATTATAGCACATGTTTTTCAATTCAGTAGTTATAATATAGCATATGGTCCCGACTACATGTGGCACCTTACAGATAGCTTGTGCACAAACACTGTGGTCATGTAGTGGAGGTTTCTATAGCAATTTATTTTACATGATGTTGCAAGCACCATGCTGACCTCTCTTCAGCTGCCTTTAATAGCATGAGTGAATGGTGATTTCACCTGAGTGGTACCTAAGTTGAAGAGAATAACTTGTGTAACTTGTGCTTTCATTAGTTTTAAGTGAGAAAGATTTGCGCTATCATCAACCACTCTCTCGCCGTGAGCTAGTTAGGTCCAGTGACAATACATGTAAGTCAATATGACTGGAGATAGCACAGGATGCAGGTTTATTTTTCTTGTTTTACTCTTGGACTTACCAGGCCTGGGTAAGTGGCTTATTGGGTAAAAATTTTATTATTTTTCTGATTTCAAATTTTGCTCGGAAGGCGACTAACGGCTTGCTCTTTTAAATTTCAACTGCCAAGAGTTCTTTAACCGATAGAAAACCATGGAAACCACAACAACGAATCGATACTGTGTTTACAATATCAACACAACTGTTAGTTTCCAATTCAAATGTAGTTCTTTCATCTAAACAAACAAAATAAACAGATCTACTCGATAAAGATCTTTCCCAACAACCTACTTCACCTTTCGCAAAAAGTCGGCTTGCTCCAAATACAAAATTAAAACTGTTCAAAAGCCATTTGTAATCTAACATACGATACTTTAACCGGCAAAATATTGTGTATATATGGATGACGTATTCAGCATTTTAAAAATGGCTGTCGGGAGTGTCTCCGTTGAAAAAAAAAATATTTTTTTTGTGTGTATGGAGCTTGAGTCTAGATATTCTTGACTAGTGCGCGCTAAAGGTTAATATGCACTGCTTGTACGCTGTACTTCTGAGTTCGTCACCCATTTCCAATAAGATTAGGCACTAGTCCTCATCTCTCGTTAACACCAGGGGTAGCTAAAAACTTGCGGGAATCGAACACTTCACTATTACACTATTATTGTTTCTTGGGAGGCAAGTGACTTACTCTCAGCTATAGTGGCCCCCATACTGGACAAATGCCTAGCAACCTCATCACAGAAATAACCACCACAGCAAATGCTTGGTGACAGGATTCCTGTAAAAGGACCAGCTGAAATGACAGCCCTATGCTTCACTTGGAGCCAAAAGGTGAATCATGGATGATATAGTGGGCCTATTTTTTTCTCCGTAGTAGGGAACTTCGTGACTGAAACTGGAAGTAAAACATCACTGGAGATAATTATGTCCAAAAGACAAGACATTACAGTGGAGCTCTACATCACCAAAATATATAAATGACCAGTCAGCCATAGACGTCCCAGAGTGAATGAGAACATGTCTTGTTTAATTAAATAGAAAAGGACATTTTGTTTTGATAACATTTCTCTTGTTGGTTTTCATTAACATAAACAGTTTCCCTAACTCCTGGTCAGAAAAATTTATCCTAGGCTATCTCCCTGCATGGACACGACAAAATTCAGAGCCCAATACTATGGGTAGCCTGCACTGGATTCCTGTCACCGTGTTTGCCTGGCATCGGGAGCCGGTTGGTGTGGATGATCTGTGGATAGAAAAAGTACAAGATGGACAAATTACTTTGTAGTTTAGTCCTAATACAACAACACAGTCCTTTCAGATTCATGTGGAGCAATCTCAACTGCTGCTGTTTGTTCTCATGTCTGTAAAATGAAAGACCAGCTTACACAACAATCAGGGGAGACCAGCTTACACAACAATCAGGGGAGACCAGCTTACACAACAATCAGGGGAGTCCAACACCCACAGGATGACCTAAAGTCAGATGAGGTGATATTATAAGACTGCCTTTGAGAGACTGAGAACTAAACTGGAACCCCAAGGAAGAAGACAACAGATAGAATAGTCTGGAGTTCTCTCTGACAAATCTTTACATAACAGGGCAGAATAGTCTGGTGTACTTTCAAAAAAACCTATACCCACCAAGCTCATAACTATGTGGATCACAATGTCAATCCTCACCTTGTTGACACAGACTGTTTCCTGGAACCAGGATGAAGACAAGGCGGGGTTCTTCTCAGTATATTTCACCTGACCCAAGTATTGGTTCCCACTCCATAAGGAGATAAAGAGAAACAACAATTTAGAAGAAGTCAACTCCAGTGGCTCTTGGTTACCTTCAATCAATCAATCTTCTTCTTCATCTGCTGTCATACATCAACTTGAATTTGTTCAAAGATAGTCGTCATCCTGAAGCTGCTTGCTGACACTGCCATAGAGCTTGTCTAATGTTGGCACTAGTGATGGCCACATGTGTTTTCTCTGGTCTTCGTTTGTCTGGCATTTTTGCAGCAGATGTTCATTGATCATTTTCCAAGTATCACATTCGTCAGTAGCACTTCTTCTTCCGTCCGCTGTAAAATATTGTCTATATCTACAAAGTTGTCTCTTGTATATACTTCACTGTCTTTTGTAAAGTTTGTGAAGTCAGTAGCACCGATCTTCAGTTAATTGAATAGATGGTACAATCAATTGATCAAAACCTTTACAACCCCCTGTGGAGCATATGTCTTCAACAAATACAAGTCAAGTCTTCCTGCCATGGGCCATCTGTGCCAGTTTAAATCACATCTTCTCAATCTCTTTGATACTTGCCTCAAGTTCTCAGCCATAAATGAGTAGGTCTGCCTCTACTTGTTTTGCATCTGATGTTCCAGAACAGAGGCTGCATTGTAATACTATCAACTGGTTTGACCTATCCAACACCTTCAACTCCTCTTCATGTCCTGTTCCCCTGGAATCTGTTCAGCTCTCACTCATAGATTTACATTAGCAATATTATCATACCATTTTAGTCTCTCTATTCTGCACTGGTGCCCATTTATCATCTTCTTCTTCATTTGTCTTCAGACTTTGACTTAAATGACAGTCGCTCAAGGCTCTGTACACTTTCATACAGTTTCCATGGAAGAGCATTGGTTGTTGCCACATGCTACTTCTTTCACTAGTGTGTGATCGGCAGGACTGCAATATGTGTCCTACTTTCTTTGGAGCTGAGCTACGCGTACAACGGTCCGTAGTGTCAATCTTGAATTTATTATAAAGATGACATCTCAGTCTGTTGTGTCCAGTGCGCAGTCAGATAATTATCACCTAATCTCACCTGAGAGTTGGTGGTTGGCGTCATTTTCTATATGGCCAGGGTGACCGCTTGTCCATTTTGTTCTGTTAATCTGTATGTGCCTTTGATAATTGATTTTGTCTCATCATGCATAGTCACTGTGTCCCTTTGTTTTAATATTCCTCCCTTTTTGACAAGTCTGGCTGCTCCTTCGTTGTCTTGAATGTTGCAGTGGGCTGGTATCCACTAGATTGTGTATCTTTTGTAGCACTGGGTTAAGTGTTTGAGTGAGCCTGCTAAGTTGCCAAGTTCATTTTTGTGCTGGTTCTTGACAATGAAAGGGCTGTAATAACAGCCACTTGTGTTTCTTCCTGTTTATTTTAGTTTATGAGACTTTCAGTTGTCTGTCTCATGGCTGTAGCTTCTGCATTGAAATGATTGCATATCTCTCAGTGACAATTGCTGTTGAATAGACGATGCCTCTGTGCAGGTCCCAGCTCTGATATCAGCTGGATGAAGCCATGAGGAGGATTTCCTGCTTAGAGGACTAGACTTGAGCAGCTTATTACTCCCCTGTGTTGTGACAAGCACTGCAGATGGTGGTTGAACAATGTGGGAGTCCATCTTAATAGACTCAAATACAAGAGCAAAGTAGACCTGCAGCCTGTTAGGAATCATATATGCTGCTCTTAACAAAGCACCTAACCATGTGTTGTTACGGCATGTCACACAGTTAGTGGCCTCTTATGAAATGCTCTCTGTGGTGCAGTGCTGCTATTCTTGTCCTTGTCATACACAATGACCCCGACAGACCACTTGGGTCAAATGTACCAGGTTCAAATCACATCACGCTCGGTTTAACAGACCAACCATGTCATGGGTTTTTTCACAGTATGACTGCTCCAAGTCAACTCAGCTGTATATAGATACCTAATGAAGTCAAAGGAAAATTTGAAAGCTGCCGTTATAGTTGCAGAGTTCATGCTCTGTCATCAGCAATTTCAGCAATGAAAGGAACTTAGCACATATGGGGGTGCCCAGGTGCAGTGAAGTCATTTGTATGAGCCATTTTCCTATTCTTTATGAAGAATCTTATTATCTGTAGTTGCATTGATTCTTACATAGAAGAAAAGAACAGTATTACTGAATCTAACTGTGCATATCTAAAAGGCATCTAAGTAGAGTTGTTAGTGGGACTGGCAACTAAACCATGCAAAATAGATTGCCACAGAAACCAACCACTGCAAGAGCACTTGACAAAACAACTTGATAATTTGAATTTTGCATATGACTTGGCTCTTCTGTCCTATAACTAAATTCAATGTCAACTACGATATTAACTTGATGAGAGGTCACGTATTATGAGACCAAGACCATAATTAAAATAACTTCAGGAGAAAATTAGCTGATCAACAACCCCACAACCCCACTTTTGAAAAGAAGACAAATACTATGACTTAACTAAAGAAGAGCAAGTCGTCATCTTCAGACTGAGAATTGGGCATAATAGACTCAAGAGTTCCAAGTACAAGGGCAGATGAGCAAAAAGGTGACACTCGAGCAGGGAGTACCCCAAGGGGGAGTATTGTCACCCACACTCTTCCTGGTATATATAAACGATATTACAGAGAATATACCAAGAAGAGTCCATAGCTCAATGTTTGCAGACGATCTGGCTATGTGGACCTCTGAAAAGAATCTCACCATAGCAAGAAATCGGATGCAGACGGCCCTAACATCGCTGGAAGAGTGGGCGAACTCATGGCTGGTCAAAATAAACGAGGAGAAAACCACATGCACAATATTCTCGCTCTCATTAAAACTCCAAAGTACCAAATTAAGTCTAAATGGCAAAATCCTGCAGCCAAACGACAACCCAACCTATCTGGGAGTCACATTTGATCGGCGCATGACATGGAAAAGTCAGATTGAGAGAAACCGAATGAAAGCCAGAGAAAGAATGGCAATCATGAGGAAACTTGCTGGCACAAGCTGGGGAGCAGACGAAGGCATACTAAAGAAACTGTACACTGGAAGAGTGAGACCAGTTCTCGAGTATGGCATTGCGGCATGGACAACAGCAGCGAAGGCGAACTTCGATAAAGTTAACAAACTTCAAAACCAAGCCATGAGAATTATAACAGGTGGCATGAAGTCAACGCCAATTGTAGAACTTGAAAAGATTACAAAACTGCAATCCATGACCGATAGAAGAGACTGCAGAGCCCAGCTGCAGTCAGAGAAACTCCGAAGACTGACGGACCATCCAATGTACCAGAGACTAAACAATTTGGGAAATGGGAAACTAAAGCGGAGAAACTTTGCAGAAATAGCCAAAGCAAAGATGCACGAAGATCCCATAAACACACTAACAACACCAAAACCCATCACTACTGTACGAAAACCTACCTGGAGGCAGGATATATTTCCAGAGGTGGTAGAAAATATACCAGGTATTGCAAACAAAAACTGCCAGACTGAAAAAGAAAGGAGAGACACTACCCTAAGCTTCATAACGAAAAGCTACCCAAGCATGGACTGGACCCATGCATACACCGACGGTTCTGTAACAAACACTACACAGAATGGAGGGGCAGGAGCATTCCTAAACCTACCAAATGGCAGAAAAATAACACTGTCATTCGCTACTGGTAAGTACACAAGCAATTTCAGAGCGGAGGCAGAGGCACTGAGGGCGGCAGTGGAAGAGATGGTGACACACAGTGAAAATGAGAGCCATATAGTCCTGCTGACAGATGCTCTCGCCGTAGTCACAGCGCTAAAAAGCCAGAAAAACACTGAGCTTAATGACTTAAGAGCAGCACTCTGCAAACTGTGCCAGCAGTCCGCACCAAAAAGGGTAGTGGTACAGTGGGTTCCGTCACACTGCAACATCCAAGGCAACGAGGAGGCAGACAGACTGGCAAAAGAAGGTGCAAGACTACCACAAACAGATACCAGGCTTATCAAAGCCAGATACATGACCAAATGGGAAACCGAACATACTGGTTACACCAAAAACGATGCCTATTACCAGTTGAACCGAAGAGAGCAGGTCGTTGTCTTCAGACTTCGCACTGGCCACAACAGACTGAGGTACCACCTATTCAACAAATTGAAGATAGGGTGTACCGACGAATGCCCGTGCGGTACTGGTAAAATGACCACTGAACATCTGCTGCAGAACTGCCCGACATACGAGGATCAGAGAGAGCAGATGTGGCCATTACCAGTGGAACTGCAAGACAAGCTCTATGGCAGTAGCGAGAGCCTCAGGATGACCGCCGCTTTTTTCGAAAAAATAATGGTTACTGTCTGACTGTGTACGCAGAAGAAGAAGAAGAAGACTCAAGAGTCATTATTACAACAAAATGAGAATTGGAACAGAAGATAGATGTCCATGTATTGAGCACACCACGACAGTGGAACACATTCTACAAAGCTGCATGCTCCGCAGGAAGAGAGAGAACAATACTGCCCTCTCGAGACAGACAGATGTGAGACAAAAACTTTATGGAGATAAAACAGCCTTACAAACAACCTTTGTAAGAGAAACCGGAACCTTGATCTGAGGATGAACAAAGAAAGACCACACTCCTACAAGATTTGAAATCATTCATTTATCTTAAACAAAGTAGGAGGTGTAGATAAACATGTCAAAACAAGAATACAAAATAGGAACTATTATTGCATTGGGTAACTTATACAAATCACAAAAGTAATTAAGTCCAACACAAAAATCGTCACCTTCAATGTAAAGTCTTTTCTTATTGTATGGCTCTGAAACATGAAGAACAAAAACAACAATGGGAAACTTGTAGACTTTCATAAATGGGTGTCTGTGTGGAGTGGAGAGATTGAAATAGTATTGTAGGATCACTAGTGCAGAGCTGTTGGAGTGGGCCAGAAAAATATCAGTGGAACATGACGAAAAGGCATTGGCTAGTACACTTATTGGAGAAGCTAGCTGGTAACATTACAAAACAGTCTCTGTTCTGGAATCCTCAAGGCAAGAGCAGTAGAGGTAGGCCAAAAGACACGTGGAGAAGAGAGGTCAAGACAAACATTCAAGAAACAAGGAAGACATGCATGGACAGCTCTGGAATAGATGGTTCAGGAAGAGATATGCTCGACGGGAACTGAAAGGATTTGATTGACTGACAAAAAGCATTTAGATGTTTTGGTACAGGCTCCCTGCAAGTAGGGCAAATGCACTGGTGATGCCCCATGCTCTTGCTGGAGTGACAAAGAAAATACAAACTACAGGATAACCTCAGTGGGTAGAGAGAGAGAGAGAAAGAGAGGGAAAGAAAGAGAGATACGAAAGAAAGAGAGAGAGTATGCTGGGGAAGATAACGTGTACATTCATACCTAGAGCCATTGGGTTGTGGCGTGGATGACCGTGAAGATGATCTCGACCCATGACCTCTCAAGTGATCAATTAAAGTTCTCCTCGTTGTTATTGAACTCTGAAACAGAATCAGAACAATTTTTTCTATACATTGACTTTAAGCAGGTCACTATAGCTAAGAGGTAAGGTGCTCGCCTCTGAAGAACCAATTGAACAAAAGCACAAAACAGTGAGTGTTTGAAACCCAAAACTTTCAAGCGTTCCCTAGTCTAATGGGAGGTCAGATCTGCACCATCTTAACATTCGCACCTAGTCTTATCTGAGACAGACGATAAACTCAGAGGTACATGCTGTGCACATAAAAGAACCTCAGGCAGCTGAAAATCAAAAAGCGCAGGCTGTTGGCCGCTGTCTGGATAAAAATTCGAAAGGTAGAGATTTTTCATCATGCAAAGACATAATAAGTCAATTACTTGTTTTTCTGCAAACTCAATTGCAAATATGTACATAAGAAAAGGAGCTCTACGCCCCAAGGAGTAGAAGACATCTGCATTTACCTATGGCTTACAACTTTATCTATCCCAAAGCATTCCCCCAAACTTCAATTGTACCTTTTTTTTACTCACTTGTGTTATTTGTATTTTTACATTATTTGATCAATAGTATTACCCCTTTGCATTTCGGCTGTGTCTATGTCAGAGTCTAAGTAAGACTTGTTTTGAATATCCACATGTAATCCATATGTATGGTCACTGGCCTGATAAATTCAAGTGATTTCTCAGCTCTTGAACAGCAAAATTTGATTCACAGAATTCCACGTTAACAAATTTACCAGAAATATAAACGTCAGGGAGAAGATTGTCAGTCACTGTCAGGGAGAAAATTGTCAGCTTCTGTTCAAAAGAGGGTTGTCAACTCCTTTCTGTGAGAAGGTTTCAAACCACTGTCAGGGAGAAGATTGTCAGTCACTATCAGGGAGAAGATTGTCAGCCACTGTCAGGGAGAAGATTGTCAGTCACTATCAGGGAGAAGATTGTCAGCCACTGTCAGGGAGAAGATTATCAGCCACTGTCAGGGAGAAGATTGTCAGCCACTGTCAGGGAGAAGATTGTCAGCCACTGTCAGGGAGAAGATTGTCAGCCACTGTCAGGGAGAAGATTGTCAGCCACTGTCAGGGAGAAGATTGTCAGTCACTGTCAGGGAGAAGATTGTCAGCCACTGTCAGGGAGAAGATTATCAGCCACTGTCAGGGAGAAGATTGTCAGCCACTGTCAGGGAGAAGATTGTCAGCCACTGTCAGGGAGAAGATTGTCAGCCACTGTCAGGGAGAAGATTGTCAGTCACTATCAGGGAGAAGATTGTCAGTCACTGTCAGGGAGAAGATTGTCAGCCACTGTCAGGGAGAAGATTATCAGCCACTGTCAGGGAGAAGATTGTCAGCCACTGTCAGGGAGAAGATTGTCAGCCACTGTCAGGGAGAAGATTGTCAGCCACTGTCAGGGAGAAGATTGTCAGTCACTATCAGGGAGAAGATTGTCAGTCACTGTCAGGGAGAAGATTGTCAGCCACTGTCAGGGAGAAGATTGTAAGTCACTATCAGGGAGAAGATTGTCAGTCACTGTCAGGGAGAAGATTGTCAGCCACTGTCAGGGAGAAGATTGTCAGCCACTGTCAGGGAGAAGATTGTCAGCCACTATTAGGGAGAAGATTGTCAGCCTCTGTCAGGGAGAAGATTGTCAGTTACTGTCAGGGAGAAGATTGTCAGCCACTGTCAGGGAGAAGATTGTCAGTCACTGTCAGGGAGAAGATTGTCAGCCACTGTCACAGAGAATGTTGCCAGCTTCTATCCCTGGAGAAGGTTGGTGCCCTCTGTCTGGGAGAAGGTTACAGGGACTTTTTCAGGAGAAGGTTACAGGCACTTTTCCAGGAGAAGGCTGTCGGCCCTGATCTAGAGTATATATAGCTATCTAACAAGGTATGTTTGTTAGTGACAACAATCTTGAAGATATGTATTTTTGTGCACTATGAATGCACATACCAAAACAACAAGAAAGAAAGTGAAATAATAGACTGCTCGGATTCAAACCATGAATATGCGTGTGACGAAAGTGCCTTGCCACAAGAAAGATATGAGATAATGAATTCAGCCAGACGGACACCACTAAAAAATGTGTTCCATCTGGCCAAGCCTTTTGTTATTTATCACATGTGCCTGTCAAATAAAGGTAAAGTTCGATCCTGACATATTTACAGACCTTATTTCTGAGATATAACATGAACACAAATACTACCCACCTCCAAAAGATCATCCCTGCTTGGGTCAGTGGATACTAGCCTATTACTGGACCTGTTTAAGCTAGACGGAGGGGTGGCAGCACGGAAATGTGTGTCATGAATAACCGTCCCATTAGCCACTGCAGGTTGAGATTGTCCTTGATGCCTCGATACTACAGATAAAACAAACAGAGCTGTCTTACAAGTACATAACAGTTTCTGGGATTGCTCTCATGAACATTCAGTCATAAAGTGAATCATCATTCAGCAAATTCTGAATTCCTCAATCAGACTGACAAATTCATCAGCATATCCGGTGCTGTACTAAAGAGCAGTAGCTGACTCCCTCCATTTTACCCAGTCCACGGACATTCTTCATACAGTGCCCCGGTTCTGGTTCATGATCGTCTGTTGCCCTCCACAAGTTGTCTTAACTCCTTTAACCCTGGCCACCTAGTCTTCATTTCCCTTGTGCTACTGAGAAAAATATGCACAAGACAGACATGTGAGGATAGCTAATTATTTGACAAAATTATGTGCTTTACTTTTATTATTCCGTCTCAAACTGACATCTCCAATGTTCCTGCTTCTTGTGACAGGAGCTTGCACAATATATATTTGTGGAAGACCATTGTGATTAAATTTATTTATGTTGGATACCTCCACTAAATGTAGTCTGATCCCCTGAGGGGCCAGGACCAGATATAGCTTGATCCGCGCCGATTCACTAATTTCATCACTCGGATAATGATCAGATTCCATTTGTCCTTTACATATAAGTTTAAAAGCTAGCTCTGTTGTTAGCCCTTTAGAACGGCCATTTTTCAACGTTACCAGATGATTTTTCATCATGAACAAAATAAAAACACTGCAAAACATGTTCAATATCGGTAACTCCTTAAATGTGAGCACCTTTCCTATATTCTAACACAAAATTCAAGCCTTTGATGGTGTTAGTTGCCAGGTCATTCCTTGTCCATATTTCAATATTATCCTCCCTCCTATAGTGCTGTTCACATCTGGCCTCAGCCTTTCTTCAGTACAGTTTTCAGGAAGGTGTCATGTCTTTTGAAGTGAACAAAATATTTGTCATACTCTGATTTCATTGTGCCAAATTTTTAAAAATATCAACTTATCAAAAACATAAATTCTCTTCTCAAATTATTTGTTCATTGTTCAAGTTTCTACGCCATACAATAAATACGAGTATACACAACACCTGATCACTCTCAATTTTAATTTGTGAATGACTTGCTTGGATGTCAATATATAACTCATGTTAGTGAAACAGATTTGGCTATTCCTGTTCTCTTCCTGACATCCATTTCGCATCTTCCATTTTCACTTCACCCCTCTTCTACATATGCAGGGGTGTATAGGTTTTTAAGTATTTGCAATCAAACATGCAGAGAAACAGGTGATCAGCCTGTGGTATCTTTGCATGATGGAGGGTCCCTCCTTTTGGCCACTGTTGGGTAGGAATGTCTATTACCTTTTAGAATTTGTGCTGCATGGCAGCTGACAGCCTATCCTTATTGATTTTCAACTGCCAAAGATTCTTTTATGTGCACAGCATGTACATGGGACCTCTGATAGCACAAATTAATTCCACAGCAAGCAGGATTTAGACAACACAGATCCACTGAAGACCAGATCACTCTCAAAGCACAGGAAATAGAGGATGCTTATAAGGAGAAAAAGCTTACAGTAGCGGTTTGGGTGGATCTAGAGAAGGCATTTGACAAGGTGTGGAAAGAGGGACTTAAAGTCAAGCTACAAAGAAGTGAAGTATCTGGAAAAATGTACCGATGGATCAGCCACTACCTTGAAAACAGAACAGCCAGAGTTCATGTACAAGGGCAGATGAGCAAGGTGACACTGGAGCAAGGAGTACCGCAAAGGGGAGTACTGTTACTTACACTTTTCCTGGTGTATATAAACAACATCACAGAGAATATACCAAGAAGAGTCCACAGCTCCATGTTTGGAGACAATCTGGATATGTGGACCTCTGAAAAAAATCTCACCGTAGCAAACAATCGGATTGCAGCAGGCTCTAACATCGTTGGAGGAGTGGGCGAACTCATGGCTGGTCAAAATAAATGAGGAAAAAACATGTACGATATTCTCGCTTTCAAATAAACCACAGAACACCAAAATAAGTCTCAACGGCAAATATCTGCGGCTAAACGATAACCCAAACTACTTGGAAGTCACATTTGATCGGCGCATGACATGGAAAAATCAGATCGAGAGAAACTGAATGAGAGCCAGACAAAGAATGGCAATCATGAGGAAACTTGCTGGCACAAGCTGGGGAGCAGACAAAAGAATACTAAATAAACTGTACACTGGAAGAGTGAAACCAGTTCTCAAGTATGGCATTGTGGCATGGGCAACAGCAACAAAGGCGAACTTTGATAAAATTAGCAAACTTCAAAACAAAGCCATGAGAGTTATAACAGGAGGCATGAAGTCAACGTCAATTGTAGAACTTTAAAAGATTTCAAATCTGCAATCCATGACCGACAGAAGAGACTGCAGAGCCCAGCAGTAAGAAGAGAAACTCGGTAGACTGACAGACCATCCAATGCAGCAGAGACTAAATAGAAATAGATTTGGAAATGGGAAACTAAAGCGGAGAAACTTTGCAGAAATAGCCAAAGCAAAGATGAGCGAAGACCCTATGAACACCGTAACAACACCAAAGCCCATCCCTACTGTATGCAAACCAACATGGAAGCAGCATATCATTCCGGAGGTGGTAGAAAATATACCAGGTATTGGAAACAAGAACAGCCAGACTGAAAAAGAAAGAAGAGACATAACCCTGAGGTACATAGCGGGAAAACTACCCAAGCATGGACTGGACCCATGCATACACCGTCGGTTCTGTAACAAACACAACACAGAATAATGGAGGGGTGGGGTATTCCTGAGCCTACCAAATGGTAGAAAAATAACACTGTCAGTGGCAACTGGAAAACTCTCAAGCAATTTCAGAGCGGAGGCAGAGGCACTGAAGGCCGCAGTAGAAGCAATGCTTACAGGCGAAAGCAATGAAAGCCAGATAGTCCTGTTCACAGATGCCCTGGCCGTGGTCACAGCACTAAAAAGCCAGAAAAATACTGAACTTAATGATTTAAGAGAAGTACTCTGTCAACTATGCCAGCAGTCCGCACCAAAAAAGAGTAGTGGTACAGTGGGTTCCATCCCACTGTAACATCCAAGGCAACGAGGAGGCAGACAGACTGGCAAAAGAAGGTGCAAGACTACCACAACCAGATTCTAGTGTGACCTACGAAGAGTCCAAAAGGCTTATTAGGGCCAGATACATGGCCAAATGGGAAACAACATACTGGCTACACAAAAAATGATGCCTACTACCAGCTGAACAGAAGAGAGCAGGTCATGGTCTTCAGATTCCGCACACGCCACACCAGACGGAGGTACCACCTATTCAACAAATTGAAGATAGGTGGTACTGACGAATACTCGTGTGGCACAGGGAAAATGACTGCTGAACATCTGCTGCAAAATTGCCCGACGTACGAGGACCAGAGAAAGCATATGTGGCCATCACCAGTGGCAACACTAGACAAGCTCTATGGCAGTGTCGACAGCCTCAGGATGACAGCTGCTTTCTTTGAACAAATACAAGTTGACGCCTGACAGCGTACGAAGAAGAAGGACCTCTGATAGGACCTGACACTAGCCCAACCTCCCTTGAGACCTCGCTTCTGAACTGTGTTGTTTAACGAGTCCATTTCTTTAAAGGCAAACGCCTTATCTCTCAGCTATAGTGACCCCACTCTTCCATCTTTGGTTATTGTATTTCCAAGATGAGAGAAGCTCTTGACCTGTTTGAGTATTTGATCGCCTATTTGTATCTGTAGAGCAGATTTCTAGTCTAGTTTGCTAATTATTATAGATTTAGTTTTCTCAGTGTTAATATCCAATCTATAAACATGACTTCTGTTCGTTACTTGAATCACCAAGTCATGCACTTGATGATAATGAAGAAGTATGTAACTGAAGAGACTAACCAGAGTCAGAGAACCTCTGAAGGAGATTTATCAGTGTCCAGACTTCAAGTGGTGAAAGTTGTTCAGTATGAGAGCTCAACTTTTGTGCAACACTGCCTTGTCGGAACACACTTGGTATGACCTTGAACCTGTGTCCCATGAGTAGAACCAACTTAAAACCTGCAACAACCAAATACGTTTAAATTTAAAAGCCAAACTATTTTCATGTTTCTACTGTATCATGTACAGGTACTGTTTCTAATTATTTATTTTAAATAAATGATTTAGAGAGTCTTGTATCCTAGTGGGGTTAGACTGCACTATTAGTTCACCCTTCATGACATGCTCTCAGTGTGACAGTGCTCCTATTCTCATCTCTGCTACACACATACATGGGGAAATCTTGTGCCTTAGTGAGGTTAGACTGCACTATTAGTTCCCCCTTCATGACATGCTCTCAGTGTGACAATGCTCCTATTCTCATCTCTGCTACACACATATATGGGGGAGTCTTGTGCCTTAGTGAGGTTAGACTGCACTATTAGTTCACCCCTCATGACATACTCTCAGTGTTACAGTGCTGCTACTCTTATCTCTGTGTCACACACACATGGGGAGTCTTCTACCCTAATGAGTGTAGGCTACGCTCTTAGTTCATCCCTCACGACACACTCTCATTGTGACAGTGTTCCTATTTCCATCTATCCTAGAGGGATTTTCACTGCATTATTACCATAATTCTTTGGTTGTAAGACACACATTTTTTTCCTCATTTAAACATCTCTAAAATTGTAATGCGTCTTACAATCGACAATGTCTTACATTCACTGTGAAACGAAAGTTGTCCAGCATCAGGTCCACAGGACATCGGGCGGCATTGTCATTATTTAACACATGAGGAAATTTGGTAGTGGAACTTCCTGTGTATATCTTGTAACACTTGTCGCACCATTTAAGTTTAGTTCATTTTGATCCTTTTATTTGGGATCAAGACGCTGAGCAGCGCATGAGCTGCAGTGGTCAGCTACCCATAGCTGACTGCTAGCGTCAGGGCCAGTGAACCATAGCTGCCAAGACCCTTCTACACCTCCACGCGGTGATCCTGGATAACAGGCTGCAGCAGGGCAGACTGGCTAAGGAGAAGGGATCGGAGAGGGAATGCTAACCCGGTACTCAAAAAATGCTTGCTGAAGTCGGATGTGTAGGACCGAAAGGTGCAAATATCACAGCCAAGCTGTAAACTACAACACAATGCATTCCGTTCTCTGGACTACATTCTGCTACTTACCCTTCCATGGTTTGGTAGTGGGAGATTGAGAACGAACGAAGAAGAAGAAGAAGATCCTTTTATTTCCATTCAAAATGTTGTACAAAAGATTGGATTATGAGGCTGCATTGCAAATGGAAGTTATTGTGTATGCAGAAGAACATTGGATTAGAGTGGCAGGGTAAAATTTGACATTAGTGAAGTAAATGTTTGTTATTGGGGAAATTAAATTGCATATTTTTGTACAAAGCTGTTGATGGCTCAGAGGACAATATATTATGAGATACTGCAGATATAAAGGGCTCAACAAGTGATTCAGAAAAATCTAAATCTGAATGTGAAGCTGGCTCCGTTATTGATTCAGAAGAGGATGATATATGGCATACCACCTAATAAATACTTTGTTCTAAATAAACTAAGTGATATTGTTTATTTTGTTGTAAGTGATAATTGTGTCTTAGAATCGTGTTCATAGTAATGAAATCAAGAAGCGATGGCACCTTAGAATTGAAGAAATATGGTGGTTTGCTGCCCCCCTCACAGCGTGACAGTGAGCATAGTCCTGTCACACAGAGCCCTACCCAAAACCATTTTGGTTAAAAAATATTATCTTCACTATAGCTGGGGGTCTCCATGGAATCCTTTATTGGTCTGCAAAATAAAAGCTGCTTGCTCCTGCAATCACCATACAGTGTGAAATATAGATTTATATTTCACCATCGATAGAAAAATACCAAGGTTTCAGACCTGTATCATTTTGGTCCAGTGACCAAATTGTCACTCTCTCCTTTCTTGGTGAGTATACAATTATAATTCAATGATATAAAAGGTCAGCTCAGAGTTTAGCTCCTTTCATGACTAGGTGCTTGTTAGTACTGTTCAAGAGTTCAAGCAGGATGTCAACTAGTTGCTGGTCTACATGCCCTGAGGAGCATGTGGTCATGGGATTGTCAGCTTGGTTTACAAACCCAACATACCAGGTTTAAACCACATCACAAGCGGTTATCTGTGACCAGTATGTCATGGGTTTTTTCATGGTATGACCGATCTCGCAGTTGATCAACTGTAAATAGGTACTTTACAAAGTCAAGAGAAAATTCGGAGCAACTCACAGGAGCTAAGGAATTCGTGTTCGGTTATTTGCACTCTCAGCAATGCCCGGGTACATTAAGTCGGTTCTATGAGTCAATTTCAATTTATATACCCTGAACACAAGAACTGTGTTTGCTTAAAAGCAGGGGAACCTTGTCAAAAGGAAGTCATCTTACAGTAAGCAATGTCAGATGCCATAGATTGTAAGACTCATCTTAATTTTAGAAACGTTTAAATAGGGAAAAATTTGCGTCATAGAATCAAAGAAATACAGTGCATCTCATTTTGGCTGTAGCGCTGGCCTTATTTTACTTGGATTTCTTCTTGATCATCATGTATTTTATTATATCTACAACACATGATGGCCAGTTCCCTGGATAAAGGTTGCTGTGGTTGGAGTTCTTCAAGACTATCAAATAACTTTGTGTGGAGGTTCGTCTTTGTTGGCCAGTGATCAGTACGCAGTTGTCTAAGCATATAAGTTTTATAGGATATGTTCAGCTGTCTGTGCTGCTTGCCCACATGTATAATAGGGCTAATTTTAGTCCGTTAAGTGGCTAATCAATCTGTTATGTTGCTCCACGCGATCATGCTGGTGATAGTTGTCTCTTGTTTGGTCGACTTCCCTTATCTTTCCCTAAAAGATGATTGTTTGCTCTTTTTTGTTCTCGTGCTGCTCCCTCATTTGCTAGCTTGTCTGAAAAGGTGAACCACCATGACAATACCTGTCCCCTAGTAAACTTACCAAAATACACAGTGAATAAGAAGACAGTCAGCCCAGCAAAATCAAAGCTGTGGTTGTAGTTGAGCTCAGCAGCAACATTCCCAACAATAACCACCAGCATGGTCAACCTCATGGGTATGGAGATTTGCAAGAATGTGGCTGCAACTGCCACAAGGAAGAAATAGGCAATGTGCAAAAGGCAACAAGACATTGCGGACAGCTTGTCATCTGTAAAATAAAAAAGACAAATGTAGTCCCAATAACAGCGATGAAGTCTTAGAGTAGAGGTTCTCTCTCAATCAAATCAATCATCAAAATCTTTCAGCTGCTGTGAAGCAGCTGTCTAAAAAAAATACACGCCAGGTTCTCCTGTTGTGTGCCATCCGTTCCAACTGCTCACATCGTCCCTGTTTTCTTTATGACTATCTCGAACTCTCTTCTCCATGTGTATTTTGGTCGGCCTATACTTTTCTTGATTTAAGGATCCCAGAACAGAGACTGTCTTATAATGCTATCAACTTGTTTCCTAAATGTGTGTCCTACCCCATGTCAGCATTTTCTCCACTGTTCTAATGTTACACTGACATCTGTCTATTTATTCCACATTAGTGATCTTATATCACACCATTTAAATTCACTGGCAGTCGGTGCCTATGTATGTTTTTGAAACCTTAATAAGTAACAATAATTATTAACTATGTAACTAATACTTTGAATAGATGCTGGATTACTGACGAACCCAGAAATACTTCTGCAGTATTTATTCCTGCATTATAGACAGGTCAGGGCTCGGTTAACATTCGCCTTCACATTAAATCTGTTGCCATGACAACGAAGACTACGCAACCCTGACCTAACTTCCTGGTGTCATATCCACACTGGACTCGTGTATCAGAGGTCTGGCCTATTCTTGTCGTTCAGTTTGAAATGCACGTTCGTTAATTGAAATAAGATTTATAACAGGATGAAGTCAACGCCAATTGTAGAACTTGAAACGATTACAAATCTGCAATCCATGACCGACAGAAGAGCACAGCAGCAAGCAGAGAAACTCAGAAGACTGACAGACCATCCAATGCACCAGAGACTAAATAGATTTGGAAATAGGAAACTAAAGCGGAGAAACTTTGCAGAAATCGCCAAAGCAAAGATGAGAGAAGACCCTATGAACACATTAACAACACCAAAGCCCATCCCAAAGCAAACCAACATGGAAGCAGCATTTCATTCCAGAGGTGGTAGAAAATATACCAGATATTGGAAACAAGAACAGCCAGACTGAAAAAGAAAGAAGAGACATAACCTTGAGGTACATAACGAAAAACTACCCAAGCATGGACTGGACCCATGCATACACCGACGGTTCTGTAACAAACACAAGACAGAACAGAGAGGCAGGGGTATTCCTGAGCCTACCAAATGGTAGAAAAATAACACTGTCAGTGGCAACTGGAAAATACTCAAGCAATTTCAGAGTGGAGGCAGAGGCACTGAGGGCTGCAGTAGAAGAAATGCTGACAGGCAAAAGGAATGAAAGCCATACAGTCCTGTTTACAGATGCCCTGGCCGTAGTCACAGCACTAAAAAGCCAGAAAAATACTGAACTTAATGATTTAAGAGAAGTACTCTGTCAACTATGCCAGCAGTCCGCACCAAAAAAGAGTAGTGGTACAGTGGGTTCCATCCCACTGTAACATCCAAGGCAACGAGGAGGCAGACAGACTGGCAAAAGAAGGTGCAAGACTACCACAACCAGATTCTAGTGTGACCTACGCATAGTCCAAAAGGCTTATTAGAGCCAGATACATGGCCAAATGGGAAACAGAACATACTGGCTACACAAAAAATGATGCCTATTACCAGTTGAACAGAAGAGAGCAGGTCGTGGTCTTCAGACTCCGCACAGGCCACAACAGACTGAGGTACCACCTATTCAATAAACTTAAGATAGGTGGCACTGACGAATGCACTTGTTGTACCAGGAAAATGACCGCTGAACATCTGCTGCAAAACTGCCCGACACACGAGGACCAGAGAAAGCACATGTGGCCATCACCAGTGGCAACACTAGACAAGCTCTATGGCAGTGTCGACAGCCTCAGGATGACTGCTGCTTTTTTCGAAAAAATACAGGTTGACGTTTGACAGCGTACGAAGAAGAAGAAGAAATAAGATGCATTCTCGCAGCATAGATCAGGATATATATTCATGTACATGATGGCATCATTATACAGAGTATTGTCCCTGATCAGTTGTTGAACTTCGAGGTATGCTTTGCCGTTGCACCACTGCATACCCAGTCCTGGGTGATGACCAGGGTGTGGATAAATTCATCCCCTTTAGTTATATCAACTAGGGATGCACCAAATATCCAATTCATATTTAATTCTGTGCCAAATAGTGTATTCAATGAGCTATTTGTAATTGCTAAAATAGCACTCTCTAATCGAATACAATTAAGTCATAGAGCACATTATAATTATAGACACAAAAAGGTGGATTCTTTCTGTTTCAATTCCCTACCACCCTGACACACAACTCCTGGAGATGAGTATGTGTACTTTATCATGTCGTGTATTATTGCATCCGCCTGTTTACTAGGAAGAGGGTATAGCTACAAATTAACTAAAGAAAGGTCCAGATTAGATATTAGGAAATACCTTTTTAGCCAGAGAGTGGTGAATGCTTGGAATGCATTGCCACAGGAAATAGTGGAGGCAGGGACAATTAATGCATTTAAGAATATATTGTATGCGTATCGCTTTTAAAGCAAGGAAATGTAAATGGTTGTTTACAGATTCAGCAAAATCTTCTAAGCCAGTAAAAAAATGTTAAGAAAAGTTAAGAAGATAAGCAGCCAACCAATTAAAAACCAAACATGTAAATATCATAATGTGTTAGTCCTCACAATGTGATTGTTGTATTGCTTAAAATTGTGCCTTGTTGTTTTGATATACTTTATGACTGTTCAAGTTTAAGAAATATGTACCTTAATCAAGCAGTCCAAGTGAAAATCTATTCAGCACTGCTGGAAACATGTTTTCAAACAACAGATGTTCTTTGCAGAGAATGTTGACTCCTATTTTTTAAGCGAATGCACGTTTCATGCAACAATGGCTTTTCAACTGAGTACAAAAAAAACTGATTAGATTTGTCAGTTGCATTAAGAAAGTTTTACTTATTTGCCAGACTTTGAAATGTTATACTTTTGTTAATTATGTTATAACTATGAGAAATGGTAGATGCACTAAACACAAATTTATATGCCAAACATTCACTCACTATTTGTATCCTGTTGAATAGTAAAAACCCGTATTAAGAGCATCTGTAGTCTCAAATGTGGTCATCTGGCCATTCATCCCCTAAGCCTGTGCCATCAATGACATCCCTCTCTGGATTCATATTGTCTTGATTTATACACTAACTTTTTGAAATACCTTTTGCATATCAAAATATAATTTTTTTTACAATTTTTAGCTTATGACATGGGAGACATACAAGTTCTAAATAAAATAATGCTAAATAGAGTCATACCCACACAAAGGTTGTGTACCTCCGGCTCCACCCTTAACTTACCAGTCCCACCCAGTAGCTGAGATATCCAGTTTATCCGCTCATCCAGGTTTTGACCCAGTGAGTCCACTGCCGACATCACTGCCTTCATCGTTACATTCATCTTGGTCAGGCTCGATGACATTCCAGAATATTGATTATCGATCTCCTCAAACTTCTTCATCAAGTTCTGCAAGCTGGATTCTGTTGAGAGAAAAAAAAGTTTTTTAAACAATCCAAATTACCAGTTTGGTTTCTGGTCAGGCTCTGTATATGACAGTTGAGAAAAGGACCACTGCCACACTGAGGGCATAACAAATGTGACTAACAGAGGCAAAACATACTGATCAGACTATGTTAGCCAAAGTCAGATGAAATATAATTAATAGACTACGTTATTCAGAGTCACGCGAAACACACTAATCAAGACTCCCACCTCACTTGCAAGCCATACTCCCTGAAAACAGGCTCTTCCATTGCAGTCTGGCTAATGAGGTGCGAATTAGCATTGATTCCCATAATGATGAGCTTACTGAGGAGCCTTGCATTGCACTAAAGTCAGGAGGACCCTGTTCCACCCTCTCGAGTACATCTTAGGATGTGAAGTAAGCCACTGCAACCCACCATCAAAGATAATCATCAAGAGTACCTAACTACAGCCCCTCTAGGGTAGAAGATTGTGTGTGATAGGACCACAGAGAATAGGACCACAGTCTCACTGAGGACATGTCAGAGGTAACTAACAGAGTTGTTTAACCTTCCTGAAGTTGTTAGTCAAAGCTACTCATATTGAAATGAGCTTAATCTTGACAATGTTTCTTCGGTAGGGGGTTACAGCAAATTTGGTACAGGATGATCTTCCACAAATATATTTTACACTCTACTGACATAATAAGCAGGAACATTGAAGATGATCAGGTCAGTAAATATGAGACAGACTAATTCAAATTGAACACATAGTTTTGTCAGAGTAGTTTTGCTCACATATGTGGGATTTCTACCGTTAGCGCAAAGTTGGATGGGACAATAGACAAAGTTCAAGCAAAATCCATTTCTTCCCCTTCCCCTCCAGTTGGGGCAGGGGTGGGCTCATTCTTCCAGTGAAGGGGTGCTAATGACAGCAATACTGGGCCAGACAGCTCGCCAGAAACCATAGTATCGTGCAACTCTCACTTTATATGTGCCCGTCTTGTACTCAATGGCACATGAGAATGGGGTTTTACGGACAGGGTGGTTAAGGTTCAATTAATTAATATTCTTTGTTCTCATTTCTGGCCCACGGTACATACAAGTGTATCGATCCCTCTAGGGTACATACGCATGTGTCTGATATTTTATCTGTTGAACAATGATATCAAGTCTGGTGCATATTATTTAATAAGCACTGAACGCATTAACTCTTTACAGTCTCATTTGGTAGGCATCAGTGGCACAAAACAGTTACAATCTGATTTGGTAAAAATGTGCATCTAAATGGCGGTATTTCGCTGTTTAGATTAAAGACCATGCATTTATGCATGTATTTACACATTTATGCTGGTCTAAAGATGGCCGACTATCCTGCATATGCACAGCTTTCGTTTAATGTAGATATTTCCATCAGGCCAGCATTTATAAAAGTGGCGAATTTTCAAATTTGTTGCATTTTTCACTATGAAAATAAGATTTGAATGCCAGTTAAATTACTTATTATTTAACCCTTTCCAGCTTGCCTTCCAAGCAATGAATATGGTAAATAAGGATCAAATTTTGGGGGAATTTATGTCTGTTTTTAGCAGCATTTAACTGAAAAGACATTTTCAAAGATGAAATACTGACAATCTCAATACAGGTCAGCATTAATAGAAAAAACACTTGAAATCAATTTTGATGACAGATGTAATAAATTTGAACCCAAATTTTTGGAAATGTTATCTCAAAAAAAAAAAATTCCATTCTACACATTAGAACAGCTGTATTTCAAACAATTGTAGTCTACTAATTATTGCGTACATTTTGTTCAATTCATTTGTGAAAACTTTTTTTTGTTATTTAAGTAAGCCTACCTACATAAATATATTTGAGTTTGCCTCTTGGCCCTCAGAGTCTAAAATATTTAGTTTGGCGGCTTTTTACAAAATATGTTTTCATACTCTATATTATCATATAATCTTTATTATGAATACTTCATGGCATAGATAGTTTCATTATGTGTCTTGCAATGCTTAATACAATTTTAGCTCAATTTGTTCTTCTTCTTCTTCGTTCGTTCTCAATCTCCCACTACCAAACCCTGAAAGGGCTTAAGTAGCAGAATGTAGTCCAGAGAACGGAATGCGTTGTGTCGTAGTTTACAGCTTGGCTGCGATATTTGCACCTTTCGGTCCAACACATCTGACTTCAGCAAGCATTTTTTGAGTACCGGGTTAGCATTCCCTCTTCGATCCCTTCTCCTTAGCCAGTCTGCCCTGCTGCAGCCTGTTATCCAGGATCACCACGTGGAGGCGTAGAAGGGTCTTGGCAGCTATGGTTCGCTGGCCCTGGCGCTAGCAGTCAGATATGGGTCGCTAACCACTGCAGCTCATGTGCTGCTCAGCATCTTGATCCCGCTCAATTTGTTCAATATTCATTTATTTTATTTTGAATCAAACGTTGACGTGACAGAATTACAGCACTTGGCCCGGACGGAAAGACACACATTGTCAAAACTATCTATAATTGGAAATGGTTATCAGGTAAATGTTCACGTATTTGGATTACATATGGGTATTAAATGCAAGACTGATTCAGACTTGACTGGACACAAAAGAAAAGTGACTGTGGTAATGTTATTGATGGAATAATGCAGATATACATCACCCATAGTGACTACCAAAATGACTTTTACATCGTATTTTTCCGCCCCCATAAGAATTACGGGGATGTTAGCTCAGTTCATAGAGAGCAATTCGTTTTTTTCTGTGGTAACAGTGTGCCTCGGTTTGAATCACTAAAACAAATGCGGGTCGTGATTTTAATGGGGGGCCGCTTCTACAGTCAACCAAGCAGTAAAAGGGTACCTGACACATGAGTTGGGGAAAGTAAAAATAGCAAGGGAAAGCACTGGCCACCCCACCTCTCACAGGCTGCGGCTTAGTACAATGGAGTCTTCAAAACTCCATTTCCAACCAGCGGTTAATTCTGCTGAATTTCCACTTTACTTATATGAATTACATTTAACACTTCATACTAATATATAGTTTTATTATGAATACTTAATATCATAGATAGTTTAATTATGTGTCTTTAGATAAAAAAAATCAAAAGTTTAGTTACATTTATTTAATATTACTTTAGTTTATTTTGACAACAACTATTTGACATATAGAGTTGCGTCACTTGCCTCGAACTGTAAGACAAATTAGCAAAATTAGGTCGACCTGTAAAGAGTTAAGACAAAGGCAGACTGAAGGGTGCTAACACCTGCTTTAAGACAGAATTCTGAAAATCCTTTATAAAGTTTGAAAAGCGAGCACCTAGTTTTTTAACTGAAGCTTCAGTGTTATCTTGTATGTCCTTCAAATCGTGTAGAATTCTTTCATGTTTGTTGTGCTCCACTGTCTCTCTTTCTTCAATCTTTTCAGCTGTTGAATCTGTGAATGAATCAGGATATTTATTCAATTAATTGAAACAATGAATTGACAAAACAAATAATGCTGTGAGAAAAAAGAGAATAATATTTGTTCTTGTTGAATGACAAACAGACTTAGCACAACATAAAAACAGTAAAAGAAATGTTAATATATAATCCCTGTAGCTGTGAGCTGGTAGCTCTTGACAGCCCAATGCTTCCTGGGTGAAAGCGCATGTCTTCCTCAGTTGTTGCAATATGTTTGGTGTGTTGCGATGGGTGCAGCTGGTTTCACAGGTCGGCTAGTTCTGGACATAGTCAGGAGGTACTCAACCAATTCCTCGTGATTGTGACAGAATCTGCAAGGTTCAAACAATGGGTCTATTCTATTCAAAAGTTTGTTGAAAGGAGCATGGCCTGTTTTCAGCTAGAAGATCAAACTCTGGTCTCTTCTTTCCAATTTCTTGGATGTGTCCTGGGAATCAAGTTTTGCTTGGTGTCTAAAATATATTTTGCCTGTCTGGGATGTAGCCCACCGATTTAGCCATTCCTGTCTATGGCGGTTTTTCAGGATATGTTTGCAGGCTATAACTGTCTCTCAGGATATGTCTGCAGGTCTGTAGAGTGATAATAGGTAGTGACTGTGGCAGTGCTGCTCCACTTCTGGCCAGCTCATCAGCTTTCAAATTTCCTGGGGCTCTGTCATGGCCAGGTATTCACTGGAGCACCCCATCAGCTCCATAAGAAGTGGACAGTGTAGATGTTATTAACTTTTACCACACGCCCATTGCTGCAAAGCGACTGCCGCCACAAAAATTGCATCATACAGGTCGCTCATACGATGTCGCTGCATAGCGAAGGCATTCTAATTATGTAAAATAAATCAAACTGGCTACATTAGCCTTTCTCACACTTCCATTGTAATTGTTCAGCCGTACTTGGCTTTCATTTTTTTTTTATTCATGAATGACAAAATACGAAGACCGTAGAAACACACATTTTTTAATGTTCAATATATTACATCCATCTATACAGGTTTCTAGGTGGTTAAAGTTTTGCATGTTTGATTACAAATGGATTTTAAACTCGCCTCACAAAGCGATGAACGGAAACAGTGGGTGATTAAGTCTCGCAAGTTTCAAGCGACTCCTGGTGTCAAAGAAAGTGGGACCAGAGCGCCTGTATCCTGAGTTACTACCAGTCGTCTTCACTGATATCTTGCCACTGGTCCACTGTAGTTCAGGGCCAGAGAGTGAGGTTGATGACCAGCACAGTTTCTCCCTCACTATAATCCAAATACAGTGCAAGTTACATCATCAAGACAAAAAAAACGTCCGATGTCGTCGTCATCATCACTTAAGATGGACAACTAACTAATTGAACTTTCAACTTCATACGTCTTCAGTAAAATGTAAATATTGCATTATTTCACCTAATAGGTGAAACTTTAAAAACTCTTGACATGGATTATCTTAGATAAAAGTGATTGTTTTGTTCATGTATGGAAATATTGCTGAATTATTGAGTTGTGAGTTAAAATATATGTAATTATTTTTTGGCCGCTAAAATGATGTCAGTGTATCTCTTTTACATTAATCTGCAACTAAACATATAAGATTTCTTTATTCAATTTTATTCTTCATCATTCATTCTAAAATTCCTGCTAACATGCCCTAAAAGGGCTTTGCAAGTAGCAGGATGTTGCCCAGAGAACAAAATGCGCTGTGTCGTAGTTCACAGCTTGACTGTTTTTGGCCCATTTCGGTCTGACACATCCGAGTTCAGCAGGTATTTTTGGGTACAGGGTCAACTTCCCTCTTTAATCCCTTCTCCTTAGCCTGTCTGCTCTGTTGCAGTCTTATATCCAGGATCGCTGCGTAGAGGTGTAGAAGGGTCTTGGTAGCTCTGGTTCGCTGGCCCTGATACTAGCAGTCAGCTATGGGTCGCTAACCGCTGCAGCTCATGCAATGCTCAGTATCTTGATCCCCTATTCTTCATTCAACTGTGAATAGTTTAGTACAATATATGTTATGTTAACACTTAATAGCTTCATCCAGCCAGTCATGCCTGCATGTAGAATATGTTTCCGTGTGATGCACCAATGTTAACTTATAACATGTGCCACATTCTGTCAATTCAGGACTTGAAATAAGCTAAAACATGATCGACGACCTTGCACATGTACAGCTTTCATTTAATTTATTGTTTGTTTGCGTCAGGTGCGCATTGACGAAGATAGTGAATTGTCAAACTTGTCAAATTTTGAGCGACGAAAATTTAACTTCATGACCTGTGAAACTATTAATTTTATTTATCAGACCAATGATCACACATCTGGATTACACATAGGCCTAGACATTCAACACGTGTCTGATTCAGACTCTGATTAGGACACACAATAAAGGCACCACGGCAATGCTATTAACGGATTAATAACGCTTAACACAACTGAGACACATTTTCCATCCACATTAATGCATTTAACTCTTTGTAGCAATATATTTGTATTTTCAATATGTCATGTCATAGACAGTTAAATTATTTGTCTCACGCTCTTTAGATCACAATTTCAGCTCAATTTATTTAATATCAATGTATTTATTTTGAAAAACTATTTGCCATACAAAATTCTTACTCTTACCCTGGATGTTTAGACGCAATTCTAGTAAATAAGGCCGGACTTTCAAGGGTTAAACAAGTGATGAAATCTAATTACCACAACTGCATCAGTTCATACAAGACAGTGCAATGCAAAATGTTCTTCTAGCTTGCCCAAGACTTCAGCACAAAACGAAGGAAGCTTTTATCAAAACCCCCAGTAATCCCCAACACCTTATACAGCTTCACCATCAACTATAAATCACCTCACATTTCTCAATTTGCATAAGAGAAAACAGTTCGGCAGACAGTTATTCAACAACAACAATGTAATTAACCTAATCGATAACCCACACCAAATTCTATTCAACTATTTCTCCAAGATTCAAACCTCAACCACAAAACTAAGAATGCACGTTACCCAGTTTTTTGCGAATGTTTTCGGTCATAGCAGCTAGTTCCTGGTTGCCAGAAGCAATCAAAGCCTTCTCCTGCATAATCTCTTTTACATTGATAGCTATGTGGTTGAAGATCCCCTCGTGAGCCTCACGTAGTGACAGCTGTGTAGACAGCAAGTCTTGCTGACTTTCGTACAATTTACGAACTGTTTCCGATGTCAATGAGTGCAGCTGTTCTTGTCCAGCCTAAGGGAGAATGAGAGCAGAGAAAAAGTATGACTATTATTTTATATATCTTTTTAGGGGATGGCATGGACTAGTGGTTAAGTGACACAGCTCACAATCCGAAGGTGCTGGGTTCGCGCCCCATTACAGCACCGGTCATTACCTCGGGGAAGCAAACCCTTAGAAAGCGCAGGAGGAAGCAGACCCTTACATAAAATACATGCCTAAGTCGGATGCACTGGGCCGACAGGCGCAAAATAAAAAAATAATGTAACGCACACCGTTTTGGGGAAAAGAGAAATAAGACAAATGCTATTTTTTTTTAATGCATGTACAACTAAACAGGGTAAAAGAATAATCAGCTAAATTGTGACTGAATATCAACATGAAACAAATCCAAGCTCCAAAAAATATCAACATAATTAACAAAGAACCAATCATGCTGGAGGGAGAGTTGTTGAAAGAGGTGGATGCCTTTACCTATTTGGGCAGCACAATTGGCACAGAATAGGGTACGGATATAAAGACCAGAATCAGAATTAAAAAAGGCAAGAATGTGACACTAAACACCATTCAGAGAATTCAAAATTCACAATAGAGTTAGAATATTCAACTCCGGTGTTAAGTCAATGCTGTTGTATGGAGCTGAAACATTGAGAACGACCAAGGCGATACAACATAGACGAAGGGTAACGGTCATAAAGTGGCAGGACATGGTCAGAAATTAAGACCTGTGAGAAAGGAGCCAACAACACTCAATGGAACAACAAATTAAAAGAATGGGCTGAATAGGATATATGCTGAGGAAGGCATCATTCAACACAGCCAGGTAGGCTCGCAAATGGAATTCGCAAGGTAAAAGAAAGAGAGATAGACCTAAAAATACACGGAGAAGAGAATGTGAGGGGACTACGATTAAAATGGTTACACTTGTAGAGAGGCAGAAATAGTAACCATGTGGTCAATGGTCTGGGATTACGACTAAATGGTTACACTTGTAGAGAGGGAGAAATCATAACTATACGGTCAATCGTCCAGGACTACGACTAAATGGTTACACTTGGAGCGAGGCAGAAATAGTAACCATGCGGTCAATGGTCTGGGACTACGGCCAAATGGTTACACTTGGAGAGAAGCAGAAATAGTAACCATGCGGTCAATGGTTTATGCAATGAGAGGAGCGATGGACTTTGATTCATTGATTACTTTGAAATCACTGAGAGAATCCCTCTTTGTCTTACCTTCAGATCATTGAGAGACTTGACTTGCTCACTGGCAACAGTTGCTAGCCTGTTGACAGTGGCCTCTGTGAGTTTCCGGAACTGCAGTTGCTGAGTGGCGTAACACATGGCCCGTGCTCTGTTCCCCACTATCTGGTAGCTGTTCCATGTGGTTCCATCCATAGACTTTGTGCAGTCTGCTAAGCTCTGTCAAAAATAAATGAGGAAGGCTTATATCACAACTAAAAGGGATTTTTACTATTTGGTCGATATGTTAGCTTCATGTAGTGCATCGGTTAAGTTTAATGCGTAAATGTCTTCAGAAAATAAATGTAAATAGTAAAGATCCCGTTAACACGCCAATGTGGCATATTGGGAATATGGTGTTAGGTCCATATTTTTCTTGACCAGTGGCACTTGGTCACTACCATATTACGATGCATAAAATACGGTTATATGTGATGCACTAATAACATCTTAGGTTATTGGGAAGAAGAAATAAAGAAGCAAACTAGCTATTATGTGGTACAGCCCATGTCACACTAAATGTGTTCACATGTTCTTTGGGGCTGTTTGAATTACTAGATCCAGATAGTAATCACCAAGTAATGTTACAGGGCGGCAAAGTGATAACACAAATAAGGAATAGCGAAAATAGGCATTTCTTTGAAAGTATACTGAAATTTGCACATTTAAAGTTCAAATTTTTTTCAGCAATAAATTTTGGATGAGGTGTGATGCGTTGGCCGGAGCACTGTCATGGTGGATCGGCCAGTTGTTCTTAGCAATGATATATAATATGTACTATATTTAACTGTACTATGGTATGAAGCAGTAAAATTAAAAAAGCATATGTTGACATTTTTCTAAAACTGAAAATCGATTTGGTCCAAATCTAAAAAAAACCTGAAAGTCCTGAAAGAGTTAATTGGTGTGTGGTAATACCACTATTCAGGCAGCATAGAACTCATAGATTCATTACCAAAAGCCCTATTTCTCTTCTCAATAGTCTTCAATTGCGTGTCATCATGTTTTTGACAGAATTTAATGCAAATTCTTTGCTCAACAAGTTCAGTTATTTTTACTTGAAACACAAATGCAATGCGCGCAGTGCACAAGTGCGACTATTACAGCAGCCTGGCCAACTGGAGTTTGCAGTCTGACAAAAAATAATGCATATGTAGAAATATCAAGGTCACCTTCCACACAAGTCCGTCCCAGACCAGCTATTGATTTGTTTAAAAAAATAAGGTCAGTTACTTTTGATCAGACCTCATATGCCTTAGGGAGCCGCGTAGCGCAGTGGTGAGCGAGCTGACTTCGCATCTGAGTTGTCCTGGGTTCATTCCCCAATTTAGGCGGAAATATTTTTTCAGACCACAACGGCTCCCAAGTTGACCCAACCTTAAATCAGTCCGGGAAGTAAAAGCGGTGAGGGAGAGGAGATGGCTACCGCCTTCATATAGCCGAGCCTTTGAAATGTGAGATCACTAACACCTCACACCCCTACGGCAGTAATGCTATGGGTTACTTTACTTTTTTTACATCTGTCTTGAGATGAAAGAAGAGCTAATGTAACCCACCACCAAAGAAGTTGTCAAGAACTAAGTTATCAACAACATCGACTGAAGTATACGTGTATGAACTTACCATAGCATTAGTACAAGCATATATAGGTCTGTCTTCCACTTCAGACTGACAGTTTAGAAGTTGCACAGATAGCTTTCCAAGCTCTTCTTCGCAAAGCTCTCCACATTTCTTCTTCAGATTGTGGATTACCTGTTGGGTAGAATTAATAATTAAACAACTTTAACCATCCACTTGGATGTCCACCAATGAGATGGAGAGGCAATCCGAGTAACGCCCTTGGTCTAACATGGCACTCCAAAACAATAGGCCCAAATGAGTTTTAAACAACATTTTGACACCTGACATCAGAGACTTGTTATGCCTGAATAAATACCAGGATTAGAGAATATTTGTTTTAAGTATCTTCCCTATTCAACATTACGAACAAGCCTTCCATGTTGCATATAGATTTAAATAAAATCAATCAAATAAAACAGACAAATAGTATTAGATATTATGTTAAAACAGTCAGATAACAATAATGTACTGTAGATGTAGTAACTTTTGTACAGGTGTAAATAGGTTTAGGAAAGACTGTGTAAGAGACTTCATTGTACAAAGTCTCTATTTCTGTAAGGTACAGTCTTACCCCGCATATAAGAACAGGTAGGGACCAGATCATGCTTGTAAAGTGAATTTATTCGTAAAGCGGAGTTCTGTCTCTTTTTAGCTTGTGAATGCATTTTGACTACCAAAAAAAGTAAGTAACGCACTATATATCATTTTTAAAATGTGAGAAAGCTAAATAAACAAAAACTTTTTTTACACAAATTAGATAAAATCTTATATATTTTGATTCTTACAAAAGTGGAAGATGAATATATAGAATGATGATGATTTAAGTATCTTTAATAAAGCCATTAGCCTTAAATTCAGCCTCATTCTCAGAGGAAATTTTCATGAATGTCAAATTTTTTATTTTTGGGGGAGGATAATTTGATGATGATCTTACAGGAGCTGATGATGACGGCTCTGAATCTGAAGGTTTAGGGGTGACTGATGATGGACATTGAGATTGCTTCTATAAAAAGGAATGCAATGTAATTTGCCTCATCAAGGTCTGTCTCTAGATGTATACTGCTCGACCTATGTGCCTGTCCTGACATATGGATGCGAGCATGGGCAATGACTACAGCCCAAGAAAGGCAATTACAAACTACAAATGAGGTACCTAAGAAAGGCGGTTCAATTGACAAAAAGGGACATGATCAGTAACCAGACAATGTGTAGCAATCTTGAAGTTCAACCCCTGCAGACACGAGTGGAGCAGTCCCAACTACAGTGGTTTGGCCATGTTTGTAGAATGGAAGAAGATTGGATACCAAAGCGGTCATGGGAGATAAAAAGTCAAAAACGCAGACCCCCAGGACGTCCCAAAGTACGCTAGGAAGACAACATACGACAGTCCCTAAGTGATACAGGGCTGGATTGGAGAGAGGCCAGAAAAAAGACGGCGGATAGAGCAGTGTGGCGTTCTCTCTGGCAAACCTCTACACCTCACGGTAGAAGAGGAGCGACTAAGTAAGTAAGTAAAGTCTGTCTCCTTTCTCAAAGCACTTCACTGTAACAGATTATGAGTTTTGTAGCATTGAACTGACATGCACTTTTTTTCATAATTTGGATGGATACCACAACACTAAGGATCCACTATGAATATTACAAACACAAATATAACATATGCACATGAACAATTTCAAAGAGTTGTGTTATGTACGACTTTCAATATTAAACTGAAGGAAAACATGGCATGCAGTCAATTTTGAATAGGACTGACTCGTCGGTTTAAAAATTAGGCTTGAAAAATGTCTGTAAAGTCGAACTCACATTGCATGCAAGAGTTCTGTTTATATCTGAAGACATTTGTATGAGTGGATGTGTTTTTATAGCAGATGTTCATATAGCTGGACACTACTGTTTAAGTTAAGGCAGTTCCATTGGGTTGTCGTTGCAGATGATGCGCTAAATCTTTATTATATACCTCTGTTATTGTAGGAAACTTCCATTGTTGTATGAGATATCCACTGTTGTGAGAGAGATCCACTGTTGTGTGAATCCTCCACTGTTGTGAGGTATTTCCTCCCATAACAAATGTCATAATTCTGACTGAAGTGTTAGAAGTTTTATTGTACGATGTCTCTGTTTTTGTGAGGTGTAAGTTTAAAGTAGTCCCACAGCAGATACTGTTGTAGGGGACAAAGTGCTACAGATTTCATCATGCAAGGTCTCAGCTTTTGTTAGGTGTAGCATAAAGGTAGCTGCATAGCAGGTAATGCTATTGATGATGTGTTACAGGCTTCATTATTTGAATTCAGAGTAAGTTTTAGGTAGTTATTTAACAGAATTAACAACTTGATGATCTGGACTTTGCTGATGGCTTAGCTCTTTTGTCCCATAACTACAATCAGATGTACATTCAATAAGTATACTGGATCAGAGATCACAGAAAAAGGGACTGAGAATACATGATCAAAAAATTAGAATAAATGCAACTAAAGACAATCCTACAAGATGTGGAATTATTCATATACCTTGGTAGCAATATAGACACAAAGTAAGAGGAATTGATAAAAATATCAAAATAGAATACAAAAGGGAAGAGCTTTCATTGCATTATTGAAGAACTTATGGAAATCAAATCATATCAAATGAAATTAAGTTCAGCACAAAAACTCAATGTACAAACCCTTCTTTTTTGTATTAATCTGAAGCATGAAGAACAAAACCTTGAGAGAAAAAAAACCATTTCAATCTCTCTATTCTGCGCAGACACCCATTTTATGAACGCCTGCACTGTTAACGTTAAGTAGAGATTGAAATGGTACAAAATCACTAATGTGTAACTGTTGGAAAAAACCAGACAGATATCAGTGGAACATAAGGTGAGAAGGTACTGATACTGGATAGGACACACATTAGTATTAAGAAAACACTGCTAACATTAAGAAGAGATTGAAATGGTACAAAATCACTAATGTATAACTGTTGGAAAGAACCAGACAGATATCAGTGGAACATAAGGTGAGAAGGTACTGATACTGGATAGGACACACATTAGTATTAAGAAAACAAGTTAATCTAATTACAATACAGTCTATGCTCTGGAATCCATGACCATACTCCATAGCAATAGAAGTAGAGGCAGACCATAACATGTGAAGAAAAGAGCTAGAGACAAACATAAATAAAACAGGGAAGACGTGGACAGAGTTGGAATGAATGGCCCAGGACTTGGTATGTATTTGCTGAAGATGTGTACTCCACAGGAAATTGAACAGTTCTGATCTGAATGATTGATGTTTGGAATAGGTGTATCCGTCCCTTACTTTCTTAACTTTCTATCAGTGTCAGCAGACCAGACATAATAACAAACAGTCAAACAAGACGTGCAGAAAAACACTGAGCTTAATGACTTAAGAGCAGCACTCTGCAAACTGTGCCAGCAGTCCGCACCAAAAAGGGTAGTGGTACAGTGGGTTCCGTCACACTGCAACATCCAAGGCAACGAGGAGGCAGACAGACTGGCAAAAGAAGGTGCAAGGCTACCACAAACAGATACCAGTATGACGTACGAAGAGTCAAAACGGCTTATCAAAGCCAGGTACATGACCAAATGGGAAACCGAACATACTGGTTACACCAAAAACGATGCCTATTACCAGTTGAACCGAAGAGAGCAGGTCGTTGTCTTCAGACTTCGCACTGGCCACAACAGACTGAGGTACCACCTATTCAACAAATTGAAGATAGGGTGTACCGACGAATGCCCGTGCGGTACTGGTAAAATGACCACTGAACATCTGCTGCAGAACTGCCCGACATACGAGGATCAGAGAGAGCAGATGTGGCCATTGCCAGTGGAACTGCAAGACAAGCTCTATGGTAGTGGCGAGAGTCTCAGGATGACCGCCGCTTTTTTCGAAAAAATAATGGTTACTGTCTGACTGTGTACGCAGAAGAAGAAGAAGAAACAAGACGTGTATGTAGCAAAGAACAACTGGTTGATTCATCATTTCATAAATTCATTCCAAGTGAAGGCAAGTGAAGCATAGGACCAGGATCACCACTACAGCCAGTCCATCATATGTGTTTCGAATGTGTCCAACATACGAGGAACAAAGAAAGCACTTATGGCCATGACCAATGGGGCAATAGTGTCAATGCCATCCCTGGACAAACGGTTAAACCCTTAATCCCTTATTATTATCATTATTATGTATTATACTACTACTACTTAACTACTAAGTACTAACTAGTAACTATTTTAGTCAGTTTTTTGTGCGTGTTTGAAGGTAAGTTGGAAGGTTCAAGTGGCCGTATTAGTTCCACCACTTGGGTGATACTTGAGACTTCACTATATTTCACTCAGATTGTGTATGCGATGGGATATGAGTTATGACCAAGTCCAATGCCTTCCTCTCTCCTCTCAGCTCTGCCTTTCCTTTTTGCCTAATTTTAAAAAGCCTGGCAGGAATTGTCAGCTGGTCCGACTAGATCGTATGGATAGCAGGATCAAACCTGGTACATTTACTGTGAGATCTAAGAGCTATATCACTCTGCTACTCAAATTTAATGAAAAAATATGTATGAACGATGAACTTACAATATTGTAGCATGCATCTAATGGAGACATGTCATTCAAAGTTCTCGCAAAATCCAAAAATTTCTCATCCGATGACAGAACTTCAAATCGAATATTGTCTGAAACTGATGCATCCTCTGTACCTCTAGGTTGACCATCTCCAAAAAGCCATTCAAGCATAGAATTTGATTGCCGAACATTTAAGAGACACAGCAGAAACATAAGCACACCATAAAATGCCATTTTTTTTCAAACATCTAATGAAGCAGACGTTTCAAATTCGTATCAGGAAGTGATCAACTAAAAATATGAACGGGTAGAAACAAAACAAAATAATTATTTTGGTATATGTTGCGTATCGACGTAAATTACTAAATAATGAAGTGTTAGATGTTGTAGGTGATGAGATGTAAGCAAGGGAGTACCTAAGGTTTGACAGTTATGGCACGTGCTCTGGACGCCAATTGATTGGGGGGGGGGGGGGGGGAGGTTAGTGGACGGTGTGCCACTGAGCAGCCTGTTAAATCAAATCAGACACATCCTCGGTTAGGGAAGAAATGTTCATTTTTTGTTCTTCAAATGTATTTCTTCTGTCTTTGATTATCATGAATGAGAAGCACTAGGATGGACAGATTGTTCAACAACGTACATAATGTATTAGGTACAGAATGCAGTGAATTGAGCAACATGACTACATACCTCACAGTACCACTACTAACTGTCAACTGGAGTTAAAACCATTCTGGTGAACAAACTAAGGAAGTAATTTATAATATTTTTGGTTAATCTGTGAAATGCAATATTCTTATTAAATATGTAATTTTCTTTACATTATGTGAGAAGACCATGAGACGCTTCTTCGCGAAGAAGAACAAAAGGAGAGCTAGAGGACGGAAAGAACGAACGTTGAGGATGGAACAAGTTCTTCTTTGTGAAAACCCGGAATAAGTACTTTAACACATGGTGTCAGTACATGTCCTCGTTTGTTATAATCGGAAGGTGGATCAAATACGAAAACGTCATAAGGCGAGGGTCGAGGAGGAAGTACAGTCTCGAGTATGCTTAAATTAAGAGTGAGAACGTGGACATGACAGCTGGGGAAGATGTTTGTGGTGGTGATGTTGAATTTATTGACGAGATTGGTTATGGCGACACTGAACCTAGTTCTTCCACTGCGTCTTTCGGCCCAACACATTTCAGCGGGATTTGTCAGCAATCCACAGACTGCAAAGTTTCGACATTAAACGAGGTTCGAGCGGAGTGGGGCGCATGAGAGGACGGCGCAGGAGCGTGTACAACCAGCAAGCTACAAGGACCATCATCATCCATACCTTACGCCATTTGATGAGAGAGACTGAGCACCTATAGGTATGCCCGGAGTGCAGTGACGTCGATTCTTAGAAACAGAAACTGTTCCTTGTCCAGACCATACTAGAGACTAGTGCAACCTGTTTTCAGGACCGACACGTAGGAGAGAATAGGGTCTTGGTCAACTATAGTTCGTTGACCCTGATGCGGCAACCACCTATGAGTATGCTGCCAGATCATGCCCTACTGCATCTTGGCCCCACTGAATATAGTAATGGTATGGTGTCGAAGAGCCTCGAACGGTATACTAGAAGCTATTGAACATCGTGACATTGGACGTGTTCGACAAGGCATTTCTGCCTGATATATTGAAAAGACAAATAAAAAGGGGGAGTTCCAAGTATTCTCAGAATAATGAGGGCCATTTCCTATCAATAAACAATCGCTGAACGAATAAAACTTGCTTCGAGCGGGAATTAGGAATTGGCCGTGGTGAGGAAGTAACTCGTTCATAGCTCGTCTATTGACTTTTGATAAAGTCTACATTTTGTATCTGGTGTTGTCTCAATTCTCAGTCAATTCTAATTGGGACAGAAAAGTGGATACAACCAGTGAAAGAATTAATGTTCATGAAAATGCTAAGAATCGGCGGAATCATTTCACAGAGTGGAAAGAAACGAACGGACATTTTGCATAAAACGAGTAATTATTGACACGAAACTTCAGTCGCAGACTCTTCTTCTTCGTACGCTGTCAGACGTCGACTTGAGTTTGTTCATAGAAAGCAGCGGCCATCCTTAGGCTGTCGATACTGCCATACAGCTCGTCTAGTGTTGGTACTGGTGATGGCCATATGTGATTGCTCTGGTCCTCGAATGTCGGGCAATTGGTTGCGGGCGGTGAAAATAGGAAAAATTGTTTGTGGCAGTAAAAAAAAGGAAAAATTGTTTCTGGACGATGAAAATAGGAAAAATTGGTTGCGGACGGGTGAAAATAGAAAAAAAATTGTTTGCGGACGGTGAAAATAGGAACAATTTTTCACAGACTACTCAGACAGAACAAAAACAATCCCATTACTTATGTCAGTACTTTGTGTGTTTGTTGTTAAATTTAATATTATTAAATGCAATTGGAGGACCAGGTCCACCTTCATCGGCACGCTCGAGATGAGGTAAGCTACTACAACATGCCACTTAATGCACCTTTCAGGACCCCCCAAAAGAGTAAACGTACTCAATGTGGGCATTAAACAATAATAAACTTGTTTTTATTTTTCTATTTTATTTTACGTGTTCGCCTCACTAGTTTCTACTGGCAGAGGCGCGCCTATTCCACCCCGGGCCGTAGTCAATTGGGCGATATTAAGACGCATAAACCAGTGCTTGGATGTATGTGTGCGTCTGTATGTACCTATGCTAGGTGTGTTCACTCTCAGAAGCTAGCCCAACCAAAGTGCAATGGAAGGCCTCACTATGAAGGCGCGAGTGAAAGTTGTGCAGGAGTGTGATTGTTGGACAGAGTCAAATGAACAAAGGGCCTCACTAAGTCTAAATCCGGCGCTGTTTTCACCGCACTTGAGTAATTTAACCCTACTTTCCCTTACCCATAGGTTATTGGGGCGGGTGGGATCTCGAGCAGCTATAACATTCCATCCCAGCCAATGTAAATTGGTAGCTGACTTTTTCAGAACATAAGTGAACGGGGAGCACACTTCGTAAAAAAGATGGAACCAAATAAAGGATAAGAGAGGGAAGTACTTTTAATATGTTTCAACTCAAACCACCTTAAAACAAAAGAGAAAAAAAACCCAAACAAAGAGAAAAGTATAAAAGTAAGTAGCATACCATTTGTATTACTTCCCTCTTACAACTACCAACCTATTTGGCGGTTATAAATGCCTTGACATGTGTGCAGTACATTAGGTTGCGATTCTTTTTTAGTACGCGGAGAAGCAATCGTACCACGAAATAACATTTTTTTTAATGGAAAAAATTAACATTACTGACATGATAGCCCTTCCTCTCGTGTCCTAACTTCGACATCTTTTTCTTGAATGATGGAGCTACAGTGGATAAGCTGTTCATTTAACGTATCGTTCCAAGATAGTCTGATCAACACATTGGAGGGAGGTCTACTCCGTGGGGTCTTTGTCCGCAGTGATCAGACTGCAGCAGAGCAGACTAACTAAGGAGAAGGAATCGAAGAGGGAAGACTAACCCGATACTCAAAAATGCCTGCTAAAGTCGGATCGAATGGTGGGATCATGACGCTGAGCAGCAGTGGTCAGCGACCCATAGCTGATTGTTAGCGTCAAAGCCAGCGAACCAATGCTGCCAAGACCCTTCTACACCTCCACGCGGTGATCCTGGATAACAGGCTGCAGCAGGACAGACTGGCTAAGGAGAAGGGATCGAAGAGGGAATGCTAACCCGATACTAAAAAAATGCTTGCTGAAGTCGGATGTGTTGGACCGAAAGGTGGAAATATCGCAGTCAAGCTGTAAACTACGACACCACGCATTCCGTTCTCTGGACTACATTCTGCTACTTAAGCCCTTTCAGGGTTTGGTAGTGGGAGATTGAGAACGAACGAAGAAGAAGAAGAAGAAGGATCGAATGGTGCAAATATCGCATTCAAGCTGCAAACTAGGACACAACGCATTCCGTTCTTCAGAAAACATCCTGCTACTTGCAAAGCTCTTTTCATGGCTTTGTAGAGTGAGATTGAGAAGAGAAAAAGCTGGCGTGAACCACTGCACCGCTCGCTGAATATATTTGTCGAAGGTTGGAAATGTGGAGGTTCTGCATGCTCTAGTTACGGAGAATAATGCCAACAATACTTCTCTCAAGAAAAGCCTAGATTAGATCACTCTCAGTTTGTTCTCAACTGTTTTTGTAAGTGTTTATGTTTCAGAGACATAGCACATTGCAAGGAGTTGAAGCGTAAGATCCGTTCTCGACAACCTTTCCAGGACAGTCTGGATGGACGAGAAGGTGGCGTTTTGCTAGTGGTGGTTCTAAATTATTACGAATGTTGAGATGTCACACAAGACAACTGTCTTCCTCGAAGTCTTAAAAGTTTTTTTGCCACCGGGAACGATGGGCACAGTTCCGCATTTTAAAAGAAATTTAAATTGTAGATTTAAAAAAAATCTAAAAAATAATCATCCCTGGCGGGATTCGAACCCGCGACCTCTGGATTAGAAGTCCAGCGCGCTATCCACTGCGCTACAGGGACTTACGATTACTTCCAATATTAAATATATAGTTCCTACAATCGATTATATTAATTTGTTCTTTTCATTGTTTAGATGTTCAATAATCTTATAATGGTATTGTTTTGTATATATATATATTATATCGGAGAAATTGTACATTAATATTTGGAAGAACCTATATAACGCAATTCGTCTCTATCACTATCAGCGGTATGCAAAGAGTAAGAGTAAGACACATGCCTGATCACTGTCAGACACACCCTAAAAGCCAAGCTGATACTGCCTATATCTTCATCCTGATCATATATCTCGAGTCTGAGGCACTCTGACTCTAAGGGTATGCCAAAGACAGTAATATCACCATTGCCGCACATAGACGGAGAGAGCATGTCGTAAGAGGCGACTAAACACTAAGTGGACTAATTGTGGGGCATGACATTACACCCTACATCAGTACATGGTTAGGTGGTTTGTTAAGAGCCGCCATAGATGGCGCCTAACAAGCAGCGGGTCTACTTTGTTCTAGTCTGTTAAGATGGAATCACACATCGGTACTTCGATGTTTAACCACCCTCCAAGAAACTGGTTCTATACAGACTCTGCAGAGACTTCTAAACCAGTATAAGACGTTAAGTGCAGTGCCAGCTCTAAACCACACACATGGTTACAGCCAAACACATGGTTACAAATACTTGGTCACTTGTCCACCTGTGCACAGCAAGTGTCACAATGGCTCAATCCAGAGGCCACGGTGGCGGAACGCGAAGAAATAGGCAGTCAGACAAGGAAGGCCGACACAAACATTGGTTCAACACACTCCTCGCACCCCTCATCCCGAGGCTGCGGAGTACTGAGGTCCCACTAGGGAGCCTGTAAGGATTTCGGTCAACACACTACGCACAAAAATCCTAAGTAGTTGAACATGGTAGTGGTCGATCGTCGTAATAGGCTTTTGACGCCTAAGCGAACATTATTACTATTATTGTCCACCTAACTTTCATTTATTTATGTGATGTAATTTTCTTAATTTATTTGTTCTTGCGGTCTCTCCTGTGAGTTTGGCTTGGCTTCGTTCCTTCTCAATCTCCCACTACCAAACACTGAAAGGGCTTTAGTAGCAGAATGTAGTCCAGAGAACGGAATGCGTTGTCTCGTAGTTTACAGCTTGGCTGCGATATTTGCACCTTTCGGTCCAACACATCTGACTTCAGCAAGCATTTTTTGAGTACCGGCTAGCATTCCCTCTTCGATCCCTTCTCCTTAGCCAGTCTGCCCTGCTGCAGCCTGTTATCCAGGATCACCGCGTGAAGGTGTAGAAGGGTCTTGGCAGCTTTGGTTCGCTGGCCCTGACGCTAGCAGTCAGCTACGAGTCGCTGACCACTGCAGCTCATACGCTGCTTAGCATCTTGATCCCTCCTGTGAGTTTCATCTAGCTTTGTCATCTGTAAAGTCTTACTTACATATGTTGTCCTCTCTTCATTTCTTCATTGTGCAACTAATTCAAGTGCCATTTTCAAATCGATGGTCTGCTGCAATGGATCTCCAACGTAACACAGTCCTATGTCTCGTGCAAAGATGGTGCAATCTGTTAATCTTGCTTTTGTGCACATGTAGCCCTGTCGTTATTTTCGCTTACCTCTGTGGCCCTCTCGTTAATTTCACCTCTATAGACGTGTGTCCCCTCGTTAGTGTTACTTACTTCTGTGATCTTCTTCCAAATTTCACTTACCTCTAAAGCAAGTGTTAGTTTCACTTACATCTAAAGCCTTCTCTTGTTAGTTTCACTTGCCTCTTTAGCCTTCTCTTGTTAGTTTAACTTACATCTAAAGCCTTCTCTTGTTTCACTTGCCTCTAAAGCCTTCTCTTGTTAGTTTCACTTGCCTCTATAGCCTTCTCTTGTTAGTTTCACTTACATCTAAAGCCTTCTCTTGTTAATTTCACTTACATCTAAAGCCTTCTCATGTTAGTTTCACTTGCCTCTATAGCCTTCTCTTGTTAGTTTCACTTACATCTAAAGCCTTCTCTTGTTAGTTTCACTTGCCTCAATAGCCTTCTCTTGTTAGTTTCACTTACATCTAAAGCCTTCTCTTGTTAGTTTCACTTGCCTCTATAGCCTTCTCTTGTTAGTTTCACTTACATATGTAGCCCTCTCATCAGTTTTTTTTGGTTTTTCTTGCGTTCGCCTTATTACTCTAATCCACAAAGGCGGTGTGCGTTGCACTGCGTTTTTATTCTGCGCCTGTCGGCCCAGTGCATCCGACTTCAGTATGCATTTTATGTAAGGGTCTGCTTCCTCCTACATTTTCTAAGGGTTTGCTTCCCCGGTATACGGCCGGTGCTGTGATGGGGATCGAACCCAGCACCTTCTGGTTGTGAGCCGTGCCACTTAACCACGCCGTCCCTCTCATTAGTTTAACGCACTTATCTTAGTCGTTCAGGGAGCACCAAGTTCCTTTGTCTTTATCCATATTCACCCTTATCGTTTAAATTAGTTATATTCATTGGTGCAGTGTCTTGTCTTTGGTCTAGATCTTTTGGTCACAATATTTGCTGCCTCTTTTTGTGTTTACTCTTGACAACTGGAGTTGCTGCCTCTCTGCTAGAGTGAGAGGTAAGGCCATTGCAGACCGGAACATACATGAGAACATTCAGTATGAGAATGGAGATTTGGGAGGGGACTTCTGGTGTGTGATCGGTTAGTCTTGTTACCAGATCTTTTTCTGTTGTACGCAAACAGTCATAATTGATTAGGTTGGTTTTTCCTGAGTCATTTTGTTTCCTGCTTGATGTGGATTCAAGGAGTAGTCATACACATTAGAAGGGACCCATTCCTCAACAAGGTAGTTAATCATGTGTGGATTGTTCATGTCCACTAAAGTCGCCCCGCACTATTGAGGTCTGGGTTGCTGTTCTGGGGTTATCATTGGCCATCTCTTTTCTGATCAGCGGATCAGGCTTGAGCAAGGTAGTTGGTTTGACTACTTTTGTCCGGGAGCTGCAACGCTCTCTCTGTCTCCGTTACACTTTGTTTACTTGTAAATTGCTTGCCCCTTGGTTGTGTACTAACGAGGAAGCCATAACATGGTATGAAAAACGGACTGTGTACATAAACATTCGAGTAATATTGACGACTATGCGAGTATAGTTGACAAGATTACAGTGGCCTACAGCATACAATGGGTGGTTTTCACAATATTTCTAATGTCATCATGTATATTATATCACTACTGGCGACACTGGACTTATCTCTGACATTTAATTACTTACTTAGTCGCTCCACTTCTATTCTGGGGCGTAGAGGTTTAAGAGAATGACTATCATGTTCTCTGCCTTTTTCTTGACCAGGTTCCAATCTAGTCCTCAGTCTCTTTCATACTGTGTCAAATTATCATCCCATCAGATTTTGGGTCGTCCTGGGGGCCTGGTACCCATGCTTGCCACAGTAGCCGATTTTTTGTCATTTCACCACTCGTAATGTTCTTCTCTTCATGGACATGTTTGACACTGGTAGTAACGAACTGGTACAAACATACTGTTTATCAGTTGTCGATTTGTGGCTTCGGTCGAGGATGTAAGAACAGTTTCAATAGATATCCTACAAAGCAAAGACCACGCCAGAGGCATTGTTGCTCATACTTTTTTTTATCAGCTTTAAAGGACCACAAAAACGATAAAAACAGCGAAATGGAGTCTTTGAGAAACATTCACGTAATCTTGTTATAATTACAATAGCTTGAACATGCAATGGATCCCTACCTACCCACAGCAGGAAACATAGAAATAAGGAGACAGATCATCATCATCAGTCTCGTAACCTTGAAGGTCGTTGAGGCACCGTTATTGCAGTTTGTCGAACCAGTTCTCGCCAGGGTATTAGTTTCCGCTATAGACTTATTTTTAAATTTTTTTAAATTTTATGTGTTTGCCTCACTAGTTTCTACTGGCGGAGGCGCGCCTATTCCGCCCCAGACCGCAGTCATTTTGGGCGATATTAAGACGCATAAACCAGTGCTTGGATGCGTGTGTGTATCTGTTTGTACCTAGCCTGGTATTTCCGTGATGTTCCTCCCGTTGTTCCTCGCTTTTGATGATCCTAGTTGTCCGCCGTAGGTATTTGCATAAATATACACAATTGTTTTCCTGGGACCATTTTGGGATTGAGTATATTTATTTCCCTTCATACTTGATTCGGATCTCTTTATTTATTTCCTGATTTAAATATATATATATATATATATATATATATATATATATATATATATATCCCCTCTTTGTGTTGACTTCCTTCCGTCTGGTCTTGGTGTATCAGGTTTTGCCCGCTCTCATATATTTTTCCATCGCAGCCATGTACTCCCACTTGTAAGCGATTCACTGATTTGTGTGTCACCTTGTAGATCCCTCGTCTCACCTGTGCCCTCTAGCTCTCGCAGTCAATTAGGTGTTGAGTGTGTGGTAGGCTTAGGAACAGAAGAACAATAGAAAGGTAGATAATTGATTAAATAATTATAGATAAATAAGGTTGATGTAGTAGTAGTATAATTATATTAAGTGTAAATATATAGTGGTGGGGATGCCCGCAGAAGGGATATACATATATAAACCTATATATACATACATAAGTGTAACTTAAAATGTCCACATATATATACTCATACGTACATATCTACACACCTACATATGTGCACACTGTAGCGTTCGTGAATTGTCACAACCACTTGCTACATAACAGATGGGCTAATTGTAGTGTGGGTCCGTTACATCATCAGTCGACGTATTATCCCACTGAATCAACAAGCGGCGACCACAGATCACCACGTGCAAGGCACGGGTGACACAGAAACTGTGGCCAAGCTAGAGTAATCTACCGAGTTTATCGCCACATGGGTACTTGTGTGTTGATTTATCCACGGATTATAATAAGTTAAATTTAGTAGAATGTAGCCACACGAAGCACCATATTTTTAAGTCGCGTGGTATACCAATGTTATTTTTCAGATCTAACTCCGAACGTGGAAGATGGATTTCTTGCACCGCAAGAAAATAACTTTGTGTGCAGTTTTCGCAGGAAAGACGAATTATACGCATCGTCGGACTGTGTACTAAACAACGTGTCATGACTTGTTATGTCTCTCACAGTTCACCAAGATCGTTTAGAGATGGTCGCACATGTCAGCAGGACATTCCTGTTCGTTCTGGCACATGGTTAGAGGGCACACGTCTGTCCTTAACTTAACTTAACTTAACGTCTTTATACTGGTTTAGAAGACCCTGCAGAGTCTGTATACAACCAGTTACATTTACATCACCTTGCTCTAAAATCTATGCGCATCCAGTTTATTCTTAAACGCATTAACTGTCCCTGCCTCCACCACCTCCCCTGGCAATGCATTCCAAGCAGACACCACTCTCTGACTAAAAAAATATTTCCTAATATCTAACCTGGACCTCTCTTTAATCAGCTTGTAGCTATGCCCTCGTGTTATTGTAGGTGGCTGTATTTTAAAAAAACTTGTTATAGTCTAATTTATCGATTCCTCTGATCATCTTATAAACCTGTATTAAGTCACCACGAATTCTTCTCTCTTCGAGACACTGTAGGCCCGTTTTTCTGAGTCGTTCCTCATAACTGTAATTCTGGAATCCAACTATCATCTTTGTCGCTCTTTTTTGTATTCTTTCTAGCATGTTTATGTCCCCGCTATGATAAGGACTCCACCCCTGTACACAGTACTCCAATCTAGGTCTAACTAAAGCTTTATACAGTTTGACTATCACTTCCTTGCTTCTATGTTTAAAATTTCTTTTTATCATACCTAACATTGCATTTGCCTTTTTCACTGCTACCTTAACTTGCTCACTCACCTTTCCTGTATGATCTATTATAACCCCTAGGTCCCTTTCCTTATCTATCTTTCTAATATTGTTTTCTCCCATTCTGTAATTATGTTCCATATTGGATCTACCCATGTGGATGACTGTACATTTATCTACATTAAACTCCATTTGCCAGCTTACAGACCATTCTCGAATTTTATCTAAATCCGACATCAATATATCCACTTCCGCTTTAGATGAGACACTACTGCATAGTTTTGTGTCATCAGCAAATTTTGCAATCATGGATCTCATATCAATGTCCAAATCATTTATATATATCAAGAACAAAATTGGTCCCAAAACCGAGCCCTGTGGCACACCACTTTTCACTTCACTCCACTCAGAGTACTCCTTATTTATGCCCACACTCTGCCTTCTTCCTGTTAACCAATTTTCAATCCATTTGGCAACTTCGCCACCTATTCCATGTGATTTTAACTTTCGAAATAATCTTTGATGAGGTACTCTATCAAAGGCCTTTGCAAAGTCTAGATAAATAACATCCACTGGCTCCCCTTTATCTATGATTTTAGTAACCTCCTCCATGAATTCTAATAGATTTGTTAAGCATGATCTCCCTCTAGTAAACCCATGCTGACTATTTCTAATTAGATTAAATTTTTCTAAATGCATTACAATGTTTTCTTTGATTATTGACTCTAACAATTTACAGACTATGCTCGTTAAACTCACCGGTCTATAATTTGCCGGATCTGATTTTTTGAATAAGGGGATCACTCCTGCATCTTTCCAATCCCGTGGAACAATCCCTTTTGTAAGTGATTGAGAACATAATATAGCCAATGGTTTTGCTAGTTGGTTTCTAATTTCATACAGCAATTTTGGGTGAATACCATCTTGACCTGGACATTTATTCACTTTCAACCCCTCCAATTTTTTAAAAACCATTTCCTCTGTAATACAGATTGATCTTAATCCCGCTGTATCCATGTCTCTTTGAAAAATATCTATAGGCTCTGGGATCTCGGAGCAGTCCTCCTTTGTGAAGACTGTGCCAAAGTACTGATTAAGCAGATTAGCAGCCTCCCTATTCTCACTTATTATTTTCCCTGTACTGTCTATGAGAGGGCCTACTTTGTCTTTCGTTCTTTGTTTATTTCTAACATAAGAAAAGAAGCTTTTACTGTCAGTCTTGATCCTCTGAGCAAGTTTTTTTTCAAAGTCTATTTTTGCTGTTTTATTCGCTTTCTGAGATATGTTCTGCTTGTCCAAATATTTTACATATGTTTCTTTTGATTTACCTGTCTCTATATATTTTTGCCATGCTTTATTTTTTGCTCTTCTACATTTCACTACAAATCTAGTTATCCACTTTTTACGCTTGGGGTTTACCTCCCTACATGGAACACATTCCTCTTTTAGCGTTTCTAGAACTGTTTTAAAACTTTCCCACTCCTGTTCAACATCTGTTCCTACAATAATATCTTTCCAGATTATGTGGTTCGCTGCCTCTTTCATCCTCTTAACATCTGTCTTAGAGTAGTCGTATGTTCGCGTGTTTATGTTTACTTCTTTCCCTGCAATAAGATCCCAACGGATGATTTGATGGTCACTTGAGCCAAACAGTTCCCCAACGGTAACGTTTTCAATCATATTTTCCTCTGTGGTAAAAACTAGGTCGAGTATGTTTTTGCCTCTGGTGGCTGCTTCTACATGTTGAATTAAAAAATTGTCAGTTATGCACGTAACAAAAGGTTTTGACTCTACAAGTGCTTCTGCCATATCCCATTTTATTTCTGGATAGTTGAAATCTCCCATTAATAATAATTTCCCTTTACTTGCCTTTGCTATGCTACTAATCAGCTCCTCATCTTCCTCTTTTTGACTTGATGGACATCTATAGCACACTCCAATCACTGTTTTTTCACCCCCACTTTCTATTTCTCCCCATACACTTTCATTTTTGTTACCACATGATAAATAATCTTTGATCGTTATATTAACAGAATTTATACAGTATAATAAAACGCCACCTCCCTTAGTCTTGTCTCCAATTATCCTATCTTTCCTTAACATTGTATATCCCTCAATTTCAAGTTCACTATAGGGAGATTATTCTTTTCATGTATTGAGTAAAGAGATGACTAGTATTGCTTTCTGTAAATCAGAGCTAGGAATTGCCAATAATGCTGACATAAAATGGAACATTAACCTCCGTGAGGTTTGTGCAAATTCATTAATTGCCCACCAAACTCACAAACCAGCATCAAGGTCCTTTTTGGGTCCATACAAAACAACAAAGCTGCACCCAACCAAGTGATAGCTGGACACACAATTATTTTGGTATGGAAGACTGTGTGGTCATAGAATTTCAGAATGGTTGAGCCTTTAGCACGCTCCAGGATGTCTGAGACGCCCAGCTCGTCACGCTGTCAAAAAGAAAATTAAAAAAAAAATTTTGTTTCTCTAAGTACGGTGACTCTATCAATAGCCATTTTTATACTGCTGGATTCGTCACGTCCATCTACACACGATTTTTGCCGGTAAAAGCATCGCATGCTAGATCACTAATGGCTTTTGAACGATTTATTATCTTACTGATCGTGATATATGTCCATACGATGTCGATGTTTTTACTATAGTCAATAGATTTTTATATTCACCCAACTCCATCCAACAATTTCAAGATCACTCATTTGTAACGAGACCCAAATACGAAATGCCAAGAATTCTTTGCAAGCATCTTATTTCCATTGCACAAATTTTACGTTCAAGGGCAGCCGTCAGAGTCAAAGTACCACATGCGTTGAGGTATACCGAGGTGACCACTGTATACATTAAAGCCAGCTTCGATTTAAGGCTAATGTTCCTGTCTTTCCAGATTATTCTCAGTCTGGTCAGGGCGACCATGGGTATCGCTGTTCTGGACTGGATAACCGCATTCACTTCTGCTCCCAGATATTTGAACCGCTCAACATTTTCCAGCGGTTCACCTTTGACCATAATCGGGTTCTAAATGCCCTCTGAGTCTTTGACCATGATCTTACTCTTCTCTGCACTGATTTCCATTCCAAATTTCTGGGCAGCATTGTCCAGGTTTGCCACTAGCCTCTGTTCCAGTCAGACCGGTAATGGCGTCCACAAACCAGAGGTTGGTGAGTATGAGTCCACCTAAACTGACCGTCCCCACGTGTTCATCCAATGCTTCTGACATGATGACAAAGTGAAGAGAATGGCAGATAAAAGCAATGATAACTAACAACCTATGCTATGACACAGAGGACACCCATTCATTTTCTTCATCCGCTTTCAGACGGTCAACTTGAATATAAAGGAAGTAAGCATGGCTAGTGGTATCTGCATAGAACTTGTCCAGGAACAGTTCGACACCTTTGCATCAGATCCTCATCTGTCAATTTATCAGTGTCACCAGACACATTCACCTGTGTTTCTTATTCTTAGTTTGTTGATTAGATGGTATCTCAATCTGGTCACATTGTGGAGTCTAAAGATTGTCGCCTGATCACGTCTATTGAAATGGTAATATGCGTATTTAGTTGTTGAACTGGATGCTCTGCTTTCCACTTCTTTCTGTATCTACACCTGGTACACCTCTTTGAAAGTTATAACTATTTCGGGTTTAGGCAACTTTCCACATTCCCTTGACAATCTGTCAGCCTATTCTCTGCCAAGAGTATTGCAATGAGATGTAAGTCACCGTATCACAACTCTCTTGAACTGGGGACATAGTTTATAGAGTATTACAGTTAGCTACTTTAGGTTTCTATGTTTTGTTAGGTCGCCAGTGCTGCAACCATTGACACTTCAGTAGCAAAGTGAAGAAAAGGTGAAGTAAAAACAATGATAACAAACAGCTTAAGCGACAAATGCCACAGCACAGAGAACACCCAGAGTCTAAGACACATAGTATCCCTTACAAGTAACATCAAGCAACGACATTCAGACTGAACCTGCCACTGCAGACACAGTCTGGTAAAATACATTGAAGTCGACACAAAGACATGTGCTCATATGGGAAGAGCAGACAAACATTAGAACATGCTCAACAGGCCTGTCGACTACACAAGAGAAGTTGAGTGACATCGACCTCTTCCTCCTTAATGCAGAGTAAACTGTATTCAGTTCAGGTGCAATATCCATTGCAAAAGGTAGGCTGCAATGGATCTGCGTCTTGCCTGGTGGTACAATCTGCCAAGCAAAGGTAAGCCGCAATGAATCTCCGTTCTTTGTGTTTTGTCTTGATGGTACAATCTGCCAGGCAAAGGTAGGCTGCAATGGATCTGCATCCTCTGTGTGTTGGCTTGATGGTACAATCTGCCAGGCAAAGGTAGGCTGCAATGGATCTGCATCCTCTGTGTGTTGGCTTGATGGTACAATCTGCCAGGCAAAGGTAGGCTGCAATGGATCTGCATCCTCTGTGTGTTGGCTTGATGGTGCAATCTGCCAGGTTTTCTCTGTTCATTTTTTGATATTACAAAATAAACTGTCTGGCAATGATTTTATTGATATCTTCAAGACTTTTCTATTTGTTTTCTTGTTTCCCAATTGCATCAATTTCTGATCTCCAACTGTTTGTTTATTGTCCACGTTTCTATGCCATACAAATGAATATTCATAACATCTGATGACTCTCATTATTAATTGATAAGCTCATTGTTTGAATGTCAACATATGACTCATGTTGGTGAGATACTGTATAGCAACAAGTGAAGCCTAGGACAGATCACTAAGTTTATAAGGAAAATGGATATGATTATCACATCTGTTTACTGGGGACGAACCAATATAGCATCTGAATTTCCATGAATGTCATAAAAGGTGACTAAAGAAAATTGTGCATTGGACTAGCAACATTACAGCGTAAAACAAATTGTTACAGAAACCACAAATGCAAGAGATGAAATGTAGCTGTGTCCATGTGCTCTGACTGAGTGAAAAATGAAAATGAATGGTAAAGAAGAACAAAGGAAAAGTGATATTACCAAACAAGTTTAAATTAAAAAAACAAACATAAGAAAATCAAATTGTGTACATAATAATTGCTTTATTTAATATAAATATTGAGAAAATGCAATAATTGATCAGGCATAATATTGATAAGATTCAATTAATCAAAACATTTTTAGATCCCTTTAGAGCACACACCAAGTTCCAACCCAGTCAATGTCATGCCTGTTTTCTTTGTTTGTCTCAAGCTCTTCTCCCCATGTGTGTTTTGGTCTACCGCTACTTCTCTTGGCTTGGGGATTCCAAAAATGAGACTGCTTTGTAACATGTATCCTTTTTCAACGCCAGGGCTGTCTTTTTACCTCATTCTTCACTGATATCTGTCTGGTTCTGTCAGTAATACGACTTTAGTGATTATAGAATACAATTTCAATTTGACTATTCTGCACAAGCAACAATTTATGCATCTTGAGGCCTTCCACCTGCGCATCCTCAGGATCGTCAGGCACGACATTTCCAATAGTGAAGTATGTACTCAACTTGCAGGCATTGTCTCGATGATTGATCGCCGTCATCTCTCCCTCTTCGGTCATGTTGCTCGCCGTTCCCAGTCCACGAGATGCTCCGACAGGCTGTGGGGGGCAAGTTACGGGAAGAAGCCGCGCTCATCCTGGAGATGTCCTCGAGCCGCCCTCGCAACACCTGGCTAAAACAGATCACCACCTCCCCAACATATCTGCAGGCAGCGGCCATTCGACGCCACAGGTCCTGGTGATATTGATTGATTGAACCATTTATCAAAGTTTGTACCTTTTTTGTTGCTCTCTATGCTTCAGTTTCATATGACAGAACAGACTTAACATTAATTAAAAGATTTTAATTTTGCGTCGGACTTAAATTTCTTTTGATTTCCATACATTCTCCAAGGCCATGAAAGCTTCTCTCACCTTTTGCATTCTTACTTGGTATCTTTATCTGTATCTTCTACTTTGTCTATAATGACACCAAAATGTATGAATGATTTCACACCTGGAAAGAATCTACAATCTGATTATTGATAGTTGTATTTATTTTCAGAATTATTTTTGTTTTCTCTGCATATTCCCAGTCCCAATTTCTGTGACCTTTCATTCATCAAGTATACTTATTATATTTTGTATCTGATTGCAGTTATCTGACACAAGAGCAATGTCATTGACAAGGCCCAAATCATAGAGTTGTTTTGTCAAATTCCATTTTTGGTGGTTGATTTTCTCTTCATAATCCAGTCAATAGCCAGTGAACTTGTGAAATGGCGACCAAAGACATCCCTGCTGTACACCAGTTCTTATCTTAAAGGGCTGAGAAAGCTGACCTTCATGTAGAACTCTACATTTAATTTCTTCGTACTGCTTCTTAATTATATTAGTGAACTTCAAGGACCCTTCTTAGCGCTTGATAAATTTCTAGATTGAGTCTCTGACTATCCTGTCAAATGCTATGGTGTGCGCCCTGAAGATGACAGTATTTCCTCTTTGCTTAGTTTCATCCAGTTCTTTTCCACCTTGTTTCAGCCAGTCCCAGAAGATCAATTTTGTAATATCTCATCTCTAGTGCCACCTATACAGCCTTCCCCAGTTCATACATTGTATGAATAAGCATTCCAGCCAGCAAATTTGCTGGTTTTCCTTGATGAAATCAGGCAAGTCAGCAATATTTACACATTGCCCATAAGCAAATAGCAAAAATACGTTGACCCAGTTAAAGAGTTGAACAAAGATACGTCGAAGTTAAGAAAAGGCTGAAGAATGTAATAAACAGTTGAAAAAGAAGTTAACAAAGAGAGCTAAAGCAAAGTTGCATCCAAACAAATACCTCATAAATTAAAAATGATAGAGATAAAATGTTATGCGATACTCGTCATTATTGTATCGCATACAAACGTGGACAACAAACAAATTTTTGGAGAGGAGAATTGACATTATGGAAATTTCAATATTTTGAAGAACTGAGCAAATTGTGTGGAAAGAAAACAAAATAATTCTTGCAGAATCTATGAGTGAAAAGAGAATTAATGAACAAATTCAGAGACAGACAATTAAAATATTTGGGCCACATAAAAGGATATGCATCTTATAGAAGACCACACTGCAGCGAAAAGTAGATGGCATATGTGAATGAGCAAAAGAACTTTAGATGTGGGAAGACGACATCAAGAGATGGACAGGGAAAAGCATGTCAGATTGAACAATCAATATGTTCTATGAGGTTCAGCTGACTTTCAATAAGGAAATGTAAAATTATCTGAACATCTCTGCGGGCAAGCAATATGGAAACTGATAATATCCCAGAGAGATTGTGATGGGCTAGTTGGCAATACCATAGCCAAGGCAAAAGTGACTAGGTATGTAACATTACATCATTACCATTATGGTGTAATAAGCTGTAAATGGATACATGACTTCGTTAGAGCTAGCGAAGGTAAAACAACAATGAAAGAAACCAGTTACTGAAAAGAGAAGCCACTTTCAGCAAGGAAATAGATGGTTATTTTAAAAACAAAGTGTGTGGCAATGAGAGATGTTAGAGACGGGTCACCAGTTCTGTGAAAAAAAAATTATTTGATGAATATATACTGAGGTCAACAACAGAATTTTAAGGACAAGATCTGTGGTGGGACGACTTCAAGCAAATGCTTGGAAATCTTCTTCTTCGTACGCTGTCAGACATCAACTTGAATTTGTTTGAAGAAAGCAGCAGTCAACCTGAGGCTGTTCACACTGCCATAGAACTTGTCTAGTGTTGGCACTGGTGATGGCCACACGTGCTTTCTCTGGTCTTTGTATGTCGGGGGCAATTTTGCCGCAGATGTTCAGGGGTAAATGTTTGGAAGTGACAAGGCATCAGTATTGCACCAAAGTAAAAGTGCAACATACTGTAGTGTTAACCACTCTTCTGCATGCCTGCAAAACATGGACAGGGTATACTAGACAGTTAAACCACAGTTCCACATGAGCTGTCTTGGCATGCTGCTCAGGATCAGGGCAAAGTATCGAACACCGAATTCCTTAACAAAACAAACATGCTGAGCATCCATATACTTCTGCAAAGAGCTAAGATAAGATGGACAGGAAATGTGCATATGCTGGATGTGTGCACCCCCTAAGCTGGCGCTGTACAGTGACCTCAGAACACGCAGGGAGGAGAGACAGCAGAAGAATTGCTACAAAGATTCCTTTAAAATGTCTCTGCGTTGATGTCACCTCCTGAGAGATGCTTGTGCAGGAACCATTTCGCTTAGATTGGTGAGTGGAATTTCATCGCTGAAGCTCAGATAAAGTGAACAGACGAAGAACAAACAATGCACGACGACCCACACAGTCAGTCCACTCTACAATTGTGTGTCTCAAGTGTGTCAGAGTCTGCCGAGCTAAGATTGAACTTTACAGTTATATGAGATCCCATCTCAAGCAGAAGTCTGGTATTGTCGTCATCTTTACTTGCGATTAACAAAAAAAATCTTATGAAGAACTAGATATGGTTGCTTTTGGGATAAAGTGAATGGTGATGACAGAAGCCAGATTTACAAAGTAGATATTGTGGCTATTTGAGAGCAAACGATGAAGACGCATACACTTACATGGCTTGAACAATGCAAGGCAAAAAGGATACAATAAAGAAATAAATATGTATTTTAGCCATGATAGTGCATTACAAAACAAACAAAATCCATCACCTGCAATACAAGCGGAACTACGGTAATAAATTTGTATATACAGCACTTTACTGTTTGTACTTTTATCAAAAATGGAATGTGAAAAAAATAATTTGAAAGGAAAAATAAAAAAAATCTTTTCGGGAATTATTTAAAGCAAGGTACTTTGTCAGAAAACACCTCTTCTAATATCCAAAATAAAAATATTATTTCAAAATCTACAACTATTAACATAAATCATATTGGAATATTCATTTATAGAAATTATAATTGAACGTTCATATATATATGTGATAAACAAAAATCCATTTATAGAAATGACTAAAAGCATATAGTTATAAAAAATTTTTATCAGCACCAATTTATAGAAATTATAAATGAACATCCATTTACATACAATAAAAATGAACATACAATTATAACAACTAAAACTGAACATACAATTATTTTAGCTTTAAATGAACATACATGTGCACACACTTAAAATTTTCATCCAATTATGTTAACTAAAAATTCAAGGATTGTACTCAAGAAGACGGCAAACAAATTTGAATCAGTGAGGAATGACAGTTGAGGGTCTATGCTCCAAAGGGAGTAAATAAGAATTGGTCAAATCAAAGCATGTTATTAGTATTTACAGTTGGTGGTGAGATATAGAGAGGTATTGGAAACAGTGATGCAACAATCAACAAAACATGATTCAATAGCAGTTTTGGAATTCGTTTTCACTTACAGATGTTCATGTGGATCAGGGCCAAAGATGCAGCACAGTAAATGAGCTGACAGCAAATTATTTTAGGGTCAGCAAACCACAGCTGACCAAAACCCAATTTAATCTACATAAAAAGACTGTTGATATAAGCTGCACCAGTGTAATAGTGCAATGAGAACATGGATTGCAGTGAGACGGCAAATCCGGTGACAACAAAACTGGAATCTGATGTATCAAGCCGAAAGGCACAACCTTTGTGTTAACTATGACCCTTTTTTAGGACAAATGTTTAACAAGAAAACAAAACAAAACAAGTGGATCACAGCTGTAATGCAGCCCACTGGCTGATTCTTTTTGGCAGCCCACAATATGGGATAGGTGATAATAAATGTTTGAGAAAAAGGGGCAAGTCAAAGTAGTCTCATAGCAGACACTGCCGTAGAGTATGAAAGTTCTTCCCTGTCCATTTCTTGATGTTATTCTCTCATTTATATTGATGTCTTCCGGATGCAAATTTGTCCTCTACTTTCCTTCCAGTCTGGTCTTCATGTGATGTTTGGCCGACTAACTTGACTACATGCAGCCACCAATGTCTAATAAATTGACTTCATGTGACCACTGGCCCACTAACTTGACTAAGTGACCCTCATTTTGGTTGGTGTGGCAAAGCAGGCAGGTACTTTACAAATGGACTAACTGGCAAGTGAATGAAAATGGCACAGCAGCTACGATAAAAAAAATGCTGATTACAAAAATGCGTAAATAATTTCTTTAAACAAATGAATGATAATAATAGCCTGAAGAAATGAAATCCTGACCCCGACAAGATACACAATAAGCAGATTGAGTAATAGCTTAACATGAAAATAAAAATGTGTATTTTACTGACTAAGTTGTGTCATTCATAAAAATTTGCATAAAAAAAACCAAGTTAAACCTGCACACATATAAATATATACATAATGTTGGCTCGAATTTAGTACAATCTGGCACATAATACAATCGTAAAGATATTAAAGTGATCTAAATGAAAAATTAGTGGTCTCAAATATACATACCCTTGGTAAAAACTGAACAAATTTGACAGTTTTCTCCAGCACCGTTATTGTGATAACTTCATGACTTATTTGGTATTTTTGGTTTTGTTTGTCGTAGGAATAGGGCAAAATTTGCTACCCAAGGTATTGGAAAAGTCAGTTTGTTATGGGTGTATAACAATTATATCAATAATTTGGAATGTACCAGCCTTCAATCAACCAAAGCCCATCCCAGTAGATAGGCCATCGACAACATCTCGCCAGCATACACAGTCCTGGACTGCCTTTTCTGCCTCTCCCCGGGTGTAATTATTTAATTTTAGCTCCTTCTCTCTCTTTTCCCCTGAGGATTCCATGTGAGAGCCTGTCTCGCTATGTTAGACTGTGCTTTCCTGCAGGACTGAAGCGCATGTCATATGAAGCCCCATTTTCTTCACTTAATTTGTTGTTCCAATGGCTGTTATTGGCTCCTTTCCTACAAGTTTTCATTTCTCAACATGTCCTGCCCCTTTATGCCCATTATCCTTCGTAGGCATCTGTTTAATAAGGACTGGAGTCTTTCTTATATGACCTTGGTTGTTCTCTATGTCTCCATATAGCAACACCGACTTGACACTTCCGTTGAATATTCTAATTTTGGTGTGAATCTTGATATTGTACTTTTCTGAATGCTATGTGTAAATGATTATTTTGTTGTTGGTATATTAGCATAGTAAATATCAAACTTGTAGCAGTCTGAACATTGTTGGGCCTTGCATATTGACCGCAATTTAAAATTCTAATAGCAGCTTGTTCCTATTGCATTATTTATATCTTGATCGCGCATTAGCCTTGGGCAATTATTTAATAACACAGCACACATTCTGCCTCCGAAATAGCACGACCTATTAAATTACTAATTCAATGATGTTAAGAGGTATAAATACTCATTCTCATGCTTTGTTTTGGCCATGAGTTTATTTTTAGACTCCCGCTGTGATTCTCACCTTTGTGGTCAGTACAGTTCCAGGAATGTGCCGTTTGTTTCTAGTAAAAATCATGTCTGGCTACATATATAATACACGGACCACTTTTGTCTCTATATTACAGTGAGGCTTATTTCTGTCACATGTGTGTTACCAGGCACCTGGTAAGATCAGCAAGAATTATAACATTATAATCTGCTAGACAACATTTTAAGAGGCAACTAAGAAGGGTTGTGCAAAGGGATGTCTACCTGTAAAACCTATTAACCGCAAGATAAAGAACAGACACGCCACGTTGGAAGTGGAGCGACTAGGCATTTAGCAAGACATTTTATGAAGGACATTTTTAAGAAGAAATGCAATGCAATATATTCGGGCCAATACAGAATATATATGTGTATATGTGTTTATTTTCCATGTCAAGTATGTTTCATAGTTCCCATTTTCTTTTCATGAAAGTGTAGTGGTGGCTCTTGTAGAAGTTTTCAGAGCTTCAGAAATTCATTCAGTGCCTTATTCTCAACAGCGTTATCAAAGCCTTCATAGTTCTAGAAATGAAAGAAAAATATAAACATGATAACTAATATCTAGTCAGCCATGATGGCTAGGAAAACTAAGCATATTAACGCATCTTGGGGAGGAAGACTAATGTCTGGTCAGGCAAAATTACTGATCAGACCATGGTAGTCAGGGTCAGGCAAAACATACTGGCCAAGACCCTCACCTCGGCTTTCTAGTAGCCCTCACTGGAAACGGGCTGTTTTCATGGCAGCCTGACTAATGGGGTGAGGGATCAACGTGATCTCCGTAGTAGTGAGTGACACGCAGATGAAGCCAAGCATAGCACAATCGCCTGGAGGATAGCGGTCCACCTTCATCAGCATGCTCGGGATGTGAGGAAATCTACTGCAACCTGTCACTTAACGTCCTTTTCAGGGCGCACAAAAGAGTACCCTACTCATTGTGGGCATTCGCAAACAACAACACATCTTAACTTTTTCCTTCCACTTGGTCTTCGTTAAAATACTAGAGCAAAGCAGACCTGCAGCCTATTAGACGTCATCTATGCTGCTCTTAACAAACCACCTAACCTTGACCGGTTTTATGCCATCTCACACAATTAGTCGCATTTTATGACATGCTCTCTATGGGGCAGTGGTGCTATTCTTGTCCTTGTCATATACATACACAATGACCCCTGCAGACCACCATCCACTTGTGCCATTAAATGTTGTGGGGAGCTCAAGTTACCTTTCTTGTGGCAAATTTATTTTGTCCATCATTGTAACCTTGTGCTGCTGTATTGTTTCTATCCACCTGTCTCATTCTTTTTCATGCCTTCTAACTATATCTTCTTGTATTAAATCTGTGCATTGGTAGTTGCCTATCATTCTCATGAAATAATCAAACCATCATATTTTTGAAATCTTGGTATCTATTCAGTAGGAATAGTTCTTAGTCTAATGTAAATATTGATCATTCTATCTCTCCTGGTAATAATGTCACCAGAAAAACTCTGCATATATGACTTTAAAAAAAACCCAGCATAATCCCTTTGTTGGGGTCCACCTGGAGGACATGGAGAAATAACAGCAGCTTACCTCAGCTATAACCATGCAGAGTACAGACCATAATTTATTTTAGGACTAGATGGAGAGAAACAAAAATGATGCTATACAAAGGTTTTGAACGCATGGGGTACTGACAAGAAGACCAGTAGCCTAACCGTTCAGCGTCTTCAAAGCTTGGTGGGTGGAGTACAAGGAACAAATCTTTATGAGGTATCCTTGTTTGTTATTTATTCTCATTTCCTTTGTTTTGTTCACACTAATCTGCAATCTCACCTTTGTTGAATCATATGTTACAGAATGGAGTTCAAGGTAGTGACTTCGGCTCTAAGGTGGGGTTATCTGAGGGCTCTTTAATGAGTGTTGTAATCATCTCTAACTCTCAATCCTTGCTTCAGAAAGTACAAAAGGTCTTTTTCAGTTGATCCATCTAGCATTAAACTCACATATTTAGCATTCTTTAGTTCACTAATTAATTCACTTCTAATCACACGGGCTATCTGTGAGATAATGTTCTTGCATTTAAAAAAATTATTATACTCCTTGTAGCTCAATCCTCAATTTTTACAGCCAAATCCAATAACCCACTGAAATTTGAAAATGGTATATAATTCTTGGCTACATAATGAGCCACATGAAAAAATGTGCTTTCAAGTTATCAAACACCGTTACTTCTATTTTCTTCATACATGTGGTGAAGTGAGTGGCTTCTATGACCAACTGTGCATTATTTGCTTTCATGCATTGTTGGTGTTGAAATAACATATACTTCTTGAAAGTCTCTAGTTTGAAAACTTTCAACTATTTTAAAATTCTGATCTGATCAGCTGGGAAAGGAGACTTATAGCCTACAACTTGCTACTCCTGTGATCTGATTGAATGTAAGCCAAGTTGAAGATACATTTTCTGCTACTTTCACTTCAGTTCTACACGCTGGAGCTTCGTTCACATTCACACCTTTAAGGTCCAACAATGATTGTTTATTTTGTCCTTGTAAGTCTACAGAAGTTTATCAGTCATATGTATTTTATCTGTTCTTGTCTATTTAATTTTGTGATATTTAACACCTTTAAATCAGAAAGTAAAGCACTATAATTGAATAAAAAATAAAATGACCATAACAGCTTTACAGAGGGTAAATCCATGCAAGACTGTATGATTGTGACTCCAGGTTCGTACTGGACACCAGCACTGCAGAATATTTGATAAAACTAATATATTTATTACTATATTTTGTACAAGAGCTAGAAATCTATCTAATAATAATAAACAAAATAAATACAAATATTTAACGTCAACGGAATGTATCCCTGTTGATAGTATGAAAAGCAGATTTGCGCAGATGTTGAGTATAATGACATTTTAACAGAACAGAACATACCCCACAATAGACGTTCTTATTGGCTATTTGTGGTGCTAAAGCATGTGGATCTCCAACAGTGTCTCTCATCCTGGCCAAGTCATTTTTGTCTGCTGACACATCCACAACCTCAAATGGTATTTTGGCTCCACTCAGGACATCTTGCACCCTCGCCTGCTGCTTGCGGATCTATGGAAGCATTTAGGAAACATGAATATTTCATTTTCTTTAATTAAGTCCAACACAAAATCTTCAATTCTAAGTCATGTGGGAAGGAAGACTAACGTCTGGTCGTCAGGCAAAAAATACTGTCCAAGACGGTCACCCTGGCTACCTGGAAACGGTTTGTTTTTATGGCAGCCTGGCTAATAAGGTGAGAGATTGACATGATCCCCATAGTAGTGAGTGACATGCAGATGAAGCCAAGCATAGCACAATCGACTGGAGGACCCCAGTCCACGATCAGCATGCTTGGGATGTGAGGAAAGCTATGACAAGCCGCCACCTAACATCCTTTTCAAGGCGCACAAAAGAGTAATCCTACTCATTGTAGGCATTCAGATATAGGCAGAATGGATAAAGATATAACATAATAATACATTTTAGTTCTAAATGCACATGTATATATAAAGTTATTTCAATAAATAAGGTAACAAGGCCTGCTGTATGAATACTTTTATTCATACATAACTCTTATGATTGTTGCATTTCTTAGCAAGAGAATAAAAATATGGAGGTAGAGAAAAGAGAATTATGACCAAAATCAAGGTTAGACATTTAAGATATTTTGGCAATATACCAAGATATACCTCCTTGTTTAAGACCATACTAGAGAGTAAAGGGGAAGGCAGTCGGCAAAGAAGCATACGTTATAAGTGGGCGGATAACATTAGGAGATGAACTGTAAAAGCCTGTTAGATTGCACCACTACAGCAACATACAGTACACTGGAGATCCATTGCAGTCAACCTTCAATGCACAGATGGCACTTGAACTGAACTAATATTTATCAGCAATTAACATTGTATCACATTACTTTTCTACACAATCTTCATATTTGTCAATGTATTTTTCCATTGGTACACCAAAGTAACTATTCCAGCCAATAAGAAATCGATATCAAGCTCCTGTAGCAAAAAAATACGGCTGCTAGACTTGCTTGTCGGTTGCATATCACTTTTCCAGATATTTGTTTCTTAAAATGTGCGAAGAGATGAAAGTCACTGGGTGCTAGGTCAGGTCTGTGAGACGAGTGTTCAAGCACCTCTCATTTAAAGCGATGTTCCAGTTTGCACATGCTTTTGGTAGTAAGCTGTCAAGCACTATCATGCAGCAAAATGACACTTTGCAGCAGCAAACCAGGTCGTTTCTGACGAACAGCATCACGCAACTTGAGCATTGTCTCAATATCGTGTGGCGTTAACAGTTTGTCCTTTCTTGAGAAAATTATTAGGAAGCACACCCTTACGGTCCCAGAACATAGCCATCAATGTTTTCTTTGCTTAAATTGTTGTTTTAAATGTCTTACAAGTAGGAGATGATGCCTGTTTCAATATCATGGATGATTGCTTCAACTCTGGTGTCATTTGATGCAAGCAAGTTTCATTGCTGGTAACAATGTACTGCAAAAATTTAACTCTTTTTTCTTGATAACACAAAAGATGACAAAAAGAAAGTCCCATTTGGGTGGTTTTGTCATTTTCTGTGAGCCTCTTTGGTACCCAGGGAGCAGCAGACTTTTCTGTAACCCAGTTGGTCATGAGCGATCTGGTACACAGAACCGAATTAGATGTTCAGGTCCTGGGCAATAGCACTGAATTCAATGTATCTATTATTTTGAATGAGCCCTTCAATGCGGATAACATTATCATCAGTTGAGAATGTTTCTGGGCAGTCTGGTCGTTGTTCGTCTGTTATCACTGTCCTTCCACTATCAAAGTGTTTGCACCAAATCCAAATATGTTTACGTAACTTGACATTAGATACATAGACCCCAACTAGTTGGCGATGAATTTCACCTTATGTTATACCCTTAGTTCACATAAATCTAATCGCTCCGCACACCTCAATGTTTAACACTATGAATCCTGTCATTTTTAAATGCTAAACATCGTAAATAACGCTTTCATGGCAAGGAAATTAAAAATTGTTTAACTTGGTCTATCCAGGCTTGTTACCTATTTATTGAAATACACTTGTATACCCAAATACACAAAGTGAGCAAGAAAAAAGGAACCAACACAAATTCATCATGCAATGATTATTAGTTCACAAAATTTAATGAAAATTCATGCAGTTGGACATATTTTATGCTGTGTTAAGTTTTCTCCTTTTGCTGAGACACAAAATGTTGCCCCAGTGTACGATTGCAGCATTCATTTTGGATTGATGGGGTTATTTCAAACATTCAAAATGTCTTGATTTAACTTAGTTGAACCCCTTTTTGAATCATTAAGATCCAAAATGGCATTGTCAATAGGATAAAGGTTGGGACTGTTTAGTTGCCAGTTTTGGAAGTATAAAAACAGGAGTTTCACGTAAAAAAAAAAATTTGAACAGTTTCTCAGCTACCGTCTTGTTGAAAGTGAATGACAAAAAAATAAAAAAATTGAAAATTCTACAAATATCTGGAGGAAGGTATTGATTAAGGAGAACATCCCAGCAGTAAACATCATTTCTTTTTTCAATACCTGGCTCGATAAAAGTTTATCCCAAACTAGTAGACACACCAACACAGACCATAATGATTTGCTGAAAGTTGGTTTACGTTAAGATTTTAGTGTATAAGCGATCATTTTGATTGCACCGTAGAGTAGCAACAGTAAAAATATTTTAATCAGTAAATCAAATGCCATTTGCCATGTACGCTGAATATCTGTTTAGCAGTCTTACCTATTTGTTAGTTTCAATTAGTCCAGCCGCTCTAGTTTTTTTAAAAACATTTCAGTTTCATATCTTTCTTGATAATACCTCAAATTGATGACTGAAACGCTCAAATATCTTGAAAATTCCCTCTGAGTATAATAAGTTTAAGGTACTATTAGTTGAGCTGTTGGACATAGGCAATGCTCTGGCCAGTGCGCACAAATCTCAGTCTTTCACATAAGGCATTGCGGCTTAATAATCTTTGTACCCTGTCAGACGTCAACTTGCATTTGTTTAAAGAAAGCAGCGGCCATACTGAGGCTGTCGGCACTGCCATAGAGCTTGACTAGTGCTGGCCACATGTGCTTTCTCTGGTCCTCGTATGTCGGGCAATTTTGCAGCAGCTGTTCAGGGATAATTTTCCTAGTACCACAGGAGCATTCGTCAGCAGCACCTATATTCAGTTTATTAAACAGATGGTACCTCAGTCGGTTGTGGCCTGTGTGGTGTCTAAGACAACCACCTGCTCTCTTCTGTTCAACTGGTAAAAAGCATCATTTTTGTGTGTAGCCGGTATGTTCTGTTTCCCATTTGTCCATTTATCTGGCCCTAATAAACCTTTAGGACTCTTCATAGGTTATACTTGAATCTGGTTGTGGTAGCTTCCGCCTTCTTTCGTCAGTTTGTCTGCCTCCTCGTTGCCTTGAATGTTACAGTGGGATGGAACCCACTGTACCACGACTCTTTTGGCTGTGGACCGCTGGCATAGTTGACGGAGTACTAATCTTTGGTCATTTAGTTCTGTATTTTTCTGGCTCCCCAGTGCTGTAACCATGGACAAAGCGTCTGAAAATAAGACTACATGGCTTTCATTGCTTTCTCTTGTCAGCATAGCTTCTACTGCGGCTCACAATGCCTCTGCTCTAAAATTACTTGAAAATTTTCTTGTTCCAATGACAGTGTTATCTTTCTACAGCTTGTTAGGCTCAGAAATACACCTGCACCTCTATTTTCTGTTGTGTTTGTTGCAGAACCATCTGTGTATGCATAGGTCCAGTCAGTGCTTAGGTAGTTTTTCTCTATATGCCTCAGGGTTATGACTTCTTTTCTTTTCAGTCTGATTGTTCTTGTATCTGATACGTGGTATATTTTCTGTCACCTCTGGAAAGAGTTGCTGCTTCCAGATGGGTCTGTGTATGGTCTTTGGTGTTGATATGGCGTTCACAAGGCATTCTGTCATCTTTGTTTTGGCTATTTTTACCAAATTTATCCGCTTTAGTCTCTCTTTTTCAAATCCATTTAGTCTCTGATGCATTGGGGGGTCTGTGAGTCTTCTTAATTTCTCTGCTTGCAGCTGGGCTCTGCTGTCTCTTCTATTGTTCATTGACTGTAGATTTGTAATCTAATCAAATTTTACAATTGGTGCTTACTTCATGTCTCCTGTTATAATTTTCATTGCTTGGTTTTGGAGTCTGCTGATGTTATAAAAGTTTGTCTTTGCTACTGTTGCCTATCCCGCAATGCCATACCCGAGCACTGGTCTCACTCTTCCAGTGTACAGTTTCTTTAGTATTTTCTCCTCTGCCCCCCAGGTTGTGCCAGCAAGTTTCCTCATGATTGGCATTCCTTGTCTTGCTCTCATTCGGTTTCTATTAATCTGAGTTTTCCATGTTATTCGCTGATCAAATGTGATGCCCAAGTAATGTGGGTTGCCGTTCAGCCGCAGACATTTGCCATTGAGACATTTTGATATTCTGTGGTTACCAAGAGATTGGGAGGTTGCCATAATAATACCAATATTTAAAAAGGATGACAATCAACAATTTGAAAATCACAGACGTTTTTCTTTTTCAGTGTTCCCAGAAAAGTCTACTCTAGGATTCTAAAAAGGCGATTAAGAGGCCTAGCAGAGTCAAATATGGACGAGACCCAATGTTGGTTTCGGGGAAACAGAAGTACTGAAGACTGTATCTTTACACTTAGACAACTGAGCGAAAAGCCTCTTGAGTATGAGGAGATGCATCTCCACTTTTTGGATTTGGAGAAGGCATTAAAGTTCTTTGGGACAAACTCTATGAGTGTTTGACAAGGAAGAATATCCCAGGATCCCTGCCATATTGAGTTTCTATAAAACAAGCAGAAATAATATGAGGATATCAAAACAAAAGTCAAGAGAGTTCAGGACAAGCAGAGTAAGACAGGGTGACATTCTATCACCGTACCTTTTCATACTCCTCATGGGTGAGCTCATCAAAGCCTGCAAGGAATGGACAAAAAAGTATGAAGTCCGGGTACTGGAAGATAGACCAAGTTATATTTCGAAGCTAGCATTTACAGATGATGTGGCCCTAATCACAAAATCCGAGGCACATCTCCAGACCAATGGGCAAGTCTGGGAAGAAGAGTTGAAGAAGAGAAGAATGCACATCAGCAACTTCAAAACAAAAACCATATTGATCGCAAGAGATGAGAAGAGACAACAGATAACACTGGGAACATGACCACTGGAGAAGGTCGGCCACTTCAAATATCTAGAAGTGGTAATAGACAGCAGGAGTGGAATCAAAGAAGAGTGAACCGTATGAAGGGCAGCAGCTGGTAGACTTTTCCTATGCACTAAAGAGAGGATTCCTCAGCAAGAGGAATAAGCAGGAAAACAAAGATGGAATACTACACAACCTATGTGCCTGTCCTTATAGACGTGAGTCATGGGCAATGACCACAGCCCAAGTAAAGGGACAAGATCTGTAACTAGTTAATACGTAACAATTTGAAAGCCCAACCCCTGCAGACAAGACTGAAGCAGTCCCAACTGCAGTGATTTGACCATGTCTGTAGAATGGATGATCAGATACCAAGAGAGGCAAAAAGCCAAGGATGCAGACCCTCAGGACATCCCAAACATTGGGAAGACAACATACAATCCCTAAGTGACTGTGGGTTGGTTAATGCCAGGAGAAAGACAACGGATAGAACAGTATGGCTTTCTCTTTAATTTATAGATAAATCAGTTGATTTACCACGGAACAGACTAGTCACTACTACTAGTCTACATAATTTGGTATATTATAAATAATATTATATATCTATTTACTTACCATGGGCATTAATGATTAATTGTAATATAAAAGGAACTGTAGTCTACTATACAATATACTGAGTATAGCATCTCAATACAGGAGTGAGTGACTCAGTGTGTACATCCAAGGCTAAGAGTAAGGCAAGGCCCTCATACGGCCTACGGTTTTACTGTTAAATTTACTCCATGGCCAAAACTTCTATTCTAGTATATATGCCATTCTGGTTATTCCTCAAGATCTTACTCGACCTGTGCTTAATTTAAAACTCCGTCAGTATGTCCTACTACTTAGTACTAGTGATACGTGGACAGCTGAATCACCCATGATGATTGGTTCACTTAAGTCAGTGAGTGACATTCCAAGCTCAACAACAGCCAACAGGTGGTCATGACTTGTCAAATAGTAAATGCCATTGGTCGTTTTTCCCAAAAGCCCTTTCCTACTAAACGTACATTTGATTTCAAAATCCATCAGTGTTGAGATTGGTGATTCACTAACACTGTGACTGAAGTGTGCACCATTAATTTGATTAATTCAAACGCCGGTGACCGGCCAACAACTTCTAGAACAACATAGAAAAAAATTGAATGAGTCAATTAGTTAGTTGCATCTATCTGTCCTTCTTAATATCATCAAAAACAAACGAAACAATACAATTTAATCAAATATGATCTTACGTCATTATTGGAAGTCACACTGGTGATAAATACTGTAATATTAGAAGACATCTTGTTGCTTAGAATCGCTATGGATCAATCTGAGAAATGTAAAGATTGTGTACAAGGAAGCTGACCCGACAAGATAGCAGCAGTTATATCCCCTACCTGCCTCAATTATCGGTGTTGCCAGAGCACAACTGCGCACAGAAGCTAAACACGATTTAAAAAAAATAAAAAAAATAAAAGCAAATATTGTCACAAACATACACATACAATCCAACTCAATCCGGAAACACTGCCAAAACAGTCATTAAAAAACTAATCCCCGCCCTTGTAAAAAGTCAACAAAAACCCAACAGTGCCTAAACAGGAAAGAAATAACTAATCATACAATACAATACAATACAATACAATATTCTTGACTTCAGTCCGGCGGGTGTGCCGTATGAAAGGTAGCCAATAATGCCCTATATACAGTCCTATCTTTCGCCGCGTCGTACCATTTCGTACCTAGGTCTTTCAGCAAACCATCTCCCTATCGTATGGATGGGAGGAACGTGGTCGTGTATAATCATATTGTCACCAGAACGTCGTTCTAAATGTCCATCTGTTATCTGGCATGCGTATCCCGTGGCCAGCCCAGTGGTGTTTGCGAGACAACGCAGCCTTCACGACGTCTCGAAATAGAGTGCGTTCTCTGATTTCAGCATTGTGGATTCGATCTCTGATCGAGATCCAGGGGACGCGTCTTTCCATCGCTCGCTGGGTATCTCGTAGTTTCTCTGTATCCGCATTGCGTAGATTCCACACTTCACACTGGGATGACGGAGGAATTGAAAAGGTGCGCCCTTGCCAGGGTGTCTTTCAGCTGCTGGAGTGTAGGCTTTATGGTTTTGAATCTAGACCATGCTGCATCTCTTCGTCTGGAGATTTCTCGGTCTAGGGTGTGGGTGGCATTTATTTCTTGCCCTAAGTATATGTAGGAGCTGACATCTTTGATATGCTCACATCCCACTAGGCGTTGCCTAGTGGTTTAGTGGCACGGCTCACAATCTGAAGGTGCTGGGTTCGATCCCCCATCACAGCACCGACCGTTACCCCGCGGAAGCAAACCCTTAGAAAATGCAGGAGGAAGCAGACCCTTACATAAAATGCACTGGGTCGACAGGCGCAAAATAAAAACCACTGCAACGCACACCACCTTGTGGAATATAGAAATAAGGCAAACGCCAAAAAAAAAAAAAAAAAAAAAAAAAACCAATCTCAGCTTGATCACGAATTTGCGACAGTAAGGGTTCCGAAGACTTTGCGTTTTCTTTTTGTTCATCCGTAGTCCGACACCTCTACCGATCTCCAACTTCTATTCTAAACGTGTAGTAATATAACACAATATGGAGTTCTCTAGTTAGACTATATGCCATCCTGGTTCTTCCTCATCTCAGATATTGGCCATTTCTGATTGAGATTTGATCTGCAAGATTTGGCTATTTACTTATGTTATAGCTGTACCGTCGTTTGTGAGGAGGGCAGCTAAGGTTTAACGAGATCCGGAGTTGTCTGTGGTCGCTGATCACGTCTAAGCGATGTAGCACCTCCACATTGGTGACTAACTGGAGGTCGTCACACATACCATAATCAATTGCTGCTCTAGTTTTCCAATCTGGGGAGTGCCACGCCCATCATTTCACAGATAGTTTCTTAAAGAAAGTATTTGCTACGAGCAATTTCTGGGCCACCGCGAAGATAGCCAGGAGATCTCCCTGGTCGTTACGCTGATCTTTGGAGAAACGCCTTTAAATGTGTTCCTTTGCCCGTCTGGGGCCCACCATAACATTCAGATCGCCAAGGGCACATTCCTTAAGTCGGGGTGGTGTAATATCTTTTCAAGGTTTTCATAGAACAGCTCCACGACGATATCGTCGTAGCCGCTGTGGGCTGCGTATCATTGTTTGATGAGATGGGGTTTCTTCTTTGCAGGGATTTGTAATTCTAACGTGGCAAGTCAGGGGAAGATGATTTTCACAGAGATTACGTTTTTTTTAACTTGGTGGTTTGAAATAATGAAACCAACTCCACCTACATGGTATTGGCCCTCTCTAATCATCGCTCTTCTAAAAAGTCAACAAAATAGATAAATCTCTTAATATCCAAGAAAGAACTAATCATCGCTCTTCTAAAAAGTCAACAAAATAGATAAATCTCTTAATATCCAAGAAAGAACTAATCATCGCTCTTCTAAAAAGTCAACAAAATAGATAAATCTCTTAATATCCAAGAAAGAACTAATCATCGCTCTTCTAAAAAGTCAACAAAATAGATAAATCTCTTAATATCCAAGAAAGAACTAATCATCGCTCTTCTAAAAAGTCAACAAAATAGATAAATCTCTTAATATCCAAGAAAGAACTAATCATCGCTCTTCTAAAAAAGTCAACGAAAATCCCACACTGCATAAACAGCTAAGGAATAATTAATAACCACCCTTCTATTAAATCAACAAAAAACTCCACACTTTATAAGCTCAAGAAAACAGTAATCACTACCCTCCTAAAAGGTCAATAAAACCCCAACAATGCCTAAACAGCAAAGAAAGGACTACATTACCGCTTTGAAAAGTAAAATAGCTCAATTTCGATCTAAAACAGCCAAGAAAGAACTAATCACGTCGTCCTAAAAAGCCAAACTAATTCCCAACCCTCTTTTAACACGGCACCAAACAGGTAAGAACAAGCCAATCACGACTATAATCGGACAAGAAAAGGTTAAACATAATCCAAAGCATCCAAGAATGCTTAATACAACACTAAGCAGCCAAGAAAAAACCAAATAACACTTCTGGATTCCCCGCCCCTTTCTTTTGAAATACCCACCCGCTCCCCTCTTTCGACCCGCGTCCCTCCCTCCCAACAAAATGTCGCACTAAACAGCCATTCATATTTGTTCTACTAGCAGCTGACGTCACTTCGCTATGGACAGAAACATCTCTTTGCTAGAAGAACACATGTTAGACAAGTAGGTATAAATGAAAAGAAATTTTCCAAGTGCTATACCGGTATCTAAAACAGGAACAGAGAATAGTAACACGGTACCCTGCCAGGCATCTTGTAAAAGACAACTAAAGTGCATTGAACTCAGCTACACCCATCCTAAAAAAACTAGTCTAAAGGCAAATAAAAAAATATCGACATGTACACCCCGTGGTACAAGTCAAGTCAGAAGAGCTTTACATGTATTGCCAAGAAAAAACGAAAACAGTTAAACATGAAAACGGCAAACAACTTGGAACATATTTTCACACTCAACAAAATAAAGGGCTACATATCTAGGTCAGCAATAAATTAGAATATAACAAGTTTTTCAAAGTACAACCGGCTACAAGAACAAGTGGGTACAGTTACACATTATTTAAAGAACGGCCCAGAAATTATGAAATTTGTTTTGGCAAGAGAGTGGTGAATGCTTGCAACGCATTGCCACATGAAATAGGGGAATGCAGGGTCAGTTAATGCATCCATGAATAGATTAGAAACACAAAGTTATTGTAAAGAAGCTGATTGTATGCAGATTGCAGAGCCAGTATAAAGAAGTTTAGTGAAGTTATCATCAGTCGAACTGGCATAAAACACTATGCCAGTTGGCACATTTTTCAACATGCTTTGCGAAGAAAAGTTATTATTATTTATGAGAAATAACATGTTCTGCTCTAATTCAAATTCTGTATTAACTATAATAATTATGTTGTTAAATACCAGTAAATCGTTTTTGTTTCATTGTGGGCATGGCTGGATTAGCCATTATGCAAAAACAAGCAAATGCTTTTTCAGAACCGTTTCTAGGTCAGCATAAGTGTTTTGCCGTCCTAGGCGAGAAATGAAAAATGCCGCCCGCTCCCTTTTACTACCATCACTAACCTCCCACTGTCACCCAGTCTAGAAGAATTAATGTATTAGATTTAAAAGAGATTGTATTCAACTTGTATAATATAACATTGATAATAACTTATCTCTTTTATATGAAACATGAATTGGACTTACCTTTTAGATATGTTGAAAGAGAAGTACAAAACCTAGCATTTGATCGATTATCAAAAATAAATTATTAATAGTAACACTAAATACATTAACAGAACCACAATTTTTCCTCTTTCTCTCTCTCCCCCCCCCCCTAATTTGCTCAATTGTTTCGCTGTTTGATTTCAAATTAAAATTGTTTTCGCCCTTTTGTCGCCTCTAAAATGTTGCCGCCCTGACGACCACCTAGTCTTGCCTAACGGTAGAAACGACATTGTGGTTATTGTACTGAGAAAACAGTCACATATATCGAATCCATGCCACATTACCCCTCTGCTGAGGGGAGATCCACTGACAAAATTCAGAATGCGAACCGGTTACTATAAACTGGGACGCAGTTTGTTCAACAAGTTAAAAATGTACCCTTCTGGGTAGGACAAACAAACAATGAAATTTGTCCTCCGAGAATGTCGGCTCCACTAGACGAGAATAACGATAATACGTCCGCAGCAAAATATTTGAGTGATATAATGTATTTTATACGGTCAAAATAGAAACCCGAAACTGATCGCCAGGTTTATGACGGCAATAGATGTCATTAAGACAAAATACACTGTTTGGTGGGTGATGACAGAAGCCTGCGACAGACACACCGGCGAAGCGTTATGAGACTTTTAGGGTAAGCTGTCATGAACATAAATGCGCACACTTAATGATGTTTTCCAGTTCACAATTTTTCAAAGTCGAAGGACCATTTGTACTCTAAGATTCGTACCCACCAAACATTAGACAATAATAGCAATGATTCGTTTGTTTTTATTTTGTTTCCTGTTAACCATCTGAATTTCGACTACGACTTTCCTTGAAAAGTTCTTATATATCCTCCAACTTTTTGTGGAATATCTCATTTTTGTCTTGCTATTGTTCCTTCCCAATGCACTTGTTGTTCAAAGACAAAGCATCAATATAATTGTTTCAACAAAAAGTCAAATGAATCGTAAGAATCATTGTTGATGTCTACAGTGTCTTCCATTTTTTAAACGGTATTTTCACTATATCCTAAAACATTTACTGATATTGTAACACAAAATTTGAAGAAAAAAAATCCATCTCGCAACTCAATCAAAAATAATAAAATTAGAATCGCAATAACAAAACTGTACAAAAATAACATTTGAAACACACGTTGAGAGCTTGGAATTTAACACTATCGTCCGGGAAGGCCATCCTATTTTGTGGCTAGTTGGCTTTGAGAAAAAAAAATAGCGCATAATGACCGTCTCCTAGCTACCACTTGACCTTATTCCTAGGCTGTGCTAGGTTGGACGCAATCAGATTACCATGTCACTTCGGTTAAACAAAAATGACCATTATAATTTCATTTGTTAATTTATTTCACATTTGTTTTATGCACTGGGATATCTTCTCTAATTCTTAAAAACCGTTTGGGATAGCTCCGCCCCGTTTATTCTAACGCTTCTCTACTGGACACACTGCCAAGTTTACGAAGGAAATAAGAGTGGTTATTTGAAGGATAAACTATATGAAGACGAGCGAAACAGACCACCAGTTTTATGAAAGAAATGTCTGTGTTATTATTTAAGACCAAACAACGAAGAAAATAAAGATCTGTTCTTAAACACTTTATAAACGGGAGCGTTGATTGTCAACATATCATTACTAACAACAAAACACAAATGCTGTTCAAGTGTTTATTCGCTTATTTACACCTTGTATATACAATGAAGCTTTGGACAGAGCCAAAGCCCAGCTTGTCGAAATGTTGAAAAGCATCGACAAACACTCACAATGATAATAACGTCCAAATTAAAAACTATTATTTATGTACATTATGCATCTCTTTCATCTCATCTTCAACAGGTGTGTCCATCCGGAGAGTTGTGTTGAAGTCATCTGATCATGCCACACCACTGTTCCCTCTTAGTTAGTCCGCAGACGTGTTGAAGTCATCTGATCATGCCACGCCACTGTTCCATTTTAGTCAGTCCGCAGACGTGTTGAAGTCATCTGATCATGCCACGCCACTGTTCCATTTTAGTTAGTCTGGAGACTAGTGTTAAAGTCGTTTGATCATGCCACGCCACTGTTCCATTTTAGTCAGTCCGGAGACTAGTGTTAAAGTCGTCTGATCATGCCACGCCACTGTTCCATTTTAGTTAGTCTGGAGACGTGTTGAAGTCGTTTGTTCATGTCACGCCACTCATCCATTTTAGTCAGTCCGGAGATGTGTTGAAGTCGTCTGATCATGCCACGCCACTGTTTTATTTTAGTCAGTCCGGAGACGTGTTAAAGTCGTCTGATCACGTCACGTCGCTGTTGTCTGGTCTCGGCAAATCTCTTTTAATTTACTAGCATTACTCTTCGTACCAAATGCCTGTTATCTTATAAATTAAATTGCAACACCCCCCCCTCCCCTCCCCCCCCCCCCTCCCCGTCACGCCGCTTCTAATGGAACTCGCACCAAATGTAAACGTAAACATAAATTCAAAATCCCAGTTTATTTGTTAAAATATGATTACTGCGGTCATAGATTTATTTTGCCAATTGTGGATTAAAAAAAAATAAAACTTTTGCATTTGGATGTTTCCTCATTGAAGTACATAGTGAGTAATATCACCTTGATTAACACGAATTGTTTTAGCCGTTATATTTCAGGTGGAGCATACAGCTACATGTTTACCGAAAGTTCAGTAATAAATTACCTCTTTGAATATGACATTTTACATGAAAAATCACACTTTTTACTGTGAAATTTCAGTGCTAAATTACCACGATTATTATCTACCTATAATTTCCAGCATTCATCATGTTTATGTTGTTATTCTCCCCGCTCGTCATCCGTACTGGTACTGGAATGAGTTTCACAGTTTCAGTATTTCAACAATATGTCGCCTTCACCTCGTTCAAGTCATCTTCACTTGCGATGAGCAACTTTTATTTTTATATTGGAAACACAGCGTCATTGAAATCATATTTCAATGAAGGAACTACTAATTCTAGGAATATGTCTGATTTTTAGTACACAATGTTCATTTTCGCATTTAATGAGAGCACACTATTCTGAAGGAAATGTTTCTAAAAGATGTTGCTCCATATTCGGCTAATTCAGGAAGTCGAGAGGCGTATACTAGCCAAGGGGATATGCGTTCAAAACTTGAGTAAGACATTGGTTTTTTTTATATGGAAGCGTACAATGAAAACTTGAACTGCAGGAGCAATGGCCTTCATTCTCCATCCCTATTAATCATCTTTGTGGACGCCATGATTGGGAGTGTGCGCTGTATCGGTAGCTTGTTTACGGTGTGTTCCGATGAAACTCAATGGAATCTTTATCATTATCAGCACAGACTAGCCAGAATATTCAGGAGAAAGTTACGCGTTTAGATTGACTTTAACTTTGATTTATTGTTGATGTTCAGATAAACTTTTCCAACTTTTATTGTTGATGTTCCGATTGACTTTTCCCACTTTTATTGATGATGTTTAGGTGAACTTTTTCTACTTTTATTGTTGATGTTTAGTTGAACTTTTCCCATCTCTTATTATTGATGTTTAGATGAACTTTTCGCCTCTTTATTGTTGACGTTTAGATGAACTTTTTGCCAATTTTTTTGTTGATGTTTGGATGAACTTTTCTTCCTTTTATTGTTGATGTTTGGATGAACTTTTCTCACTTTTATTGTTGATGTTTAGATGAACTTTTCTCCCTTTTATTGTTGATGTTTTGATGAACTTTTCCCTTTTTTTTTATTGTTGATGTATAGATGAACTTTCCCCCTCTTTTATTGTTAATGTTTAGATGAACTTTTCCCCTCTTATATTGTTGATATTTAGATGAACTTTTCCCCTTTTTTATTGTTGATGTTTTGATTAACTTTCCCCTTTTTTTTATTGTTGATGCTTAGATGAACTTTTCCCCTCTTTTATTGTTAATGTTTTGATGAACTTTCCCCTTTTTTATTGTTGATGTTTGATTGACTTCCTCTCTGTTATTGTTGATGTTTAATTGACTTTTCCTTTCTGTTATTGTTGATTCTTTGTCAAGTTTCTTTTTCTTTGTAATCTGGTTCGTCTGTGTTAACCAAAAATCGATAATAACATAAACAGATGTCCTTCTTTAATTGGTTATTTTCTCATTATCTCTTCCTCAGCGTGAGTTCTGAAAAGGGTGCTGTGTCGTAGTTTACAGCGAAGTAGCGATATTTGGGCCTTTCAGCCTGTCATTTTTCGTTTCAGCATGGCATTTTTGAGATTGGATTTTCATTCCCTCTCTGATCTCTATTGTCCTAGCCAAACTACACTAGCGCAGTCTGTTTTCAGGGTTTTCGCATGTTGTCATCGACACTTGACCTTAAGTTTCACCGCAGCTTCGATTTATTTTGACCTTTCCAATAATCAACAGTGCCAATTTAGTTATATCAGTGGTAGTAGAAAATATACCAGATATTGGAAACAAGAACAGCCAAGCTGAAAAAAAAGAATAGACATAACCTTGAGGTACATAGCAGAAAACTACCCAAGCATGGACTGGACCCATGCATATACCGATGGTTCTGTAACAAACACAACACAGAATGGAGGGGCAGGGGTATTTCTGAGCCTACCAAATGATAGAAAAATAACACTGTCAGTGGCAACTGGAAAATTCTAAAGCAATTTCAGAGCGGAGGCAGAGGCACTGAAGGCTGCAGCAGAAGCAATGCTCACAGGCGAAAGAAATGAAAGCCAGATAGTCCTGTTCACAGATGCCCTGGCTGTGGTCACATCACTGAAAAGCCAGAAAAATACTGAACTAAATGATTTAAGAGCAGAACTCTGTCAACCATGCCAGCATTCCGCACCAAAAAGAGTAGTGGTACAGTGGGTTCCATACCACTGTAACATCCAAGGCAACGAGGAGGCAGACAGACTGGCAAAAGAAGGTGCAAGACTACCACAACCAGATTCTAGTGTGACCTACAAAGAGTCCAAAAGGCTTATTAGGGCCAGATACATGACCAAATGGGAAACAACACACTGGCTACACAAAAAATGATGCCTACTACCAGCTGAACAGAAGAGAGCAGGTCGTGGTCTTCAGACTCCGCACAGGGGATCAAGATGCTGAGCAGCGCATGAGCTGCAGTGGTCAGCGACCCATAGCTGACTGCTAGCGTCAGGGCCTGCGAACCAGAGCTGCCAAGAGCCTTCTACACCTCCATGTGGTGTTCCTGAAAAACAGGCTGCAGCAGGGCAGACTGGCTAAGGAGAAGGGATTGAAGAGGGAATGCTAACCCGGTACTTAAATATTGGTTGCTGAAGTCGGATGTGTTGGACCGAAAGGTGCAAATATTGCAGTCAAGCTGTAAACTACAACACAACGCATTCCGTTTTCTGGACTACATTCTGCTACTAACCATTTCAGGGTTTGGTAGTGGGAGATTGAGAACGAACGAAGAAGAAGAAGAAGACTCCGCACAGGCCACAACAGACTGAGGTACTGTCTATTCAATAAATTGAAGATAGGTGGTACTGACGAATGCTCATGTGGCACAGGGAAAATGATCGCCGAACATCTGCTGCAGAGAAAGCACATGTGGCCATCACCAGTGGCAACACTAGACAAGCTCTATGACAGTGTCGACAGCCTCAGGATCACAGCTGCTTTCTTCGAATAAATTCAAGTTGATGCCTGACAGCGTCCGAAGAAGAAGAAGTTACATCAGAAATAAGACTTACATTCAGTAACTGTATTAACCAGCTTTGCTCTAATGATTATGTAAGTATTGAACTGTTAATACCTGTTCTCAATCAATAGCTTAGATTATGTTAAAAGGGTATAATTTAATAAAATGTTGAATACCATGGCGAGCCACGAAGAAAACAATTGCTTTCTTATACAACTGAATGTTTCGTCTGCCTTCTCGTCTCCCACGATCACACAGTGTGCTTGAATCCACTGTAGGATTAGATCTGTTTTTTTGTGTGACTGCATCCCGATGTTATATTGTATTTTACTATTTATTTATTGTATATTGTAGTTTATCTTGTTTTGGGCTTGAAATGGCTTGGAGTACGCTCATGGAGTCTATTAGAATGACCTCTTTCCCTGTATTTCTGTTTTGGATTATACAAATCTCACACATGACTGATTTTACCTTAGTGTTGAAGAGACTGACATTATTTCCATATTGCAACACCAGAGTTAAAATAAATCTAGATTTGTCAATCGTGGCATTAACATCTTGGTTTGTTGCTCCCTTTTAGTCAATGTTACAATTCAAATAGATCAAACCAAGCACTTCTTCAGGTTCCTGGCCATCACGCTTTATGATATATTTCTGAATATTATTTATTCTCATTGTCTGTGTTTTGTTTACATTGATCTGGAATCTGGTCACATCGACTCTTAGCCTGTCTGTCTTTCCCTCCCTGTACATCTGGCTATTTATACGACGACCTACATTATATATATATATATATATATATATATATATATATATATATATATATATATATATATATATATATATATTTGTATATATATATATCAGGTCAGGTTTTCCCGTAACCGGTGAGGTCATTGGAGTACACATGAAGACATCTTCATAACGCCACGCCACCATTCTCTGTCAGATGCCGCTGCCTGTGACTCTTCTTGTCGGAGATTGGTCCATTCTTTGATGTCATCCTCCGATTTCTTTTTGGGACGGCCTCTGCCATGCACCTTTCCTTGGTGGATTGTATTTGCAAGACCATTTGATCTCGATATGTGACCGTACCAAGCGAGTTTCCTTCTTTTGACAGTTGCCAAGAGGTCTTCAAAAGGCCCTAATTGCTGTTGTAATACTATCTCGTATTTCCTCATTTGTAACTCGGTCTTTGTACGGGGCGTTTAAAAGTCTTAGGAAACATCTCATCTCCAAGGCCTGTATCCTTCGTTGAAGGTCAGCTGTAACTGTCCATGTCTCACAAGCATAGATGACTATTGACAGGACCAGTGTACGCATTAATCTTATTTTTGTGCATAGTGCTAGCCGTTTATCTTGCCAGATTTTGTTAAGCCGTGCAAGCACCGCTATTGTCTGTGCTATTCTGGCCAACACCTCATATTTTGATCCTTCATCACACACACATACACACACACACACACCCACACACACACACACACACACACACACATATATATATATATACTTTTATAAACAGATCTGCTGTTTTTTAAAGATTAAAATTCTGGTTATACGCGGTTTTTTAAAATTTGCGCGATACTGGTATCACAAAACCCACGGGTAAAATGCGATTCTAATGTAATTTTGAAAACTGGCATTTCCGTAATGGCTTAAATATGAGGGGGGTAGGGAAATAACATACATGGGTGGGGAGGCAAGGCAAGATAGGTAGTTGGACACATATTGATAGGGTAAACCTTTGGTGGCTTTTGTGGAATACAGCTTTCCACCACGGTGAGTGTTTATTAAGTGCAATAATGTCCACTCACGATGTGATCCAGCACTGAAATACCTGGCACGTTTGCACAACGTGTCTGATTCACTTTATCCAGGTAGTCACCGCAAGCTGGGAAATTCCTGCACTGGTGTACGATGCAACTGAAATGTATAGTACACAAACATCTGAATTAGACAAAGACCATGGACTTTCGTTGATAGAAGCTGATGATTGGGTGATATTTTATATTTTTTTATAGAAATATATTTCAGTGAATAAGAAAGTCCTTAAGGTTTAACTATGGACATCAATAAAAAAGAATTATATTTACATGTTAAATAGCAAGTTAGATTAGTAGCTTATTTGATGGAGTTTCCAAATACGCACTTTAATAAAAAGGGTAAGTTTCAAAATTATTCATCAGTTTGAGGTGCGTCTTCTACATTAAAATTAGGAAACCGTTAAAGTTAAATTGAAGAAATTTTTTCCGTTAACCTTAGAATGGCCTTTCCGTTAAACTTATATTTCATTCCGTTTAATTTAGAAAATCTTTCTCTTTACATTTAGGAAATCCTTCCCGTTAAATTTAGAACATCATTTCCGTTAAACTTGTGAAATCATTTCTGTTAATTTTACGAATTCTATTCATTCTAAAGTTAGGAAATCCTTTCAGAGAAACTTAGAAAATTCTTTAGGTAAAATTTAGGGAATTTTTTTCGTTAGACTATAGCAAGTCTTTCAGTTAAATTATAGGTAAACCTACACCACAGTAATCATCAGTACAGACTGATAAAGGTGGCCATGTTTCAACACAACTTCTTGCCAGCATTGATGTCTATCATTGTCACCGTTCTGGCCGCCCTTTACTTTAATAATGTTATTTACGTTGTAATCGATGAATCACATAGATAAAGACTGCAGAAGCCGTGCTCTGTTTTGTCAAGAGTCGACATCAACGCACTCATGGATAACCTACAGGCGATCAGTCTTCCTAAGCAAATGTGAAGAATGTGAATACTGATGGTTGCACTAGCCCGCTGGTTGTAAATACTTAGTTCTCAAAATTGTATCTCTGCTAGTGTCACGACTGATTTACACATTCTGCAGTATGAGAGTTGCCAGTAAATTAATTGAGGTCTCATCACATAACAGAGAGTCATTGATTGAGGTCTTAACATCTAAAAGTGGGTCATTGATAAAGGTATCATCCTTCAAAAGTGGGTCATTGATTGAGGTCTGAACATATGCGTGGTAGCTTCAAATAGTTCCAGGAATAGTCGACTCATGTTTGAATGCAAGAATATATTAGGAAGAATAAATATTTATAAGTTGATAGTGACCTTGAACAGATTACACGGCAGACGGTGACCTTCAAATATACTCTCGAACAGAAGCTACATAATTTCGTTTGCGTGTTGTACTCGTTGCATCGTCGGAGTTGAAAATGTCCTTGATTGAATAACATACAAATGCGAAATTCTGTGATTTGCTTGAGAATTCCCTATCAGAGCCACAAACATTGCTTAATAAAGCATATCTTGATACTGCAATGAAGAAATCGCAAGTATTTGAGTGGCACAAGCGATTCCGTGAAGGTCGTGTTAGTGTCGATGATGATGAACGTAGTAGACGACAGTCAACCTCGATCAACAATAAAAAGACTGAGTGTGTTCTAATAGTTGTGTATGCTGACGGAAGAATTAGTGTCGAGAAATTAGTTTCAGAAGTTGGAATATCATTTGGAAGTTGCTCCAGTATTATTCGCAATTAACTGCACATGCACCGTGTTTGTCAACACATGTTTCCCAAAATGTTATCTCCTAAACAGAAAGAAGAAACAGAATTGAACCTGGCAGGAGACCTAATCACAATGGCTGACCAAGATAGCAGTTTTCTCAAGAACATAATCACAGGAGATGAGACCTGATGTTTTCTGTTTGATTCTCACACAAAACGTCAGTCCTCTGAATGGAAATCTCCCACATCTATCCCTACTGACGAAGCAGTCCTTCGCAAAACTTGGATTACCTTGGAACATCCTCCATATTCTCCCGACCTGGCATCGGCTGATTTTTGTTGTTCCTTCGACTGAAATCCGCACTGAAAGGACAGCGATTCAAGGATGCCGAGGACGTTATCACCAATGCGACAAGACAGCTGAGAGTGGTGTCAAAGAATGGGTTCCACAAATGTTTCAAGCAGCTGTGTGCAGGTTGGCAAAAGTGTGTAGTTGCCGAAGGGAACTACTTTGAAGGAAAGGTAGTGTAGATAATTCGATTGTAACTTATTTCTGTACAATCCACTAGTTCCTGGAACTTTTTGAAGCCACCTCGTAAAAGTGGGTCATTGATTGAGGTCTCAACATACAAGAGTAGGTCATTGATTGAGGTTTCAACGTACAAAGTTAGTCATTGATTGAGGTCTCAGCATACAAGAGTTGGTCATTGATTGAGGTCTCAACGTACAAGAGTTGGTCATTGATTGAGGTCTCAACATACAAGAGTTGGTCATTGATTGAGGTTTCAACGTACAAAGTTAGTCATTGATTGAGGTCTCAACATACAAGAGTTGGTCATTGATTGAGGTTTCAACGTACAAAGTTAGTCATTGATTGAGGTCTCAACATACAAGAGTTGGTCATTGATTGAGGTTTCAACGTACAAAGTTAGTCATTGATTGAGGTCTCAACATTTAAGAGTTGGTCATTGATTGAGGTTTCAACGTACAAAGTTAGTCATTGATTGAGGTCTCAACATACAAGAGTTGGTCATTGATTGAGGTTTCAACGTACAAAGTTAGTCATTGATTGAGGTCTCAACATACAAGAGTTGGTCATTGATTGAGGTTTCAACGTACAAAGTTAGTCATTGATTGAGGTCTCAACATACAAGAGTTGGTCATTGATTGAGGTCTCAACATTTAAGAGTTGGTCATTGATTGAGGTTTCAACGTACAAAGTGGGTCATTGATTGAGGTTTCAACGTACAAAGTGGGTCATTGATTGAGGTCGCAACATCAAAGAGTTAGTCATTGAGCAGCCTCAGAATGTTCCCCTTTTCCACACCCAAAGTCCTCACCATTAGTGCCTTTGAAGCGAGGGCGTTACTTCGTTCATTGACATGACCTGGCCGAATGATAGAAGTATGGAATCAATCGGTGGAATAAATAAGAAAAGAGCGCATAACGTCCTACAGGTGGGGGGGGGGGGGGGGGGGGGGGAGTGAGTAGAGGTTAGGCTAGAGCTAAAATAAGAAATACATTTATACATTTTTTTACCAGAACCTCTACAGGCCTGGCTCCAGGAGATCCTTCACAACTAGGTTGATAATAGTGTCTGATACTACTAGTTTGATAATAGTGTCTGATACTACTAGTTTGATAATAGTGTCTGATACTACTAGGTTGATAATAGTGTCTGATACTACCAGTTTGATAACAGTGTCTGATACTACTAGTTTGATAATAGTGTCTGATACTACTAGGTTGATAATAGTGTCTGATACTACTAGTTTGATAACAGTGTCTGATACTACTAGGTTGATAATAGTGTCTGATACTACTAGTTTGACTCGCTATGACTCACAACCGGGTGTCCATAGTGAGGCTTAATGGAATTTCGTGTCGGCGACAGTATAGACAGAACTAATTAAGACCTCAAAAAATGGAAATCGGTTGAGATTATATGTTGCAGCTCTGTGCTACAACGCGAACTATTAGGCTATATATATTGATATATTAAACTATTAAGCCAGATTATGACTAATGTCTAATAAATGTGCCAAGGACATTTCAATGACCTGGCTGTTTTCCAGGTAAAAATACAGCTTGTTTGGTCAAAGTCACAGAGTAGAAAGAATAAGCTGATTCTGGTTACCAGCATCATATTGACCATTTGCTGTTTGAAAACTGTTGAACGTTCCTCATTGCGTATCTCAAGCCTCATAGCTCGAACACATTTTAAATCGTGCCAGGTTGCACTGTTCACTTCTATTATTATTATCATCAGATACATGTTGTCTTGTTATTCCACTGTTATTATTTCTCGCTGCCTTGCGGGATATCTGTTTATGGGAAAGGCTTCGGGAGCAAACCCCGAGGAAAATTCTGCATCATGTGGTATCTCCAGTCATTTCGATAATTTCTTGCTACTGGCCAAAAGTAGCTTAGGAGTGAAATCGACAAAAGGCGCAGTTCTTCCCCACTTCAATCCAAATCAACGTGCAAGTCATCCATTTCAGCGGACACAGCAAGAGAAAAGACTGTCCACGCGGCTGAACACAGAGAGAGTGGTCTTCATGACATGTGATGGACTAACATAATTATTTCTCGTTCATTCCCTTGGGTCTTATCTGTTTCCTGTTTGTTCTATGTCGACTGTGATACTCTAATGCATTATAAACGATTGTACGAGGTAAGTACATTACTCCTGTCGTTTAGATTACTTAGTTTTTTGTATATATTTTTGGTTTTCCTTTGTCCCTAACGAAGGTCTTTCCATCGTAACGTAAGTCTTGTTTTGTATGTAAGTCAACCCCGATCTAGGGAAGGAAGACTAACATCTGGTCAGGCAAAACATACTGATCAGACATGTTAGTCAGAGGTCAGGTAAAATATATTGACCAGACATGTCAGTGAGAGGTCAGGTAAAATATACTGGCTAAGACCCTCACCTCGGCTTCCTCGCAGTCCTCCCCGGAAACGAGCTGTTTTCATGACAGCCTGGCTAACGAGGTGACGGATCCACGCGATCCCCGTAATAGTGAGAGACGCAAATGAAGACAAACATAGCACAACATCATTGAGGATCCGGTCCACTTTCATCAGCACGCTCGGGATGTGAGGAAAGCTACTGCAACCCGTCAATTAACGTCCTTTTCAGGCGCACATACGAGTAAACTTACTCATTGTGGGCATTCGCAAACAACAACAACATCAACAACAACAACAACAACAACAACAACAGCAACAACAACAACAACGCCGATCTGACTTAATCTTGGTTATCTTATCCCCGACATTGTTTTTCTTTCTAATTTCCTTAAACTGATCTCCATGCTCTTCAACACATAATCTGGGAGGCAGATTGGGAGATCGTTCGCTTCTTACATCAAAGCTAGCGTCTTATCGACACGCTACTGTAAATGAATAGGTCCATGATGGTTTATTGCATGGGAAGAAAACGCAGCTTAAAAACTGAGTAGTCCAAATATAATTTTGAACATTTCATCTCCGCCAGCAGTGCCTGCTGCTAGACTACCATTACTTACTCCTCGAGAAGAAGAAGAAGGGAGTTCGAATCCTTGTCATCGTTCATGCATCGCACGAAACGAGGCTCGTCTAACATCCAGAAACATTCCTGGGCTGTTCGTATTAGGCCTTCCCCGTCACATAGATAAAAGTACCGAATAATTCGAGGACATTCTTCTGGTCTATCGGGGCTGTCAAGAAAGGAAGATCATTGGATACTATATTAGAACATACAGAATGGAAGATCATTGGATACTATATTAGAACATACAGAATGGAAGATCATTGGATACTATATTAGAACATACATATTGACAAGCTTACATTTGATACGTCATTTTTAGAGCATACAGTTTGACAAACTTAAATTTGATGTGTCTCTATTAGAGCATACAGCTTGACAAACTTAAATTTGATGTGTCTCTATTAGAGCATACAGCTTGACAAACTTACATTTGATGTCTCTCTGTTAGAGCATACAGTTTGACAAACTTAAATTTGATGTGTCTCTATTAGAGCATACAGCATGACAGACTTAAATTTGATGTGTCTCTATTAGAGCATACAGCTTGACAAACTTACATTTGATGTCTCTCTGTTAGAGCATACAGTTTGACAAACTTAAATTTGATGTGTCTCTGTTAGGGCATACAGCATGACAAACTTAAATTTGATGTGTCTCTGTTAGGGCATACAGCATGACAAACTTAAATTTGATGTGTCTCTATTAGAGCATACAGCTTGACAAACTTACATTTGATGTCTCTCTGTTAGAGCATACAGTTTGACAAACTTAAATTTGATGTGTCTCTGTTAGAGCATACAGCTTGACAAACTTACATTTGATGTCTCTCTGTTAGAGCATACAGTTTGACAAACTTAAATTTGATGTGTCTCTGTTAGAGCATACAGTTTGACAAACTTAAATTTGATGTGTCTCTGTTAGAGCATACAGCATGACAAACTTAAATTTGATGTGTCTCTATTAGAGCATACAGCATGACAAACTTAAATTTGATGTGTCTCTGTTAGAGCATACAGCTTGACAAACTTACATTTGATGTGTCTCTATTAGAGCATACAGCTTGACAAACTTACATTTGATGTGTCTCTGTTAGAGCATACAGCTTGACAAACTTACATTTGATGTGTCTCTATTAGAGCATACAGCTTGACAAACTTACATTTGATGTGTCTCTGTTAGAGCATACAGCTTGACAAACTTAAATTTGATGTGTCTCTGTTAGAGCATACAGCTTGACAAACTTACATTTGATGTGTCTCTGTTAGAGCATACAGCTTGACAAACTTACATTTGATGTGTCTCTGTTAGAGCATACAGCTTGACAAACTTACATTTGATGTGTCTCTGTTAGAGCATACAGCTTGACAAACTTACATTTGATGTGTCTCTGTTAGAGCATACAGCTTGACAAACTTACATTTGATGTGTCTCTGTTAGAGCATACAGCTTGACAAACTTACATTTGATGTGTCTCTGTTAGAGCATACAGCTTGACAAACTTACATTTGATGTGTCTCTGTTAGAGCATACAGCTTGACAAACTTACATTTGATGTGTCTCTGTTAGAGCATACAGCTTGACAAACTTACATTTGATGTGTCTCTGTTAGAGCATACAGCTTGACAAACTTACATTTGATGTGTCTCTGTTAGAGCATACAGCTTGACAAACTTACATTTGATGTGTCTCTGTTAGAGCATACAGCTTGACAAACTTACATTTGATGTGTCTCTGTTAGAGCATACAGCTTGACAAACTTACATTTGATGTGTCTCTGTTAGAGCATACAGCTTGACAAACTTACATTTGATGTGTCTCTGTTAGAGCATACAGCTTGACAAACTTACATTTGATGTGTCTCTGTTAGAGCATACAGCTTGACAAACTTACATTTGATGTGTCTCTGTTAGAGCATACAGCTTGACAAACTTACATTTGATGTGTCTCTGTTAGAGCATACAGCTTGACAAACTTACATTTGATGTGTCTCTGTTAGAGCATACAGCTTGACAAACTTACATTTGATGTGTCTCTGTTAGAGCATACAGCTTGACAAACTTACATTTGATGTGTCTCTGTTAGAGCATACAGCTTGACAAACTTACATTTGATGTGTCTCTGTTAGAGCATACAGCTTGACAAACTTACATTTGATGTGTCTCTGTTAGAGCATACAGCTTGACAAACTTACATTTGATGTGTCTCTGTTAGAGCATACAGCTTGACAAACTTACATTTGATGTGTCTCTGTTAGAGCATACAGCTTGACAAACTTACATTTGATGTGTCTCTGTTAGAGCATACAGCTTGACAAACTTACATTTGATGTGTCTCTGTTAGAGCATACAGCTTGACAAACTTACATTTGATGTGTCTCTGTTAGAGCATACAGCTTGACAAACTTACATTTGATGTGTCTCTGTTAGAGCATACAGCTTGACAAACTTACATTTGATGTGTCTCTGTTAGAGCATACAGCTTGACAAACTTACATTTGATGTGTCTCTGTTAGAGCATACAGCTTGACAAACTTACATTTGATGTGTCTCTGTTAGAGCATACAGCTTGACAAACTTACATTTGATGTGTCTCTGTTAGAGCATACAGCTTGACAAACTTACATTTGATGTGTCTCTGTTAGAGCATACAGCATGACAAACTTAAATTTGATGTGTCTCTGTTAGAGCATACAGCATGACAGACTTAAATTTCTACCGGTTAGCGGTGATGCTTACAATCCTAACTATTTTGCGTTCTGATCTACGAGGCGTGTTCAAATGAAACCGGGCCAAACTGCAACAAGTGTACATACGCACGATGCACATGATAACGTTATTATTGGTGGAAACACCACATACCAACCGTCAGTTTTGCAAAATGTCATCATCCTCCTAGTTTTTTTCCGCAGATCATTGAAAACATGACGGGTATGATACGGAGTCCGTTCAGAGTTGAACAGCGAGCGGTGATTCTGTTTCTAACAGTTGACACTCATCGCAGAATGCAGGCAGTGTATGGTGACAAAAGTGTGTCAAAGACAACAGGGAAGAAATGGACAACAATGTTTAAAGAAGGACGTGATTTAACGAGAGTGACTCAGATTCCGCACTGAAACAAATAAAGAACGAAACCTACGTTACGACTAAAAGGTATTCTTAGGGGCAATGGACAATATACATCAGAACACCTAACACATACGGATGATATATGAAATTTATATAACATATTACGTATTATTTGTTTAAAGGAAGGGACATGGCGGTAAACAAAGATATGAGTATATTTAGATAAATAAAAGATTCACTTAAAGCTCATTATATTAAACAATGGAAGTGGCAGAGGGATTCCATTTGTGTTATATATGACTTTGCTATGGATTCCAAAGGAACAGTGAATGAGAGGCAGATGTAAGTCAATTTCACCGAAAGAGAAATCATGAACCAGACCTAGGGCACTGTATAAAGAATGGCAGTAGACCAGAGAAAGTGTAGAAAGCTTGGTGCTGCCATTAAAGAGCCCACACTATGTGATAGTCACTGGTCGCTTTGCGAGTTAATACTTAAGGATCTAACAATAAGAAAAAGATATGGAGCCAGTCCTGTCATTTAGAAGCGAATCAAGGATAATCAGTAAATCAACATGAGAATCACCGGAAGCAGCAGCTGAAGTTTGGCAGAAGAATGTTAGGAACCGACGGAACACTAATGAGACTGCTGAGGGATATCCATGTTGAGGGGCAATCAAGCTGAGTGATGCCAATACTGAGTGATGCCCGTACTGAGGAATGCCCAGACTGAGTGATGCCCGTACTGAGGAATGCCCGTACTGAGTGATGCCCGTACTGAGTGATGCCCGTACTGAGGAATGCCCATACTGAGTGATGCCCGTACTGAGGAATGCCCGTACTGAGTGATGCCCACACTGAGTGATGCCCATACTGAGGAATGCCCATACTGAGGAATGCCCGTACTGAGGAATGCCCATACTGAGGAATGCCCATACTGAGTGATGCCCGTACTGAGTAATGCCCATACTGAATGATGCCCATATTGAGTGATGCCCATACTGAGTGGTGCCCATACTGGGGACTATTCATAATAAGATATGCCTATTATAAGGGATGCCCAAACCAAGGGACAATCAAGCTGAGGAATGCCCATGCAGAGGGGTGTGTATGCAGAGGGATGTGTATGCAGAGGGATGTGTATGCAGAGATATGTGTATGTAGAGGGATGTCCCAGCAGAGGGATGTGTATGCAGAGGGATGTCCCAGCAGAGGATTGTGTAGGCAGAGGGATGTCCCAGCAGAGGGATGTGTAGGCAGAGGGATGTGTATGCAGAGGGATGTCTCAGCAGAGGGATGTGTATGCAGAGGGATGTCTCAGCAGAGGGATGTGTATGCAGAGGGATGTGTATGCAGAGGGATGTCCCAGCAGAGCGATGTGTAGGCAGAGGGATGTGTATGCAGAGGGATGTCTCAGCAGAGGTATGTGTATTCAGAGGGATGTGTATGCAGATGGATGTGTATGCAGAGGGATGTGTATGCAGAGGGATGTGTATGTAGAGGGATGTCCCAGCAGATGGATGTGTGGGCAGAGGGATGTGTATGCAGAGGGATGTCCCTGCAGAGGGATGTCCCAGTAGATGGATGTTTATGTAGAGGGATGTCCCAGCAGAGGGATGTGTATGTAGAGGGATGTCCCAACAGAGGGATGTGTATGCAGAGGGATGTCCCAGCAGAGAGATGTGTATGTAGAGGGATGTGTATGCAGAGGGATGTCCCAGCAGAGGGATGTGTATGCAGAGGAATGTGTATGCAGAAGGATGTGTATGCAGAGGGATGTGTATGCAGAGGGATGTGTATGCAGAGGGATGTCCCAGCAGAGGGATGTGTATGCAGAGGGATGTCCCAGCAGAGGGATGTGTATGCAGAGGGATGTGTATGCAGAAGGATGTGTATGCAGAGGGATGTCCCAGCAGAGGGATGTCCATGTAGAAGGGCAACTTCTTATATGCATCAAAGAAAGATCTTGTTTGTTATGTATGTATATGTAGCTCTCAAGTGCAACCCAAGACCTCTTAATGGAAATAAAAGCACGTGAACACTGCACCCTCAGGTATATTGTTAAAAGTGACTAAAGAGAGTTGTACATGATGCCAGCGACCATATCGTGGAAAACAGATTACCAGAGAAGCAACCACAGCAAAATCAGGGACAGTGCTTCTGTGCAGTCCTACTTGAAAAGGCCAATTGCAGTGGCATGAGTGAATACAAACAAGAAGAAGATGGGTAGATTGAGAAGCATGTTGGGGAACGATTTTGATATTGGTCATGTTATCCCAAACACGAGTCACATCCAAACAGGTCACTCACAAATCTGTTCTCACCAATACGAGTCACATCCAAACAGGTCACTCACATATCTGTTCTCACCAATACGAGTCACATCCAAACAGGTCACTCACAAATCTGTTCTCACCAACATGAGTCACATCCAAACAGGTCACTCACAAATCTGTTCTCACCAACACGAGTCACATCCAAACAGGTCACTCACAAATATGTTCTCACCAACACGAGTCACATCCAAACAGGTCACTCACAAGTCTGTTCTCACCAACACGAGTCATAGACATCCAAACAGGTCACTCACAAATCTGTTCTCACCAACACGAGTCATAGACATCCAAACAGGTCACTCACAAATCTGTTCTCACCAACACGAGTTATAGACATCCAAACAAGTCGTCTACAAATCTGTTCTCACCAACACGAGTCATAGACAACCAAACAAGTCACTCACAAATATGTTCTCACCAACACGAGTCAAAGACAACCAAACAAGTCACTCACACATATGTTCTCACCAACACGAGTCAAAGACAACCAAACAAGTCACTCACACATATGTTCTCACCAACACGAGTCATAGACAACCAAACAGGTCACTCACAAATCTGTTCTCACCAACACGAGTTATAGACATCCAAACAAGTCGTCTACAAATCTGTTCTCACCAACACGAGTCATAGACAACCAAACAAGTCACTCACAAATATGTTCTCACCAACACGAGTCATAGACAACCAAACAAGTCGTCCACAAATCTGTTCTCACCAACACGAGTCATAGACAACCAAACAGGTCACTCACAAATCTGTTCTCACCAACACGAGTCATAGACAACCAAACAAGTCGTCTACAAATCTGTTCTCACCAACACGAGTCATAGACAACCAAACAAGTCACCCACAAATCTGTTCTCACCAACACGAGTCATAGACAACCAAACAAGTCACTCACAAATATGTTCTCACCAACACGAGTCATAGACAACCAAACAAGTCGTCCACAAATCTGTTCTTTCCAACACGAGTCATAGACATCCAAACAGGTCACTCACAAATCTGTTCTCACCAACACGAGTCATATTTTCACATCCAAACAAGTCACTCACAAACCTGTTCTCACCAACACGAGTCAAAGACAACCAAACAAGTCGCAAATTTAAAAATGAGTGTGACCAGCATTGTCGTATTTATTTAGGGGACTCAGTGGTCTCGAGTTAAGGTGTCCGCCATTTGTCAATATATGAGACCGCTATTTTTCCCCCGTGTATCTTCAGGTAATAATTCCCCAGATCTCTGGGTAGTGAGATCGGACTCCCGTGTTCAGTGTCGAAATCGAATAGAGTAGGCTTAACGTCCGGACAAAATTCAAGTTAGAAATCTACCCAAGTTATTTGTACCTTTCCCCATGTGGTTTGTTAAGAACATCTATAGATGCCGCCTAACTAGCTGCGGGTCACCTTAATTCTAGTAATTGAGTCTATTAAGATGAACTCGCACATCGGTTAAATGACCCTCCAAGAAACTGTTTGTATACAGACTCTGTAGTCTTCTAAACCAGGTTAAAGACCTTAAGTTAAGTTAGATATGGAGAAGAAATGTGGCCAATGAACAATCGATTGGCGAAGAAAATTGATGACTTTGAAATATATATATATAAGAATGGAATATTTTTCACCGAAAGAAAATAAAACAAATAATGAAGTGGGAAAATTAGGTGGCAAAGGGAATTGAAGAACGAAATCAGCGATATTTTGGTTTCACTAAAAGATATAAAACCTTGCTGAAAACAATTTTGGAAGGAAACGAGTCAGATGTAAACAGTGAGATAAGTGGGAGGGTAGCATTAAACAATAGATAAGGAACAGCCTGGTAGATTGTACAATCAAGGCAAGAAACAGAGGACTTTAGAGAAAGACTTTGCCATGGGGAGATTGTATCTAAACTGAACAGCAGGTCTGCTCGTGGAGTTCGCACAACTGAACTGAACTACATGTAAATGTCACATGGATTGAACAGAACAGCAGACTTGTCACGTAGAGATGGCATCTAAACTCCACCGAATAGCAAGCCTGTAACTCGGAGATGACACTTGGAATGAATTGAGCATCAATCCCATCACGTGAAGATGGCGCTTGGCCTGTCCTGACCTTGGAACCATGTGGACATGAGATAAAAACATCGAAAAGGACATTTTTTTCTATCGAAGGTCAAATTTAAACCTAGCTTCTACATTTCATGGCTACTGCAGGGATAAGCGATATTCATACCTGAACCCAATAAATCTTCCAAATGGATCTCTAAAAGGAAGATGAGTACCGTGATGATAACTGATTGCTCTCATTTCTTCCTCAAACGTTTCTAATCGAATGTGTACTCTTGGTTAAACTTTCTCTCATTTCTTCCTGTAACATTTCTAATCGTATGTGTACGCTTGGTTAAACTTTCTCTCATTTCTCCCTCTGTTACTAATCGTATGTGTACACTTGATTAAACTGTCTCTCGTTTCTTCCTCTAACGTTTCTAATCGTATGTGTACGCTTGGTTAAACTTTCTATCATTTCTTCCTCTTACGTATGTCAGATTATATGTACTATTGGTTAAACTTTCTCTTATTTCTTCCTTTAATATTTGTAATATTATGTGTACTTTTTGGTTAAACTTTCTATAATTTTTACCTCTTACTTTTGTAAGACGAAGGCCAGTAGTTGGGCCATGACTTTAATATAAGTTGACTAATCTATTTGCACTGCAAATTTGCCATTTTCTTTACAGAGGCACACACCATTTGTGTGTATGTACCGGAGCATATAATTCCTTCTGCTTATATTTTTATCCGAGGGATGCATTTTGCTGACTTCTTTCTATGCTTCACTTCCAAATATTGTCCTAACTATGGCTCTGTAAGCTGGTAGAATAAATGTTTCTTCACTCCCAACATTGTCCTATTGCTATGTAAGCTGGCAGAATAAGTGTCTCTTCACTCCCAAACATTGTCCTAACTATTGCTCTGTAAGCTGGTATAATAAATGTCTCTTCACTCCCAAACATTGTCCTAACTATTGCTCTGTAAGCTGGTAGAATATATGTCTCTTTAATTTTAATTTCCATGTTAGAGCCCATTATTAAGAACAGTATAGCACTGCACTTGGACAAGTTTCATTTAATAACAAATAGCCAGTATGGGTTTATAAAAGGAAGATCGTGTTTAAACAATCTATTAGAAATCATAAAAGAGGTTACGAAAATGTTGAATGTGAAGAGCCAGTATATGTTATTTATCTAGATTTTGCAAAGGCTTTTGATAGAGTACCTAATCAGAGATTGTTTCGGAAATTGAAATCATATGGTATATGTGGAAGAGTTGCCAATTGTTTGACGTGCAGAAGGCAGAGAGTAAGCATACATAAGGAGTACTCTGACTGGTGTGATGTTATAAGTGAAGTGCCTAAGGGATCGGTATTGGGACCAATTTTTGTTCTTGATGTATCTAAATGATTTGGATAATGATATCGCATCCATGATTCGAAAATTTGCGAATGACACAAAATTATGCAGCAAGGCCTCTTCTCCGGCAGAAGTAGATCTATTGAGATCAGATTTAGCTACTATTCATAAATGGTCTGTGAGCTGGCAGATGAAGTTCAATGTAGAAAAATGTACAGTCATTCACATGGGAAGATCAAATATGAAACATAATTACATGATGAGAGGGAACAATATTAGAAAGATAAAAACGAAAACGGACCTAGATGTTATAATAGATCACACGTGTAAGGTGCGCGAGCAAGTCCAGGTGACAGTGAAAATAACTAATGTAATGATTAAAAGAAACATTACGCACCAAAGCAAGGAAGTGATAGTCAAACTATATAAATTATTGGTGAGACCTAAATTGAAGTTCTATATTCAGGTGTGGAGTCCTTATCACAGAGTGGATATAGACATGATAGAAAGGATACAAAGAAGAGCTACAAAAACTATCGTGGGATTCCAGAATTATAGTTATGAGGAGAGACTTAGAAAAACTGGTCTGACGTGTCTAGAAAAGAGAAGAATTCGAGGTGACTTATTACAGGTTTATAAATGGATCAATGGAAAAGATACATTAGACTATAACAAGTATTTCAAAGTTCAAGCGACTACAAAAACTAGAGAGCATAGCTTCAAATAATTTAAAGACAGATCCAGATTGGATATTAGGAAGCATTTTTTTGTCAGTCAGAGAGTGGTGCATGCTTGAAATGCATTACTACAGGATGTGGTGGAGGCAGGGTCAATTAATGAAATCAAAAATAGATTGGATGATCAGTCATTTTAAAGTGGAATAAACTGGTTCTGTACAGATTCTGTTGAAGTTCAGTTGTTAAGAATAAATGTCGTGAATTCACTCGCAAACACTGTCCTTACTATTGCTTTGTAAGCTTGGAGAATAAATGTAGTGAATTCACTAAACACTGTCCTTACTATTGCTTTGTAAGCTTGGAGAATAAATGTCGTGAATTCACTAAACACTGTCCTTACTATTGCTTTGTAAGCTTGGAGAATAAATGTCGTGAATTCACTAAACACTGTCCTTACTATGGCTTTGTAAGCTTGTATTAGTATGAGATTTATTTTGAGCTTTGACTAACTTAGAACACGACAGACTCTGTTGAATCGCTCATTTTAACGTCTTTCAAGTTAGGTCTGAGGTTTTTTAGCGAAATGGCTATATTTCTGAGTGAAATGGTTATTTAATTTACTGAGTACCATTGCTTTTGTAGACAATCTGCCATCATAATTACAAATTATCGCGTCGGACTATCTTTATCATCAAGCCATATGATTCCAAGACCAAAATAATTGTCCAATTATAAACTGCTTTATTTTCTTGTTAGGATTGCAGTTTTACTCAGAGATGAGGCTGTTATATCTATTTCACTTGTATTTCCAGCTGTGTATTGCCAGCTGTGTATTTCCAGCTGTATATTTTCAGCTGAGTATTTCTTTTAGGGTTTACCACCACAGGGGTTATTTCTTCACTTCATTTCGATAAAAAGCAAAGGGACAAAACTCTCACGTGATAGGTGTTCTATCTAAATTATCTGTCCTTAGTCGGAAGATATGAAAATGACAGTCGATATTAAATATTAACTGTTTAAAACACTGAACGCTCAGTGAAAGTCGTTAACGTCTGTTCATAATTCAGAAGTGACTTAAAATTGTAGTCTTAAGATCACTATCGATCTGAGATATGGTCACAATATCGCAATTGATCTCAGTTATGGCCGAGAGATTATAATTGATAACGGGAATACATTTCGACAAAATTACCACACATTGTGTTCACAATAACAGGGACACTTGTGCATATTGTTGTTATTGTTATCGTTCAAAGGCACCTGTGTTGAGTTAAGTTAACTCTTAACTTAACTCTTAGCGGGTTACAGTGGCTTTTCGCATATCTCGAGGCGTACTCGAAAAGATGGACAGGGTTTCTGATAGCTGTAGTGATTTGCGAGGCTTCTCGGTAGCATCGCTACTATGGGAATCACATTGCCGATTCCAACCTCGCTGGTCAGACTACTACAAAGTCTATTGTCAGAAACACGAACGAGAACATGAGGTGGGGGGTCTTGATCAGTCTGGTTCACCTGATCCTGTTTAATCTTCGCTCCCGTTGATCAGTATGGTTCACCTGACTCTGTTTACACTTCGCTCCGTTGATCAGTCTGGTTCACCTGACTCTGTTTACACTTCGCTGCCGTTGATCAGTATGGTTCACCCGACCCTGCTTATTCTTCGTTCCCATTGATCAATCTGTTTCACCTGACCCTGTTTGCTCTTCGCTCCCATTGATCAGTCTGTTTCACCTGACCCTGCTTATTCTTCGTTCCCATTGATCAATCTGTTTCACCTGACCCTGTTTGCTCTTCGCTCCCATTGATCAGTCTGTGTCACCTGACCATGTTAACACAACGCTCTCGACGAATGTAATAACAGATTGAACAAAACCATGTCTACAAAAATAGGTGAATGGTTGTTAAATTATAATTTTTTAGTTTTTTTCTCATTTGGTGGTTGATCGCTAAAAAAGTATCGGGAGCGGGTGGCTAAGAAGTTTTTTTTAATCATCATCCTAGCTTATGTAACAGAGTTACAGGGGTACAACGAGCCAAAGCCAGAGAAGCCTTGAAAATACCGTTCGTGGTACCCAAACATTACTTGAGAACCCGGCCCGAGAGTTTGAGTTCATTGAACTAGGCATGGTCCTCAACTCTCAAACAATGCAAGTTGGGGCTGGCCGACCAAAATAGGTCGATTTCTCAAGGTTTGAACTGGAAATCCCCGTCAACAAGCGGTCAGTCAGTAGTTTGGAAAATAAGGCAGCCTTTCTTTGGGACACGCGAGTTCAAATAAAGTTTGTGGGAAATGAACTCAAGAAAGCAATGTCATGGACAAAAAGCCGGGGGTGGGAGCTTAGCATATAAGCTGGGGGGGGGGGGGGGGGGGAAGACAGAATAGAGGACAGATCAGAAACAGCAGACAAAGGGTGTCCTACCAGATAGTATAGTGAGTAGCACGTTAGTCAAGAACAAATAACTAGATAAAATTACATAACTTAGCCATTGAGTGACATTAGTAAAGTCATAGAGTTAGAAGCCACCGAAGCAGAACAACACGGAAAGGCAACGAAAGACCACACACTGTATTTGTGTGATGTTTTCTTCGAGACGTCGTCGCTAACATCTTGCTCGAGGGACCTGTCTTCATTCTCGTCAGAAAGAGACGTGTTGCTGCAATACGAAGCTGTCGTCTGTCATAGACACGAGCACAGCTGCAGACAGAGCACAGATGCAGTCACCGACTGCCTTACATTAAGACGATACAAGAGGTCCAGTAGACAGCTGCCTTACAAGAGACGACACAAGAGGTCCAGTAGACATCTGCCTTACGAGAGACGATACAAGAGGTCCAGTAGACATCCATATTTGTGTAAGCTGAGAGGACAGATAGATGAGGACTGAGAAATTGTAGATAGACATCCTTTATATCAACGCACAGAGATAGACAGTGAATAGAACAATTGCTAGATTCCGACCACGTGATGAGAACCCTGGGTAAAGTTTAGTACCAGAGTAAGACCTGTGCTACGTGCACGAACCTATAGAAGTAATCTTAGTCAGTCAGATAACCAACCTCTTGAAAGACATTATAATTCATTAATAATTGATTAACAGTATAATGTGATCAATGAGGGATAGTGAAAATGATTGATGTGCATATTGTTTTACTTGTGTGAAAAATACATGCCTTGTTTAACTTGTGTTAAAATAATTGTTGGTATTTGATTTAGAGAGTTAAGGAGTGATAGTGTTAATGAAGATTAGAATAGAGAATACGTTAACCCTGTTATATAATATATTAAATGATACCGTGACTTAGGATATAACAAATATCGTTAGGACTGCTACACTTATAGTGCACATGTTCAAACCTTCGACATGTTGAGTAGTTAAGATACATGTTTTCTTTCTGTATAAGGGGGCGGGGGGCGGAGGGGGGGGGGGGGACTTTCCTTGTACTCTAAGTGGGGACTGCAAGGACAATCGCCCTTTATTGCCCAGCTCTAATATCCCCCTTTCCCCCAGATAGCCCAGCCATAGGAATAAAGGTCGCAATAATTTATTTATTAAAAACAGAAAAAAAAGTTGATGTCATCAGCCTTTCTGTATGCATTGGCTAGGAGAATGGCGACACTACAGCTGTTGGCCTTCCCCCAGCACAAGTGGGTCACGATACCAGTAATACTCTAGCACAACGAAACTCAACGTTTTTGGGGACCCGATCTCCACAAAAACAACAAGATCCAACTTCGAATATGAAAATTCAACGGACTGACAAAACATCTGGATGATCTGGATTTCGCCGGTGGCTCGGCTCTTCGTCCACAAATATATAATAATGAAAGGAGGCTGCGGCGGCACTGAAGGTCAATATAACGAGTATACAGGCATTGACAAGTAGGTCTCAGATACGATTGTTCCCATTGGATCTATGGGAGAAAAGTATAGAATACGGTAAGCCTCTTAATTTAGCATTTATCGACAGGATAAAGCTATGGACAAGACTGACAGAAAAGAGCTCTGGGCGATGACAGAGGAGCACAGAATGGGATGCTTGTACTTAACAAAGCCATTGTTCTGTACCTAGGAACGATGATGTAAGGAGCACGGTGTCACAAAGACTTTTGCAATCCCCAACGGTATGCGACACGGATGTATGCTGTCCCTGTGGTTTCCATGGATTTCAATCGGAGCGACTAGGCCTAGCCGTCTAACTGGCTGACTAACGGGTTAATTGACTAACTAACTGACTGACTGACTAACTTACCAGCTAACTGACCGACTGACTAACTGACTGGCTGACTAACTTACTGTCTAACTTTCTAACTGACTAACTGACTGACTAACGGGTTAATTGACTGACTTACTGACCAACTAATTCACTATCTGACACTTATGAATTGACTAACTGGCTGAGTGAGTGACTACCTAAGTGACAAACTGACTATCTGACTAATGACTGACTGATTAACTGGCTGACTAACTGACTGACTAACCAACTGACTGCCTGAATGACTGTGTGGGACTGACTGACTAACTAAGTGACTGAGTGATTGACTGACTAGCTAAATAATTAATCAGCTGACTGACTGACTAACTGGTTAACTAACTAACTGACCGCAAGACCGATCGACCAATCAACCAACACTCTCCTGTCCTTTTTTCAAATAACACTGTAGATGTATACTCATAGTCGTAGTCCGTCAATAATGGCATAAGGAAATACAAACTTTTGTCACATTTTTGGAAAGTCAATGCAGAATTTTGATGAAAACAATGTTGGGGGTACATATTTAGTAACAGTTTTCAAAACACAATAATACAAGTTTTCATTATACAACTTTGAAAGAAAATAATTATCACAAGCTGAATTCAAACTTACGACTAAACATTTTAGAAAAATTACTACTACAGTGGATAGCTTTATAAATTGAGCTTTCGCTGGTCATGTAAATATATCTGAATTTACTTATTAACACCCCTTGTGGCTTTATAAAGTTAATCTAAGAAGCAGCGTACGAAGAAGAAGAATAATAATCTGAGAAGCAAATTTATAATATCAAAACATTATTATAATAACAAATGCAAAGCTCAATTAAACTCAGGATATTACATGTCTGAAAACCTCTAGAAGATGTTTAACTGATAGTGGGTAAATCATGAGTAATGCATTGCTCTCACGTTGCTTTAACAATCATGATAACAGCACTCAAAGAGAGATAATCAATAAAATACAGCAATCAACTCTACATTACATCCCTTCATAAAATAATGAAAGTCTGGCAAACAGCAAGAATCACTGGTTTAGATAAACAAGGTGAGGGAGAGACTCAATTAGAGAATCACGTGTTTAGATAAACAAGCTTAGTTAGAGACTCAATAAGAGAATCACTGGTTTAGATAAACAAGGGGAGGGAGAGACTCAATTAGAGAATCACTGGTGTAGATAAACAAGGTGAAGGTGAGACTCAATTAGAGAATCACGGGTTTAGATAAACAACGTGAGGGGGAGACTCGATTAGAGAATCACGTGTTTAGATAAACAAGGGGAGTGAGAGACTCAATTAGAGAATCAATGGTTTAGATAAACAAGGGGAGTGAGAGACTCAATTAGAGAATCACTGGTTTAGATAAACAAGGTGAGGGAAAGACTCAATTAGAGAATCACTGGTTTAGATAAACAAGGTGAGGGAGAGACACAATTAGAGAATCATGGATTTTGATAAACAAGGTGAGTGAGAGACTCAATTAGAGAATCACGTGTTTAGATAAACGAGCTTAGTTAGAGACTCAATTAGAGAATCACTGGTTTAGATAAACAAGGGGAGTGAGAGACTCAATTAGAGAATCACTGGTTTAAATAAACAAGGTGAGGGAGAGACTCAATTAGAGAATCACGTGTTTAGATAAACAAGGTGAGTGAGAGACTCAATTAGAGAATCACTGGTTTAGATAAACAAGGGGAGGGAGAGACTCAATTAGAGAATCACGGGTTTAGATAAACAAGGTGAGTGAGAGACTCAATTAGAGAATCACGGGTTTAGATAAACAAGGTGAGTGAGAGACTCAATTAGAGAATCACGGGTTTAGATAAACAAGGTGAGTGAGAGACTCAATTAGAGAATCACGGGCTTAGATAAACAAGGGGAGGGAGAGACTCAATTAGAGAATCACGGGTTTAGATAAACACACTTAGTTAGAGACTCAATTAGAGAATCACTGGATTAGATAAACAAGGTGAGTGCGAGACTCAATTAGAGAATCATTGGATTAGATAAACAAGGTGAGTGAGAGACTCAATTAGAGAATCACGGGTTTAGATAAACACACTTAGTTAGAGACTCAATTAGAGATTCACTGGATTAGATAAACAAGGTGAGTGAGAGACTCAATTAGAGAATCACGGGTTTAGATAAACACACTTAGTTAGAGACTCAATTAGAGAATCACTGGATTAGATAAACAAGGTGAGTGGGAGACTCAATTAGAGAATCACGGGTTTAGATAAACACACTTAGTTAGAGACTCAATTAGAGAATCACAGGTTTAGATAAACAAGGAACGTGAGAAACTCATACAGATAATGACTCTGGAAGTTGCTCGTGCACAGTGACCAGGGTTGTAAAAAAGCAGCCGGCGAAGCTTTCGACATTGTAAGCAATTTATCACGTGATTAGGGTTTGTCAAATTTGAACCAGAATATTATGCATAAACATTATACCATATCAGAGGTAAAGGTAATATTGACATTTTTTCTAAATCTGATATTGATCAAATGTGAGTTTACTGGGCAGTTGAAGTAAGGGATGGCTAAACACGTTGAAAGATGGCAGTGCTGCTGGTCAGGAAAGCATTCCTACAGAATTTTGTAAATAGACATTAGATCCAATGAATACAACCATTCGGTAATTATTTGCAACAATCTGAGACATCGGACATATTTCTGCATGGCGCGACGGAATTATCATATCACTGTACAAAGGGTAGGCACCACGAACAGAGTGTGGTAGCTACAGGCGTACTAAACTGCTCTTTGTCTCAGGTAAGAATTTATTCCATGTACTTCTCTCCAGGCTGCAACCTCTACTGAAGAGAAATCAATGAATGTCGCTCTATAATCGGTGTCATCATGCACTTCGCCTCGTGGTGGAAATAAACTGTGAATGTGATCTCCCCCGTCCACGTAGCGTATGCTGGCTTCAGAGCCACCTTCGGTTCTGTGGATATATCTGTTGGATGGAAGACCTCGAGATGTGCGGCAGTCACTGACACCTTGATGGGGTTAACAGAGAAGCTCAACCGTAACACCAGAGCAAGAATTCGTCCCGACTACGATCTATCTCATTCATTCTCAACATCTTCTGTCAACATAGTCTGTCAACATCTTCTGTCAACATCTTCTGTCAACATCTTCTGTCAACATCTTCTGTCAACATCTTCTGCCAACATCTTCTGTCAACATCTTCTGTCAACATCTTCTGTCAACATAGTCTGTCAACATCTATCTCAACATCTTCTGTCAACATCGTCTGTCAACATAGTCTGTCAACATCTTATCTCAACATCTTCTGTCAACATCGTCCGTCAACATCTTCTGTCGACATTTTATCTCAACATCTTCTGTCAACATCTTCTGTCATGCTAAGGATTGTATCCCTGCACATGCGGAGCCAGAAAACCAGGGAGTCTGTCGGATACTTGCGTTTGTCTGATCTCAAAAACGTAGATGACGCTCTCAAACCAATTTCAGGTCTTGACATACCTCCTGGAGAAATGGGAACAGTCAGCTTCACAGTAGGGGGGGGGGGGGGGAGGGGCCGGGTTGAATTCTCTTTTGACCTTCATGCTGGATTGACTAGAAATTGAGTTACCTTTCGAATTATTGCACGGACATTGGCGAACAGCCTAATCATTTCGATTTTCAGCTGCATAAAGTTATTTTACGTGCACAGCGTGACTTCCGAGTTGATGGTCCATCTTCGATAGGACTAGTTTACCAATCTCACTCCCATTGAGACCAAGGGATGCGTGAATCTTGCGAGATTCGAATCAGTCACCGTTTGACGCTGTCATTCGTTTCTCGAGAAGCGAAAGCCTTACGTCTCAGCTATAGCGACTCACAAAACAGAGTTTGCTAAAGGTCAAAGGTCAAAGTACGTCCATTGACCAAAGGCGTGTCGAGAATGAAGTGTTAAGAGACTTCATTGTAATAGGCCACAGCTTGTTTATGAGATGGGATGGCCGGTTCCCTTTCCTACCTGCTTTAATTTTCCTTACAGTAAACCGGGTACCCATTTACATCTGGGTCAACTATAACGAGCTGGTATCGGCAGGTGAACTCAGTACAGTCCTAATCTCCCGAAGCACCACATTTGAGTGAAAACTTGAAATACATTAATTCTTTTGGGGATCTTTCTGTTTGTTATTTTTACTTATTTCCTGCGTTTTGTTTTGAATACTGAATTGTAATACAGTGGTTTCTGCTTCCACTTTCAATCTGTCTATGTGTACATGTATGTCTAGCTGTTCTTACCCCATTGAGATCAAGTCTTCCAGGTCTCTATAATCGATATTGTTCTCATGTTTCCCAACCATCTATTAATTGTCACATTGTCCAGTTAATATCCATAACAGCGACAGTTGGAGATAGTAACCACCTCTGTCTGATCTCAGTCAGCCACATTGTCCAGTCTATATTCTTGAAGGAGACAGTTGGAGATAGTAACCATATCTGTCTGCTCTCAGTCCGCCACATTGTCCAGTCTATGTTCTTGAAGGAGACAGTTGGAGATAGTAACCACATCTGTCTGCTCTCAGTCCGCCACATTGTCCAGTCTATATTCTTGAAGGAGACAGTTGGAGATAGTAGACATGCCTGTCTGATCTCAGTCAGCCACATTGTCCAGTCTATATTCTTAAAGGAGACAGTTGGAGATAGTAACCACCTCTGTCTGATCTCAGTCAGCCACATTGTCCAGTCTATATTCTTGAAGGAGACAGTTGGAGACAGTAACCACCTCTGTCTGATCTCAGTCAGCCACATTGTCCAGTTTATATTCTTGAAGGAGACAGTTGGAGACAGTAACCACCTCTGTCTGATCTCAGTCAGCCAAATTGTCCAGTCTATATTCTTGAAGGAGACAGTTGGAGACAGTAACCACCTCTGTCTGATCTCAGTCAGCCACATTGTCCAGTCTATATTCTTGAAGGAGACAGTTGGAGACAGTAACCACCTCTGTCTGACCTCAGTCAGCCACATTGTCCAGTATATATTCCTGAGAACGATTGCGGGACATATTAAACATCACTGTCTCATCTCAGTTTGAGTTACAAATGTGTTTACAGTTCGCTTCTATAGAACATTCAGCATATGAACCTCTTCGTAGAAATCGTGTATAATTCTTTTAAATTTAGCTTAGAAATGCAATTGAAATATATTGCGAAACAAAGGCATTTGACTATCACGTGTTTTAAATAAAATACCGGGGCTTACAAGTTATAAAAAGAATGAAAACCGTTAGTTTTCGCTTGCTAAAGCTGATATTAAAGAATGTCAACAATATCTTACATGCACGTGCCGTTGTTATCAAACGCGCTAAACGAGCACATTAAAATCATTATATAATCGCTCACCTTGTGCACACTTTTGAGCAGTTTATGTCAGCCATGTCCTATATCGGTGTCGCCACCTTCAGACTATGACCATTAAGTGGATCATTTATGAACCCGTCAATGCGATATAAATAGCGAAAGTTGTAGCAGATGAGCAGAGTTAAATCGGAACATCTTATGGTTTCTGTTAGTGGTTCTTGTGTTCACTATGGATCTTATATTGAAGTGTTCTCTTACATATCCCAATGCTGGAGTCTATACTAGTGGATGTAGTAGTCTCATCTGACGACGCGAGAAGTTATTTTTGTAGATCAAAGCTACCTTTTGCACGATCTTCACTTTTGACAATGTTTCTTTGTTAACACAGCCAATGTCCCCCTCCAGAATGATCATTTTGTATGGAGTTGTTTCACATAATGAGTAAGTTTACTCTTTTGTGTGCCCTGAAAAAGACGGCAAATGGCGGGTTGCAGTAGCTTTCCTCACATCCCGAACGTGCTGATGAAGGTGCACCGGAGTCCTCCAGGCGGTTGTGCTATGCTTGGTGTGGCACACTACTATGGGGATTACGTCGATACTTCACATTGTTAGCCAGGCTGCCATGAAAACAGTCATTTCCAGGGAGGGCTGCAAGGAAGCCGAGGTGAGGCTTTTGACCAGTATATTTTGCCTGACCGGGACTAACATGTCTGATCAGCATATTTTGCCTGACCATGACTAACATGTCGGATCAGTATATTTTGCCTGACCCTGACTAACATGTCTGACCAGTAAATTTTGCCTGACCCTGACTAACATGTCTGATTAGTATTTTATGCCTGACCCCGACAAATATGTCTGAACAGCATATTTTGTCTGATTTTGACTAGCATGTCTGATCAGTATATTTTGCCTGACCCTGACGAACATGTCTGATCAGTATATTTTGCCTGACCCGGACTAACATGTTTCACCACAAGTTAGTCTTCCTCCCGTATGGAGTCTTATGTTGATTATTGTTGTTGTGGTGTCTTATCTGTTTTCGTGTAAGGTGCACGTTCAAGTTTTCCCACGACAGACGCTGTTAGTCAAGACATAATGTGTTAGACATATGTATTTAATTAGCTGCAGCTTTGTTTATGAGGTGTGCTAGTCAGTTTCCTTCACTTCTACCTTTTCCTTATCTTACCGCAAGTCATGTTTACATCTACAGCTGGGTAAACTGCAGCATACCAGTAACAGGAGTTTATGTATGTTCTTATTTGTGTCTATGGTAATTGTCCTTGTGGATACATTCTACAGTAATAATTGAATTCTTTATTCTTTCTTCTACTTCGTCGTTTGCTCTAAAATAGGCGCGTTTACCTCATAAACTTGGCGGTCTTCAGACTTCTCTCCTCGCCATTTAGTTTACCAAGAAATTGTTTTGGAATAGGATATGTCGTCACTCTATTCCTCTCCTGGATCAGGCAAATATCGAGCGAGAACATGGTCTACCGTATATTTGTTCTCTCCATGTGGCACATGTCTGTGCACTTAATATTTTATTTGTGAACGTATGATTCTTTTTATTCTACAGTGACCTGTTCATAGTCTGAATATTGTAACGATCTCTTTTTAACAAGGAGTAGTTTGCTCCTGCTATATAAGATCATGTGTCTTATCTGTGCCGTTTGTCTTTTAAGGACACTTTTATATCATTGTCAATATTTCTTGATATGTAGACGAATTGCCATTTTTGTATTCTGCTTATTCCATCTTTGGTTAGTCTATCTGTCTTCTCATTTTCACGTATGGCACAGTGTGCAGAAACCCGTCTGTCTTCTCATTTTCACGTATCACACAGTGTGCAGGACTGCTCTAGATTATGTTGTTTTTATCCTAATCTTTGTCTTGATAGTGTGCAATCAATCTTTGATGTTCTGTCTGGGTTGTTCATGTAAACCGTTTTAAAATGATCTTTCTGTCTCGGATCAAATATTGGTATTTATCAGACGTGTGTGATTCCTGCCCTCCTGTGTGGTTCAGAGACTTGGACCCTATTTAAACAGGACATATCAAGACTCGATGGACCCTTCTTAAACAGGACATATCAAGACTCGATGCCTTTCATATGGGCAAGCAACGACGCATCCTCGATATCCAGTAGTTCGATCTCGTTCGCAATGTCGAGTTGTCTGCAAAGACGAGTCTTCCCTCCATCTCGGACAATCTGGTCGGTCCGCCGCAGAATGTATGTGTTTGGTCACGTGGTTCCACTGGACCAGGAAGTCCCGGCTCACCAGACAATGTCCAAGTCAGCTAAGTGTAACAATTGTCTCCCACCGACCGGCTGGAGGCGGTGGAGGGATCGCCCCCGTTCTACATGGCTCTGGCAGATAACAGTCTCCACTTCGGCATTGCACGAGGTCTGGCTACAAGTTTCAGCAGTTGGGCATGTTAGTGGTCGATCGACGCAGCGGGCCCTAGATGTCTAGGCGTACATTATTATTATCTTGAAAAATGGTGTGTATAATTGTACCATGCCCAGTACATCAATGTTTAAGCTATTCTCCACTGAGGTTCCGTTCTAGTGACATATCCCAGTCTTTCTAAGCAGTATTCAACGACGTTCGCTCTGCCTCTCTTTGTGTTGCTTTGTGATTAACCCTTTACAGCCCATCCTAAATGATTAGATTTGGTTCTTAAGTCACGAAACTCATGAATTAGGCAGGACTGCAAAAGGTTAAGACACGAATCTAATCAGTTTGGCAGGACTGTAAAGAGTTAAGTAAGTTAGTACGCTTATATATGGTTTATTTGCCAATAAACTTATACAGGCTGTCCCCCTCGCTACACGACTCTGGTTTTCCCGTGTAACTTTTAAAACCAATCCACGCAATTTAACACAATTTGACATGGCCATTCTGTGAACCAGTGGACGACAAAGAATTAGTCCCATACTGGCTATTTTCAGCAGAACGGAGCTACATACCCTTCTTCAAATTTCAGCATGGCTGAAATTGCTTCTTTCTTTGAAGATCGAGTCATATCTAAGTGACTTTGACCACCTAGGTCGCTTGACCTTACCATATCTTTCTTCCTATTGGGCTAGCTGAAAGGGAGATACTTTCTGCAGGGGCATGATGGGGCTCACCCTGGGAGCCACTATTCCCATTCTTCTCACCTCACTCTGTTTTATTTAACTCTGTCCTACAGTCACACCCTTGCACAACTTTCACACGCACCCTCATGGTGAGGCCCTTCCATTGAACTTTGGTTGGGCTAGCTTCTGGGGGCGCACAAACCTAGCATAGGTACATACAGACGCATACATGCATCCAAGCACTGGTTTATGCGTCCTGATATCGCCCAATGGACTACGGTCTGGGGTGGAAAATGGCGCGCCTCCGCCAGTAGAAACTAGTGAGGCAAACATCTAAGCAACAACAACAAGCTGAAAGGGAAAGTATTTCTCAACAAGACAAGGAATCTCAGAAACTACAAGAAAACATTCGATGAGAAATTGAGTCTGTAACGCCTGACACGTTGGTGAATTGTTTCCGTAACATGGAGAGGCGTGTGCAGACATGCCTTGATGATAATGGTGACCACTTGCAACTTTTAATATGAGTGTCTGGGTTTCATTATATGCGTCGTGGGGAGCTAAACTCTTATTTCTTAGATACAATAGATGTAAAAAGTACTAATATAATAGTCTGTTAGTTTGGTAGGGCGGTAATATCATTGTGTGATTTTGTCGATGATTTTTGGCATTTCGACAAGCTGGGCTTTGACTCTAATTCAAAGGTGTGAACTAGCTAATAAACACTTGAACAACATTTGTGGTTTATTTTGTGTAATGATATGTGGACAGTTGACGTCCTTGTTTTATGTTTGGTGTAACGAGAGGCTGGCAACTTACGCTCCTGTTTTTTGCTTTGTGTAATGAGAGGTTGGTATCCGACGCTCCTGTACTTTGTTTTATGTAATGAGGGAATGACAACTGACGCTCCTGTTTTTTGTTTGGTTTAGTGTAATGAGGGAATGACAACTGACGCTCCTGTTTTTTGTTTGGTTTAGTGTAAGGAGAGAATGACAACTGACGCTCATGTTTTTTGTTTGGTTTAGTGCAATGAGGGAATGACAACTGACGCTCCTGTTTTTTGTTTGGTTTAGTGTAAGGAGAGAATGACAACTGACGCTCATGTTTTTTGTTTGGTTTAGTGCAATGAGGGAATGACAACTGACGCTCCTGTTTTTTGTTTGGTTTAGTGTAAGGAGAGAATGACAACTGACGCTCATGTTTTTTGTTTGGTTTAGTGCAATGAGGGAATGACAACTGACGCTCCTGTTTTTTGTTTGGTTTAGTGTAAGGAGAGAATGACAACTGACGCTCATGTTTTTTGTTTGGGTTTAGTGCAATGAGGGAATGACAACTGACGCTCATGTTTTTTGTTTGGGTTTAGTGTAAGGAGAGAATGACAACTGACGCTCATGTTTTTTGTTTGGGTTTAGTGTAAGGAGAGAATGACAACTGACGCTCATGTTTTTTGTTTGGGTTTAGTGCAATGAGGGAATGACAACTGACGCTCATGTTTTTTGTTTGGGTTTAGTGTAAGGAGAGAATGACAACTGACGCTCATGTTTATTAAACGGTTTAAGAATAGATATCTAGATTCTTCGCTGTGTTGTGTCAACTATTAACAAACACATTTCTTTAATAAAACTGATGGTCTGTTTCAGACGTCACTCGACACCCCAGTTCCTCAAATAACCACATCTATTTATATTATAAACTTGTCACTGTGTCTCCGGCTTCTCCCATCTCCAAACAGTTTATTGTTTAATTAATTTTTGAAGGAAGTGTTATAAGTCTGAACGGTCTCTTGGGACTGACAGTCCTAGAGGACACATATTAATGTTCGTTTGTTCTACCTAGACGAGTACATCACAACTGTGTTGAACATGTGATGTCAGAGTCTGTTGTTGTCAGCTTAAAATCTGAATACTGCCACAAGATCTTTTCTCGAAACGGTATAGCCTACATCTCCTTTATCTGACATTGGGTGTTCTCAGAGAATATCAGATTTTTCTTTCAGTTATTCTCTACCATGAGGTGTAGAGTTTGGCAGAGAGAATGTCATACATTTCTTTCTGCTGTCTTTTACTTGTGGTACATAGTTTGGCAGAAAGAATGCCAGCCATTTATTTAAGCTGTCTTCTACCTTGGGGTGTAGAGTTTGGCTGAGATAATTTCATCCATTTCTTTCAGCTGTCTTCTACCTTCGGGTGTAGAGTTTGGCTGAGATAATTTCTTTTATCTGTTTTCTACCTTCGGGTGTAGAGTTTGGCTGAGATAATTTCTTTTATCTGTTTTCTACCTTCGGGTGTAGAGTTTGGCTGAGATAATTTCTTTTATCTGTTTTCTACCTTCGGGTGTAGAGTTTGGCTGAGATAATTTCTTTTATCTGTTTTCTACCTTCGGGTGTAGAGATTGGCTGTGAGAGTGTCATATTTTTCTTTCAGCTGTCTTCTACCTTCGGGTGTAGAGTTTGACACAGAGAATGACACACTTTTCTTTCTGCTATTTATTACTTAGGGTGTAGAATTTGTCAAACAACGAATGGCTATTATAGAAAATCAGAGCACAACTAGGAAAACTTAAGAGATCCTCAACAACAGTGCTCTAATGGCTACCCCTCCCACTACGGAAACATAGATGCAGAATGAGCTTACGCTCAAGAAAAAGATGGCAGTAAAAAAGCACAATTTAATCATCGAGTACCATACAGAGGTATTAAGAACATCATCAGAAATCAGTATATGCACCAATGGACAGAAGACAGAAACATAAGCAGTACAACAGACTCAATTCACTAACTCAAAAGAAACAAACAAACTACCTTATTTCGCATGAGAACTGGTCACTGCAGACTACTAGAACATCTTTACTGACTAGAGATCTCACACACTGATGAATATCCATGTGGAACAGGGGGCCAGAATCCTGAACACATTCTACATGGATGACCACTCTATAGGGAAATGGGATACCAGACCTGGCCATGTGGTGCGGAGCTGAGACAAAAGCTGTGGGGCAGCCGCTCCGACCTGGTGAAGACTACAGCCTTCATCATGGCGACTGGCCTGCAGATGTAGCATGACCTAAAATCGTGAACGCAAAGAAGAAGAAAAAGAGTTTGTCATATAGAATGCACCACTTTTCTTTCAGCTCTACTCTTTCTTGTAGTGTAGAAGTTTGATAGAGAGAATGTCCGACATTTCTTTCTAGCTTTTCTTTTCCCAGAGGTGTAGAGGTTTGGTTTCAGTGTAGAGGTTTGGTTTCAGTGTAGAGGTTTGGTGGCAGTGTAGATGTTTGGTTTCAGTGTAGAGGTTTGGTGGCAGTGTAGAGGTTTGATTTCAGTGTAGAGGTTTGGTGGCAGTGTAGATGTTTGGTTTCAGTGTAGAGGTTTGGTGGCAGTGTAGAGGTTTGGTTTCAGTGTAGAGGTTTGGTGGCAGTGTAGATGATTGGTTTCAGTGTAGAGGTTTGGTTGCAGTGTAGAGGTTTGGTGGCAGTGTAGATGTTTGGTTTCAGTGTAGAGGTTTGGTTGCAGCGCAGATGTTTGGTTTCAGTGTAGAGATTTAGTTGCAGTGTAGAGGTTTGGTTTGACAGAAAGAATGTCTTTTATATCCGTTAGATCTGCACTTTGCTTTATTTTTTGTGGTCGGATGTAAAACCAAAACGGGATTGATCTGTTTTGTCTTTAGTTGGCGGAGGCGCTGCCTCCTAACAGTCGCATTAGAAACGAATAGTAACATCCGGGTTCCGATCAAACACTAATAAAGACCCCACATCAATTACTTGCACTGCACCTTTCATGGTAGCCCAGTCACCGAGGAGATGATTAAAATAGCGCCGAGCTAGCTTACAGTGGACTCCCGTATTACGCTACAGTCTGGAGGTCCCATGCCAACTTTTTCAAGAACGCCTCGTGATGTAAGAAGAACTACTGAGACCCCTTTCTAGTAGCCTCCATGTTGTCTTAGTTGCCCATCGTAAGCGATGATGGTGACATCATCAGATGGTTTTCTCTTGATGATGTAACTTGAGCTGTACTTGGATTATATAGAAGAAGAACTGCGCTGGTCATCAACCTCACTCTCTTGTCCCAAACTACTTTGGACCAGTCGCACGATATAGGTCAAGACGACTGAAGGTAATTCAGGATGCAGACACTCTGATCACACCTCTTTGAGACCGTGGGTCGCTCGACACCTGCGGGGCTCGAACCCATGCCGTTTCCGTTGATAGCTTTAAGAGACAAGTGACTTACCTCTCGACACAGCAACTTTATTCGATACACATAGTTAACGTACATGACATTCAGAAGTCCTCTTCCTGGCTGATGTGCCATATAGGTGGCTGGATTCCTATCCCAGGTCATCATACTTTTCCCGCCCATTTGGACCTATAATTCCAGACTGTGATCTTCGTTCTGGCAACATGTCTGCTGATTTTGCATGACTAAATTACAAGGACACAAAATCTAGAAATAGATAAAGGAATGGAAGAGATGTGTCACAAGGATTAGTAGAGGAAGAAGTAGAATTAGAGTTAGAAGAAGTGAAATAATTAGAAGAAAAATTCGAAAAAAAGAGGAATTGGTTGAAGGAGAAATAGAAGAAGAGTAAGTAGAATAAGTAAACTATTTAGAATAAGAGTTTGAAGAAATTAAAGCAGTTTTAGGAGAAGTAGAAAATAATTGTAGTTGAAACAGACGTAGAAGAAGAAATACAAGAAGAAGAAGAAGTAGATGAAAAAGAAGAAGAAAAAGAATTGAAGAAGTAGAAGAATAGTTACAGAAGAAGTAGAAGAATAAGTGGAAAATGTGGAAGAAAAAGGAGTAGATAAAGAAAAAAGAAAAGAAAAAAAAACAAGTCTTGATCTTGAAGACCCGATTCTCAGCGTAGCTGCGCGTCCTAACGTCGTCTCCAGTGGACCCCGTCTTGAGCCACGGAAGTCCAGTGCGTGGTAAGTGCTCCCGTAGAGGCATCTCTGATGTTGCAGCGTACAACAAGGAAGTCTGACCAACGCATTGGAAGTCTTCCCGTTGTCTCTTCTTACCTCTGGGTTACCATACTGCTGTCGCTGTGCTCCATCAACGATCGTTTCGTCGGAACATGTGACCTATCCATCTATGTTTTGCCTTGCCTGCATAGATTACCACTTCCTTCATCTGGGTCACTCTCAATTTTCCCTGCGTCTTGGCGCCGTAACACATCCCATGGAGTACAGTGGAATTGAAGATGGATGCTAGTAGGTCCTGGTCATGGTCATGGCAATCGTCCAGAAACATGTTATTAGACGAGAATGCTGTAACATCTTGTCAGTTCAGATTCCAGATTATTCTCCATTTTGAGAAGACGTCCACGATAGATGTACTCGTTGACATCCACTAATCGTACCCAGCCAAGGAAGACTGGATCACAAGTGGCGTAGCGATTGCGCAACACTTTGGTCTTCGAGTCATTCATTTCTGGTCCCGCATTGATCAAAATAGAGATTTAGAAGAATCTGAAAGCAGTTTTAGAAGAAGTACAAAAATAGTTGCAGAAGAATAAATAGAAGAAGAAGTAGAAGAAGAAATACAAGAATAAGAAGAAGAAGTAGATGAAGATGTAGAAGAAGAAGTGGAAAAAGTTGAAGACGAAATAGAAAGAGTAGATTAAGAAAAAAAGTAAAAAAAGAAATACAAGAAGAAGAAGTAGATGAAGAAGAGGGGAAAGAAGAAGAAGAAGAATCGTTGTAAAAGAAATAGGGAGAAAAGAAATAAAGAAGGAGAAAATGGAGAAGAAGTAGAAGTAGTAAAAGAAGAAGACGTATGAGATGACGAAGAAGATTCAGAAGACAAATCAGAACAAATACAATATGATGTAAAAAACAAAGATAATGAGCACACGAAGAAGAAGATATTGGCAGTTAATAACGACAACCCATTTTTGACAACAAATCCAAAGGAAAATAAACAAACACGTTGAATGGATGCTTAAGCTAATGTATTTCAATAACACGTGACCACAGACCAAAAACATGGCCGCTGTCTTTTCACTGGCGGAAGGACCCCATCATCTTGAGCTTGAAGCTGACCGGAAATGACATCAGAGGAAGGTTGGTAAGGGTTCCTACGTAGACCCGTGTCAGCGTCATCGCCGCCATGTCCATGGTTACGGTTCTGTTGTAACAGTGAGGTTAGGAATTGCAGCTCCTGCATCCTTGACCTTGGCGCTTGTCGAAAATTGTCAACGTTTTTCTGTAAATGAGAAGTGATTTAATACAATTTTTGAAAGGTAGTACATACATTATAAATACATAATTAATTAACATATTTAATTAGTCGTCCATCTTCTACAATTGTATGTTGTTGCTGTTGATATGAATCACGCAGAATTTGGACTCTTGACCTTGGACCCAATGCCATGCAATGGTAAATACATGCGTCCGTTAGTTGTTGTTATAACAACTTCGCTGGCAAAGATGGCGACGTCATGAAAATAGTCCTGCGAAATGAAATTGTATAGGACTTTAAAGTTCAGTCCTGGCACGGCATCCTCTGCCGCACTTCGGACACACATGAGAGGAATCTCTTTGAAACAGTTCGCTATCTCCGAGCCTCGGCGATGATAGTCCGTTCGTCGATCTAAGGACCAACTAGCGCGCCAGACTGAACTGTTAAATGCAAAGCGTCTCTAAGGATGTGGCACAAATGGTGAAGCTCTTCAGAGACATCTATCAGGAATCTCTGAAGCGTTTCTTCTGTATCTTTCTTCTGACGAACGTCTGCCTATCTGAACTCACAGTATTACATCTGCCTAGGTAGGTGCTAATCACGATTTTGCACATATCCCGTCCATTTTTTTCTGAACGTTCTATTAAAGCTATGAATGTTCATGGCATCTTATTTCTTGAGGAATTCATAGTTCGGTCCTTTGTTCTGCCATCAACTCCTGAGCAGCCTGTAGAGGCAGGTCGTGTGGAAACGATTGAACTATCTGGCATGTCTACTTAACACTGTCCATGTTTAGATCGTAAAAAAAAGGACCATACAAACTGAAATATGCCATTTATCTGGCCCCCAGAGGAACGTACGGGTGCCAAAGTTAGCAATGGAGTTAAACCGTAACATACTGACCAAAATTCCACCTCGTGTCCATGCCGTAGTCTTGCAAGTATGCTGTGTTACAACATCCTTGGCAACAAGGTGGGAATCGACACTTTAATCCCCAAAGGGAGACAAATGCGAAGCTTAGCCATGCACTACATCCAGGAGATTCCACAATAATTTTCTTCATTTTCTTTTTCAATATATAAGAACAGCCACTGTAACATAACATGGTTACAAGGGAAGAACATGCCACGGTCAGCTTTGATGAGCCAACAACTACCCCACGAATCAACAACATTATCTAACATAACATTACATGCGTCAGAGGCAATTTCTATTTAGTGTTCTTCTTCTTTTTCTTTTTTTCTTCCACTTCTTCTTCTTCTTCTACTTCTTCTTCTTTGTATATTTGTTCTTACTCATCATTGTTATTACTTAGGTGTGCAGAGTTTGACAGAAACTACAAACTTTTGCACAAACGATGATTGAGGAGAAATACAACGCAAAGGAATGGACACATGTGTACATAGTTGGCTGAGCAGAGGAAGTTGATTGGAACGGGGGTGGAGACATGTTCATAACACACATAAGTGGAAATATGCGGCTTTCCCAACAGACCAGAATCAATGGCCCTTTTCTTCATCTTCTTATTTCTTCTCCTTCTACCTCTTCTTCTTCTTCTTCTTCTTTTATTCTTCTTCTTCGTTCTCTTCTCATCCACATTCTAATAATTTCTCTTTCGTCAGCGTCTGTAATTTTCTTTTTCGTCGTCTTCTTATTGTTCTGTTTCTTCTTCCTCCTCCTCTTCCTCCTTTCTCTTCATCTTCTTTTGTTCATCAACATCATTTTATTCTTCATCTGTTTTTCCTTCAAAATTCTCCTCCTCTTCTTCTTCCTATTTTCTCTGCTTCTTTTTTTCATTTTCTTCTTCTTTTCATTTTCTTTTTCTTCTGTTTCTTCTTCCTCCGTCTTTCTCTTCTTCTTTTCATCTTCTTCTCCTTCCTACTTCTTCTTTCTTCTCCTCCTTTCTCCTCCTTGTTCGCCATGCCTTGTAATGTGTCAACACCGTCAACTTCAGTTTTCTGGATAACGGTTGGTGTGAATCTCAAACAGCTTTTGGCGGAGGTTTGTCTCCGTGAGCCGGTGCCTCAGTAGGCAGATGGCTAAACTTAAAACAGCTTTTGGCGGAGGTTTGTCTCCGTGAGCCGGTGCCTCAGTAGGCAGATGGCTAAACTTGGAGCAGCTTTGTAGAAAATGCTCGGTTGTCTGCGCTGTTTGCCCCCACGTACACATGGCTGATAGGAGCAATGTGAATCTGTGTAAGTGGTTATTCAGTGTATTGTGTGAGGTTCTCATGCCGCATGTGATGGCTTGATCCACTCGATCCAGGTAGGGATAGGCTCTCGTTTTTTCGACTTTAGTGAAGAAGTAGGCGCAGGAGTCTGTATTGTTAACCCAGCTTAAGAAAATGGTCCATCCACTGAAGGTAGTGTAGTGATATCCATCTCTCGTTTGGTCGTCGTCTTTACCGAAGAATGAAGGAGCGTGAAACTATTTTGTTTACACGGATCTTTGGGGAGGAAGATTAACGTCTGGTCAGGCAAAATATACTGACCAGACATGTTAGTCAGGGTCAGGCAAAATATACTGACCATACATGTTAGTCAGGGTCAGGCAAAATATACTGACAAGACATGTTAGTCAGGGTCAGGCAAAATATACTGACCAGACATGTTAGTCAGGGTCAGGCAAAATATACTGACAAGACATGTTAGTCAGGGTCAGGCAAAATATACTGACCAGACATGTTAGTCAGGGTCAGGCAAAATATACTGACCAGACATGTTAGTCAGGGTCAGGCAAAACATACTGACCAGACATGTTAGTCAGGGTCAGGCAAAACATACTGACCAGACATGTTAGTCAGGGCCAGGCAAAATATACTGGTCAAGATCCTCACCTCGGTTTCCTAGTAGCCCTCCCTGGAAACGGGCTGTTTTCATGGCAGCCTGGCTGACGAGGTGAGGGATCGACGTAATAATGACTAACATGCATATTAACCCAAGCATCGCACAACCGCCTGAAAGACTCCAGTTCACCTTCATCAGCACGCTCGGGATGTGAGGAAAGCTACTGAAACTCGCCACTTAACGTCCTTTTCAGGCTGTACGATAGAGTAAACTTACTCCTTGTGGGCATTCGCAAACAACAACAACACATATCAACAACATTAAACTCATCGTTCTCTGAAGCACAAACACCATGTGGTCTGCCTGGGTCTTTGTGGATGACAAGGACAAGAATAGCATCCCTGCCACACAGAGAGCATTTCATAAGAGGCGACTAACTGTGTGACAAAGGATACCACCGAGCATGATTAGGTGGTTTGTTTAGAGCAGCATAGATGGCGCCTAACAGGATGCAGGTCTACTTTGCTCTAGTGTTTGAATCTATTCATATGGACTCGCACATCGGTTAACCACCCTCCGTAAGCGCTTGTCCAGAGGAGTAGTAATCTTCTCGAGCCTAGCCGGCTTAGCAGGAAACCCTTTTCCCGGCTACATTCAGCCCATACCAGAGCTGGGAACTACACAGGGGCATCTGCCACTGTAGAAGTACAGGTCGACCAAGAAGACTAAGATCTAAGAACAAACACTAAGCATTGCTGCATACATAATAAACAACACAACAAGCAAATATCAGCTGGTTGTATGCATCACAAATGTAAAGTTGGTTCTGCAAGCCATGAAGAATGATAAACCTGTCAGAGCTTTACAAAAATCCTTCCGCGAACTTAAAGCTAAAAGCATGGTAGCGCTCCAGTGGATACCATCACACAGAGGCATACCAGGAAGCCCGAGAGAGAGAGAGAGAGAGAGAGCGAGGAGACAAGTTACAACAAAAGAGAGCCCAGCACGAGAGAATTTGTGGCTAATATGTTCCATATTGCTTTTGTCGTGAATTCCCTCAACTTCTATCAATACCGGCTGCATCACGTTTCCCCTCTCCAAGATGGCTCGAAATTTGGACCATACAGTTTGATTTGATAATTGAAATGGACTCAGACTGAAGAGTTCCGGTAGCCTCTAGGTCTGAGATTAAACTTGGACATGATCAGATGCATGACGATATTCATTAGGAATCACGCGCCAAGTTCGATGTTTGACTGAAGGCAGAACACGACAGAGTGTTTAGGCACGGCTTCTGGGGACTTCGATGGACGAAAGAAGGAATAATTGCATCTCTTTTTCTTTCAATTATCAATTATCTAAATGAAAAGATACTACAAAATTTGATTTAGTGGATGAAGTTTCAACTACACACACACTCTCTCTCTCTCTCTCTCTCTCTCTCTCTGGTACTGAGCGGTACATGTGGCATTATTTATAACTCTTTGAAGCAACACCGACAAAGCAGGGGATACAAATACATATATCAAAACAAAACAAAATACAAAAGGTCAGAGGAGCTGTTATAGCGTCGGGGGACTTGTCGAAGTAAAAAGTTTAACTGAACAATACAAATTTTCAGCTCCAGTGGAAAGTCGGTGGTTGTGTAGGACTCTGAAACATGGAGAAGAAAAGTTCGCGGTAGTGTATGACTCTCAATACGAAGAAAAGTTCGCGGTAGTGTATGACTCTCAATACGAAGAAAAGTTCGCGGTAGTGTATGACTCTCAATACGAAGAAAAGTTCGCGGTAGTGTATGACTCTCAACACGGAGAAGGAAAGTTCGGGGTAGTGTATGACTCTCAACACGGAGAAGGAAAGTTCGTGTTAGTGTATGACTCTCAATACGGAGAAGAAAAGTTCGCGGTAGTGTATGACTCTCAATACGAAGAAAAGTTCGCGGTAGTATATGACTCTCAACACGGAGAAGGAAAGTTCGTGGTAGTGTATGACTCTCAACACGGAGAAGGAAAGTTCGTGGTAGTGTATGACTCTCAACACGGAGAAGGAAAGTTCGTGGTAGTGTATGACTCTCAACACGGAGAAGGAAAGTTCGTGGTAGTGTATGACTCTCAATACGAAGAAAAGTTCGCGGTAGTATATGACTCTCAACACGGAGAAGGAAAGTTCGTGGTAGTGTATGACTCTCAACACGGAGAAGGAAAGTTCGTGGTAGTGTATGACTCTCAACACGGAGAAGGAAAGTTCGTGGTAGTGTATGACTCTCAACACGAAGAAACGTTCGTGGTAGTATATGACTCTCAACACGGAGAAGGAAAGTTCGTGGTAGTGTATGACTCTCAACACGAAGAAAAGTTCGTGGTAGTATATGACTCTCAACACGGAGAAGGAAAGTTCGTGGTAGTGTATGACTCTCAACACGAAGAAAAGTTCGTGGTAGTATATGACTCTCAACGTGGAGAAGAACGAAAACAACAACCAAAACGGTACACTCATTCATAAACGACTGCTTGCAAGGATTACAGAGATTGAAATGGTATAATACGATCACTAATGTGGAACTGTTGGTAAGAAGCAGGCAGAATTGAGAGAAATGGTAAGATGATTACTCATATGGAACTGAGACAGAATAAAGAGAAATGGTTTGATAAGATTACTAATATGGAACTGTTGGTAAAAAGCAGACAGAATAGAGAGAAATGGACTGATAAAACCACTAATATGGAACTGAGACAGAATAGAGAGAAATGGACTGATAAAACCACTAATATGGAACTGAGACAGAATAGAGATTGAGATAGTATGATAAGATCACTTATGTGGAACTGCTGAAAGAATCCCCAAGCATAAATCAGTGAACCTGGAAAAGACACACATTTAGTAAACCAGCTGACAGCATAACTAGATAGTTTCTGTTGTGGAATCTCGAATAAAAGACTGGAAAGGCAGAACAAAAAACACATGGAGAAGAGAGGGAGAGACAGACATAAAAGCATTAGAGAAGACGGGGACAGATCTAGAACAGATGACCCAGAACAGGTCCACCTGTCGTGTGTTTGTTGAAGACTTGTTCTCCACAAGAAGCTATTCGATTTTCACCTGGTATGTACATATTATGTGAGTTTGTACTAATATGGAATTATGTACTTATGCACGCACACATGCATGCATTACCCGAGTGGTCTGCCGGGGTCTTTGTGTACGACAAGGACAAGAATAGCACCACTGCTTCACAGAGAGCATTCCGTAAGAGGCGACTAACTGTGTGACATGGCATAACACCGGCCATGTTTAGGTGGTTTGTTTAGAGCAGGGTAGATGGCGCCTAACAGACTGCGGGTCTATTCTGCTCTAGTGTTGGAGTCTATTAAAATAGACTTGCACATCGGTTAACCACCCTCCGTAAGTGCTTGTAACAAAGCAGTGGAGTAGTAAGCTGCTCAAGCCTAGCCCGCTAAGCAGGAAATCTTCCTCTCGGCTACACCCAGCTCATACCAGAGCTGGGACCTGCACAGGGGCATCTGCCCATGTGGAAGTACAGGTCGACTAAGTGGGAGCTGTACAGGGGCATCTGCCCATGTGGAAGTACAGGTCGACTAAGTGGGAGCTGTACAGGGACATCTGCCCATGTGGAAGTACAGGTCGACTAAGTGGGAGCTGTACAGGGACATCTGCCCATGTGGAAGTACAGGTCGACTAAGTGGGAGCTGTACAGGGGCATCTGCCTATGTGGAAGTACAGGTCGACTAAGTGGGAGCTGTACAGGGGCATCTGCCCATGTGGAAGTACAGGTCGACTAAGTGGGAGCTGTACAGGGGCATCTGCCCATGTGGAAGTACAGGTCGACTAAGTGGGAGCTGTACAGGGGCATCTGCCCATGTGGAAGTACAGGTCGACTAAGACTCTATATATATATTAATATGCAGACATCGATTTGTGACTGATGGGAACAGGGACACGATTAAGCATGGAATACACACAGAGGAGATACTGATTGCTGATAGGCTACAGACTCAGAGTTTGAGGAGACACACCATACGATGCCTCAAATGGTGCTGACTTTCCTTGCACACACCGTGGAAGACGATTCTCTGCCAGGATTAGTCTTTCGAGTCATATTCATTCCCATCATGGACTGTAGTTGCATACCTTCTTTTGTCAAAGTACAATTACTAATCTCTGACAAGACGGAAAGAGCTAATGGTATATACATATATGAGAGAGAGAGAGAGAGAGAGAGAGAGAGAGTGATTGAATAGAGATGACATCTTTAACAAGGGCAGTCATTGTATCGGACTCTCAACCCTTGCTTCAGAAGTTGACAGAACAATCTTGTTTTCTATCTTGCTATGTGTTCAGCACTCGGATTAATTCCGACTTAGTTTTAATGTCATCATTTCTCATTCTGTCTCTCCAGGTGACGTTGATGGTTTTTCTTAGACATTTCATTTCACATATCGTTGTTTTCCTTTCATGTGCCTTGGATAAGGATCAAGTCTGACTAGTAGCAACGGGTGGGTATACATACATATGCTGTTTATTAGTTGTTGCTTTGTTGATATACATATGTTAGTCTGTTTTTGTAGTACTGGCAGTTGATAAGTTCAACTAGATGCGGTCTGTGACGTGTTTCTTATATATATCAAACCTTCCTCCAATATGCTTCCTTGGTAAAGTTTGAGACCTGTTTTAATTTGAATGGAAATATTTTCCTTCTCAGAATAAAGATATTTTCCCGATCAGAATGGAGATATTTTCCTTCTCAGAATAAAGTTATTTTCCCTTTCCAGAATGGAGATATTTTACTTTTCAGAAAGCATATATTTTCCCCTCTCAGAATGGAGATAATTTCACCTCTCAGAATGGAGAGATTTTCCCTCTCAGGATAGAAATATTCTTCCCTCTCAGAATGGATATATTTTCCCTCTCAGGATAGAGAATGTCCCTCTCAGAATGGATATATTTTCTTCCTTAGTATGGATAATTATTTGGTTAAATATATATATATATATATACGCACACATATATATTAATATGTACTCACACACATACATACACAAACACATGCATTCCGTGACTCAAATTAAAAGTAAAAAGAGATGTTGAATTAAACTTTACAATGTGCAAAGGTTAACGTTTCTATGACCTGCTGACCTACTTGCGACCATCCCACCCACCTGGGAACAGACTGTTACAGTTGAAGAAGGATGTGAACTCAAGATATGAGACGTCATAACACGAGAGTTACGTTCCCCTATGTTTGTCCCAGACCGTTTCCTCAAACTCCTTCTCATTTCTCTTTTTTCATTTCAATGTCTCATATTTTCTGAGTTATCTCCTGTTGGTCACAGTATATCACACCACATTACCATTTCACCCATGCTCTTCGCCTGGATTGCCCGATAAATTAATATACTGGCCACAACTTTCGCCATGTGCACGCCTATGCCTGTTTCTCACGTCAAATCGATGAAATCAAATATTATATTTAGAGTTTACGAGTTTCACGCTGTGAAGATGACAAATATGTCTTACGCCATTTCCGGATATTTACGGCTATTTTATCATCAAATTATCTTGGAATATTTCTGGAATTAATTCACATTTCTCTTAATCGTTTTGTCTGTAATCTGTCTTTCTTCCGTGGCATTGTCTGGTTCCACGACACACGGACTTGCTGTCATTTGGGTTTCTGAAGCAGACTTTTGTAGTCTGTCAAATTGGTGTTGACTTTCACTTTAATTATTCAGTTTCCTAACAAAAGATAGTCGTTTAACAGTTGACAGTTATGGTGGCTTAAAATTGTGTTTATCTTGTGAATTATTCTTTCTTCTTCTTCTTCTTCTTCTTCTTCTTTTTCTTCTTCATCATCATCTTCTTCTTCATCATCATCTTCTTCTTTTTCTTCTTCTTCTTAGTCTTCTTCGTTATCATCATCGTCATCATCATCATCATCTTCTTCTTCTTCTTAGTCTTCTTCTTCTTCGTTTTCTTCTTCATCTTCTTATTCTTGTTATTTTACTACTCCATCATTACCACCACCATCACCATCCTCATCACCATCATTATATATTCTTCTTCATTAGCATTTGTGTTGTTCATCGTTTTCTCATCTTTTCCTTATCATTTCTTCTTCTTTATTTCATTATCATCATCATCTTTTTCTTCCTCACCATCAGTATTTTCATCATCATTATCTTTTTCTTGGTCTTTTTCTTCTTCACCAGCCGTCATCTTGAAGTGCTTTTTCATCATCATATTCATCTACTGAAAAGGCACGTTATTCCTTGTCTATTAAATGTTATGTATCAGTATTTGAGGAACTGAGTGGCGGAGTGATATAGCCATTGTTTCTCACACCAAAGATCCGGGCTCAAATGCCTCTTTAACACCTTCCAGTCAACCAGCTGTAATTGGGTACCCGACTTACTACTAACAAAGAAACGCAGACAAGAGAATCACTGTCCACCCAACCTCCACATTGAAGTAATGCTGTCTGTTGTTACAGGCTCGAGCGGTTGGAAGGGTTGAGGACATTTGTGTCGTGTGTGAGTAAAGGTCGCGTTAACACAGCAATGTGAGATATTAGAAATCTTGACCATCGGCATAGCAGGGAAGATGTTGTCAACACTACTCAGCCCGCCTTTACTTTCCCAGAATATTCTGGTTCGCAACGTGTCAGGACGAGCGAGACCTTTTGAGATCGGAAAAATGTTGCGCCAACTGGGTACCGAACACCGATCACTTGGCTGAGAAGAAAGTGCACTAACCATTGCGATAAAACTATTGTCTCTTCTAATGCGTTCGTCCTGACAAGAACGTTTCTATGTAGTTAACAGCGAGGCTGCGACATCGACGCATACAGTTTCAGCGGTTTTTATTTTTTGGTGTTAGGTGAGGGAGATACTGATCTGAGGGTGCGAAAAGTATTCAGGCTCAGGTGAGGAACATGCTGATCTATGAGATCTGAGAGTTAGCAGGGTCAGTTGAGGAACAAGCTGATCTATGAAATCTGAGAGTTAGCAGGGTCAGATGAGGGACATGCTGATCTATGCGATCTGTAAGTTAGCAGGGTCATGTGAGGAACATGCTGATCTATGCGATCTGAGAGTTATCAGGGTCATGTGAGGGACATACTGATCTATGAGATCTGAGAGTTACCAGGGTCAGGTGCGGGACATACTGATCTATGAGATCTTAGAGTTAGCAGGGTCAGGTGAGGAACATACTGATCTAAGTGTGCGAAAAGTAATCAGGTCAGGTGAGGAACATACTGATCTAAGTGTGCGAAAAGTAATCAGGTCAGGTGAGGAACATACTGATCTATGCGATCTGGGAATTAGTAGGGTCAGATGAGGAACATACTGGTCAATGAGATCTGAGAGTTAGCCGGATTAGGCGAGGGACATACTGATCAATGGGAGCGAGGAGTGATCAGGAATCAGGCGAGAAACATATTGATCTGTGGGAGCGAGGAGTGATCAGGCTCAGGTGAGAAACATATTGACCTATGGGAACGAGGAGTGATCAGGAATCGAGCGAGAAACATTTTGATCTGTGGGCGCAAGGAGTAATCAGGGTCAGGTGAGAAACTTATTGATCTGTGAGAGCGAGGAGTAGTCAGGGTCAGGTGAGAAACATATTGATCTGTGGGAGCGAGGAGTGATCAGGCTCAGGTGAGAAACATACTGATCTGTTGGAGCGAGGAGTGATCAGGCTCAGGTGAGAAACATATTGATCTGTGGGATCGAGGCGTGATCAGGCTCAGGTGAGAAACATATTGATCTGTGGGAGCGAGGAGTGATCAGGCTCAGGCGAGAAACATATTGATCTATGGGAGCGAGGAGTGATCATTGTCAGGTGAGAAACATATTGATCTATGGGGGCGAAGAGTGATCAGGCTCAGGCGAGAAACATATTGATCTATGGGAGCGAGGAGTGATCATTGTTAGGCGAGAAACATATTGATCTATGGGAGCGAAGAATAATCAGTGACAGGTGAGGAACATACTGATCTATGAGAGTGAGGAGTGATCAGGCTCAGGTGAGAAACATATTGATCTATGGGATCGAGGAGTGATCAGGGTCAGGTGAGAAACATATTGATCTATGGAGCTGGAAATAATCAGGGCCAGGTGAGAAACATATTGATCTATGGGAGCGAAGAATAATCAGCGACAGGTGAGAAACATACAAATCTATGAGAGCGAGGACTGATCAGGGTCAGGTTAGAAACATATTGATCTATTGGAGCGAGGAGTGATCAGGGTCAGGTGAGAAACATATTGATCTATGGAGCTGGAAATAATCAGGGCCAGGTGAGAAACATATTGATCTACGGGAGCGAGGAGTGATCAGGGTCAGGTGAGAAACATATTGATCCATGGGAGCGAGGAGTGATCAGGGTCAGGGAAGAAACATATTGATCTGTGGGAGCGAGGAGTGATCAGGGTCAGGTGAGAAACATATTGAATTGTGGGAGCGAGGAGTCATCATGGTCAGGTGAGAAACATATTGATCTATGGGAGCGAGGAGTCATCATGGTCAGGTGAGAAACATATTGATCTATGGGAGCGAGGAGTCATCATGGTCAGGTGAGAAACATATTGATCAGAACCTCGATTAACCACTTTTTGTGGCCCTAAAAATAGGTGTCACAAAAGTTGGGTGTCGATAATGTAGTCCCTAAAGTGACAAAGTTATTTAAGAGAATCGTATTGCACTACATCCAGGAGTACCCCGATCCATCTTTTCAAATGTGTCTTGGTATTTAAGAAAAACCACTGTAAATTTCTACAAAAGAAACACGAAGTAATCTCTGCATAAAAAGTTTCAAACAACATGTTCCCACTTATTCTTGCTCAGCTCTGGCTTGAATCACCCTGTCAATCCTGCTGTAATCTGTGAACATGCTTCCCAGATATCTTAATTATCTAACTTAATGAAGTTCTATGTTTCTGACATGAATATCTAGTGGCTTTTCTGATCTTCTGAATTTCATTACCTTTATTTTTAACTGTACTTATTTCAACAAGATATTTCTCTCGCGTTTCACTTAGAGTGTTTCGATGATTTTGACGGCCGTTTTCTCTGAATGTCTTAGAATTTTCTCATCTGCAAAAAATGAGTTCCTTTAATACAGTGGCTTTGGGGTTTGTCTCAGATATTATTTTGTCCGAGAAATGAGGGGTCAGACGGTTTAAATTTGGTCTCTTAACTATGGTAATACGAGTTCAAAACCTCACAAGGATAAAGTAATTTTAAAAATCATTCAGCCAGGTACGGTTATCTTGCAACAGGTGAGAACGTTAGGGCACCCATGAAGACAACCCCACAACCCTATGCAACACCCCCCCCCCCCCCACCTCTCTGTCAGCGGCCGCTGCCTGTGTCTCCTTTTGTCGGAGATTGATCTATTTGTTAACTTTGTCCTCCAAGCGTTTTGACCTCTTCGTCGTCAGCCTTGCACCAAACCGTGCAGGATCGTTTACAGCAGTCAGCGGCTATGGCTGCTTGCGTAAAAGTCAGCTAATCATCATAGGCGTCTCAGTCTCTATGGACCATGCGCTTGGTGCCCTGTAAGTTTTGCCCAACTCGGTCTTCTGTATTTCGACACTGTCTGCTATTGCTGTAAAGGCCGATCCGCGAGTGACAGTACCTGCCCCAGATCGTACAACCATACTGAGGAGACTCTTGCCTGGCTGTTCCTTGATCTCTTCAGTCTTTCTCTTTTCTCTGCAGCCAGAAGACCTCTACGAGCGTCAGCAGACATTATGCTGATTGTTTCTAGATAGCTCGATCCTGAGCAATCACTTCCTGACCCTCGGATCGGAAGTCGCATGACCTCATGTCTTTCTTGCATAGGTCATTGAATCGCAGTGTGGGACGGCCGATTCTTCTAATTTCAGTGGCTAGCTGTTCATAAAGGATATCATCTGGAAGCCTCTCACCTTGCATGCGATAAACATGTCCCAACCACCGTAGACGTCGCTGGCTCAATATCGAGTACATGATGTGAGTGTTTGCTCTCTGTAAGACCGTATTATGTGACAATCTCTCTTGCCACCCAATCCCCAATATACGCAGTAGACACCTCACGTGAAAGGTGTTCAGTCGCCGTTCCTGTTTAGTGTAAGTGCTTCATGTCTCGCTTCCATACATGAGAGTGCCAAAGACGCAGGTCTGATAGACCTGGACCTTGGTGTAGTGAGACAGAGCAGTGTCGATGACTCTGACGCAAGCGGCTAGGTTATGTGTCGCTGACGCAAGTAGTAACAGTTAAGAGACCAAATAGCTGAGAGTATTCATGGTACACCACTTCAGTCAACATTAGTTGCCGGAGGTAGTGGCTAATAATTTTTTTGAAAGACCACAACAACGAGTAAATATAAAAAAAACGTTTTAGCACCCCGTGGAGCATATGTCTTCAACAACTACACTTCAAGTTCACTTGTCCTGTGCCATCTGAATCAGCCATGTGCATGTCTTCCTTATTCACTTCATATATGTCTCAAGCTCTCTTCTCTCTCTAACGATGCAGATTTCTAGCGGCTTTCTCTGCAGCACGTAATTAATCTTGTGTACCTGCTTCTGTCATGGATATATGTTGTTAATTGTCTGTCCATATTTGCTGAAGTGTTTGTGGCTTACAATTTCTACAGCGGGAAGTAGCCATCCCCATTCTGCATGAGTAGTCTATTACATCCTGCTTGGCTGGTTTACAATGTTACTATTCTATGCTTCTTTTCGGGGACCGACAATAATCCTTTCAACAGGATATTTAGAAGAGGAAGAAGAGATGGAAATGACAAAGAGGACAGTATTACCAGACATACGAAGGCGGTTTGAAAAATGTTGCCATTGGGGAGACAATTTAATTAATTAATGTTCAAGATTTACACATGAGTTTTACATATTCTTAAAGCTTAGAATGTCGTTTAGGTGATGTGTCATTATCTTTCAATGTAGTCATAATTCCGGTCCACACACAAACGCCAGTATCGGACAAGTTGCTGCATCCTATCCAGGAAACAGGTCCGCTCAACTTCTCGACAGAAGGGTGTCTCACTCACTTTCCTACACCCAGGCTGAGCATTGAGGACGTGATGGACTCGCTCATTCGAAATCATAAGGTTTGCGGTGATGTTTGTCTGCCCGACATAGTGATTGACACGAATCAGTTCGTCCACGCAAGCTAGGTCTTGTACATTCACAGCTGTCGTCGTCGTCCGCTGCCAGCCATGTTATGCAGGTTCGTCATGGGTGAATTGTCGCCTTTTACAATTCGTGCCCACCTCCTGATGTCCATGCCCACCCTACCTCCTTAGGTCCGTGCCCCACCTCTTGATGTGTACCCACACCACCTCCTGATGTCCATGCCCATCCCCACCTCCTGATGTCCATGCCCATCCCCACCTCCTGATGTCCATGCCCACCCCCACCTCCTGATGTCCATGCCTACCCCCACCTCCTGATGTCCATGCCCCCCCCCTCACCTCCTGATGTCCGTACCCCACCTCCTGATGTCCATCCCCCACCTCCTGATGTCCGTCCCCCACCTCCTGATGTCCGTCCCCCACCTCCTGATGTCCGTCCTCCACCTCCTGATGTCCGTCCTCCACCTCCTGATGTCCGTCCCCCACCTCCTGATGTCCGTCCACAACCTCATGATGTGCGTGCCACCCTCACCTCCTGATGTCCGTACCTACCCTCACCTCCTGATGTCCGTACCCCACCTCCTGATATCCGACCCCCACCTCCTGATGTCCGTCATCCACCTCCTGATGTCTGTGCCCACCCCAACCTCCTGATGTCCGTCCCCCACCTCCTGATGTCTGTACCCACCCCCACCTCTTGATGTCTGTTCCCCACCTCCTGATGTCCGTCCCCCACCTCCTGATGGTACTGACATCCACACGACCATCACCAACTACCGCAGTCATTCTTCTATTCATGTCGATAGACACACAACCTTTCACCGTCAGAAATTCAATCACAGCACGTTGCTCCAACCGTATTTCCACGTAGGCCGCCATTTTACACTCTGCTCTGCGCACGCTTCACGTTCCAGGTGCATGCCACTACATGCCCCTATAAGCCACGTAAAGATTATTTTCACATACGTGTCACGTGTGTCTGAGCACTGTTGTCATAGTTTTAGCGCTGGGGGTAGAACTGGATTGCAGCAGACAGGGAGAGATGATTGGCGATGACAAGAAACATCTAGCGTAGACAGTAGAAGAGGGGCCCAATTTAGTCGGGAACACTTGGCCACTCATCACGACGGCCCAAAATAAGAACAGATGGGATCATCGACAATGAACCTATGTTCCGCAGGGAGCTGGTTCGATTAATCATAATAATGACACCAGCAGACACGCCAGGCGAGGAGGAAGCAGCACATCTGTCGAAACTAAAAGGTTTAACAACATTTTGACACTACAGCAATTCTAGAATTGCACAACTCAGACAAGAGAATCTGACTGGTATTAGCTTTCAAAGACGCATAAGAAGGGCATTAACCCATTTTTTGCTAGTCAAAAGGACACCGTTTACGTCCCTTAAGATCATAAAAAATGTATGATTCAATTCGGTTCTTGAAAGAAGGTAATTGTGGTCTTGAGAGTTGTCATGTTGGGGGACACAGCTTGTCACAGATTATGTGCCATGTTCGTCTTCGACTGAAGTCAATTCTTGGAGGGATCTGTAGGGCACAATGACGAGAATAAAAACATTGCCCCGCTGAGGTGAACATCAGTGAGGATTACCAGCGATGGGTAGACGATATTCTGAGCGTGACAACGGTGAAGTTAGTAGCAATGTCAAACTTTAGGGTATGTTGTAAGAGACGAAGGCGTTGTGGTAAGAACAGTGTCACACTTTAGGGTATGTTGTAAGAGAAGAAGGCGTTGTGGTAGGAACAGTGTCCCACTTTAGGGTATGTTGTAAGAGAAGAAGGCGTTGTGGTAGGAACAGTGTCACACTTTAGGGTATGTTGTAAGAGAAGAAGGCGTTGTGGTAGGAACAGTGTCACACTTTAGGGTATGTTGTAAGAGAAGAAGATGTTGTGGTAGGAGCAGTGTCACACTTTAGGGTATGTTGTAAGAGAAGAAGGCGTTGTGGTAGGAACAGTGTCACACTTTAGGGCATGTTGTAAGAGAAGAAGGCGTTGTGGTAGGAACAGTGTCACACTTTAGGGTATGTTTTAAGAGACGAAGGCGTTGTGTCTGACCTCTCTATAAATGGTGGCGGGGTAAAAGAAATGGGGGGGGGGCGCGTGTATGTGGTGTCTTCGTCTTAGTGAACCTGTACTTCTACAGGGGCGGATGCCCTGTGCAGGTCTCAGCTCTGATGAGAGCTGGATGTAGCCGGGAGGAGTATTTCCTGCTGAGCGGGATAGCCTCGAGCAACGTATTATTCCACTGCTTTGGGGCAAGTACTGCGGATGATAGTTAACCGATTTGCGAGTCCATCATAATAGACTCAAGCATTCAAAGTAGACCCACATCCTGTTAGGCGTCATCTATACTGCTCGTAACAAACCACATAACCATGCCAGTATTATGGCATGTCACACAGTTAGTCGCTTTTAATGACATGCTCTTTGTAAGGCAATGGAGCTATTCTTGTCCTTGTTATACACAAAGAGCACGGCGGACCTACCGGGTTCGTATATCAGTATGTGATGAAGACGAGACAAAGACACTGTCATTACTGAGCGTGTGTTCCAACAGCGGGCTCGCATTGCGATCTTCTGTCTGCACGATGAATGGATCTGTGTATGACAGGAACAGGAATAGGCCCACTGCCTCAATGCGAGCAAGTTGTAAGAGGAGATTCATTCTATAGTTTAACCTCTCTGTGAGAAATTATGTTTTTTGGAGGAATATGTATTTGACACAGACGAGGGATGGGCCATCACCACAGAGACAGAATACCGTTAGAGAATGTTAACAATTGGAATTAACCTTTTTCAGGGCAGAATATTAGTTGCCCATAGCAAGCCAAGATGACGACAGCGGTAGATGTAGGTCTGACCTTTATGGCTTTCGCTTAGATAGATTTATGCGAGGACGGTTTGCACTATTGCTACTGAACTCTTTCATCCTGAGTTACATCGGTCCAGTGCAAGGCGTAGTCGAGTCGACTGGAGAGCACAGGATGCTCATTTTTCCTCAGTATTTAATCCCTACGCGTTTCCTTTCCAGTGAACAGGTAACTCGCACGGTAGTGGGTGGGGAGGGGGTGGTCTTTGACAACCGATACAATTATTAATAGTAGCCTGTTTAGCTATAGACTCATCGTCTATTGTAAGAACGCATGTCAAGATGACCTTCGAAGAATGAGGCTTGTATAAGACATTTGGCCATGTTCACATTGTCCTTATGTTCTGAAAGCGTATACTCAATCCCGACTCAACCATTTACCGTATAGGACATAGTAAACATACTAATTCCAGTCTCCCGACTAAACGATTTCTGTAATCCATGTGGAACATATAAAACTTACCAATTCAAATCTTCTGACTTGACGATTCATCTTATATAACATATAACACATACCAATTCCAATCTTCTGACTTGACGATTCATCTTATATAACATAAAAAACATACCAATTCCAAACTTCTGACTTGACGATTCATCTTATATAACATATAAAACTTACCAATTTCAATCTTCTGACTTGACGATTGTTAGTTAGTTTTGTCGAAGAATCAACGTCATTACACACGGTTTAACCCATAAATGATCAGTTCTTCTCTATATTTTTGGAGAATCCCAGCACGAACTCCTTAGCACCGGCGAGGATCCCGTATTATAGATTAAGTAGATTTTTAACGTACTTTTGAATTTTGTCTAGGCAGTGACCGTTAAGTCTACTATTTTCGATATTCAACTACCTCGGGATTATTAACGTGCGCGACACTGTACATGGGCGTCCGATCTCTACCACCCAGAGATCAGGGTAAATACCAGAAAGTCCAAGTGGAAAAATCACGCAGGTTTCCACCGTGAATTGAACCTGCGACCTCCAGCACCCGAGGCCGACGTATTACCTCGAGACCACTCTGTAAAAAACATAGCAATTCTAATCTTTAGCTAAAGTATTTCTTTTTGAGGGTATCGCCACGAAGACGTACTTATTATTTCAGCTTGACATGTTTACTATTTCATAAACATATAACCTATGTCCTAAGTCTATATTTCTGCAAGCAAAGTAAATCTACAACATAGAAAGGTTCGAAGAAACGAGATCATATCATTTCATCGTCAATTGGTTGATCAGTCCCGAGACTGGTTGTAAGGTTGTCTGAGCATGCCTCTCCATTTGACCCTATTGTCTGGCTGCTCAGGCCAGAGACTGTTTGTAAGGTTGTCTGTCTCTCCATTTGACCCTATCCTCTGGTTGATCAGTCTTAACACTGGTTGTAAGGCTGTCTGAGTATGTCTTTCCATTTGACCGTATCCTCTGGTTGATCAGTCCCGAGACTGGTCGTAAGGTTGTCTATGTCTCCCCATTTGACCCTATCCTTTAGTTGATCAGTCCTAACACTGGTTGTAAGGTTGTTTGAGTATGTCTCTCCATTTGACCTTATCTTCTGCAATTCTCTTCATTTTATCGTAAGTTCGTACTTTAATATCCCCGCTTGTCTGAGATGTAAAATTTAGTCTTGAACGCCAGGGTCCTTTCTTCCCTTGGATCTTGCCCTCTAGTATCTTCTGTTGAAGATTTTCATGTCTCATATTGTGACCCAACCAACTCAACCGACGTTTTTGTATTATATGTAATATTTGTCGTTGAACGTTAACTTCAGTGAGTACACTGTCATTGCATCTGCAACTTATTTCTTCCATTCCACAGTAGCACCACATTTTAAACGTCTGCAATCTGTTTTTATCCTTCTTTGCTATAGTTCATGTTTCAGTCCCATTCAGTGCAAATTGGCCATATATGAGTGGCGATAATACAGGTTTCATAAATATATGTGTATCACAACAACAGAAACCTGCATAGTCCCGTTGAAAAATGACATCTGTAGATAAGAACACCTAGCCTAAAAGTCTTTTGTTTTATGTATTAGGGCAGAAGCAAGATGTCCGCTGTCACATACTTCCTTAGAATGTATGAGCGTTAGATGACTGTTTAACTTAAGAAATTTTAATGACTGACAGAAGCGAGAATAGGACCACTGTCACATAGACAACATTCCGCAAGAGAAGTCTAAAAATGTTGATTAATCCTTCCATTACAAAGTGACAAAAAACGCTGCCCACTGCCCCTACTATGACATATGAGAGCGAAGTGTAACATCACGATCAGGTGAAAGGAAGGGATCAAGGCCAGACCTCTCGTCCTCGCTCGTGATTCTGGAAACAGGCTGTCTAACAGCAGTCTGGCCAACAAGGTGGGAATCTACGCTGATATCCTCAAAGTGTTAAGTTTACTGAAGTCTCGCCTTTTACTACAGCCAGGAATACCTCGGTCCACCTTCTAAAGTACGCATCTGGATGTAGCAAGAGGCACTGCAAACTGCTATCTAAGAAACATCAAGAGTTAATTAACCCAGTACAAGTACCGTTGAACAACAACAACAACTTTAGCATGTCCTAATACACGACTAACATTTTTAGGCCAACACCTCAAAAATAGAAGACACTACAACACTTAAAATTTGGAACTCCTTCAATTACAAAGACCAAAATCCTGCTGAATGAGGAACAGTCTTCCAGGTTTGAAAACACGATCAAGAAACAATATCCCATATCTAAACCAAGAAGAAAATATTGAATAACGTCTTTCCTGGAATCTGAAAAAATATAAGAAGAAGAAGAATATTTTCAAATCCACGAGGCATGACACCTGATGATCACAAATGTATTTATAACTGTCTTACTTTTCTCAACAAAATAATAAAAATAGAACGTGGTTCGAATGAATAATTAATATATAATAGGGATTCTCATTCTTAGCTCGCGCCCCTAACGCTCTAATCTGGCGTTTTTTTTTCCAATTCTAATTTCGAAAAGAATGTCTTGAACTAAATCCTGTTCTGAATTCGAGTTGACGTTTATGTCTGTTCTCCGGCAGCTTTTATGTTTCCCAAATTTTAACTACGTAGCAGTTACACACTTCTGCGGAAAGGGTTACAGAGTGGTTTTAGACACGACTATCGTCTCCAAGAGACAAGAGTTTTTACAGAGTGGTTTTAGACACGACTATCGTCTCAAAGAGACAAGAGTTGTTACAGAGTGGTTTTAGACACGACTATCGTCTCCAAGAGACAAGAGTTGTTACAGAGTGGTTTTAGACACGACTATCGTCTCCAGGAGACTTGAGTTGTTACAGAGTGGTTTTAGACACGGCTATCGTCTCCAAGAGACAAGAGTTGTTACAGAGTGGTTTTAGACACGGCTTTCTTCTCCAAGAGACGAAAGTTGTTACAGTAGTTTTATCCACGGCTCTCGTCTTCAGGAGACTTGAGTTGTTACAAAGTGGTTTTAGACACTGAATGTTTGGTTTTCCCTTTTCTTTGTGCCGTAGTCTTTCCGCTTCTCTGTTTTACAAGAGCTTTTCGCCCTCTCTGAGGCGGCTCTTGAAGATACATCTACTTGCATAGGTCTACAATTCCTCTTCCTAGGTTTCCTCTTCCTCTTCATGTCCCGCTTACAAACATCTTTGAACGTCAGCTGCGGTCAACCTGCTGTTTTTTTTTTGCTATACGCCATTTGTTCCTATAGAATATTTTTGGGCAAGCGACCAACCTCCATTCGGTGAACACGACCAAGCCATGGTCCTATTCGTTGCTTGAAAGAGTAGTGCAAAAATGCACCTTCGCATTTGTCACTCTATCTCGTCATGACATGCCAAAAATCGATTGCCAGGCATCGTAGATGGAAGGTGTTAAGTCTGTACAGTTGGGTGCAAATGTTGCCAAAGTGTCACTACCAATTAGGATTGTGTCATGACATATACTATTTCTATGTCTATTTATCCACTGATTCTCTTTTCGCAATGAGCTTATTACACATTATATTTCCTTGTCTATTCATCTACTGACTCTCTTTTCCTCATTTTATAACGAAAAAAGAGAAATCATCATATAGATTTCAAACATAGACAGTAAATAAACGACATAGAAGAACATATATAAGTCACAGAGATGTTAATTTGCAGCAAATTTAAAGAGTTTTCATGGAGACCTAATTTAGATAGACTAATCAGCACTTTCCTCTCTTCCAGTATATCGTTCCCCTTTTCTCTGCAACCTTTCGTTCTTATACACTCTGAAATGGGACTAAAAACAAAACTAAGAATAGGCACCTGGAACGTCAGAAGCCTATACCAGGGCAAGTTGTTCATGATCGGAAGAGAAATGAAGAGAACCAAGATAGAGATTCTTGGAGTCTCTGAGCATAGATGGGCCGGTCAAGGGCACTGTACCAGCTCCTCAGGAGAAACATTTATATACTCTGGGACGGACAAGGGTGGAAAAAGCGGGGTCGGCTTTATTCTGTCAAAGAAGACAGCACCTTCACTACTCGGTTACAATCGAGTCAACGACCGCATAATTGTAATCAAACTAAAGAAAAAGACTAGAGATTTAACAATAATTCAAGTGTATGCACCAACATCAGCAGCAGACGATTGTGAAATGGATGATTTCTATAACACCTTGCAAGAAGCGATGGAAAAAGTTGAAAAAAGAGACATCTTGGTCATCATTGGAGATTTCAATGCGAAAGTCGGAGAGGAAAGAGCCTTTTGGTTTGGGACACAGAAATGAGCGAGGAGAAAGACTGGTTGAATTCTGCACGGAAAACAACCGCTCCATTTCCAATACCTTCTTCAAACAACATTCACGAAGACTATATACGTGGACCTCCCCTGATGGCAACAGCAGAAACCAAATAGATTACATCCTAGTGCAACAAAGATGGAGATCAAATGTGCTGGCGACAAAAACGCTGCCAGGAGCAGACTGCGATACGGACCACGAATTACTGTTTGCAGTTTTCCAAACAAGACTACGTAGGATCAACAAAGGTTGCCAGCCAATACGCTTCGATGTATCACAAATACCTACTGAATACAACATCAAAGTTGAAAACAAATTTGAGGCGTTGCTTGCTAAACAGGAAGAAATGACATCTGAGGAGTTGACATCGTACGCAAGGAATATTTTGATCTCGACAGCAAAAGAAATGATTCCAAAGATATTGCACAAGACACAGAGCTATATAACAGAGGAAACATAGAAACTCATTGCAGAAAGGCAACAATTAAAACAAATGGGAAGTAAGGGGACCAACACAGCATATAACAAATGCGCAAGAAAAGTTAGAAGAGAAATAAGAAAAAATCAAAGAAGATACATAGTAGAAACATGTAAGGATATAGAAAACCTACAACAACAAGGCAGAGAAAGAGATGCATTCAAAGCAATAAGAACACTGATAGGGGAATTCCGTCCGGTTCCACATGTCATAAATGACAAAGAGGATAACACATTAACAGAAACCAAAGACATACCGAATAGATGGAGAGAGTACTGCAGAACCATGTATGGAGATAGCACAAAGCGCTCAGTTACAATCCTACCAAAGGATGAGAAAGAACCTGAACCAACATTGGAAGAAGTACGCTTTGCAATTAAAAGCCTGAAAAAGGGAAAGTCCCCAGGATGCGATGATATCCCAGCAGAGCTAATACAAGCAGGAGGAGAGGCATGTGCTCGAGTCTATCACAAGCTGTGTAAACAGATATGGCACAGTGCAGAGTGGTCAGAAGCATGGAAGAAATCAATTTATATTCCCCTCCCCAAAAAAGGCAGCCTGAAGCTGTGCACGAACTACCGAACTATCGCACTGATCAGCCATGCTAGCAAGATACTCTTGCGAATCCTATTAAGAAGGATAGAGAAAAAGTTTGAATCTGAAATTCACGTAGTCCAGGTAGGTTTTAGGAAAGACAGAGGGACCCGGGACCACATATTCAATTTAAGGAATATCTATGAAAAATGCAGAGAGTTTATGTAGACCTGTACACATGTTTCATTGATTACACTAAGACCTTCGACACGGTAAAACATCAACATCTGTGGAGAATCATGAAGGAAATGGGGTTTCCGTTGCATATAGTCCATCTCATTGAAACATTATACCAAGATCAACAAGCCGCTGTCAGAGTATCTGGGCAAACATCAGATTGGTTTGCAGTACAAAAGGGAGTCCGACAGGGATGTATCCTCTCATCTTATATGTACAACATATATGCGGAATGTATAATGAGAAATGTACGAGAAGATGAGAACATTGAAAGTTTCGACCCATTTACGATTGGGGGATACAAGATTCCAGAATTACGATACGCAGATGACACAGTGATACTATCAAGAAGTGCGGAAGGGCTAGAGCAGCTACTTTCAGCCGTTAATGGACATAGTAAAGATCAAAATCTGTTCTTAAACATAAACAAAACAAATATAATGACCACCGATAAAACACAACGTCAGCATAAGTTTACAGTGGGTGATGAGGAAATAGATCAGGTTACACATTTTGGATATCTGGGTTCAAGAATTGACAAAAATGGTGACTCCTTTAAAGAAATCAGAAGAAGACTAGCTATGGCAATGCAGAGACTGAACAGCCTGAAGAAATTATGGCAAGGCACCAACAAAACAATACAAGTAAAAGTCTTGAGAGCCTGTGTTTTTCCTGTGGCAGCGTATGGCTGTGAAGTATGGACGATTACCGAAACTTCTCGACAAAGAATCGAATCCTTCGAGTCAAAATGTTACAGAAAGATCCTCAGAATACCCTGGACAGAGAAAAGAACAAATGTAGACATTCGGCAAGAGTTGAGCATAGAGGAGAACTGGTTTATCAATTCCATTTTGGCTAGAAAATGCAAATACTTTGGTCACATCAAGAGACATAACGGTCTTGAGAGGACGGTGATGGAAGGTATGGTGCCAGGCAAAAAGAGGAAGGGGTAGACCAAGAAGACGATGGTACCAAGATATCCAGGAATGCCTGAGTATGACTGGGGGAGGCTGGAGTTTTGGCAAGGGAACGAGCTTCTTTCAGACAGACTGTGATGGAAGCGACGTTCTACAAAGGAAATGGTACACGATGATGATTATATATATATATACAATATTCTTCTTCTTCTTATTATTATTGTGTTTCTCAATCGAATCAAGTGCCGTAATGCAACAAATGTTGGCTGCTTTGATCTCTAATATCCTGTGTCTCTTCCTTTGACGGTACACTCTGTGAGACTGACATTAGTCCATCTTTCGATGTTGCTATCCCACTTATATCACTGTCCACATCTTTTCGCCTTCCTCTAACCTTCCCTTCCCGTATCATTTTCAATAAAGAATCGTGTCTTTTTATATGTCAAATAATAGTTGACCTGCCTAATGTTGATGTTTGTCAATAGTTCTTTACTCATGACCACTCGTGTCAGGAAGCCGTTATTTGTTTGTTTCTTTTTCTAATAATGTGTTTAGTATCCTGTGTTCTAAACATGAGCCTGTATATATATATATATATATATATATATATATATATATATATACGTTCTTCTGTATATGTATATGTGTATGTATTCTGATACTTGTTTATTTGTTCAGATTTGTTTGTGTATGCATTTGTTTTTTGTTGTTGTTACCTGATGAAAGTCTTCAAATGAAATAAAATGCAAATTAAAAAATAAGTATTCTTGATGGGTAGTCACATAAGTTGGAACTGGCGAAACACTGAGAAAAGCAACGATAGTAAGAATGCGCGCATCTAACCACGATCAGATTGTAATAGTGACGCTCTAAAGGAAGGTGTAGATCTAACCACGATCAGATTGTAATAGTGACGCTCTAAAGGAAGGTGTAGATCTAACCACGATCAGATTGTAATAGTGACGCTCTAAAGGAAGGTGTAGATCTAACCACGATCAGATTGTAATAGTGACGCTCTAAAGGAAGGTGTAGATCTAACCACGATCAGATTGTAATAGTGACGCTCTAAAGGAAGGTGTAGATCTAACCACGATCAGATTGTAATAGTGACGCTCTAAAGGAAGGTGTAGATCTAACCACGATCAGATTGTAATAGTGACGCTCTAAAGGAAGGTGTAGATCTAACCACGATCAGATTGTAATAGTGACGCTCTAAAGGAAGGTGTAGATCTAACCACGATCAGATTGTAATAGTGATGCTCTAAAGGAAGGTGTAGATCTAACCACGATCAGATTGTAATAGTGATGCTCTAAAGGAAGGTGTAGATCTAACCACGATCAGATTGTAATAGTGACGCTCTAAAGGAAGGTGTAGATCTAACCACGATCAGATTGTAATAGTGATGCTCTAAAGGAAGGTGTAGGTGTCATTTATGTATCATGGTAGCAAGATGGACAAGGTTGGAGGTACTCCAGAGTAATCAACGTGTATGGCTCTGTAACGTGGGATACAAGGAAAACCGCAACCAGAACGGTTCAGACTATCAGCAATGAGTGCCTGCATAGAATTGATGGATTACAATGGGATTATAAAGTCTTAAATGTGAAACTACGTAGATGGGTAGATATCAATAGCATTTGACGTGAAGTGAAGGCCATGGCGCTAAGTAAGACAGGCATTACGGCGACCAGCTGATGACATAATGACAGTCCCTATCCCGAAATCACCAGAGCAAGTGGTGTAGGGGTATACCAAAACACAAATTGTAAAGAGAGATTATGACAAGCATAAATGAAACGGGGAACACATTAACTGAGCTGGAAAGATTGACACATGCCAATAAAACTTGGCGTATATTTGTTGTAGACCTTTGCAGCGTAGAGAGCTGAACAGTTTTGATTGATTGATTGATTGCCCCTTTTGTTGACTGTATGGATCTACTTTCCTGATCATATTAGAGTTTACTGCTATGAAAGAACTGACATCCTTGCCTTTGAATGAGTCTGGAGCTGACCATTGAATGGGGATGTGGGAAACATCTTCAAGTAGATCAATGATAACACTACAAGCGGCGAGATGCTATATCTTGGAATCAGATGCGAATCTTGCAGAGGGGGACGCCAGAGAGAATGGATCAGGAGTGTGCATAACCAGTGAGCTACTGAAACTACTACTAAGCACACACTACCTGATAGAGACACATCACCTCTGGATCTATTAGGAGCATAGTAACTTTAATTCTTCATAGAACCAAACAAGACAGGGAGTAGACACAACTTGCATGCAGACTACAGACCAGTCTGCTTCACCAATAACTTGCATACAGACTACAGACCAGTCTGTTTCACCAGTAACTTGCATACAGACTACAGACCAGTCTGTTTCATCAGTAACTTGCATACAGACTACAGATCAGTCTGTTTCACCAGTATAATGACACCTGGTATCTCTTTCCGAAATGTTACCTTTGATATGATCTAATTCCCTCTCAAATCTTCTTTCTACTCTCTCTCCCCCACTCTCCCTCCCTCTCTCTCTCCCCTCCCCTCTCTCCCCCTCTCTATCTCTCTCACCCCCCCCCTCTTTCTCCCTCTGTCTCTCTCTCCCCATATCTTACCCAACCCCAGGTTGGAAAACATTTATTTGATACCAAGCGTTTCTAATACACTATTATCATTTCTTCTTTGTTCTGTCACTTACAGATATTAAGTTTCGATTCCCTAGAGAAGCTCATCACAATTTGATCCGCTGTTCATTTTTTTCTCCAATACAAAAGTTTTTTGGGGAACAAATTTACGGTAATACGGTGTCGCTTTTTCATAATAACAGCAATAATTCACCCGGAACTGATGGAAAAACGAAACAAGATGAACATACATTTGAATGCTGGAAGTTAGTGTGTAGTTTGTTTTTGCGTATTTTTATATGTTTGTGTGTGTGTATGTGAATTGGTTCTGGGGGCACGTGTGTATATGTACACATTTGTACATGTGTGTGTGTGTGTCCGTGTTTGGATATGCATGATTATTTGTATACGTGTTTGAATTTACGTATGTGTGTTTGTGTGTGTATTTATTTTTGTATGAATTCATGCGTGTATTATTGTTGGTGCATGTTTTTTTGCTTATGTGTTTTTATGAATGTGTTCGCTAGTATGTGTGGTTGCGTGTGACTGTGTGGTTGTGTGTGACTGTGTGTGACTGTGTGGTTGTGTGTGACTGTGTGTGACTGTGTGGTTGCGTGTGACTGTGTGGTTGTGTGTGACTGTGTGGTTGCGTGTGACTGTGTGGTTGTGTGTGACTGTGTGGTTGTGTGTGACTGTGTGGTTGCGTGTGACTGTGTGGTTGTGTGTGTCAATTTGAATGTTTAGTTGTGGGTGTTTGTATTAGCGGTTGCGCATGTCTGTATGTGTGGTTGCGATGCATTTTTGTATGTGTGGCTGAGTGTTTGTTTACTCGAATTTTTTGTTTTATGTGTGTTGTTGTTTTTAACGTGTTTATAAGTTAGTGTTTCTTTGTGCGAGTTAATTTGTGAGTGTTTGTTTCTGCGTGTTTTTATATGTTGTATTTCCATGTCTGTGTGTGTATATGCTTTTGTATGTCCTTGTGTGTGCCTGTTTGTTTGTGTATGTTTGTGTGTGTTTCTATCGTGTTTGTATATGTGTATTTATGTATATGTATAGTTGCGTGGGTTTGTTTGTGTGTGTTTTTTTATTGTCCTCGTTTCTATGTGTGTGTTCTTGTGTTTTCCTAGATTGTTAGTGTGACTTTGTTTTTTGCATGTTTGTTAGTGTGACTTTGTTTGTGTGTGTTTGTTTGCGGTTATGTGAGTTAGTTTCCTTTGAGTGTGTTTGTGCGTGTATGTATGTGACGGTTGTCTGTGTGTTTGCTTATGTGTATTTTTGTATGTGCTTAAGTCTATATGTGAGAACACATTATCCGGATTGGATTTATGAAATCTGTTAAAAAATAGCTACCAATGATCACGGTTGTTGCCTTCATAATACTTCTCCTACGAAGCCAAACGCTTAGCTAAGCTCCGTTTCCACAGCTCCAAGCAGTCACACGCTTAGCTTAGCTCCGTTTCGACAGTTCCAAGCAGTCACACGCTTAGCTAAGCTCCGTTTCAACAGCTCCACGCAGCCACACGCTTAGCCCAGCCCCGTTTCCAGAGCTGCAAGCAGTCACACGCTTAATCCAGCTCCGTTTCCACAGCTTAAAGCAGCCATACGCTTAGTCTAGCTCCGTTTCCACAGCTCCAAGCAGTCACACGGTTAGCTTAGCTCCGTTTCGACAGTTCCAATCAGTCACACGGTTAGCTAAGCTCCGTTTCAACAGCTCCAGGTAGCCACACGCTTAGCCTAGCTCCATTTACACAGTTCCAAGCAGCCACACGTGTAGCTAAGCTCCTTTTCCACGGCTTAAAGCAGCCATACGCTTAGTCTAGCTCCATTTCCACAGCTCCAATCAGCCACACGCTTAGCCCAGCTCCATTTACACAGTTCCAAGCAGCCACACGCTTAGCCCAGCTCCATTTCCACAGCTCTAAGAATTCACACGCTTAGCTAAGCATCGTTCCCACAGCTCCAAGCAGCCACACGCTTAACCCAGTTCCATTTACACAGCTCAAAGCAGCCACACGCTTAGTCCAGCCCCGTTTCCAGAGCTACAAGCAGCCACACGCTTAGCCCAGCTCCATTTACACAGTTCCAGGCAGCCACACGCTTAGCCCGTTTCCTCAGCTCAAAGCATGCTATGTTTTTTCAAGTTATCTTATTACATAATGCACAGCTGCCTCCTCGCATTCGGTCGTATCTCCTAAACTTCTGTATTATTTTTCCTTTCAAATGGTTTTTGTTTTAGATAGAGAAAAATATCGCAGAAAGCAAGATCCGCGAGTTGGACCTGTGGAATGTGGTGTTTAGCAAGAAACTACTGCAAAAGTTGCAATGTATGGGCAAGCGCGTTGCCATGATACACTTGATTCTCTTGTACAATACAGGCTCTTTGCGACCATCTTGAGATCTTCTACCGTGAAGACTGGATTTTAGTCTTGAGGTCTTACCCATGAATCATCACCAGTTATGATTGTTTTAAAGTTCTAATTAATTTCGACGCATTCATGCAGTCTACGAACAGCTGAAATACGGACACTTTCTGGGCAGCTGTGAGAAATTTCTGAACAAATGTTGATGAGGCACGCCTTATACCCAAATGGTCCATACTAATCGACTGTACTGAGCCGAAACTAATGTGTACGCCTTCAGGCAATTTATGAATTGTGATTCCGGGATTTTCCAGAACATTGTTTTCACTTTTGTTGGTTGTGGGCGTTCCAGGCTTTTCGTCAAACTAAAACGTTCATGGCCGTCTATAACACGTTTGTACCATTTATAGACACACAAGCGACTACCCCAATGATCCACGTGAACTCGCTGTAATTTTAAGTATGTGTCGTTACAAGTTTCACCAAGATTTTGACAAGATCTGATGCAAATTCGTTTATATATTTGTTTACACCACGACAATACGACGAATGTAGTCCACAAGCGTAATAACAAAGTACCATTGCAAACAAACCAGACGAGTAGGACATACGTACTCCAGGATACCTGCACAATAGATGCAGAGGTAAACCCAGTGCCAATGCAGATAGTTTTTATGACACCTCGTACAAGTATTTATTGAACGCGTGTGTTTCTACACAGAACGGAGGGGCAGGAGCATTCCTGAACCTACAAAATGGCAGAAAAATAACAGTCATTCGCTACTGGTAAGTACACAAGCAATTTCAGAGCGGAGGCAGAGGCACTGAGGGCGGCAGTGGAAGAAATGGTGACACATAAAGAAAATGAAAGCCATATAGTCCTGCTTACAGATGCTCTCGCCGTAGTCACAGCGCTAAAAAGCCAGAAAAACACTGAGCTTAAGGACTTAAGAGCAGCACTCTGCAAACTGTGCCAGCAGTCCGCACCAAAAAGGGTAGTGGTACAGTTGGTCCCATCACACTGCAACATCCAAGGCAACGAGGAGGCAGACAGACTGGCAAAAGAAGGTGCATTACTACCACAAACAGATACTAGTGTGACGTACGAAGAGTCAAAACGGCTTATTAAAGCCAGATACATGACCAAACGGGAAACCGAACATACTGGTTACACCAAAAACGATGCCTATTACCAGTTGAACCGAAGAGAGCAGGTCGTTGTCTTCAGACTTCGCACTGGCCACAATAGACTGAGGTACCACCTATTCAACAAATTGAAGATAGGTGGTACCGACGAATGCCCGTGCGGTACCGGTAAAATGACCGCTGAACATCTGCTGCAGAACTGCCCGACATACGAGGATCAGAGAGAGCAGATGTGGCCATCACCAGTGGAACTGCAAGACAAGCTCTATGGCAGTGGCGACAGCCTCAGGATGACCGCCGCTTTTTTCGAAAAAATAATGGTTACTGTCTGACTGCGTACGAAGAAGAAGAAGAAGAAGAAGAATGCGTGTGTTTGTATGTGCGCGTGTGTTTGTATGTAAGCGTGGGTGTTTGTATTTACCTGTATGTTTTATGTTTGCGTATTTGTATGTGTTTGTGTGTGTTTTTACAAATCTGTTTGGGCGTCTGCTCCCATGTATGACTGTATATATGTTTGTATGTGCATGTCAGCGTGTGTGCTCCTAGGTGCATTTGTTTGTACGTGAGTCTGTGTATGTCTGTATATGTGTGTGTATGTCTAATTGGGTCTGTATGTGTGTGTCTGTGTATGTGTCTGTATGTGTGTGTCTGTGTATGTGTCTGTATGTGCATGTGTCTGTATTGTGTGTATGGGTATTTGTGTGTATGTGAGTATAGGTATGTGTCTGTATGTGTGTGTAACTGTACCTATGTATATGTGTGTAATCAATAGAAGAAAAATCAATGGAATATACACAAGTAGAAAGAATGAAGACAGAGAGACATAAGTTTGTGTGTGTGTGTGTGTGTTAGTTATTGCTGCTGTGTGGGTTGGTGTGCTGCTGTGTGTGAATTACCGTGTTGGTGTGTGTGTGAATTGGTGTGTGTGTGTGTGTGTGTATGTGTGAGTTGGTATTTCTGTGTGTGTATGTTGGTGGATGTGTTATTGCGTGGGTGGGGGTGTTTGTTTGAGTAATTATGCGTGTGGGTGCATGTGTGGGTTGGTGTGTAAGGGGTCTTTTATTTGGGTTGGTGTGCGAGGGAGTGTATGTGTGAGTAGGGGTGTGTGTTTATGACTGAGTTGGTGTGTGCGTAATTAAACTGTTTTATGTTCGTTAAAGTACCACGTCCTGAGTTCCTCACTCAAGGACAAAGTCTCTGATAGTAGATTACAGAAAAGCCTTCTAAAGAAGGTGGTCCTGGGCAATCTTAACTGTAGTGTAGCATTTCACAGTATGCTCATCAACTGTGTGGATTAATGGGTGTGTAGGCAAACATGAAATAAAGAGAGGAAGAAAGACAATGAAGAAGGAGAGGAGAAATAAATAAAAGTAAGAAGTAAAGAATGAAAAAGAAATAAGAATAATATTGTATGTGCTTTTATTGAAAATTAAAGTAGAAACACAGACAGATGTATAGTCAGACTGACAGACATACAGAAAGACATATGCAAAGGAAGACAGTTATAATGAAAGACATACAAGCAGAGTGACAGATAAGGGAAAGAAAGAGAAACACAAAAATAAAGAAGAGTGTAGCAAAAATATAAAGAAGAAAGAAAGAGATCAAGAAAGACCTTTAGAGTGACGCAACAGAAGCAGGAACAACAGAATAAAAGGAAGAAAAAAGATAGAAATAATGACAAGACAGATAGACATAATAAACGTACGAAAAGTTGAAAGAAGAGGAAATATATAATGCCAGATAAAATGACAATACAGAAGTAAGAAGAATAGGAAGCATAAGGAAATATGTGACATTTCTAGTTGGAGCATGGGCGTTTAGAGCAGGGGAGATTGGACTGACCACTCTAAGAAACAAAGGTTGCCTGAATGCGTTGGACGAACGCAGGTCACGCCAGGGTCAATCATTTGTTTACTGGGTCGACAAAAGAAACGAGGGGTTTAAGTAGAAGACTGTCTGGTACAGGGGTGGGTGTTCGGAGCTGACCACTCTGGCATTCAGAAGGGACGTGGGTGGAGATTTGTGACAGCTTGATGCTGCCACGACCGGCTACAACATTTAGAGTGACAGTGTTTCGTGGATAGTCAACCAATAACATTTAGTAGAAGGGTAGATCCAAATTGGAGTGATGGCTAGGTCAGACAGCCAACAGACGACCGTTGGACAGCCATGTTGTTGATTGAGACTATACAATACTCTGCAGGGATACAACTCAAAAGACTGGCTGAGACATTGGCTGGGAGATTCAGGAACGCTGAGAGTGAATATGGAAGTGAGAGAGTTTACAGGGTGACTGTACCATCATACATCTCGAGTTGGTCAGTCGTGCTCAATAGGTGTTTATGATGGACACCCTGGACACAGTAAGGGGTCTGAATGTGTGTTGTATGTGCAGGACACATTGTGAACGATACATTTTCGGAACGGTTACACGAGTGTACAGATCGCCTAAGGACGAGATCTGAATGTGTGTGGTATGTGCAGGACACCTTGTTAACGATGCATGTTCTGAACAATTACACGAGTGTACAGATCACCTAATGACGAGATCTGAATGTGAATGTATGTGCATGACATCTTGGGACGATGTGTGTTCAGATTAGGTGGGAATGCACAGATCGACTGAGTACGTGATCACAAGTGAGTACGTGATCCGATTATCAGTAGCGTGATATAATTACATATGAATGCACAGATCTCTTGATCATACGTGAACCGATTGTATGTGAATGTACAGATCACCTGATTAAAAGTGATCTGATTATATGTGAATGCACAGAACGACTGAGTACGTAATCGGATCGCGAGGACGAGTTTGTGATTGTATATTGAGTATGCAGATGGGGAAGTGCAGCGGCAAGAATTCTTGGTACCATAGATCTTAGGGGAAACATTAAAAGGTAGTGCTCACAACTTCCTACGATAGTAATATATATATGATTATTTAATTTACATGTTCTTTGCTTTTTGTTGATATTGTTCAACGATTATTATTGTAATAAATTATATTCTTTTGTTTGATGGTCAGGATAGTGTTTATTGTGTTTTTCTGTGTTGAAGTCGTGTCGTGGTTAAGATACAATGTGTAACTATTTAGATAAATAGACTGTTCAACTACACATAGACTCTACAACAAAGAAATAATAAAGAAATACAGAATGACATAACAGAAGTAAGAACGATAGAAAGGAGTAAAAATGATAGAATGACATAACATTAGTAACATAGAATGATAAAGAAAGAAAAAGGGAAGACAGAGATATAAGGACATAACATAAGTAAGAACAACAGAAGGGAGAAACATAGAAAGGAGAACGCAAGAAATGAGAAAGAAAAACAAGGATAGAATAACATAACAGAAGTAAGAAAACAAAAAGAAATATGAGAAAAAAAAGGTGAAATACATAAATGCAAATTGAGAAACAATCAGCCTTGTCGGAATATATAATGAATTGAAAGCAGCCTTTGTCCCACGTGTCAACTGGGCTGTCCATCTCCTGGCCTCCTGATGTAACCTGTGACATATGTTGTTTATGCCGGCCTGCAGAGACCATCTTTTTATGTTCTCCTCAGACAAGGGTAAAAACATGAGCTGAACTGAGATCGTGAATAAAATATAGATTGGGAATTCCTTTGCATGGATATTTCTGGGTTAATAAATGCTGTCATGGCAGGACATGGATTCAAGTTCATGCAGCGGATTCAACACTTAATGATCAGTGACCATACACTGTTAGATGGAGACAAAGAATGAGTGCCTTTGAATCTACCAGGAGTTTCGTGTTGTCAGATGTGCCTAGCGTAACATTACAGACTCTTCCGTCATTGTTCTGTTCTTTCAGTCGTTCCTCTACCACCCCTTGGATTGTAAAGTTGTCTACCACTGATGATGTATAGTCTTCTACCCCTAGGGTAGTAGAGTATTCTACCCCTTGAGGTTCAAAGGTCCGTTTTGGTATATACTTGCAATCAAGTAGGCAGCCAAACAGATGTTTGACTTGTATATTTTCATGGCCGGGTGGAGCCTGCTGTTTGCCTTCATGTCGGCCATTATTGAGTGAAAATCTCGTTGCCTTTATAATATATGCCTGGACAGCGACTGACAGCCAGCTCTTATTAACTTTAAACTGTACATCGTACAGACGTCATGACGCTAAATGTAAATGAATATATAACCCAATCATTAGTCCTTTACAGTCGAGCCTAACTGATGAGATCTGTCTTAACCCTTTACAAGTCCAGCCTAACTGATGAGATATGTCTTAACCCTTTACAAGTCCAGCATAACTGATGAGATCTGTCTTAACACTTTCCAGTCTAACTGATGAGATATGTCTTAACCCTTTACAAGTCCAGCCTAACTAATGAGATCTGTCTTAACCCTTTACAGTCCAGTCTAACTGATGAGATCTGTCTTAACCCTTTACAAGTCCAGCCTAACTGATGAGATCTGTCTGAACACTTTCCAGTCTGATGAGATATGTCTTAACCCTTTACAAGTCCAGCCTAACTAATGAGATCTGTCTTAATCCTTTACAATCCAGCCTAACTAATGAGATACTGTCTTAACCCTTTACAGTCCAGTCTAACTGCTGAGATATGTCTTAACCCTTTACAAGTCCAGCCTAACTTATGAGATCTGTCTTAACACTTTCCAGTCTAACTGATGAGATATGTCTTAACCCTTTACAATCCAGCCTAACTAATGAGATCTGTCTTAACACTTGCCAGCCTAACTGATGAGATATGTCTTAACCCTTTACAGCCAGACCTAACTGATGAGATATGTCTTAACCCTTTACAACCAGACCTAACTGATGAGATAGGTCTTAACACTTTATAACCAGACCTAACTGATGAGATCTGTCTTAACCATTTACAGACTAACCTACTGATGAGATCTGTCTTAACCTTCTACAGTTCAACCTAACTGATGCGATCTGTCTTTACCCTTTTAGTCCGGCTAAATTGATATGATTCGTGGCTTTCTCCTTTACAGGCTGGTCTAATTGATTTGATTTATGTCTTAATTTTTTATTTTTGGTCTAATTGTTTAGATTCGTGTTTTACGTTACGAATCTAATACATTAGGCAGAAATGTAAAAGGTTAAAATATGGAAGGAAGAACTAGAAAAGACGCATGATAAATACAGTTACGCTAGATGGTGAAAACAACCCACACATTTTAACACCAAAATAAACAGCCAGAATAGTATTGATGAGCTTGAACAACAGTTTACAGTCTTCGTAGTAAAGCCAAAATACCAAACTCAAAATATACAACTGGAGTTGCGTAATTTCTATGCTGCTGTGTGTTGCAGTGTGTTGGAGGAGAGTGGACAGAAAAATAAATGGCCAAAGTGTTATATTTTCAGACAAGCTATCTAATTATTTTATAGAATGGACTGACTGTACACCATCACAAACCAACAACCGCCTGTCTTGAACAACCATGAAAATACGCAAGCTATCATAACTGAATCTAACTTATCCTAAATCTAACTGATCCTAAATCTGATACTAAATCTAACTGATCCTAAATCTACTGATCCTAATTCTAACTGATCCTAAATCTAACTGATCCTAAATCTAGCTGATTCTAAATCTAACTGATCCTTTCTTAAATCTAGCTTATCCTAATTCTAATTAATCCTAAATCTAACTGATCCTAAATCTTACTGATCCTATCCCAAATCTAGCTGATCCTAAATCTGATCCTAACCTAAATCTAGCTGATCCTAAATCTAAATGATCCTAAATCTAGCTGATCCTAAATCTGATCCTATCCTATTGCCATGCATTCTGTCGTCTCGTGAGTTTTAATGCGATTGTGCTGCAGCGAATAAACTGAAGAAATGTAGGCCTGGATGAGGATACCAAACATCGGTGGATTTGTTCAGAAAAAAAACTTTATTTAGTTCACCCAACATGATCCATTTTCTCATCCAAATTTCCTAATTCCTCCCAGAAGCGTTCACACCGTTTTGGGAAATAACAGATAGGGATAAGAATGATTAAATTATTTCCCTTTTTTTAGTCCTTTATTTCATACTATTTGTCTCCCTCGTTATTGTCACATGCATCAACCCGTTTTTTGCATTGTTTTGCAGTCCCTTTCATGGACAAATGTTCTTTAACGCTGTTTGACAAACAGTTAAATGAAGAAGAGCTAAAAATAAAGCATGGAAAAGAGGTATAGAGGCAGGTAAATCAAAAGAAAAATATTAAAAATATTTGGACAAGCAGAACATAGCTCCAAAAGTGAATAAACCAACAAAAATAGACTTGGAAAAAAAACTTGTGGATCAAGACTGATAGTAAAAGCTTCTTTACTTATGTTAAAAATGAACAAAGAACTAAAGACAAAGTAGGCCCTCTCATAGACAGTACAGGGAAAATAATAAGTGAGAATAGGGAGGCAGCTAATCTACTCAATCAGTACTTTGGCACAGTCTAAACAAAAGAAGACTGCTCCAAGATCCCAGAACCTATATATATTTTTCAAAGAGACATGGATAAAGTGAGATTAAGATCAATGTGTATTACAAAGGAAATTTTTTTTTAAAAATTGGATGGGTTGAAAGTGGATAAATGTCCAGGTCAAGATGGTATTCATCCAAAATTGCTGTATGAAATTAGAGACCAACTAGAAAAACCATTGACTATATTATGTTCTCAATCACTTACAAAATGGATCGTTCCACGGGATTGGAAAGATGCAGGAGTGATCCCCTTATTAAAGAAAGGCAAAAAAATCAGATCCAGCAAATTATAGACCGGTGAGTTTAACAAGCATAGTCTGTAAATTGTTAGAGTCAATAAACAAAGAAAACATGGTAATGCATTTAGACGAATTTAATCTAATCAAAAATAGTCAGCATAGATTTACTAGAGGGATATCATGCTTAACAAATCTATTAGATTTCATGGAGGAGGTTGCTAAAATGATAGATGAAGGGGAGCCAGTAGACGTTATTTATTTAGATTTTGCAAAGGCACAAAACTATGCAGTAATGTCTCATCTAAAACAGAAGTGGATATATTGAGGTCGGATTTAGATAAAATTCGAGAATGGCCTGTAAGCTGACAAATAGAGTTTAATGTAGATAAATGTACAATATTCCACATGGGTAGATCCAATATGGAACATAATTACAAAATGGGAGAGAACAATATTAGAAATAAAAATAAGGAAAGGGATCTAGGGGTTATAATAGATCATACAGGTAAGGTAAGTGAGCAAGTTCAGGTAGCAGTGAAAAAGGCAAATGCAATGTTAGGTATTCATATCAGATATTTAGAAATATTTTTTTTAGTCACAGAGTGGTGAATGCTTGGAATGCATTGCCACGGCAGGTAGTGGAGGCAGGGACAGTTAATGCATTTAAGAATACATTGGATGTGCAAATCCTTCAGAGCAAGGTAATGTAAATGAAACTGGTTGTATAGAGACTCTGCATAGTCTTCTGAACATTCATAAAGACGTTAAGTTAAATTAGGTTTAAGGAATCAACTATGTGCACGTTGTGGAATAATTTGCTCAAAATTCCAAGCAGTATCGGCTAATTGGTGATTGATCTGAGTGGGGCGTGAGTTCAAAGAATTGGGCATCTGTAACCATAATAATAATAATAATAATGTTCACTTAGGCTTCTGAACCCATTTGCATCAGACGGGCACATCCATGACCTACAGCTGTGGCGTGGTTCCAGGCCTCGTACATGGTGGAAGAGGATGTTGATATTTGCTGGAGCCATACTGTTAGGAGACGGCCTCTTCTGCGCCTCCAGCCAGTCGGGGGAACACTTTTGGCGCTGAGGAACGACTTGTGTAGTATCTTGTAGTCAAGTCAAATCAATGAAGTCAAGTCAAATCAATGAAGTCAAGTCAAATCAATGAAGTCAAGTCAAATCAATGAAGTCAAGTCAAATCAATGAAGTCAAGTCAAATCAATGAAGTCAAGTCAAATAAGTAAAGTCAACCCAATCAATGAAGTCAAGTCAAATAAATGCAGACAATCACATCACTGAAGTCCGCCCGATCGAAGATATCAATCAAATTTGATTTACTTTCTCTCGTCAAACACGTTTCTCTCAACCATACTTTACTGGTGCAGCCTGCTTCCAGGACAGTCAAGTGGAGACGGAATGTGGTCTTGGACAACTCTGGTCTGACGTTGACACAAACAGTCGCCCGTAAGTCGCTGACTGTAAGTTCGTTCGTGCCGTCCTTGTTCTCCTGCTGATTGCAGCGGTTCATACATGACAATTCGATATGAGAATGGAGATCGAGTTTATAACTTCGACTCTGAAGTGACTATCTGATACCTCAACAGTGAGTGCAACAATCGTTTCTGACTATCAACCCTTGTTTTGGAAGGTACAGAAAGGTTGGATACTGCACGAATCGGTGCTGCATAAGGAGGCCTCGAGCCTTTTGGGATCTTGTGCGTATCTACTATCCTAGTCATTATTCAATTTGCTGAAAATTAGGAGCGGACATCATGACCCCGAGGACACCCGCAGCGTTAGTCGATAGAGATGGGATTTTGTAATTGATAAACTATCTTGGATAAATTTACTTCCATCGATAAACCGACTATGCCCAGATTGCACAGTTCTGAAACTATAACCTAGTCCAGCAGATAGAGGCGATGACAGAACGAAGAAGTAGTGTGTACACCAGCGAGCTACTTGAACATCATTATCTACACCTTTCTCCATTCACTGAAAGTGGCTATCAGTCTGCTCGGAATGCAATGACGTCGATTTTTAACAGACCATAACATAAACTACTACAATAAACCAGAACTATACGAACCTACAAAATACTTTGACATTGACATTATGTACAGACCAGATTTTATTGTGGCCTCATGCTTTGTAACGAAAGAATATGGAAGAAGAAAACAAAACATACGGAAACATATTTCTGTCAATGCATTAAATAAAGCCAAAATAGTAATATGCGTATGGCTGTTTCTAAGCTCACTGTGTTCTTAAGCCAACCTGTTCTCTCCTAACTAGGCTTATTAACTAGACATCATATTCAACAGAAGAACCAGCTAAGAAGAATGACGATGTCATAGACTTTGCCTTTGCGGAAGTAAATAGAACAGCCATCTTGATTCCAGAAAACCGATTTCCTCCTAAAAATATTTCTGACAAAGGAATATTTTATCGGATAATTTGGCATGTTTGTAAGACAAAGAATTACGATCAGAGTCGTGTTTGCGATCTGTTTTGAGATTGTAATACAGGTCTTGGACAATAACATCTTTACCTCGCCCTCTTCGACAGTAGTCTGATTTTGGGCAACATTTTCTTTAAATGGGAGAATAACATTATATGTCTGCTGTCTTTGTGGTAAGCTCTGATAGACTTCTGATGGAGCACTAACATTTTCTGTTTGCTGTCTTTGTATTAAGCTCAGAAAAACTTTTAAGAGGGCCTGCACATTTCAGTTTGCTGTTTTTACGATAAGCAGACAGACTTTTAATTGTTCAGTTACAAAGACATCTTTTTCAGTAATTTTGTATGTCATTCCACTTTAAGCTAAGCCTTCTTCGTGTCATGGGGTTACACTCTAAGAGACTAAAGTGTGCACCCCACCCCCTTTTGTCTTTGTGTTACACTCTAAGAGACTAAAGTGTGCCCCCCTTTTGTCTTGGTGTTACACTCTACGAGACTAAAGTGTGTCCCTCTTTTGTATTGTGTTACGCTCTAAGAGACTAAAGTGTGTCCCCTTTTGTCTTTGTGTTGCACTCTGCAAATGTATTGTTTGTCTATTTATTGATGTTGCCTTTGTACTTAAAAATGAAACATTTATGTAGCCTTATATCTGTACATATATATCTGCTTTTCATTTATGCAGCATTGAATAAATATGTGTATGTGGTTGTACGTTTTAGTGCATATACTCATTGGTTAAAGTATTTACATTTTTTCCTTGTTCACCGTGATTCACACATTCTCGTCCACTCTCTGGCTAATTTGACTGCCGTTTTATATATTTAGTAATACTGGTCTTTGTTTACTTTGGATTTGCTAGGTGTTTTCGTTTGTTCTTTGTCACTGACGAAGGCTTTGTGGCCGTAACGAAGGTTTCGTGTTGTTTCAGTCCCAGTGAGACAGCTCATCCATACATGTATATATTTATTTAACTTTCCACTTATAATTCTCTCTTCCTTATCATATTACCTCTGCCATCCTATCTAATATTATCTTCAACAAAATATTGCCTATTTCTATCCTTAGCAAAAAAAGTTCCTCGTGGATTACAGATTTAAAGCAAAAAAAAACTCAAATTATCATGTCTTCTGTCCTCCGATCCAACTCTCGTGTGATGTAGAAGAACTATTTTCTTGTTCTGATGAAAATACATTTTCTTGTGATTAAACTATTTAATTATGTTGTTGACGCTAATAGCTGCTCCGGGACGGGATAGGCAACCGCTTGCACAACCTTCCGTAGTGGGATCTTAAGACGTGCCTAATAGGTTCCGGTGGTGCCATTCCTTGTTCCAGTTTTGGGCCCCAGAACCACATATATGTTCTCAACTCTAGATATTTCAATATTTTCATTACCTTGATTATTTATGTTGATCCGGGTAGAAAAGGCTTGTTAGAAAAAGAAGAAGAGGACAAAGAAGAAGAGGACGTAGAAGAAGAAGATGAGGAGGAAGAAGACGAAAACAAAGAAAAAGTGGAAAAGGAAGAAGAGATAGGAGAAGAAGAGGAAGGACAGAAAGATGAAGATTAGGAAGAAGAAAAAGAGGAAGAAGAATGTGAGGAACAAAATGAGTAAAAAGAAGAATTTGATGATGAATAAGAGGAAGATGAAGAAGATATAAAAAAAAAAAAAATGAAATAGAAAAAGAAGAAGAAAAATAGGCATAAAAAGTAGAAGAAGTAAAAGAATTGGAAGAAGAAGAAGAAGAGGTAGAAGAAGTAGAAGAAAAAATAAGAAGAGGTAGAAAAAGAGGGAGAAGAAGTAGAAAAAGAAATTGAAGTTAAAGAGGTAGAAAAAGAAAAATAAGAAGCAGAAGAATAAGAAGAATTTGAAGAAGAAGAAAGAACAAGCAGAGGGAAAAGAAAAATAAGAAGAAAAAGAAAAGAAGATGTATACAAGATAAGAAGAAGAGAATGACAAAGAAGAAACACAATAAATTACCTGCATACTCTCGTCGTTTTGGGCATCCATCAATGTCCATGCTTGACAGCTAGATGTGTAATAGCAGCCGATGATAATGGCGCAGTACACAGAGAACATCTAAGAATGAAAGGAAAAAAAAAACCGTGCTGAGAATGAATGATGGTTATAACTTTGGAGACCACATGTTGTGCTGAGCCATGATCCGATATTCACTCAGTGTCTTTCCTTGTGACTCAATCATTTATTCATGTATCATAAATTTGGTATTAGGTCTTCAGATTTTCTAAAAATTCACAAAGTTTTTGTGGAACGATGTAGAATCCTCAAATCTACAGTCGCAGGTATGCATTTATTGCCTTAGTCAAGCTGAGGTTTAGGTAAACGAAAGGGCTGAAGTCTTTTGTGTGTGTGTGTTCGATTTATTTCTCTATTCCCCGTGGCGGTGTGTCGCGTAGCGCTGTGGTTAGCAACGGATCTCTGGTCGACCCTGCCTTAAATGGGTACCGGTTTAGTCCGGGAAGTAAATGCGGCGAGGGAGAGTAGATGGCTACGGCTCTCATATAGCCGAGCCTTTAAAATGTGAGATCGCTAACACCTCACACCCCTACGGCAGTACTGCTATGGTTTACTTCAGAAAGTAACACAGAAACTGTGTCAATAAATCGTCAATAAATAGACAAACAATACATTTCCAGAGTGTAACACCAAAACAAAAAGGGGACACATTTTAGTCTCTCTGAGTGAAACACCAAGTCAAAGGGTAGGCACTTTAGTCTCTTTACAAGGCGGTGTGCGTTTCACTGCGGTTTTTATTTGGCGCCTGTTGGCCCAGTAGATCTCACTTCGGCATTCATTTTATGTAAGGGGGTCTGCTTCCTCCTGCATTTTCTAAGGATTTGCTTCCCCACGGTAACGGCCGGTGCTGTAATGGGGATTGAACCCAGCACCTTCTAGTTGTGAGCCGTGTCACTTAACCACCAGCCCATGCCGCCCCCGATGAAGTCTTATGATTACATTGAATTTGGATAAGGGTGACATTTTGAGGTGTCTTTCAATGACCGGTTGTTGGCTGATGCATCCAAAATAGATGTATTCAGTTTCACATACTGTAGAACTTTGAAATCAAATAAGGGGCGAGCGGAGTACAAAGCAAGAGTGTGTATAGCCAATGAGCTACATAAATATAAACATATCCACGCTTCTGCTTTGCTCTTTGTTTTTTGGTAAAATGTTTGCCTCTCTGTATTCTTCTGGCGGAGGCTTACCCTTTTCCACTCCAGGCCACATCCTTTTAGGTGATATCAGGATGTATTAACTAGTGCTTGGATGCATGTGCGTCTGTATGTATCTATGCTAGTTTGGGCGCTGTCAGAGGCTAACCCAACCAAAGTGCAATGGAAGGGCCTCACTCTAAGGGCAGGTGTGAAAGTTGTGTAAGAGTGTGATTGTTGGACAGAGTATAATGAAACAGAGTGTGAGGTAAGAACAAGAAAGAAGCCATGAGCCCCTATCATCTAGATCGTCCAGGTAAGTATGATATATCCACACCTTTGCAATGTGGAGAATTAGCTTAATCTCTTTCATGGGCTGCCCGAAGCCATGTGGCACAAACGTTTCCCATACTTATGTCTAAGCTCTATAACCTCGAACATTTACACCCTCCCTTAATTTCCATTTCTTCTCTGTCTTCATTTTTATGTGCTCTATGTACACACATCTCCACCTGGTTATTTTGCTTTTTTACACTTTGTCTTCATCTTTATGTGCTCTATGTACACACATCTCCACCTGGTCATTTCTTGTTCGATCTGTACCGGCTTACCCTAACTTTTCCTTCTGCATACTTTTCTGGATAGATGATATACTTTTCTATTTTTCTGGCTAAACCATACAAATACTCAGCTAAGTATATTGTATATATGTTCATCTATCTTCTTTACGTGTTAATCTCTATCTTTGTTAGTAGTTATTATGTCTAATTTCCGATGTAACTGATGAATGTCATTTAGTCGTAACGTATGTTTCTTTGTGTTTTGTGTTCTAGCGCTGTGTCTGAGCCATACCTATCAATGTTATTATACAATTCGCTATTTTTTAAAGACATACTGAATACCTATCGGTGTGACCGGACTGCAGTGAAATCGATTTTTAGGAATACGATAATGAATAAGAACAGATGGTTACTCCAAACTCATCAGACGTTTGGTACGTTTTCAGTATACATTTGATATATGTGCATCCAGCGAGAGAAGCGGGTGGCCCAGCCGTTTTAACATCAGTCTCATGACTAATGAGGGAAATGGAGAAGATCTCGGCAGGACAATTGGTTTTCTCTGTTGCAGCGAAATAATAACATAGCCTGTGTACTTCAAGGCAAATGGACAGGAAAGCAGCCTTTATTCATTAGAGCTATAAATATCGCAGGCGACCAAGCAATTGTTAAAAACAAATCCACTTTAATTGTATTTTTCGTATTATTTTAGACACAATAGAAAGATCGGATATGAATGAATTATTGTTATTTGTATATATTGTGGTGTGAGTTAAATATTGTTATTTGTAGATATTGTGTTGTGAGTTAAATATTGTTATTTGCAGATATTGTGTTGTGAGTTAAATATTGGTATTTGTAGATATTGTGTTGTGAGTTAAATAATGTTATTTGCAGATATTGTGTTGTGAGTTAAATATTGTTATTTGTAGATATTGTGTTGTGAGTTAAATAATGTTATTTGCAGATATTGTGTTGTGAGTTAAATATTGGTATTTGTAGATATTGTGTTGTGAGTTAAATAATGTTATTTGCAGATATTGTGTTGTGAGTTAAATATTGGTATTTGTAGATATTGTGTTGTGAGTTAAATAATGTTATTTGCAGATATTGTGTTGTGAGTTAAATATTGGTATTTGTAGATATTGTGTTGTGAGTTAAATAATGTTATTTGCAGATATTGTGTTGTGAGTTAAATATTGGTATTTGTAGATATTGTGTTGTGAGTTAAATAATGTTATTTGCAGATATTGTGTTGTGAGTTAAATAATGTTATTTGCAGATATTGTGTTGTGAGTTAAATAATGTTATTTGCAGATATTGTGTTGTGAGTTAAATAAGGTTATTTGCAGATATTGTGTTGTGAGTTAAATAATGTTATTTGCAGATATTGTGTTGTGAGTTCAATAATATTTTTTTTTTAAATATTCTGATGTGTGCAATAACATTTTGTTTCCAGAGATGAAAGGTCTGATCAGGAAATCGGAACACGATGTCACACGACTCAAGTTGTGACTTAACAACTGTGGCCACTTCATTATACACTGAAACATCATCTTGACAACGAAACATAACTGATAAACTCTATTTATACTAACTTAGTCCTGATAGTGTCATATTTAGCCATTTTCCCAATGCCTATTGAGTAAAAGATCGACGTGTGAAATGAAATGTCTAAGAAAGGTCAGCGCGTCGCCAGGAGAGTTAGAATGTGAAACAATGTAGGACACATTTCACAACAGGAAACACGATAGTCTGGTCAACTCACGCGACTGCACCTTAATCAGCTCTCCCCCCCCCCCCCCCCCTTTATAGTACACGGAGTTCTTGCTACAGGTCACGAGGGAGACCGAGTGGAAGATGGAAAGAGGACATACGAGAAGTCCTTCAGCGACACGAGCGTACAACCACCGAAACAACACACTTGGCCCAAGAAAGACGACTTAAGTTCCCTGTACGCCCCTCATTGGGGGAAGTAGATGAACAACTGAACTGTTAAATAATTGTCTATGTTAATACCGTGGTGTGTATTACAATTGTTATATACTATTGTATGTTGATATTGTGGTGTGTATTACAATTGTTATATACTATTGTATGTTGATATTGTGGTGTGTATTACAATTGTTATATACTATTGTATGTTGATATTGTGGTGTGTATTACAATTGTTATATAATTTTATATGTTAATACGGTGCTGTGTATTACAATTGTTATATGATATTCTATGTTTATACCGTAGTTAAAATTACAACTGTTATATAATATTGTATATTAATATTGTGGTGTGTGTTATACAATTTTCTATGTCAATATTGTGGTGCACTAACAGTGTTATACAATTTGTAATATCAATATTGCAATGTGTATTTAAAGCGATATATAATTATGCGTGTTAACATTGTGTATTTACATTCGTGTATAATTTTGTTTGTTAACAATGTGGCGTATTTTGGCTTGGCTTCATTCGTTCTCAATCTCCCGCTACCAAGCATGAGAAGGGATTTGCAAGTAGCAGAATGTAATCCAGAGAACGGCATGCATTGTGTTATAGTTTACAGCTTGACTGCGATATTTGCACATTTCGGTCCAATACATCCGACTTCGGCAATCATTTTTTAATACCTGATTGCCTTCCCTCTTCGATCCCTTCTACTTAGCCAGTCTGCTCTGTTGCAGCCTGTTGTTCAGGATCACGGCGTGGAATTGTTGATGGTTCGTGTCCGCTCTGGTTCACTGGCCCTGACGCTAGCAGTCAGCTATGGGTTGCTGACCGCTGCAGCTCATGCGCTACTCCATGTGGTGTATATAACTACAGCTTGGAAATCATTTATCCACAGATCTGGCAAACTAGAAGTAGTAGAATAGATGTTATGCTATACGAAGTAGATGAGACGTCACACTATATGGGGTAGGCATGTTGAGTGTCCATGAGGATTTATCGCCAGAGTTCATTACTTACATAGACCTGACATTATTCAGCGACCCGAGATTCTGGCATCAAAGCTGCAGCAATTGGCTCGAATCGAATTGTGTAATTACGGAACAAATCAATATATTTCGCGTGAATGATTCAATCAGTCTTTGTCAAAGTGAGCTCATCGTGTCGTGGGCATCTCCCATATATCTCTTCAGGGGCTACACAAGCGCATTGTGAGAAACGCTATTTTTAAAAACAAATTAATTTAACACTTAATGTTTTTATTAAACTATTTATTGATCAATTTGTTTGAGGATTAAAACACATAAATAAATAATATTATTCTATTAAGAATCCCTAATGGATGCATAATTGACATAATCCCACAACAAATGTCTGTCTTTGCAGCAAGGAGAATCCATCACCTGGGGTTCTGTGGTTGGAGTCTGGATATCTGATTATTTCACTTTTCTTTCTATTGTCTGGTGAATGTGTTTTCTGTTGTCTGGTGGGTGTGTTTTCTGTTGTCTGGTGGGTGTGTTTTATGTTGTATGGTGGGTGTGTTTTCTGTTGCATGGTGAATATGTTTTCTGTTGTCTGGTGAATGTGTTGTCTGGTGAATGTATTTTCTGTTGTCTGGTGGATGTGTTTTCTGTTGTCTAGTGGATGTGTTTTCTGTTGTCTGGTGAATGTGTTTTCTGTTGTCTCGTGGGTATGTTTTCTGTTGTCTGGTGGGTGTATTTTATGTTGTCTGGTGAATGTGTTTTCTGTTGTCTGGTGAGTGTGTCTTCTGTTGTCTGGTGGGTGTGTTTTATGTTGTCTGATGGATGTGTTTTCTGTTGTTCGGTGGATGTGTTTTCTGTTGTTCGGTGGATGTGTTTTCTGTTGTCTGGTGGGTGTGCTTTCTGTTGTCTGGTGGGTGTGTTTTCTGTTGTCTGGTGGATGTGTTTTCTGTTGTCTGGTAGATGTGTTTTCTGTTATCTGTTGTATATTTTTTCTGTTGTCCGGTTTGCATGTTTTCTGTTGTCTGGTATGCATGTTTTCTGTTGTCTGATGTAAATTTTACTGTTGGCTGGTGTATGTATTTACTGTACTATGGTGTGTATGTTTACTGTTGGCTGGTGTATATGTTTACTGTTGGCTGGTGTATGTGTTTACTGTTGGCTGGTGTATGTGTTTACTGTTGACTGGTGTATATGTTTACTGTTTTCTGGTGTGTATGTTTACTGTACTATGGTGTGTATGTTTACTGTTGGCTGGTGTAAATGTTTACTGTTATCTGGTGTATGTGTTTATTGTTGGCCTATGTATATATTTATTCTTGGCTGGTGTATATATTTACTTTTGGCTGGTGTATATGTTTACTGTTGGCTGGTGTATATGTTTACTGTTGTCTGGCGTATATGTTTACTGTTGTCTGGTTTATATGTTTACTGTTGTCTGGCGTATATGTTTACTCTTGGCTGTTGTATATATTTACTCTTGGCTGGTGTCTATGTTTACTGTTGGCTGGTGTATATGTTCACTGTTGGCTGATGTACATGTTTACTGGTGGCTGGTGTATATGTTTTTCCGAGAGCTTATACTATTTTGTCCTACCTATTGTTTTTGTTACATTATTTATCAATTCAATTACACGCGCTTGCGCAGTGGGGGTTTCAGTAGCAATTTATTTTGCATAAAAGGGTTTTTAATCGTACATATAAGACATTGGAAGACAAAGCGTGTATTAGAATAAATAAAAATTAATTACAACACAAAACTATAAATCTGCAACTCCAATGTGAAGCTTATTCTATTGTGTGGCCATAAAACACGGAGAACAATCCAAACAACTTCTAAAAAGGTAGATAGTTCCATAAATATCCCGAGTGTTCTACCGGGGTCTTTGTGGATGACACAGACACGAATATCACCACTGCCCCACAGAAAACATGTTGTAAGAGGCGACTAGTTGTGTGACATGGCATAATACCGGCCATAGTTTGGTGGTTTGTAAAGAGCTGCCTAATAGGCACTTGTCCCAACAAAGCGGAGTAATAAGCTGCTAGAGCCTAGTCAGCTAAGCAGGAAATCCCCATGCCGGTTACATCCAGCCCACGCCAGAGCTGGGACCTGCACAGGGGCATCCACCTCTGTAGAAGCGCAGGTCGACTAAGACTTTCATAAATGGTGACTACACAGAACAGAGAGATTGAAATGGTATGATAAGATTATTAATATGGATCTGATGGAAAGAACCATACATATATTAATAATAAATGAGGTGAGGAGAAGACGTAGAAGATTAGGACAAACATTATGGAAAGCTTTCAGCATTACAGGACAGTCTTTGTGCTTTGAACCCCAAGGCAAGAGAAGTGGAGGCAGACCAAAACTCACATTTAAAAATTAGCTCGAGACAAACATAAAGGAAGTACGCAAGACCTGGGCAGATTGACCAGGATAGGAGGACTTGAAGTGTATTTTTTTAAGAGGTGTATTCTCCAGGTATCTAAACGCTTGTGGTTGTTTGACTGACTGGCTGATAAATTGATTTTTGTTAAATTTTGATTGATTGATTGGTTGATTGATTGATCGATTCACAACAGTTTATGATATTGTAAACAATACCACAACAAAAAGAGAATAAAACCCAAACCATCGTCACCACAACAAAGCCATAGTCAGGTTGTTGTTGTTATCGAATGTCCTCAATGAGTAGGATTACTCTTTCTGTGCGCCCTGAGAAGGACGTTTAGTGGCTGGTTGTTGTAGCTTTCCTCCCATCCAGAGCGTGTTGATGAAAGGGGGCCAGGTTCTTCCAAGCGGTTGTGCTATGTTTGGTTTCATTTGCGTGTCGCTCACTAGTACGGGAATCACGTCGATCACTCACCTCGTTAGCTATGCTGCTTTGCAAACAGTTCGTTTCCCGGGAGGGCTACGGGGAAGTCGAGGGTCTTGTCTAGTATTTTTCGGGAATAGGTAACGGATTTACTTTGTTTTGTTCAACTGTTTGACCTTCATTTCCACATCATCTTTGATCTATAATAACCACATACACAACCATTTTTGTGTGAAAAGCACATGACCATAATCTTTTTTATTTGGGCAACACTAGGTGAGATTATTGATAAATGATCAAATCATCGCGGTGAATGTCACAGGAAGTGTATCACCAACGCTAAACAGAATAAGATAAAACGGACAAACAAACAAACATCGATTGAGATTGACGCTGTTCCAACCACGCAGTTCAGCATCTGATGTGTTTTGTTGATAATTTAGGCATAACAGTTTATTTCTTTGATGATGTTTTTATGTTGACATTCTGAGAGCGTTTAGCGCGCACACAATATTGCTGTACACTGGGGAAATACGCAGTCGACATTTATTGAACTTTTTAAGTAGAATTTATTCTTCAAATTAAGTATAGAAACTGCCGATGGTCTGCCGGGGTCTTTGTGTATGACAGGGACACGAATAGCGCCACTGTCACACATGGGACAGTGTCGTAAGAGGCGACTAGCTGTGACATAGAGTAACATTAGCCATGGTTAGGTGATTTGTTAAGAGCAGCATTGATGGCGTCTAACAGGCTGTATATCTACTTTGCTTTAGTGTTTGCGCAACGGGTAACCACCCTCAGCTCCGCTTGTCCCAACGCAGTGAAGTAATAAGCTGCTCGAGTCTACCCGGCTAAGCATGCAATCTTCCATCCGGTTACAACCAGCTCATACCAACTCATACTAGAGCTGAAACATGCACAGAGGCATCCGCCCCTGTAGAAGCACAGATAGACAAAAAACTACGACTAAAACTAAGACTTAGACTAAGAATTAGACTATAATTAAGACTATAACTATGACTGAGTCTAAGACTACAATTAAAACTAATAAAGACTTAGACAATGACTAGGACACAGACTACGACCGACTAATACTAGGACTGAGAATAAGACAAAAACTTGGACAAAGACAAAGACAACGACTAACACTAGGACTATGATTAAGGCTAGGACTAAAACAAAGCGAAGAATAAAGACTAGAAAAAAAGATAGGACAAAGACATAGACTATGACAACGAGTAGGACAAAGGCTAAGACTAAGACTAAGAATAGGACTAGGGCTAAGACTAGGACAAAAGCTGGACAAATACTAGGATAAAAGATAGGACAAAACACAGACTATAACAACGAGTAGGACAAAGACTAAGACTAAGACTAAGACTAGGACAACGACTAGGACTAAAACTAGGACTGAGACTAAGACTAGGACAAAGACTAGGAATAAGACTAGGACTAAGACTAGGACAAAGACTAAGACTAAGACTAAGACTAAGACTAGGACAAAGACTAGGACTAAAACTAGGGCTAAGACTAGGACGAAGACTAAGACTAGGACTAGGACTAAGACTAGGACAAAGACTAGGACTAAAACTAGGACTAAGACTAGGACTGAGAATAAGACTAGGACTAAGACTAGGACAAAGACTAGGACAAAGACTAGGACTGAGACTAAGACTAGAACTGAGACTAGGACAAAGAATAAGACTAAGACAAAGACTAAGACAGACTATGACTGAGACTAAGACTAGGACTAAGACTAAGACAAAGACTAGGACTGAGACTAGGACTGAGACTAGGACAAAGAATAAGACTAAGACAAAGACTAAGACAGACTATGACTGAGACTAAGACTAGGACTAAGACTAAGACAAAGACTAGGACTGAGACTAGGACTGAGACTAGGACTGAGACTAAGACTAGGATTAAGACTAGGTCTAAGACTAGGACTAAAACTAGGACTGAGAATAAGACTAGGACTAAGACTAGGACAAAGACTAAAACAAAGACTATGACAAAGACTATGACAATTACTAAGATAAAGACTAGGACAAAGACGAAGACTAGGTCAACGATTAGGACAAAGACTAGGAGGTAGACAAGGACTAGGACAAAGACGAAGACTAGGACAAAGATTAGGAGCCAGACAAATGACTAGGTCAAAGACGAAGACTAGGACAAAGATTAGGACAAAGACTAGGACAAAGACTACGACAAAGACAAAGAATAGAAAAAAGATTAGGACAAAAACTAGGACAAAGACGAGGACAAAGACTACGATAAAGACGAAGACTAGGACACAGATTAGGAGAAAGACTAGGACAAACACTAGGACAAAGACTAGGACTAAGACTAGGACAAACATTAGGATAAAGACTAGGAGTTAGACAAGAACTAGGTCAAAGATGAAGACTAGGACAAAAATTAGGACAAAGACTAGGACAAAGACTACGACAAAGACGAAGACTAGGACAAAGATTAGGACACAGACTAGGACAAAGTCAACGATTAGGACAAAAACTAGGACAAAGACTAGGACAAAGACTAGGACAGATTGGGACAAAGACTAAGACAAAGACTTGGACAAAGACTAGGTCAAAAACGAAGACTAGAACAACGAATAGGACAAAGACTAGATCAAAGACTAGGACAACGACTAGGACAAAGACGAAATTAAGACAAAGAAGAAGACTAGGATAAAGACGAAGACCAGGACAAAGACTATGACAAAGACGAAGACTAGGACAAAGACTAGGACAAAGACGAAAACTAGGACAAAGACTAGGACAAAGACGAAGAATAAGACAAAGACTAGGACAAAGACGAAGACTAGGACAAAGACTAGGACAAAGACGAAGACAAAGACGAAGACTAGGACAAAGACTAGGACAAAGACGAAGACCAAGACAAAGACTAGGACAAAGACTAGGACAAAAACTAGGACAAAGACGAAGACTAGGACAAAGACTGGGACAAAGACGAAAACTAGGACAATGACTAAATTAGGACAAAGACGAAGACTAGGACAAAGACGAAGACTAGGACAACGACGAAGACTAGGACAAAAACTAGGACAAAGATTAGGACAAAGAAGAAGACTAGGACAAAGACTAGGACAAAGACTAGGACAAAGATTAGGACAAAGATTAGGACAAAGACTAGAACAAAGACTACGACAAAGACGAAGACTAGGACAGAGATTAGGATAAAGACTAGGACAAAGACTAGGACAAAGACGAAGACTAGGTCAAAATTAGGATAAAGTCTAGGACAAAGACGAAGACTAGGTCAACGACTAGGACAAAGATTAGGACAAAGACTAGGAGGTAGACAAGGACTAGGACAAAGATGAAGACTAGGACAAAGATTAGGAGTTAGACAAGGACTAGGTCAAAGACGAAGACTTTGACAAAGATTAGGACAAAGACTAGGACAAAGACTACGACAAAGACGAAGACGAGGACACAGATTAGGACAAAGACTAGGACAAAGACTACGACAAAGACGAAGACTAGGACAAGGATTAGGACAAAGACTAGGACAAAGACGAAGACAAAGACGAAGACTAGGACAAAGATTAGGACAAAGATTAGGACAAAGACTAGGACAAAGACTACGACAAAGACGAAGACTAGGACAAAGATTAGGACAAAGACTAGGACAAAGACGAAGACTAGGACAACGATTAGGACAAAGGCTAAGACTAAGACTAAGAATAGGACTAGGGCTAAGACTAGGACAAAAGCTGGACAAATACTAGGATAAAAGATAGGACAAAACACAGACTATAACAACGAGTAGGACAAAGACTAAGACGAAGACTAAGACTAGGACAAAGACTAGGACTAAAACTAGGACTGAGACTAAGACTAGGACAAAGACTAGGACTAAGACTAGGACAAAGACTAAGACTAAGACTAAGACTAGGACAAAGACTAGGACTAAAACTGGGGCTAAGACTAGGACGAAGACTAAGACTAGGACTAGGACTAAGACTAGGACAAAGACTAGGACTAAAACTAGGACTAAGACTAAGACTAGGATTAAGACTAGGACTAAGACTAGGACAAAGACTAGTACAAAGACTAGGACTGAGACTAAGACTAGGACTGAGACTAGGACAAAGAATAAGACTAAGACAAAGGCTAAGACAGACTATGACTGAGACTAAGACTAGGACTAAGACTAAGACAAAGACTAGGACTGAGACTAGGACTGAGACTAGGACTGAGACTAAGACTAGGACTGAGATTAGGACAAAGAATAAGACTAAGACAAAGACTAAGACAGACTATGACTGAGACTAAGACTAAGACTAAGATAAAGACTAGGACTGAGACTAGGACTGAGACTAGGACTGAGCCTAAGACTAGGATTAAGACTAGGTCTAAGACTAGGACTAAAACTAGGACTGAGAATAAGACTAGGACTAAGACTAGGACAAAGACTAAAACAAAGACTATGACAAAGACTATGACAATTACTAAGATAAAGACTAGGACAAAGACGAAGACTAGGTCAACGATTAGGACAAAGACTAGGAGGTAGACAAGGACTAGGACAAAGACGAAGACTAGGACAAAGATTAGGAGTCAGACAAGGACTAAGTCAAAGACGAAGACTAGGACAAAGATTAGGACAAAGACTAGGACAAAGACTACGACACAGACGAAGACTAGAACAAAGATTAGGACACAGACTAGGACAAAGTCAACGATTAGGACAAAAACTAGGGCAAAGACTAGGACAAAGACTAGGACAGATTGGGACAAAGACTAGGACAAAGACTTGGACAAAGACTAGGTCAAAAACGAAGACTAGAACAACGAATAGGACAAAGACTAGATCAAAGACTAGGACAAAGACTTGGACAACGACTAGGACAAAGACGAAATTAAGACAAAGACGAAGACTAGGATAAAGACGAAGACCAGGACAAAGACTAGGACAAAGACGAAGACTAGGACAAAGACTAGGACAAAGACGAAAACTAGGACAAAGACTAGGACAAAGACGAAGACTAAGACAAAGACTAGGACAAAGACGAAGACTAGGACAAAGACTAGGACAAAGACGAAGACTAGGACAAAGACGAAGACTAGGACAAAGACTAGGACAAAGACGAAGACCAGGACAAAGACTAGGACTAAGACTAGGACAAAGATGAAGACTAGGACAAAGACTGGGACAAAGACGAAAACTAGGACAATGACGAAATTAGGACAAAGACGAAGACTAGGACAAAGACGAAGACTAGGACAAAGACTAGGACAACGACGAAGACTAGGACAAAAACTAGGACAGAGATTAGGACACAGACGAAGACTAGGACAAAGATTAGGACAAAGACTAGGACAAAAACTACGACAAAGACGAAGACTAGAACAAAGATTAGGACAAAAACTAGGACAAAGACTAGGACAAAGACTACGATAAAGACGAAGACTAGGACACAGATTAGGACAAAAACTAGGACAAAGATTAGGACAAAGACGAAGATTAGGACAAAGACTAGGACAATGATTAGGACAAAGACTAGGACAAAGACTACGAAAAAGACGAAGGCTAGGACATAGTTTACGACAAAGACTAGGACTAAGACGAAGAATAGGTCAAAATTAGGACAAAGACTAGGACAAAGACGAAGACTTGGACAAAGACTAGGACAAAGATGAAGACCAGGACAAAGACTAGGACAAAGACGAAGACTAGGACAAAAACTAGGACAAAGACGAAGACTAGAACAAAGACTAGGACAAAGACGAAAACTAGGACACTGACGAAATTAGGACAAAGACGAAGACTAGGACAAAGACTAGGACTAAGACTAGGACAAACATTAGGATAAAGACTAGGAGTTAGACAAGAACTAGGTCAAAGATGAAGACTAGGACAAAAATTAGGACAAAGACTAGGACAAAGACTACGACAAAGACGAAGACTAGGACAAAGATTAGGACACAGACTAGGACAAAGTCAACGATTAGGACAAAAACTAGGACAAAGACTAGGACAAAGACTAGGACAGATTGGGACAAAGACTAAGACAAAGACTTGGACAAAGACTAGGTCAAAAACGAAGACTAGAACAACGAATAGGACAAAGACTAGATCAAAGACTAGGACAACGACTAGGACAAAGACGAAATTAAGACAGAGAAGAAGACTAGGATAAAGACGAAGACCAGGACAAAGACTAGGACAAAGACGAAGACTAGGACAAAGACTAGGACAAAGACGAAAACTAGGACAAAGACTAGGACAAAGACGAAGAATAAGACAAAGACTAGGACAAAGACGAAGACTAGGACAAAGACTAGGACAAAGACGAAGACTAGGACAAAGACTAGGACAAAGACGAAGACTAGGACAAAGACTAGGACAAAGACGAAGACCAAGACAAAGACTAGGACAAAGACTAGGACAAAAACTAGGACAAAAACGAAGACTAGGACAAAGACTGGGACAAAGACGAAAACTAGGACAATGACTAAATTAGGACAAAGACGAAGACTAGGACAAAGACGAAGACTAGGACAAAGACTAGGACAACGACGAAGACTAGGACAAAAACTAGGACAAAGATTAGGACAAAGAAGAAGACTAGGACAAAGACTAGGACAAAGACTAGGACAAAGATTAGGACAAAGATTAGGACAAAGACTAGAACAAAGACTACGACAAAGACGAAGACTAGGACAGAGATTAGGATAAAGACTAGGACAAAGACTAGGACAAAGACGAAGACTAGGTCAAAATTAAGATAAAGTCTAGGACAAAGACGAAGACTAGGTCAACGACTAGGACAAAGATTAGGACAAAGACTAGGAGGTAGACAAGGACTAGGACAAAGATGAAGACTAGGACAAAGATTAGGAGTTAGACAAGGACTAGGTCAAAGACGAAGACTTTGACAAAGATTAGGACAAAGACTAGGACAAAGACTACGACAAAGACGAAGACGAGGACACAGATTAGGACAAAGACTAGGACAAAGACTAGGACAAAGACTACGACAAAGACGAAGACTAGGACAAGGATTAGGACAAAGACTAGGACAAAGACGAAGACAAAGACGAAGACTAGGACAAAGATTAGGACAAAGATTAGGACAAAGACTACGACAAAGACGAAGACTAGGACAACGATTAGGACAAAGACTAGGACAAAGACTAGGACAAAGACGAAGACTAGGACAAAGATTAGGACAAAGACTAGGACAAAGACGAAGACTAGGACAACGATTAGGACAAAGGCTAAGACTAAGACTAAGAATAGGACTAGGGCTAAGACTAGGACAAAAGCTGGACAAATACTAGGATAAAAGATAGGACAAAACACAGACTATAACAACGAGTAGGACAAAGACTAAGACGAAGACTAAGACTAGGACAAAGACTAGGACTAAAACTAGGACTGAGACTAAGACTAGGACAAAGACTAGGACTAAGACTAGGACAAAGACTAAGACTAAGACTAAGACTAGGACAAAGACTAGGACTAAAACTGGGGCTAAGACTAGGACGAAGACTAAGACTAGGACTAGGACTAAGACTAGGACAAAGACTAGGACTAAAACTAGGACTAAGACTAAGACTAGGATTAAGACTAGGACTAAGACTAGGACAAAGACTAGTACAAAGACTAGGACTGAGACTAAGACTAGGACTGAGACTAGGACAAAGAATAAGATTAAGACAAAGACTAAGACAGACTATGACTGAGACTAAGACTAGGACTAAGACAAAGACTAGGACTGAGACTAGGACTGAGACTAAGACTAGGACTGAGATTAGGACAAAGAATAAGACTAAGACAAAGACTAAGACAGACTATGACTGAGACTAAGACTAAGACTAAGATAAAGACTAGGACTGAGACTAGGACTGAGACTAGGACTGAGACTAAGACTAGGATTAAGACTAGGTCTAAGACTATGACTAAAACTAGGACTGAGAATAAGACTAGGACAAAGACTAAAACAAAGACTATGACAAAGACTATGACAATTACTAAGATAAAGACTAGGACAAAGACGAAGACTAGGTCAACGATTAGGACAAAGACTAGGAGGTAGACAAGGACTAGGACAAAGACGAAGACTAGGACAAAGATTAGGAGTCAGACAAGGACTAAGTCAAAGACGAAGACTAGGACAAAGATTAGGACAAAGACTAGGACAAAGACTACGACAAAGACGAAGACTAGAACAAAGATTAGGACACAGACTAGGACAAAGTCAACGATTAGGACAAAAACTAGGGCAAAGACTAGGACAAAGACTAGGACAGATTGGGACAAAGACTAGGACAAAGACTTGGACAAAGACTAGGTCAAAAACGAAGACTAGAACAACGAATAGGACAAAGACTAGATCAAAGACTAGGACAAAGACTTGGACAACGACTAGGACAAAGACGAAATTAAGACAAAGACGAAGACTAGGATAAAGACGAAGACCAGGACAAAGACTAGGACAAAGACGAAGACTAGGACAAAGACTAGGACAAAGACGAAAACTAGGACAAAGACTAGGCCAAAGACGAAGACTAAGACTAGGACAAAGACGAAGACTAGGACAAAGACTAGGACAAAGACGAAGACTAGGACAAAGACGAAGACTAGGACAAAGACTAGGACAAAGACGAAGACCAGGACAAAGACTAGGACAAAGACTAGGACAAAAACTAGGACAAAGATGAAGACTAGGACAAAGACTGGGACAAAGACGAAAACTAGGACAATGACGAAATTAGGACAAAGACGAAGACTAGGACAAAGACGAAGACTAGGACAAAGACTAGGACAACGACGAAGACTAGGACAAAAACTAGGACAAAGATTAGGACACAGACGAAGACTAGGACAAAGATTAGGACAAAGACTAGGACAAAAACTACGACAAAGACGAAGACTAGAACAAAGATTAGGACAAAAACTAGGACAAAGACGAGGACAAAGACTACGATAAAGACGAAGACTAGGACACAGATTAGGACAAAAACTAGGACAAAGATTAGGACAAAGACGAAGATTAGGACAAAGACTAGGACAATGATTAGGACAAAGACTAGGACAAAAACTACGACAAAGACGAAGACTAGGACACAGATTAGGACAAACACTAGGACAAAGACTAGGACAAAGACTACGAAAAAGACGAAGGCTAGGACATAGTTTAGGACAAAGACTAGGACTAAGACGAAGAATAGGTCAAAATTAGGACAAAGACTAGGACAAAGACGAAGACTAGGACAAAGACTAGGACAAAGATGAAGACCAGGACAAAGACTAGGACAAAGACGAAGACTAGGACGAAGACTAGGACAAAGACGAAAACTAGGACACTGACGAAATTAGGACAAAGACGAAGACTAGGACAAAGACTAGGACAAAGACGAAGACTAGGACGAAGACTAGGACAAAAACTAAGACAAAGATTAGGACAAAGACAAAGACTAGGACAAAGACTAGGACAAAGATTAGGACAAAGACTAGAACAAAGACTACGACAAAAACGAAGACTAGGACAGAGATTAGGATAAAGACTAGGACAAAGACTAGGACAAAGACTAGGACAAAGACGAAGACTAGGTCAAAATTATGACAAAGACTAGGACAAAGACGAAGACTAGGACAAAGATTAGGACAAAGATTAGGACAACGACTAGGACTAAGACTAGGACAAACAATAGGATAAAGACTAGGACAAAGACGAAGACTACTCAACGACTAGGACAAAGATTAGGACAAAGACTAGGAGGTAGACAAGGACTAGGACAAAGATGAAGACTAGGACAAAGACTAGGACAAAGACTAGGACAAAGACTACGACAAAGACGAAGACTAGGACAAGGATTAGGACAAAGACTAGGACAAAGACGAAGACAAAGACGAAGACTAGGACAAAGATTAGGACAAAGATTAGGACAAAGACTACGACAAAGACGAAGACTAGGACAAAGATTAGGACAAAGACTAGGACAAAGACTAGGACAAAGACGAAGACTAGGACAAAGATTAGGACAAAGACTAGGACAAAGACGAAGACTAGGACAACGATTAGGACAAAGGCTAAGACTAAGACTAAGAATAGGACTAGGGCTAAGACTAGGACAAAAGCTGGACAAATACTAGGATAAAAGATAGGACAAAACACAGACTATAACAACGAGTAGGACAAAGACTAAGACGAAGACTAAGACTAGGACAAAGACTAGGACTAAAACTAGGACTGAGACTAAGACTAGGACAAAGACTAGGACTAAGACTAGGACAAAGACTAAGACTAAGACTAAGACTAGGACAAAGACTAGGACTAAAACTGGGGCTAAGACTAGGACGAAGACTAAGACTAGGACTAGGACTAAGACTAGGACAAAGACTAGGACTAAAACTAGGACTAAGACTAAGACTAGGATTAAGACTAGGACTAAGACTAGGACAAAGACTAGTACAAAGACTAGGACTGAGACTAAGACTAGGACTGAGACTAGGACAAAGAATAAGATTAAGACAAAGACTAAGACAGACTATGACTGAGACTAAGACTAGGACTAAGACAAAGACTAGGACTGAGACTAGGACTGAGACTAGGACTGAGACTAAGACTAGGACTGAGATTAGGACAAAGAATAAGACTAAGACAAAGACTAAGACAGACTATGACTGAGACTAAGACTAAGACTAAGATAAAGACTAGGACTGAGACTAGGACTGAGACTAGGACTGAGACTAAGACTAGGATTAAGACTAGGTCTAAGACTATGACTAAAACTAGGACTGAAAATAAGACTAGGACAAAGACTAAAACAAAGACTATGACAAAGACTATGACAATTACTAAGATAAAGACTAGGACAAAGACGAAGACTAGGTCAACGATTAGGACAAAGACTAGGAGGTAGACAAGGACTAGGACAAAGACGAAGACTAGGACATAGATTAGGAGTCAGACAAGGACTAAGTCAAAGACGAAGACTAGGACAAAGATTAGGACAAAGACTAGGACAAAGACTACGACAAAGACGAAGACTAGAACAAAGATTAGGACACAGACTAGGACAAAGTCAACGATTAGGACAAACACTAGGGCAAAGACTAGGACAAAGACTAGGACAGATTGGGACAAAGACTAGGACAAAGACTTGGACAAAGACTAGGTCAAAAACGAAGACTAGAACAACGAATAGGACAAAGACTAGATCAAAGACTAGGACAAAGACTTGGACAACGACTAGGACAAAGACGAAATTAAGACAAAGACGAAGACTAGGATAAAGACGAAGACCAGGACAAAGACTAGGACAAAGACGAAGACTAGGACAAAGACTAGGACAAAGACGAAAACTAGGACAAAGACTAGGACAAAGACGAAGACTAAGACTAGGACAAAGACGAAGACTAGGACAAAGACTAGGACAAAGACGAAGACTAGGACAAAGACGAAGACTAGGACAAAGACTAGGACAAAGACGAAGACCAGGACAAAGACTAGGACAAAGACTAGGACAAAAACTAGGACAAAGATGAAGACTAGGACAAAGACTGGGACAAAGACGAAAACTAGGACAATGACGAAATTAGGACAAAGACGAAGACTAGGACAAAGACGAAGACTAGGACAAAGACTAGGACAACGACGAAGACTAGGACAAAAACTAGGACAAAGATTAGGACACAGACGAAGACTAGGACAAAGATTAGGACAAAGACTAGGACAAAAACTACGACAAAGACGAAGACTAGAACAAAGATTAGGACAAAAACTAGGACAAAGACGAGGACAAAGACTACGATAAAGACGAAGACTAGGACACAGATTAGGACAAAAACTAGGACAAAGATTAGGACAAAGACGAAGATTAGGACAAAGACTAGGACAATGATTAGGACAAAGACTAGGACAAAAACTACGACAAAGACGAAGACTAGGACACAGATTAGGACAAACACTAGGACAAAGACTAGGACAAAGACTACGAAAAAGACGAAGGCTAGGACATAGTTTAGGACAAAGACTAGGACTAAGACGAAGAATAGGTCAAAATTAGGACAAAGACTAGGACAAAGACGAAGACTAGGACAAAGACTAGGACAAAGATGAAGACCAGGACAAAGACTAGGACAAAGACGAAGACTAGGACAAAAACTAGGACAAAGACGAAGACTAGAACAAAGACTAGGACAAAGACGAAAACTAGGACACTGACGAAATTAGGACAAAGACGAAGACTAGGACAAAGACTAGGACAAAGACGAAGACTAGAACGAAGACTAGGACAAAAACTAAGACAAAGATTAGGACAAAGACGAAGACTAGGACAAAGACTAGGACAAAGATTAGGACAAAGACTAGAACAAAGACTACGACAAAAACGAAGACTAGGACAGAGATTAGGATAAAGACTAGGACAAAGACTAGGACAAAGACTAGGACAAAGACGAAGACTAGGTCAAAATTATGACAAAGACTAGGACAAAGACGAAGACTAGGACAAAGATTAGGACAAAGATTAGGACAACGACTAGGACTAAGACTAGGACAAACAATAGGATAAAGACTAGGACAAAGACGAAGACTACTCAACGACTAGGACAAAGATTAGGACAAAGACTAGGAGGTAGACAAGGACTAGGACAAAGATGAAGACTAGGACAAAGATTAGGAGTTAGACAAGGACTAGGTCAAAGACGAAGACTTTGACAAAGATTAGGACAAAGACTAGGACAAAGACTAGGACAAAGACTACGACAAAGATGAAGACTAGGACAAAGATTAGGATAAAGATTAGGACAAAGACTACGACAAAGACGAAGACTAGGACAAAGATTAGGACAAAGACTAGGACAAAGACTAGGACAAAGACGAAGACTAGGACAAAGATTAGGACAAAGACTAGGACAAAGACGAAGACTAGGACAACGATTAGGACAAAGGCTAAGACTAAGACTAAGAATAGGACTAGGGCTAAGACTAGGACAAAAGCTGGACAAATACTAGGATAAAAGATAGGACAAAACACAGACTATAACAACGAGTAGGACAAAGACTAAGACGAAGACTAAGACTAGGACAAAGACTAGGACTAAAACTAGGACTGAGACTAAGACTAGGACAAAGACTAGGACTAAGACTAGGACAAAGACTAAGACTAAGACTAAGACTAGGACAAAGACTAGGACTAAAACTGGGGCTAAGACTAGGACGAAGACTAAGACTAGGACTAGGACTAAGACTAGGACAAAGACTAGGACTAAAACTAGGACTAAGACTAAGACTAGGATTAAGACTAGGACTAAGACTAGGACAAAGACTAGTACAAAGACTAGGACTGAGACTAAGACTAGGACTGAGACTAGGACAAAGAATAAGATTAAGACAAAGACTAAGACAGACTATGACTGAGACTAAGACTAGGACTAAGACAAAGACTAGGACTGAGACTAGGACTGAGACTAGGACTGAGACTAAGACTAGGACTGAGATTAGGACAAAGAATAAGACTAAGACAAAGACTAAGACAGACTATGACTGAGACTAAGACTAAGACTAAGATAAAGACTAGGACTGAGACTAGGACTGAGACTAGGACTGAGACTAAGACTAGGATTAAGACTAGGTCTAAGACTATGACTAAAACTAGGACTGAGAATAAGACTAGGACAAAGACTAAAACAAAGACTATGACAAAGACTATGACAATTACTAAGATAAAGACTAGGACAAAGACGAAGACTAGGTCAACGATTAGGACAAAGACTAGGAGGTAGACAAGGACTAGGACAAAGACGAAGACTAGGACATAGATTAGGAGTCAGACAAGGACTAAGTCAAAGACGAAGACTAGGACAAAGATTAGGACAAAGACTAGGACAAAGACTACGACAAAGACGAAGACTAGAACAAAGATTAGGACACAGACTAGGACAAAGTCAACGATTAGGACAAAAACTAGGGCAAAGACTAGGACAAAGACTAGGACAGATTGGGACAAAGACTAGGACAAAGACTTGGACAAAGACTAGGTCAAAAACGAAGACTAGAACAACGAATAGGACAAAGACTAGATCAAAGACTAGGACAAAGACTTGGACAACGACTAGGACAAAGACGAAATTAAGACAAAGACGAAGACTAGGATAAAGACGAAGACCAGGACAAAGACTAGGACAAAGACGAAGACTAGGACAAAGACTAGGACAAAGACGAAAACTAGGACAAAGACTAGGACAAAGACGAAGACTAAGACTAGGACAAAGACGAAGACTAGGACAAAGACTAGGACAAAGACGAAGACTAGGACAAAGACGAAGACTAGGACAAAGACTAGGACAAAGACGAAGACCAGGACAAAGACTAGGACAAAGACTAGGACAAAAACTAGGACAAAGATGAAGACTAGGACAAAGACTGGGACAAAGACGAAAACTAGGACAATGACGAAATTAGGACAAAGACGAAGACTAGGACAAAGACGAAGACTAGGACAAAGACTAGGACAACGACGAAGACTAGGACAAAAACTAGGACAAAGATTAGGACACAGACGAAGACTAGGACAAAGATTAGGACAAAGACTAGGACAAAAACTACGACAAAGACGAAGACTAGAACAAAGATTAGGACAAAAACTAGGACAAAGACGAGGACAAAGACTACGATAAAGACGAAGACTAGGACACAGATTAGGACAAAAACTAGGACAAAGATTAGGACAAAGACGAAGATTAGGACAAAGACTAGGACAATGATTAGGACAAAGACTAGGACAAAAACTACGACAAAGACGAAGACTAGGACACAGATTAGGACAAACACTAGGACAAAGACTACGAAAAAGACGAAGGCTAGGACATAGTTTAGGACAAAGACTAGGACTAAGACGAAGAATAGGTCAAAATTAGGACAAAGACTAGGACAAAGACGAAGACTAGGACAAAGACTAGGACAAAGATGAAGACCAGGACAAAGACTAGGACAAAGACGAAGACTAGGACAAAAACTAGGACAAAGACGAAGACTAGAACAAAGACTAGGACAAAGACGAAAACTAGGACACTGACGAAATTAGGACAAAGACGAAGACTAGGACAAAGACTAGGACAAAGACGAAGACTAGGACGAAGACTAGGACAAAAACTAAGACAAAGATTAGGACAAAGACGAAGACTAGGACAAAGACTAGGACAAAGATTAGGACAAAGACTAGAACAAAGACTACGACAAAAACGAAGACTAGGACAGAGATTAGGATAAAGACTAGGACAAAGACTAGGACAAAGACTAGGACAAAGACGAAGACTAGGTCAAAATTATGACAAAGACTAGGACAAAGACGAAGACTAGGACAAAGATTAGGACAAAGATTAGGACAACGACTAGGACTAAGACTAGGACAAACAATAGGATAAAGACTAGGACAAAGACGAAGACTACTCAACGACTAGGACAAAGATTAGGACAAAGACTAGGAGGTAGACAAGGACTAGGACAAAGATGAAGACTAGGACAAAGATTAGGAGTTAGACAAGGACTAGGTCAAAGACGAAGACTTTGACAAAGATTAGGACAAAGACTAGGACAAAGACTAGGACAAAGACTACGACAAAGACGAAGACTAGGACAAAGATTAGGACAAAGACTAGGACAAAGACGAAGACAAAGACGAAGACTAGGACAAAGATTAGGACAAAGATTAGGACAAAGACTAGGACAAAGACTACGACAAAGACTAGGACAAAGATTAGGACATAGACTATGACAAACACGAAGACTAGGACAAAGATTAGGACAAAGACTAGGACAAAGACGAAGACTAGGACAACGATTAGGACACACACTAGGACAAAGACAACGATTAGGACAAAAACTAGGACAAAAACTAGGACAAAGCTTAGGACATAAATTAGGACAAAGACAAGGACAAAGACTTGGACAAAGACGAAATTTGGACAAAAACGAAGACTAGGACAAAGACGAAGACCAGGACAAAGACTAGGACTAGGACAAAGACTAGGACAAAGACGAAGACTGGGACAAAGACAAGGGAAAAGACAAAGACTAGGACAAAGACTAGGACAAAGACAAAGACTAGGGCAAAGACTAGGGCAAAGACGAAGACTAGGACAAAGACTAGGACAAAGACGAAGACTAGGACAAAGACGAAGACTAGAACAATGATGCAATTAGGACAAAGACAAAGACTAGGACAAAGACGAAGACTAGGACAAAGACTAGGACAAAGACGAAAACTAGGACAATGATGCAATTAGGACAAAGACGAAGACTAGGACAAAGACTAGGACAAAGACGAAGACTATGACAAAGACTAGGACAAAGACTAGGACAAAGACGAAGACTAGGACAAAGATTAGGACACAAACTAGGACAAAGGTTAGAACAAAGACGAAGACTAGGACAAAGACTAGGACAAAGACGAAGACTAGGACAAAGACTAGGATAAAGATGAAGACTAGGACAACGATTAAACAAAGACTAGGACAAAGAATAGGACAAAGACAAAGACTAAGACAACGATTGGGACAAAGACTAGGACAAAGACTAAGACTAGCTCTAATACTAGGACTACGACTAAGACTAGGTTTAATACTATGACTAAGACTAATACTAATACTAAGACTAAGATTAGGCTTAAAACTAGAACTAAGACTTAGACTAGTTTTAATACTAGGACTAAAACTAAGACTAAAATTAGGTTTAATACTAGGACTAGGACTAAGACTAAAACTAGGTTAAATACTAGGACTAAGACAGACTAGGTTTAATACTAGGACTAAGACTAATACTAATTCGAAGACTAAGATTAGGTTTAAAACTAGAACTAAGACTAAGACTAAGACTAGGTTTAATACTAGGACTAAGACTGAGACTAGATTTAATATTAGGACTAAGACTAAGACTAGGGTTAATACTAGGACTAAGACTAAGACTAAGACTAAGACTAAGACTAAGACTAGGACTAAGACTAAGACTCGCACTTGGACTGAGACTAAGGCTACCCACACCCCTATCAGTGTTATTCCTGTTTACTCCCCATTAAGGCCTTCGTATCAGAAAGGAAGAATGAAGGCCAAAACCAAAGTGGCTGGCGACATAATCAGGGAACTTGTATTTGCTGACGACTGCGCTCTAATGAGCAACTCAGAACTGAACATGCAGGTTGGAATGGATCAGTTCTCTGCCGCATGCAAAAATTTTGGCCTGACCATAAATGCCAAAAAAACAGAGGTCATGTACCAACCAGTACCAGGCATGCCGTACACAAAACCAAAGATTACAGTCAGCGGGCAGACGTTGAATGCCGTAGAAAACTTCACATATCTGGGCAGCACGCTGTCGAGATATGTCAGCCTAGACGATGAGGTGGCAAGCAGAATAGCAAAGGCCAGCACAGCCTTTGGTAGAATGCGTTCGATGGTCTGGGCACGTCGTGGCATCAGCGTCAAGACCAAACTCAAAGTCTACCGTGCAACCATCATTCCAACCCTACTATACGCTTGCGAAAGCTGGACTGAATACTCTGGACATGCAAGGAGGTTAAACCACTTTCACACAGGTTGCTTGAGGCGAATATTCCCCATCCGATGGCAAGATCGTGTCACTGACATAGAGGCTCTCTCGAGGGCTAACATGCCCAGCATCCATGCACTGCTAGAAAAAGCACGACTAGGATGGGCCGGACACCTCGTCCGTATGTCAGACGAGCGGCTCCCAAAGTAGCTTCTCTACGGCGAGCTGAGAGAGGGATGGCGCGAGAGAGGGCGCCCAAAGAAACGTTTTAAAGACGGTCTGAAGGACTCACTAAAAAGTTGCCAGATAGACATCGACACCTGGGAATGTCTTGCGCAAAACAGATCTGACTGGAGAAGCGCAGTCAAATCGGGTGTAGCTGCCGGTGAAGACGACAGTGCTGTGAAAGCCCAGAGCAGACGCGAGACGCGGAAATCCCGAGCAGCGGGAACACCATCCCCTTCTACAAATCTCGTGTGCCCGATATGTAGCAGATGTTTTCGTGCTTGCATTGGCCTGTTCAGCGACATGCGCACCCACACCCAACAGGGAAATCTGTGACAAGGATGATGTCGGCGGTCCTCATCGATAACGATGGACAGCTATTATCAGAAAGTAGCTTCAGCGAGATTGTGACTTGAACTACTTAGGTCTTACAGCCATATAGGTCCTACAGATAGAAATGGACTACATCCAGATAGAGGCTACATCCAATTATGGATTACCGATAAATCAGGGTTACATCTGGAAAAGGGCTGCAACCAGATCGGTGATAAAGGCAGATAGGGGCTACATCCAGATTGGTCCTTCAGCCAGATAAGGGCTACACCTAGCCAGATAAAGGCTACCTCCAGATATGGACTACAGCTAAATTAGGTATACAACTGGAAAAGGGATACAACCAGATCGGTCCTAAAGGCACATAGGGGCTACAGCCAGATAAATGAAATAGCCAGATAGGAGCTACAATCAGAAAGGGGCTAAAACCAGATAGGAACTACAACCAGATAGGGTCTACAGCTAGATAGGTCCTACAACCAGATAGAGGCTACAGCAAAGTAAAAGCTACAACCAGATAGAGCTCCCATCCGATAGGGACTACAGCCAGATAATGGCTACAACCACATGGGGGCTACCATCAGATAGGGACTACAGCCAGATAGTGGCCACAATCCCATGGGGGCTACCATCAGATAGGTACTACAACCAGATAGTGGCTACAACCACATGGGGGCTACCATCAGATAGGTACTACAACCAGATAGTGGCTACAACCACATGTGGGCTACCATCAGATAGGTACTACAACCAGATAGTGGCTACAACCCCATGGGGACTACCATCAGATAGGTACTACAGCGATTTTGAGAATCATTAAATGATAAATTACCTTGTTTGAGCTATCTTGTTTCATTTTGGAGACCTGTTGACGTCCAATCTGTGGAGAAATAAACAACACGTGACTGTAGCTTGTTGTATAAATAGCAATGGCGTAGGCACACCATGAACATCAACACATCAAAGGCAGCCATCGTTCTGCTCTGTCAAAAATGGAATTCTCTGCACCCTGGCCTGACCTATAGGTGCTCAGTTGATCTCAGCCTATCGGGATGAGTGTGGGTAATGATGATTTCAGTAACCCGCTGGCTGTACATACTCCTGCTTTTCCTCTAATGTGCATCTGTCAGCCCGACGCGTGATTGATTTCAAAATTGTGCGGTGTGTGTATCGCCATTTCATTTAATGAAGTGGCAGTATCCACAAGACTGTTCTTGATCGATATCAGAATGCCATAATAATCAGGTGCCCTGTCAATTGGCGTTGACGATCATGGACCTCCATCCGTTTCTATCGCGTGTGTCGTTTACCAGCTCTGTTGTTGTTTGTCGCCCGTGCCATTCTCTCAGGCTGTCCAACATCATCTCTCTCTCTCTGACTCAGTGACTTATGCCTTAGCGTCTTACCCCTTAGCGTCTTACCCCTCAGCCACTTACCCCTAACCCACTTTTCTCTCAGCCACTTATCCCCTTATCTGTCACCCACTTACCCCTTAGCGACTTACCACTTAGTAACTTATACCTCAGCAGTTACCCTTCAGCCACTTACTCCTAAACGACTTACCTCTCAGCCACTTACCCCTCAGGCACTTACCCTCAGCCATTTTCCTATCAGCCACTTATCCCTTAACGATTTACCTCTCACCGAATTCTTCTCAGCGAGTTACCCATTGGATGTTTTGTATTCCAAATTCAACTTTTGCCAGATCAAATGGAAATATTGCTCTTTATCATATATTCCTTTCTGTTGATGAATTATTGTTGTGACTTTATTGTAGGATACCTTTTGGGATATAATGTATTTAAATTTATTTTCTGTTCAAAATGTTCCCGAACATTGGACATTGCGCATCTATTCCATGTGATAACAACTTCCGGTCCGTTGCGCAGCGTAGCGATGGCTTTGGTAACTAACTTACTTAACTTAACTTAACGTCTTTATTCTGGTTTAGAAGACCCTGCAGAGTCTGTATACAACCAGTTACATTTACATCACCTTGCTCTAAAAGCTATGCGCATCCAGTTTATTCTTAAATGCATTAACTGTCCTTGCCTCCACTACCTCCCCTGGCAATGCATTCCAAGCAGACACCACTCTCTGACTAAAAAAATATTTCCTAATATCTAACCTGGACCTCTCTTTAGTCAACTTGTAGCTATGCCCTCGTGTTATTGTAGGTGGCTGTATTTAAAAAACAACTTGTTATAGTCTAAATTATCGATTCCTTTGATCATCTTATAAACCTGTATTAAGTCACCACGAATTCTTCTCTCTTCGAGACACTGTTGGCCGGGTTTTATGAGTCGTTCATCATAACTGTAGTTCTGGAATCCCACTATCATCTTTGTCGCTCTTTTTTGTATTCTTTCTAGCATGTTTATGTCCCCTCTATGATAAGGACTCCACACCTGTACACAGTACTCCAATCTAGGTCTAACTAAAGCTTTATACAGTTTGACGATCACTTCCTTGCTCCTATGTTTAATATTTCTTTTTATCATACCTAACATTGCATTTGCCTTTTTCACTGCTACCTTAACTTGCTCACTCACCTTTCCTGTATGATGTATTATAACCCCTAGGTCCCTTTCCTTATCTATCTTTCTAATATTGTTTTCTCCCATTCTGCAATTATGTTCCTTATTGGATCTACCCATGTGGATGACTGTACATTTATCTACATTAAACTCCATTTGCCAGCTTACAGACCATTCTCGAATTTTATCTAAATCGGACATCAATATATCCACTTCCGCTTTAGAGGAGACACTACTGCATAGTTTTGTGTCATCAGCAAATTTTGCAATCATGGATCCCATATCAATGTCCATATCATTTATATATATCAAGAACAAAATTGGTCCCAAAATCGAGCCTGTGGCACACCACTTTTCACTTCACACCACTCAGAGTACTCCTTATTTATGCCCACCCTCTGCCTTCTTCCCGTTAACCAATTTTAAATCCATTTAGCAACTTCCCCACCTATTCCATGTGATTTTAACTTTCGAAATAATCTTTGATGAGGTACTCTATCAAAGGCATTTGCAAAGTCTAGATAAATAACATCCACTGGCTCCCCTTTATCTATGATTTAAATAACCTCCTCCATGAATTATAATAGATTTGTTAAGCATGATCTCCCTCTAGTAAACCCATGCTGACTATTTCTAATTAGATTAAATTTGTCTAAATGCATTACAATGTTTTCTTTGATTATTGACTCTAACAATTTACAGACTATGCTCGTTAAACTCACCGGTCTATAATTTGCTGGATCTGATTTTTTGCCTCTTTTTAATAAGGGGATCAATCCTGCATTTTTCCAATCCCGTGGAACAATCCCTTTTGTAAGTGATTGAGAATATAATATAACCAATGGTTTTGCTAGTTGGGCTCTAATTTCATATAGCAATTTTGGATGAATACTATCTTGACCTGGACATTTATTCTCTTTTAACCCCTCCAATTTTTAAAAAACCATTTCCTCTGTAATGCAGATTGATCTTAATCCCGCTGTATCCATGTCTCTTTGAAAACAATCTATAGGCTCTGGGATCTTGGAGCAGTCCTCTTTTGTGTAGACTGTGCCAAAGTACTGATTGAGCAGATTAGCTGCCTCCCTATTCTCACTTATTATTTTCCCTGTACTGTCTATGAGAGGGCCTACTTTGTCTTTCGTTCTTTGTTTATTTCTAACATAAGAGACGAAGCTTTTACTGTCAGTCTTGATCCTCTGAGCAAGTTTTTTTTCAAAGTCTATTTTTGCTGTTTTATTCGCTTTCTGAGATATGTTCTGCTTGTCCAAATATTTTACATATGTTTTTTTTTTTTACCTGCCTCTATGTATTTTTTCCAGGCTTTATTTTTTGCTCTTCTAAATTTCACTACAAATCTAGTTATCCACTTTTTACGCTTGGGGTTTACCTTCCTACATGGAACACATTCCTCTTTTAGCGTTTCTAGAACTGTTTTAAAACTTTCCCACTCCTGTTCAACATCTGTTCCTAGGACAATATCTTTCCAGATTATGTGGTTCGCTGCCTCTTACAGATTCACACGCTTTTCTGTTGTGATTGTTTATATTCATGTAGATGATTGATTACGTAAGCGAAGACTGTGTGTCTTGTAATTTCTGAAATAGCCAATCAATATCAAGTTCGGGAGAACGTTCACAGAGACTCATGGAGGATCAGGCTTGCACTGTACAAATGACTTAAGCGATTTATGGGTGGTCGATTACCAACAGATTACCAGTTGCGTTCAGAACGACCTGCGACAACACATCATCTCGCTCATGTTGCCCAGGTTCGTCTGATGCTGTACCCAAATCATCGCGTGACATAACATTTTAACAGAGACACGTCAAGGTAAAAAGGCCGGAATTGCGGAGAAACAGCTCCTGGTTACTCTACCACGACAAAGCCCCAGTTCACACATCACTGCTCCTCTGGAAATGTCCACACATCACTGCTGGTCTGAGAATGTTCACACATCACTGCTGGTCTGAGAATGTTCACACATCACTGCTCCTCTGGGAAAGTCCACACATCACTGCTCCTCTGGGAAAGTCCACACATCACTGCTCCTCTGGGAAAGTCCACACATCACTGCTCCTCTGGAAATGTCTACACATCACTGCTGGTCTGAGAATGTTCACACATCACTTCTGGTCTGGGAATGTTCACACATCACTGCTCCTCTGGGAATGTCCACACATCACTGCTCCTCTGGGAATGTCTACACATCACTGCTGGTTTGGGATTGTTAGACAAAAAACGAGGACACATGTGCTTCCACAGCCAACGTAACTCACTTGGTCTGAGCTTTGCGTACTTTTCCAGTTTCCTAAACTGAAATTTAGCTTAAAAGAACGACGATTTAAGATTTTGGGCTCCTTTAGTATTTTATTAAATATAATTTTTTATTGAATATAATATGGGCAACTTTAGTATTTTATTGAATCCCGCATGGGCTACCTTAGTATTTTATTGAATAGAGTATGGGCAACTTTAGTATTTTATTGAATCCAGTATGGAGAACTTTAGTATTTTATTGAATAGAGTATGGGCTACTTTAGTATTTTATTGAATAGAGTATGGGCTACTTTAGTATTTTATTGAACCTAGTATGGACAACTTTAATATTTTATTTAATCCAGTATGGACAACTTTAGTATTTTATTGAATAGAGTATGGGCTACTTTAGTATTTTATTGAATAAAGTATACACAAATTTAGTATTTTATTGAACCTAGTATGGACAACTTTAGTATTTTATTAAATAGAGTATGGGCTACTTTAGTATTTTATTATATCTAATCTGCACTACCTTAGCATTTTATTGTATCCAGTCTGAGCATTTTTGAGGTACTGTGACAAGGTCCCTTCTTCGTGACTTGCAGTTTCCAACAGGCGGGTCATTGTAGACTTGTGGCATCCGTACAACAACACCTCAGGAATCAAGGAGCAAGAATCAAGATCATGATGTCATGGATGCGTATGTAGAGAGAACAAGTGGGTTGTCGATCACGGTTGAGACGATAATCGAGAGAGAAGAGAGGGTCCTCACTGGTTATAGAATGACAGATGATCCAGTGATCATAACCCTAGACAGGAAATGCAGAGAGTGGTGCAAAATAAGGTTCAGAGCTAGGAGTTAACCAACTGAAAAATGACAGCTCTCAGGATAGTGATACGGTTATTAATAACGGTGGATCGATAATATGTAGTTCGATATTTGGTTAGCGCTTCTCTACTAGAGTGAGATGTCGAGTTGTTGCTAAGCAGAGTGGGGAATACAGAATAGTAGCCCCCAGTGCGTGAATGGAAATGGAGGCAGTGACGTCAGCTCTAAGATGGCCTTCTGAGACTTTTTTATAATAAGGGCAGTCATCTTGTCACTCTCAATCCTTATTTCGGAAGACATCAAAGGGCTGGTTAATGCATGAATGGATGACAACTGTAAAGGATTTAAACCGTCAGGGGCGGGGGTGGATCTATTATTCTGGTCATGCTGAGGTTTGTGGCATCGAACGAGCTGACATCGAACGAGCTGACATCCTGGCTTCACAGTACCCAATTATGGGCACACTAGATACAGATAGGAGAGACACTGTTAGTTAGTTAGTTTTCTTTCCACTTGTGCCGTTTAGCGACGTGGGGAGCTTAAGTCGTCTATCCCGCACCAAGTGCGTTTTGCTTCGGTCAATGTGAGCCCTTGTCGTTGCACAATCACTCTAATGTCATCTATCCACCTACCTCGCTGCCGCCCCCGTGCCCTGTAGCCAGATCTACCAGCATTGGAAGCCATCAGTGGAAGATGATGAGGGTGCATTCTCATGAGATGACCAAACCAACTTATTGTCTGCCTGGAAATATATTCGACACAAGACGTAGTGCCGACCATACTTTGAATGTCGTCGTTTCGCATTCTGTCTCTTCTGGTAACACCAATGACTTTCCTCAAACACTTCATTTCACACGTCGAAATTCTGCTCTCGCCCGATCTTGACAGAGGCCATGTTTGGCACTGGTAGGACAGAATCGGCATAAATATACTGTTTATCAGCTGTTGCTTTGTTGCCAAACTAATGCTCGGGTGTCTAAGCAGTGGGGACAGCTGATAAGTCTCTGCAGATGCTTTCTGACACCTCGTCTTGATTTCCCTGTCGATCCTACCGTCTGCCGAAAAAATTCTGCTCAAATACTTGAACTCATGGACCTGTTGAAGAGCAATATCATTTAGACTTATCTTGAGTGGCCAGGAGTTCTACTGATCATCATAGTTTCTGTTTTGTTCTCGCTAATTTGCATATTGTATTCAGCACAGGTAGTCGCACGCGCGTTCATGTGGTTTTGCAGTTTATTTCCATCGTCGTACAGCAGACACTGTGTAGCTTATTAATGGCCGCCTGTTGGATGAAGACACTGAAATAGATGAGTCAGCAATTCCCAGAAGCAGAACATGAATTCAAACTGTGTTCTAGCGGAACGGGGCGTATTCGAAGACGGAGCAGAGTGTTTTCAGCCAACCGGCTGCAGGAACCATCCACACCATTCATCATTTGACCGAGAGCCACTGCGCACCTATGGGTTTAGTCGGGAGTGCTCTAAAATCGACTCTTAAGAATAGAACAACCGAAATGCCTTCTCTAAAATTAACAAAATCGGGTTCTAATATATCCGAGTGATCTGTCGGGGTTTTTGTGTATGACAAAGATAAAAATAGCATCACTGTCCGACAGAGAGCATGTCGTAAGAGGCGACAAACTGTGTGACATGGCACAAAAATGGCCATGGTTAGGTGGTTTGTTAAGATCAGCATACATGGCGCCTAACAGGCTGCGAGTCCACCTTGCTCTAGTGTTTGAGTCTATTAAGATGGATTAGCACATCCCCCCCCCCCCCCCCCCCAAGAAGAAACTGGTTGTATACCTATTTTGCAGAGTCTTCTAAGCTAGTATAAAGACGTTAAGTTATGTTAAGTACATCTGTTTAGAATATAAAGTGATACAGATATATTACATACCTGCTTTTACTTCGACATGTATATTTTACATGTCACTATCTTTCAACTAGATTATCTTTCTATAAAAAACTAAAAGTCCTATAGATGACACTTCGGTCGGGGAGGAAGTGTTAGATACTTCATTGTGCTAAGCTTCAGTTTGATTGTGAGTTAGAGCAGCTATTTCCTTTCCTTGTTACGTGCTCTTATGTTCAATTAACAGTGAAAATAGATGGATATTTTTAGAATAATTAGACATTCAAAATAGGGGATGTAATAATTAACGAACATTTTGCAGACATCTAGTTATTTCCCCGTATGTAACTTGCCCTGCAGTTTGCTGAGAATCCCTAACGCGTCTCCCCATGAGTCTCTGTTTGCTGTACGCGCGCTGGAAACTGTGCAGCTCATTATTCTAAGCTAAAGGTTTCACATTTAGAGGAAGAGTTTCTGGAAGAACAGATTTGGAACGTGATTGGCAAACGTTTTATGCAAATTACGAAATAGAGACCAAGTGTAGAGGATGGAACACACAGATCCGCCTGAATGGTAAATGTTACTTTTCCTAGTCTCGGTCAATCTATCAATCATTTCTTAATCAAATCGTTTCAGCTTCTGGTTGAAAAAATGTCCTAGACAATCCGTTTCAGTTCTCTCAATGGCTTGTTTTTCTCTTTGAGGTATCCCCTGACCTGCCTTCTGTAAGTGCGTTTTGGTCAATGTCTGTTAATCTTTTCTTTGAGGTTCCAGAATAGAGACTGTCTTGTAATGCTAGCAGCTAGTTTACATTAGGTATGCCCTATCTAACACGAGCGCTTTTTCTCTTCTGATATCTGTCTGGTTATTTCCAACAGTTCCACATTAGTAACCTTATTAGTGGCCACATTAGTGACCTTATTAGTGACCACATTAGTGACCACATTAGTGATCACATTAGTGATCACATTAGTGACCACATTAGTGACCTTTTTAGTGGCCACATTAGTGAACACATTAGTGACCTTATTAGTGAACACATTAGTGACCTTATTAGTGATCACATTAGTGACCTTATTAGTGCTCACATTAGTGACCACACTAGTGATCTTACTAGTGACCACATTAGTGACCTTATTATTGACCACATTAGTGACCACATTAGTGACCACATTAGTGACCACATTAAAGATCACATTAGTGACCACATTAAAGATAACATTAGTGACCTTATAAGTGACCACATTAGTGACCTTATTAGTGGCCACATTAGTGACCACAATAGTGACCTTATTAGTGACCTTATTAGTGACCACATTATTGACCACATTAGTGACCACATTAAAGATCACATTAGTGACCTTATTAGTGACCACATTAAAGATCACATTAGTGACCACATTAGTGACCTTATTAGTGACCACATTAGTGACCACATTAGTGACCTTTTAGTGGCCACATTAGTGACCTTTTTAGTGGCCACATTAGTGACCACACTAGTGACCTTATTAGTGACCACATTAGTGACCACACTAGTGACTTTATTAGTGACCACATTAGTGACCTTATTAGTGACCACATTAGTGACCACATTAGTGTCCACATTAGTGACCACACTAGTGACCCCATTAGTGACCCCATTAGTGACCACATTAGTGACCTTATTAGTGACCACATTAGTGACCACATTAGTGACATTATTTTTGACCACATTAGTGACCTCATTAGTGACCCCATTAGTGACCACACTAGTGACCTTATTAGTGACCACATTAGTGACCACACTAGTGACCTTATTATTCACCACACTAGTGACCTTATTAGTGTCCACATTAGTGACCACACTAGATACCTTATTATTGACCACATTAGTGACCTCATTTGTGACCCCATTAGTGACCACACTAGTGACCTTATTAGTGACCACATTAGTGACCACACTAGAGACCTCATTATTGACCACATTAGTGGCCAGATTTGTGACCACTTTAGTGACGACATTAGTGACGACATTAGTGACCTTATTAGTGACCACATTAGTGAACTTATTAGTGACCACATTAGTGACCACATTTGTGACCTTATTAGTGACGACATTAGTGACCTTATTAGTGACGACATTAGTGACCTTATTAGTGACCACATTAGTGACCACATTAGTGACCATATTTATCTCTTTTTTCTTGCAGGCACCTATTTCATGAAGGTATGTATGTTTTTCGCTTGTGTTTTTCGTGTTCTCCATGTTTCAGAGCCATACAATAGAACAGTTTTCATGTTAGAGTTGACGTTTTATTTTTTGTGCAGAACGTAATTTCTGTTGATATCCACACGTTCCCCAGAGCAATGAAAGCTCCACTTATCTATTTTACTCTTATCTTGATATCTGTATCTGTACTCCCTACTTTGTCTAGATTGCTACCAAGATATATGAATGATTGCACATCTTGTAGGAGTGTCTTTCTGAACATAATCACATTGTGGTTAGTTGTATCTATTCTTATAACCTGTATTTGTCTGTGTACTCCCAGTCCCAATTTCTGTAAGCTCTAGTAAAGTATACGTATTTTAGTCTCCATGTGATTGTGGTTGTGAGAGGGAGAGAGCCAAGCCATCTGCATGGTTCAGATCATCTAGTTGTTTTGAATGCTATGTAAATATCAGCAAGTTTGAGTCCTAAATAGTTTTGTAGTTGAAGGTCCGTAACAATAACTGAATCCACCAAGTTTCTCACAGCGTTGCCAAGGATGATCTCCCCTAATTCCTATATTGAGCCTCATCTTGAGAGTCGTCCCTCGAGATTCCAGCTGACCTCCTCATTATCAGTTTATTGTTTTCTGTTCTTTCCTAGACACCATATCTACCCAGTTGATTCCAATCAATCGTTTTTCTGGATATACTTTAACATTTTTTTAGCGTGTGTTTTATTTGCTTGTACATTCGCTTCTTACTCTACATCTGTATTGCTATTTGCTGTTGTTTTCATTGTCATAAAGTTTTGTTTTCTTTTAATTTAACCTGGTTATCTACCACGATATTTGTGAAGCAGACATCTGTTGACGAAGGTCTGCAATCTGAATGTGGCACTCTTAGCTACATGTCCATGTTTCCCAGTCATAAAGGAGGATTGATTTTACATTATTATTGTATACACTGAAAGTGATACTCATTACAAGACAGTCTCTGTTCTGGAATTCCCAAGGCAAGAGAAGTAGAGGCAGACCAAAACACATATTGGGAGGCGAGCACGATACAAAAATACCGGAACCAGTTAAGAAGAAAGCATTTCTGAGAAACGGCGGACATTCCTGGAAAGGATGGCAGGACTTTGATTGTGTATGTTGAAGACATGTGCTCTACGGGGAACTGAAAGGTTTTGATAACCGATGATCGATATTTCCCAGTCATATAGGATTGATTTTAACATGACTGTAATGCAGACCATATGTGAAACTCGTAGTTACATGTTCACATTTGGCAGCCATATGAATAGCTCCATTTGACTAATGAAATTACAGATTTAAATATTTTCAAACCAAAGTGCCCGACCCTTTGATGGTCTATGGGCCCCAGATTAAGAACTGCTGATCGACGTTTATTCTTCATTTGCCAGACGTTAGAAATATTCACAAAATTGCTTCAATTCTGTTCCCGGCTGCCAACTACCCAAAATAAAAGCCTTTATTAAGACATACATTCGCACGTACGGCACCTTTTTCAAAATCTCCCCATCCAATCAATGTTTAAGCTCCAGGGCTGATATTCTACATTAACACGACGTACACGTTACATCCCGGTTTAATTGGGCCTAATTCTCGCGCTGAAAACAGGAGTGGGGCCCGGGTGAATGCTCTCACTTCGTGTATTGGAAGTCTCTATTCAGAATAGTTAAATACGTGCGGAGCAATGGGGGCACAGAACCATTGACGAGGGAGTATTTAATAATCTTAGACTGAAGAGAATCATGGATAATCAATAAGCAAATTAAGTAGATCAATGGAGGTAAAGCAGGGCATGGCTTGACAGAAGAATTTCGGAACTCCATTGACAGCTGTTGATAACTAATGAAAAAGTGCAGAGAGCAGCCATTGTGCCAACACGCTTATTACACACATAAAAAAGTTGAAGGATTCTTTATTTTCAAATAGAGTGTTGTATATGGCTGCAGACGTCATCAAAGCACCCTTGAAACATGCAGAACGTTCACTTCGCTTAGTCACATCTTTTCTGCCCGTGTATGTACTATAGGAAGTATTTGTTATACTTGCAGTCGTACATGCAGACAATTATGGGAATTCTCTGTTTTGTCTTTGCATAAAGGATGGCCCCTCCTTTTTTGTATTTCATTTGGTATGAATTATTTTGTCTTTAGAATTTTTGCAGGGACAACTTCACAGTACTACCTGCAATGTGCTATACGACTGAAACATGCCCAATCACGATAGAGAATGCGCCCAAACTGAGACTCAAGCCTCGAGGGAGGCATAATGGACCTCACGCTTCATAGAGTCTACAGAACTCTGACATAAGTCAATTGTCCCTGATGGGGGATTCAGTTTCTTATGCAGACCAGATAAAAAAATGTTGAGCAGGCAGTCAACTTACTGCGAAAAGCGGATGATCGATGGAGAACAGCGTAATAATTTGGTACACTACGCACGAAAATCAGATTAATGCGTACACTGGTCCTGTCAATATTCCTCTTTGCGTGTGAGACATGGACAGTTACAGCTGATCTTCAACGAAGGATACAGGCCTTGGAGATGAGATGTTTCAGAAAACTTTTAAACGTCACTTTCAAAGATCGAGTTACAAAAGAGGAAATACGAAATAGAATTACAACGGCAATAGGGCCTTTCGAAGATCTCTTGGCAACTGTCAAAAGAAGGAAACTCACTTGGTACGGTCACATATCGAGATCAAATGGTCTTGCAAACACAATCCTCCACGGGAAGGTGCATGGCAGGCGACGAAGAGGCCGGCCCAAAAAAGAGATGGGAGGACAACATAAAAGAATGGACCAGTCTCCGACCAGAAGAGTCACAGGCAGCGGCATCTGACAGAGAGGGATGTCGTGGGGTTGTGAGGATGTCTTCATGTGTGCCCCAACGACCTCACCGGTTACGGGATGACCAGACCTGACCTGACACTAGAAACAAGAAGCGGCTACGGGGTCGACCACCAGCTGTTTAGTATGACTCACTTTCATGTCGCTACAGATGAATGTCTCATTATCCACCGGGCGTTATTTGGTAAGCTATACAGGAGACCTTCTGGCGGTAGTGACATGCGAGGCTGCTTGGCAAGCTCACTAATATGAAGATTACAGTGTGGATCACCACCTCAGTGGCCAGACTGTGACAGCCTGTTTCCAACAGCACTTACGAGGATGTCAGATGGTGGTCTTGATCGGTATGTCTCACCTCAGCCTCATTACTCGACGTTCGCTCCCACCGAGAGAAGCTAATAGCCAGTTGGAGATCACTGAACGGACAATAGTTGGTATCTGATTATGATGAACAACACTGTTGACATATAACGACAGCGAAATAAGATTCTAGACATTCTGACATTGTGGCATTCTGACATTGTGACATTCTGGCATTGTGACATTCTGACATTGTGACATTCTGACACTGCGGCATGTAGGTGCTCTTCTAGAGCTGAACCAGCAGTATTAGGTCATGTCAAGGACCTAAGTTTCGAGGGATCTTCCAGAGTCAGCCCATTAGTATCAGTTGCCAGTCACCAGTCACCAGTTACGAGCTACCAGTGGCCAGTTACTAATTACCATTTACCAGTTCCAAATTACCAGTTACCAGTTACTACCAGTTGCCAGTTACTAATTACCATTTACCAGTCTCATTTTGGGTGAAGAGAGTTGAATGCAGATCTACGCTTGTTAATAGCTGCTTTAACATTTTGATTTGCTGTTCCATCTATATAAATGCTTCTTTCAAGATAGGTCAAATGTTGCGCTTCTTCGTTAATCTGTCCATTAATCTTTATGTAGTGACCTTGGTGGGATTAAAACTATTGCACAATGACTGCTGAGGTGGGGTGCACTGGGAAGTAGGGTGCAACACACAGCACAAACCACTCGGCCTAAGTTGAACGAAAATAAAAAGAACCGATTTTTTTCTCTGAAAGCGGGTTTCAAGTGGCTCCTCCAACATATTGGGGATAACAGAAAATGGTGGGGCTAGATCCTCTTAGCTGTAGTGCAATACAAGGCCTACCACTACGGACATCGCAGCGTCGATCATGACTTCCTTGGTGGCCAGGCTGTTGTAACCTAGCCTATTTGTATGTACTCAGTATAGGCGTGAGATGGGAGTCTTGGTTAGTATGTATGTGGCCCTGATCAGTATCTGGGGGGGGGGGGGGTTTGATCAGTATGTTTGAGATCTTGATCAGTATGTTTGAGATCTTGGTCAGCATGTTTGAGATCTTGGTCAGCATGTTTGAGATCTTGGTCAGCATGTCTTAGATCTTGGTCATCATGTTTGAGATCTTGGTCAGTATGTTTGAGATCTTGGTCAGTGTGTTTGAGATCGTGGTCAGTGTGTTTGAGATCTTGGTCAGCATGTTTGGGATTTTGGTCAGCATGTTTGAGATCTTGGTCAGCATGTTTCTCTAGACCCCTGGCAACAGTTTTCCCACCTACGCAACTCATTTGACCAGCACTGCACGTCAAGGTGGAGCGTCCATGACGATGAAAACAAGATGTAACTTCCGTACATTTTTAAAAGTAAACACAGCAAACATAGCCGATCACTTGATGGAGTAATTACCTCGCGCGACTGCCACCGAATGTAAACATTTTACGTGGTATATTTACGAACAAACTAATGTCTTTGGTGCAGTGGTTCTCAAATTGAGGACCCCCATAGAGGCTCTGTCAACGACTAGTTGGTAATCCGCTGGTTTATTGTGAATGTGCTGTGTTGGAATATAAATCATTTTTTGTAGAAATCATGTTTCATTTTTGTCCATCGCTGTATGGAGACGAGGGAAACATAAGCTGGACGACTAAGTTTAGAAGAGGACTGTACGTGTTTATTTGATGGACAACTGTATGTGTTTATTTGATGGACAACTGTATGTGTTTATTTGATGGACAACTGTATGTGTTTCTTTGATGGACAACTGTATGTGTTTATTTGATGGACAACTGTATGTGTTTATTTGATGGACAACTGTATGTGTTTATTTGATGGACAACTGTACGTGTTTATTTGATGGACAACTGTACGTGTTTATTTGATGGACAACTGTATGTGTTTCTTTGATGGACAACTGTATGTGTTTATTTGATGGACAACTGTATGTGTTTCTTTGATGGACAACTGTATGTGTTTCTTTGATGGACAACTGTATGTGTTTATTTGATGGACAACTGTATGTGTTTCTTTGATGGACAACTGTATGTGTTTATTTGATGGACAACTGTATGTGTTTCTTTGATGGACAACTGTATGACTACAAGAAATACCAGAGACAAGTAACATAGTTAATAATGAAAATAAAATGGTGGTCTTCAAAGGGAGGGGGGGGGGGGGGTGACAAACAAAGAAGCAAGCCGTGAAATCAGTTTTATTGTTCCCACAAAATCAATTCGTCCGTGAGTGTGTTGATTTTCGAACATGTCAGTATTTTGACTATTAATGGATATATAGACACTCTGGGAATCACTAACGCACTTTATCTGACAAATATTTTTCCCTCTAGCTGCGTCTTTCTAATTCAGAACAATAGTGTGACCTTCAGGATGAGACTCTTATTTGAATGCAACGGTACATCTAAGTGCAGTCTTTCATCACTAGTTTCCTGGACCGATTTTTCTAACGGAGAACTACTTCGATAATCATTTTAAATAAATTTATTCTATTACATGATTCGTAATTGTTGCAGTTCATCCTCGTAAGGTATTTTAAATTATTTTTATTTTCAGGTAGAAACAGATCAACGAAAATGTCTACTAAATGTATTTTTTTGTTGTTGCTTAGATGTTTGCCTCACTAGTTTCTACTGGCGGAGACGCGCCATTTTCCACCCCATTTTTGTTTGTTTGTTTGTTGCTTAGGTGTTTGCCTCACTAGTTTCTACTGGCGGAGGCGCGCTATTTTCCATCCCAGACCGTAGTCCATTGGATAAGACACTGGCGAAAGGCGCTATTCTCTTTCCTGTGTTATTGTTGTTATTACAAACCCATGCCTGTGTAGTGTTTATTTAAAACTGTCAATCTATCATATTTTAAGTTCTGCTTTCAAATTTCCCAGGTCGCACAAGTGATAACACTAGTACTAGATAGAGCTTCAGTTTTGTCACATGCCAAACTACAAAATATTTGTTTGTTTCAAATGATACCATCTTGAAGTTGTTCCCCTTTCTGTAAGATTTCTTCACCCAGAGCAGGCTTCGGCTGTCTGAATAATGGTTCTCGGAAATATTTTTTGGTTTTTGTTTTCACAACTAGAGGCAATGATTAATAGGGACATAAGGAGGCGGGGTGGTGGTGGGGTGGGGGTGGAGTGGGGGGGGGGTAGGGGGGCATCATATTGGGGCGATCGATAGAGGTGAAATTCTTAGATCGTTACCAGACGAGCTACTGCGACAGCATTTGTCAAGAATGTTTTCATTAGCGAAGAACGAAAGTCAAAGGCGCGAAGACGATCAGAGACCTTTGTAGTTCTGACCATAACCATTGCTCACTGGGAATCTGCAGGAGTGCCTTAGATCTTCTTCTTCTTTTTCTTCGTTCGTTCTCAATCTCCCACTACCAAACCCTGAAAGGGCTTAAGTAGCAGAATGTAGTCCAGAGAACGGAATGCGTTGTGTCGTAGTTTACAGCTTGGCTGCGATATTTGCACCTTTCGGTCCAACACATCCGACTTCAGCAAGTATTTTTGAGTACCGGGTTAGCATTCCCTCTTCGATCCCTTCTCCTTAGCCAGTCTGCCCTACTGCAGCCTGTTATCCAGGATCACCGCGTGGAGGTGTAGAAGGGTCTTGGCAGCTCTGGTTCGCTGGCCCTGACGCTAGCAGTCAGCTAAGGGTCGCTGACCACTGCAGCTCATGCGCTGCTCAGCTATGGTTCGCTGGCCCTGACGCTAGCAGTCAGCTATGGGTCGCTGACCCCTGCAGCTCATGCGCTGCTTAGCATCTTGATCCCGTGCCTCTGATCAATTCCTACAACACTTCAGGCGTCATGCGCTAGCTAGAGATCTGAAACAGATAGGCCCAATCCCACAATAGATAAAAACAAAACAATCCTGAGATGGTAGAAGCTATAGAGACAATGCCCTAATTACATATGGCTTGAGCATGCTACAGAGCATGACCTCATGATCTACGGGATTCACGCCGGTCTGAGTCTCTTGCAAAATACCATCACAAATGTATTATTAATTTTATTTATAATAATAAATTTGGTAAAACTAATTTAATATATCTTAAAATAATTGTCAAAATGAGTAACATAACGGATATACCTTTAATACAGTAACTAAACCTTTCTGGCTATGTAATTGTGGAAGTAGATGCAGTCGGTTTAACATGATTTCATTTTTAATAATTGGAAGTTTAATAAACATTATTTGATCAAGTCTTTGTCTCAGGTCTCAGCGTTGTTTTCGTAAGTTATCGTCAATATATATTCTAATGTTTATATGACGTCGATAATCCAAAAACATCCCTCGCACTAAACATAGTTGATAGTTTGAATCGGTCATTAAAGCAATCGAGGCGGTCATTGTTATAGCCAACTCTCGTTGATAAAGATTCATAAATTATAACCACATGTTCTGCACATGCGCTGCTTTCGAATAATGTGATTGGTGGCATTCCATTGCAATTTATGCGTATGTTGAATTGGTTGAAGTTGTGAGGAATCTACTATATCTTTGTGAGTCACAATATTATTGTGTATTGACTTTTCATAGATATAATAATTGGTAGCGATATCAAAAAGTTGTAAGCAAGCGAAAGTGACAAAACGAACATAAAAAAACACTGATCCGTTTAAATTAATGCGCATCATTTGGCATTATAAAGTAGACACAAACAGTTCTACATAACCTCTTCGGTACGGAACATTTGTTTTTACAAACAGAAGAAAATCAAGTTTCCCTGAGTAGTATGATCAGACTGAAGAACAACCAGTTTGTATAAATAATAAAGAGGAAAAAAACATGAAAGAAACTAGTAAAATTTGATTAAGGTTGAGCTTAATCAAAATTTAAAAATGGGTATGGTCAGATACCGCACCGAGACGAGAACACAAACAAAACCTACGTTACGACCAATAGGTCTTCATCAGGGACAACAATACTGAATTAACAAATCAACATATAAGAAGCGTCTACTACCAGAAACAGATGAGTTGACCATTTTTTTTTATATGTTGATTTGTTAATTCAGTGTTGTTGTCCCTGATGAAGACCTATTGGTCGTAACGTAGGTTTTGTTTGTGTTCTCGTCTCGGTGCGGTATCTGACCATACCCATTTTTAAATTTTGATTAAGCTCAACCTTAATCAAATTTTACTAGTTTCTTTCATGTTTTTTTTCTCATTATACACATCCACAGAACCGCTGCAGCCTCGCCTTATTTTAATCCTATAAATAATACAAGAGTTTGATCTTCAATCTGAGAACAGGCCATGTCCCTCTCACCAAACATCTGAATAGATTAGACCACGAGCAGTCATTTGAGCATCTCCTGACTTTGTACCTAAAACTGGCCGATCTGCGGAACGTGTTGTTACCACCACACCCCACCATACACAACCCACTCAACACATCACTACAACAATTGAGGAGGACGTCTACTTTTGTCCGGGAGGCATCGGGCTGTCAAGAGCTGCCAGCTCACAGCTAAAGGGATTATATCATCATCATCATCATCATATAAATAATAAGCCTCCCGAAGACTTAAAGAAGAATTATTGTCAGTATCTTCACGTACAGGTACAGGCATGTCAGGAGACAGTATCAATGAAGTGACAGGGAATACATCCAAAGAAGTAGCACGAGAGGCTTAAGAAACATATCACGAGATAGTTACATGAAAGGAAGAAGTTCAAGTTCCTTTCTGTCTGACAGACTTGAAAAAGAAAGCAGATGAGCCCAGCGGATATCCTAATATTGCAGACACAATAATACCACAGTTCATGCTGTTAGTGATTTCGGAGGCAATAATGATATACGGTTTTTTGGACCACATTAAATAACGAGGTAATATAATTTATGATTGAGTAAAGTCCACCACAATATCAGCAAGGTAATGGACATCTTATCAATTGGAAGCAAACCTGGTCCTGCTCAAAGAATGTACAGCATTCCGCCATAATAAATAAAGGAATCTTACCTTTAGAATGGCTAATATTTTCTTACATAAAAGGAAAAGTATACTATTTTGTGCGCAAGCGTTTCTCTAACTAAACTAACTAAACTATAGATTTAGCTTCAACTAGATTCAGTGATTAGCCTCACACTTATCTTGATCAAACCCACACATACTCTAAAAATCAAATAACTGCCCCAACAAAAGGATTACTGAAGGCACGCATTTCGGCGAGTTATTGCAGTAATTTCCCTTTGGCAGAACGTGGCGTGACATTGATAGGAGCTGATAAAACATTTGGTGTACCAAACAATGGTAACTTTCTTGCATTTGATCCATTCATGTGAGGTCAGGTCAGGTCATCCCGTAACCGGTGAGGTTGTTGGGGCCCACATGAAGACATCCTCACAACACAACGGCACCTTTCTCTGTCAGCGGCCGCTGCCTGTGCCTCTTCTGGTCGGAGATTGGTCCATTCTTTTATGTTGTCATCCTACCTCTTTTTGGGACGCCTCTTCATCGTCTGTCTTGCACCTTTCCACGGAGGATCGTATTTGCAAGACCATTTGATCTCTTCTTCTTCTTCTTCTTCTGCGTACACAGTCAGACAGTAACCATTATTTTCTCGAAAAAAGCGGCGGTCATCCTGAGACTCTCGCCACTACCATACAGCTTGTCTTGCAGTTCCACTGGCAATGGCCACATCTGCTCTCTCTGATCCCCGTATGTCGGGCAGTTCTGCAGCAGATGTTCAGTGGTCATTTTACCAGTACCGCACGGGCATTCGTCGGTACACCCTATCTTCAGTTTGTTGAATAGGTGGTACCTCAGTCTGTTGTGGCCAGTGCGAAGTCTGAAGACAACGACCTGCTCTCTTCGGTTCAACTGGTAATAGGCATCGTTTTTGGTGTAACCAGTATGTTCGGTTTCCCATTTGGACATGTATCTGGCTTTGATAAGCCGTTTTGACTCTTCGTACGTCATACTGGTATCTGTTTGTGGTAGCCTTGCACCTTCTTTTGCCAGTCTGTCTGCCTCCTCGTTGCCTAGGATGTTGCAGTGTGACGGAACCCACTGTACCACCACCCTTTTTGGTGCGGACTGCTGGCACAGTTTGCAGAGTGCTGCTCTTAAGTCATTAAGCTCAGTGTTCTTCTGGCTTTTTAGCGCTGTGACTACTTCGAGAGCATCTGTCAGCAAGACTATATGGCTCTCATTTTCACTGTGTGTTGCCATTTCTTCCACTGCCGCCCTCAGTGCCTCTGCCTCTGCTCTGAAATTGCTTGTGTACTTACCAGTTGCGAATGACAGTGTTATATTTGTGCCATTTGGTAGGTTCAGGAATGCTCCTGCCCCTCCGTTCTGTGTAGTGTTTGTTACAGAACCGTCGGTGTATGCATGGGTCCAGTCCATGCTTGGGTAGCTTTTCGTTATGAAGCTTAGGGTAGTGTCTCTCCTTTCTTTCTCACTCTGGCAGTTTTTGTTTGCAATACCTGGTATATTTTCTACCACCTCTGGAAATATATCCTGCCTCCAAGTAGGTTTTCGTACAGTAGTGATGGGTTTTGGTGTTGTTAGTGCGTTTATGGGATCTTCGTGCATCTTTGCTTTGGCTATTTCTGCAAAGTTTCTCCGCTTCAGTTTCCCATTTCCCATATTGTTTAGTCTCTGGTACATTGGATGGTCCGTCAGTCTTCGGAGTTTCTCTGACTGCAGCTGGGCTCTGCAGTTTCTTCTATCGGTCATGGATTGCAGTTTTGTAATCTTTTCAAGTTCTACAATTGGCGTTGACTTCATGCCACCTGTTATAATTCTCATGGCTTGGTTTTGAAGTTTGTTAACTTTATCGAAGTTCGCCTTCGCTGCTGTTGTCCATGCCGCAATGCCATACTCGAGAACTGGTCTCACTCTTCCAGTGTACAGTTTCTTTAGTATGCTTTCGTCTGCTCCCCAGCTTGTGCCAGCAAGTTTCCTCATGATCGCCATTCTTTCTCTGGCTTTCATTCGGTTTCTCTCAATCTGACTTTTCCATGTCATGCGCCGATCAAATGTGACTCCCAGATAGGTTGGGTTGTCGTTTGGCTGCAGGATTTTGCCATTTAGGCTTAATTTGGTACTTTGGGGTTTTAATGAGAGCGAGAATATTGTGCACGTGGTTTTCTCCTCGTTTATTTTGACCAGCCATGAGTTCGCCCACTCTTCCAGCGATGTTAGGGCCATTTGCATCCGATTTCTTGCTATGGTGAGATTCTTTTCAGAGGTCCACATAGCCAGATCGTCTGCAAACATTGAGCTGTGGACTCTTCTTGGTATATTCTCTGTAATATCGTTTATATATACCAGAAAGAGTGTGGGTGACAGTACTCCCCCTTGAGGTACTCCCTGCTCGAGTGTCACCTTTTTGCTCATCTGCCCTTGTACTTGGACTCTGGCCGTTCTTTGTTTGAGGTAGTGGTTGATCCACTTGTACATCTTCCCACAGACATCACTTCTTCTCAGCTTGACTCTAAGTCCGTCCTTCCAGACTTTGTCAAATGCCTTTTCCAGATCCACCCAAACAGCTACTGTGTGCTTCTGTGCCTGGTAGGCATCTTCTATCTCCTGGGCTATGAGGATGACCTGGTCCTCAGTGGATCTGTGCTGTCTAAAGCCGGCTTGCTGTGGAATTAGTATTCGTTTTTCTTCCAGATGCCACATAAGTCTGGTGTTTATCATCCGTTCCATCAGCTTGCCGACACAGCTCAGTAGGCTTATGGGCCTGTATCCATTCGGATCTGTTTTATCCTTTCCTGTTTTTGGTACTGGTACCAGTATTGCATCCTTCCATGCCTGGGGTACAATACCCCTTTTCCAGCTTTGGTTCAGGACTGATAGTAGTTTTTTCTTCGCTGTTTGGCCCAGCCCCATCAGCATTTCGTTTGTTATCCCGTCTTTTCCGGGAGATTTCCTTTTCTTTAGTGTTCTCATAGCCTCTTCCATTTCGCGCATGGTTAGTTTGGCCATCATGTGCTCTTCAGGAGCCGTATTTATGCTTTCGTGACCCTTTAGCTCTTCGCTAATGTCTGTATGCTTATCTGCAGGGACCTCGATGTGGTTTGCTCTGGCATAGTGATCGACAAAGGCGTTTGCGGCTTTCTTACCTGTGATCAAGTTCTCGCCCTGCTTGATAGTAATTTGTTTATTTGACGGGGTTTCGTCATTCATGGCTCTGACTAGCTTCCATAGCTTGTTCCCTTCTTTGTCCAGGTTTAAACTTTCCGTTTTGTTTTTCCAACTTTCTCTTGCTGTTTGCTTGAGAGTGTGTTTGTACTTCGCCGTGGCGGCTTTGAGGGCGATGTTTGCCTCCATGGATTTTTCTCGTTCTGCCACGTTCCTAGCATTTGTTACTGTATCTTCCACTTTCTGTAACTCATCATTCCAGTAGGGCTTATAGTTTTTCCTAGCTCCTCTTGGGATGGTTTCAGTGGCGGCTTGCATTATTGCCTTGCTTAGGCTCTCTACCATGGGCTTCATTTTGGTGTTTCGTGTGTTGATGGTTTCACACAGCCCATCTGTCAGGATTGCAAATCTGTCCCAGTCGGCTCGTTTGTAATTCCAACGTGGGAGCGGTTTTGTTTCCTGTGGGCCTACTTCCATGTCAATGGTTAGCCTGATCGGCCTGTGGTCGCTACCTGCCAGTTGGTTTAGCACCTGGCGGTCTATTTTATAGTGTATGTCCTGTGTGGAGAAGGCCAAATCTGGAGTCGAGGTGGTATGCCATGTTCTTGAATAGAAGCTAGGGCTATCCTCCGGCCTATTGATTAGGGAGAGATTTGCATCTATCTCCCAATCTTCCACTTCGTCACCTCTGCTGTCTGTGTCAGAGTAGCCCCATCTCTCCGAGTGGCTGTTGAAATCTCCAACTACTATGCAGTTGGAGTCTCTGACCTCCATACTCGAGAGCGATAGGTCTCTGTTTGGTGGTCCGTACAGATTGAAAATGCGGAGCTTCGTCTCTTGAGCCATTATGTCAACTCCTACAATTTCTGCTTGTCCGGTGTGATTGACAGGTACCGCGCTACTCGGTATGCTGTTTCTGGTCAGTATCAGGACCCCTCCTTTGTGGCCTTCTCTATCTAGACGGAAGGTCTGGTATCCTCTGATTGAGAATTTATGGTTATTGTTGAGGTGCGTTTCCTGGATACATGCCACGTCAATCTTACCTTCATGCAGGTGGTGCGTTAGGGAAAGTTTTTTGTTAATGACTCCCTCCGCATTCCACTGTAATATTCTGAGGGTCTTGAAGTTTTGGCCAATAGACGTTTCCCCATAGCCATGTGCCTTGACTCCACGACACATGGGTGGGTGACCACCAGTAGTCAAGGGTGGGCCCCTTCGAGGCGTGAGGCCCGGCGCTATCGCTGCCTGGCGGGTCTCCTCGGGATGAGCGCCATACGTTTTTCGAATAGGTTGTACTGCCATCATACTGTGATTTACGTTGCACTGTTTTGTTAGGCTTGCGGCCCCGTGCATCCGATTTCAACAGGCGTTTCTGTAGGGATGCCCTCCTTAGCCTTTGGCTGTCCCCAGCCTATCTGCAAGGCAGCAGTTGTTTACGATCAGAGTTTTCTCTCCTATGGAAGTTGTCTTACCAGACTATCGAGTCTTCACTACTCGTGTCTATAGGGTGCAATGATGATATGTGATATATGAGATGGACTGGTTTACCCGGAAGAGAGGCAGTCCAGTGTGTCTGTATCGCAGGATCGTCACGTCCTGCCAGAAACGTAGCATTTGCATTTGAGTGGGGTATCTCTTTTTCCCTTTATTTTCTTGGCTTCTATGCAGGGATGGTACGCCTAGCATTCCCCGCCACCTGGGGTGTTGACACAATGGGGCAGGTGTGCAATGTCCGCTGGTCTGCATCTCTTCTGCGTCCAGTATGATAGTTATATGGCTGATAACGTACAGAGGTAGATATCGTAGCCGGAGTGCATTCAGCCAGAGGACAAGCCTGGTAATGTCACAGAGATGTTGTTCGCCTGGTGTGCGGACAACTCTCATGGTCGGTGGTTGAGTCTTAACAGTTCACAGTGAGGTGGCTGCTCTACTGTTTTCGACACCCCGACCAGGTACTAAGTCTTTGGTTGGTGTTTTTTCGCACCCCATCGCCGTACAGGGTGAGTATCAAGCAGTTGTCCGCCCGCTTTGACTTGCGGGCGGCAAGGGCCTCTTACTGTGGCTCTACCTGATAGGGCTGGGGCGCAAGCCCCAGGTCCCGAGCATGTAGGAGCCTCCCATTGCAGTGGTGCTGAGATTTTGGGCGGGATTGCGGCTTACAAGGGTTCGGTCGCAATCCCCCACATGGTAGCCTCGCGCCCTTGGCTTATCAGCCTGGTACGTGAACCAAAGTGTCTGCGGCTCCTCTCGATTTGAGCTGGTTTTCCGTAGCAACGCCCAGTCATTTGTAGGGTAAAACTGACCTGTCTTCAGATGATCTATTTCCAGCACCCGTTCACTATTTGGTCAGACGAATTTATTGAGGGCTTTTGTTTGTCAATGACCAGGTATTTGAAATCTGCGGTTTCTGCAGAGTTAAAACACGATTTCCGTAGCGTTCTTTCATTTGAGTGTTTGAGAACTGACTTGTCATCCGTGAGTCTAATACCAGCGTACGTTCATTATTAGACCCAAGCGGCAGTGCTCTCGATTTGTCAGTTGTTCTACAGTATTGGCGTGTTCAGTCAAATTAAGCCGCAGATTCCACACCTGGTGGTGCCCTTCCGTCAATTCCCTTAGCGAGACAATCAAGTTTCTTAGAGGGTAGCCCCAAAATTTTCGAGGGTCTAATTCCAGCACATGTTCTCTATTAGACCCCGCGAGGGTGTACTTTTTGATAGTCATTCTGCAGTATTGGCGTGGTAAGTTAACTTAGGTCTCAGGCTCCACTCCTGATAGTGCTCTTCCGTCAATTCCTTTATCACACACTGGATGCAGACAGAACCGAGCCACAGGGGCATAACCCCAGAATTCTGGGGGTCTAAGTCCAGCACCAGTTCCATATTAGACCCCAGAAGAGTGAGCTCGGCATGTCACTCATTTCAGTGTTGGCCGTGTTGAGTCAAAATAAGCCGCAGGCTCCACTCCTGGTGGTGCCCTTCCGTCAATTCCTTTAAGTTTCAGCTTTGCAACCATACTTCCCCCGGAACCCAAACACTTTGGTTTCCCGGAAGCTGCCCGCAGAGTCATCGAAGCAACTCCTGCGGATCGCTAGTCGGCATCGTTTATGGTCAGAACTACGACGGTATCTGATCGTCTTCGCGCCTCTGACTTTCGTTCTTGATTAATGAAAACATTCTTGACAAATGCTTTCGCAGTAGCTCGTCTTGCGGCGATCCAAGAATTTCACCTCTAACGCCGCAATACGAATGCCCCCGTTTGTCCCTGTTAATCATTACCTCCAGTTCCGAAAACCAACAAAATAGAACCGAGGTCCTATTCCATTATTCCATGCACCATTATTCAGGCAGCCGAGGCCTGCTTTGAACACTCTAATTTTTTCAAAGTAAACGCGCCGGCCACCCAGGACGCTCAGCGAAGAGCACCCGTGGGAGAGAGCCGGCAGACGGTAGGGCAGAAGACAACGGGCAGTGAACCGGCGCGAGCCGGACCGCCCGCCTGCGCCTGAGATCCAACTACGAGATTTTTAACTGCAACAACTTTAATATACGCTATTGGAGCTGGAATTACCGCGGCTGCTGGCACCAGACTTGCCCTCCAATAGATCCTCGTTAAAGGGTTTAAAGTGTACTCATTCCAATTACGGGGCCTCGAAAGAGTCCCGTATTGTTATTTTTCGTCACTACCTCCCCGTGCCGGGAGTGGGTAAGTTGCGCGCCTGCTGCCTTCCTTGGATGTGGTAGCCGTTTCTCATGCTCCCTCTCCGGAATCGAACCCTGATTCCCCGTTACCCGTTACAAACATGGTAGGCATGTCACGTACCATCGACATTTGATAGGGCAGACATTTGAAAGATGCGTCGCCGGCACATGAGGCCATGCGATCAGCACAAAGTTATCCAGAGTCACCAGTGGGGACGCCGCAACCCCGCGAGGGGAAACGACGATTGGTTTTGAACTAATAAAAGCGCTCTTTCCGCGAGGGTCGGAGCTTGGTAAGCATGTATTAGCTCTAGAATTGCCACAGTTATCCAAGTAGGATCGTGTCATTTAAGGAACCTCGACTGATTTAATGAGCCATTCGCGGTTTCACCGTGAGACAGTGTGAACTTAGACATGCATGGCTTAATCTTTGAGACAAGCATATGACTACTGGCAGGATCAACCAGATATCTGTCGGAGACGTACGTACAGCACACACCGGTCGGCGGAGGAAGGGTGTGTAAAAAGCCTTGCTGGGACGACGGCCGCAGGGACCGACTGACGGGACGGACGGTTTGTTCCACCCGTCCCTCACTCCGTCGACCTAGGACCGCCTGACAGGGGCCTTCTACACGCACCAGACGACCGACCGACCGGGCTCGCTCGAGGAGGGATGGCAGCGCTCTGTGCATAACGGATCCCAACGACCTCGGCGACGAATTTCACTGGGACTAGAGACACCATTTGGCCTGCCCTTCTCCGTAGGGAGAGAACGCAGGGCCTCGAGGCAACGATTCCTGCTTTCCATTTGCCGGTCACAAGCTCTTTGCGAGAGTCGGACCACCAGCGAGACGTACTGTCGAGCTCTGCTATAAGCCTTAGAGAAATCACCACGGACGGACCACGTTTCCTGATACGGACCAGACTAGGGCACCTCGGTGGAGGAGCCACTACCACAAACCGCACCCAATTCGCACTACGGGGAAAGGCAGGCGAGCGTTTTCCGCAAGCCCGCGCTATCGCTCCGCCTGGCGGGACTGAGATCGCTTTACGAACACTGGTTGAAATTGAGTCGCTGCGGCGAGACAACTACCCCAGATCGAGACAACTACCCCAGATTTGATCTCGATATGTGACCGTGCCAAGCGCGTTTCTTCCTTTTGACAATTGCGCCATTCATGTGCGCTCGCGTAAATCAATATTGGAAATAACGCCTCTGATTATCACAGCTACTTACCCAAAACCACACGTTAAAAAGTTCATCTACGTGATAACTAATAAACTGCAATTACTAATGAAAACAGCAGTCAACTTGAAGCTCCGTGCACTTCCGAACAGCGTCTCGTACAAGCACACTGACTGTTGCCAAATGCTACTTCTTGTGTTGAACACAGTGTGAAACACTGGAAAGCATCCAGAATGAATGTTTGCGACTGGTTCTGGGATGCACTAGAGATACCCTATTTGCGAAGATGCGGTACATGCTTGGATTGTTATCGGTGACATCCATACATAAACTGGCACAAGTCAAAGCCTATATACCTGTCACCACACACATACGGCACCTTCTGTACAGTAATATCTCATACATCAAGTGATCAAGAATCAAGGAGAGGCATCATGGATGGCACAGGCCGAGAAAACAATCGGACATGTCACCCCAGCTGAGACGATTGCCAAGGAGGAAGAATGGGTCTACACTGGTGATAGAATGATGGAGTACCAGAGAGTCGTCATAACCGTAGGCAAGAATGGGTCTACACTGGTGATAGAATGATGGAGTACCAGAGAGTCGTCATAACCGTAGGCAAGAATAGGTCTACACTGGTGATAGAATGATAGAGTACCAGAGAGTCTTTAAACCGTAGGCAAGAAATGCAGAGAACGGAGCAACGGGAAAGCAGAGCACGAGGTGAATCAGCTGATAACTGAGAACACGCAAGAAAGTGACGCCGTCATATACACCGACGGATCAGTGCTGCGCAGTGGGACATCAGGCTGGGGCTTCTCGGAGTCAGAGGACAAGTCATTGCTGAGCGCAGAACACATACATGTCAACAATCTCCAGTTTGAGAATGCAGACAGAAGCAGTGACCTCAGTGCTTAGATGGATATCTGAGGCTTCTTGAACATGGGCAGTCATCTTGGCAGACGCGCAAGCCGTACTTCAGAAGCTACAGAAGACATGGCTGAGGTACGAGTAGATAATAGCTGTTGAGGCCTCAAACCGCTAGGGGTTGACATGGTCTTGGTCATGTCGGGGTTCATGGCAACGAAAGAGCTGACATCTTTGCTTCACAAGCTCCCACCACGGGCACGGTAGTGATGGATAGGAATTACATTTTGAAATCAATCAATAATCGCCTGTTGGATGAGGATGAAGGAGCAGTTCACAGACTTCAAAACTTTAACGATAAACTAGGTTCAAACAATGTGGGGCGTCTGAGAACATTGAGCAAGAAAGTGTATTACCAGCGAGCTACAGGGACCATCATCCTCCCGACACTGCGACATTTGATGAGAGAAAATGAGCACCTATGGGTATGCCTGGAGTGCAGTGACGTCGATTCTTAGTAACACAAACAGGAAAGCTACTTCTGTTATATGTATACTATGGAAATACAGTTCGAGAGGCAATACTAAGCGACATCAAACATGAATGTTATTTTAATTTATCAGTCGATCAAGTGCAGTCTCTACCAGACAAGGTGTAAAACAAGGATGTTGGTTATCACCAAGCCTGTTTAATGCTTATTACGGGGTACTGGTGGAAGAATCTACTAGAATATGCAACATCCGTATAAAAGAATGGAGAGAAATATATGTCATCAAATAAAAGGAACAGAAAATTCATTGCAAAAGCTATTCACCAAGATCAACGATACGGCAAAGGCAACTGGTATGATGATTGTAATGCCCACAAAACACAACAACTATGGTATTGGCCCAATAAATTCAAAGAATAAATTATCATTAAGAGGGACAAACCATAAAACTTGTGCAAGGGTTTTCAGATTTGGGGCAACCAATTACAAAGGATGTCCGTCGTAAAGATGAAATCAGAGAATGGACAGCTGTGGCAAAATAAAATAAAAAGACACTCCGTGAGAAAAAAAAGCTTCTAACTTCAAGTAACATCAATATTTAGCTGAATTAAAGTATATTCACTACACATATCTGGCCCACAAGACCTTACAGCTCTGAAACATGGGTTCTAAATAAAAGTATACTCACCACACATATCTGGCCTACAACACCTTACAGATCTAAAACATGGGTTCCAAATAAAAATATACTCACCGCACATATCTGGCCCACAAGACCTTACAGCTCTGAAACATGGGTTCTAAATAACAGTGAATTTACCACACCTATCTGGCCTACAACACATTACAGATATAAAACATGAGTTCCAAATAAAAGTGAATTTACCACACATATCTGGCCCACAAAACCTTACAGAACTGAAACATGGATTCCAAATATACAATGACGGAAAGAACTTAGAAGCTTTGGAGATGCAGTTTATAGCAGAATGGGACGAATGAGAGAGAAAAAGAAAAGGGAGAACGAACACGTGCTTAACAATAGTTGGGCATTAATGAAAGATATATAAAAAGGTAGATTGTATTTGGTTTGACCACAATAGGAGACACAGGGGCACAATTCTTGGTGGAAAGATGAAGAGTGTCCAAGATACAACTACGAGGCGTGTTAAAATGAAACCGGACCAAACTGTAACAAGTGAACTTACGTAAGATGCGAATAAGGACGTCACTTTTGGTGTAAATAGCACATAACAGCTGTCATTTTGCAAAATTGCATTATCCTCCGACTCATAGTTTCCTCAGCAGACCGTTGAAAACATGGCGGGTGTGATACCGAATCAATCCAGAGTTGTTCAGCAAGCGGTGATTCGGTTTCTTACATTTATCGCAAAATGAAGGCAGTGTATGGTGAAAAAAGTGTTTCGAAGACAACAGTGAAGAACTATACAACGATGTCTAAAGAAGGACGTGAGGTAATGATAATCTTCCGAGACCAGGTCAGGTGCACATTGTTGCGTTAAACATCGTTGTCCAGACATTGACTGTTGTCTTCGACACACTTTTGTCACGATACATTGCCTGCATTCTGCGATCAATGTCAACTGGTCGACATCCTTCAGCTGTTAGAAACCAAATCACCGCTCGCTGATCAACTCTGGACGGATTCCGTGTCACATATGCCATGTTTTCAACGGTCTGCTGAGGTAACTTTGAGTCGGAGGATAATGCAATTTTGTAAACTTGACGGCTGGTATGTGATGTTTACACCAGAAGTGACGTCAGCATGCGCATCGTACGTATATGTTGCAATTTGGTCCGGTTTCGTTTGAACACGCCGCGTACATCAAATAGGTGTGCAAGAACATGAAGATGCAAACTTATTCTGGGATAAAGTCGAGAACAGAGTGCAGTGGCGTGACATGATCAGTGGACTTAAACACAAGTATCCCGACTAACAAAGGGCAGTGGCGTTACATGATCAGTGGACTTCAACACAAGTATCCCGACTAACAGAGGGCAGTGGCGGGACATGATCAGTGGACTTCGACACCAGTGTCTGGCCTGACTAATTGGGTGATGATGAGTGGATTCAATCCATGACGTCCCCCATGCTGATAAACTTACGATGATTGTAATGAGAGGTATCTCTCCCAGTGGCGGGGCCAGTTGAACGCTTTCTGAGGTTTCTTGAAACGAAAGCTCACACTGGTAACAATTAATCTGAGCTGGTTCTGAATCTCTTGAGCTGAGACTTCATTTATGTTGAGGACATTCATGTGACATTTCAGCCAACATGACTGGGATGTATAATGGCGTTCAAAAACAACAAACAAACGTGAAAAGGAACAAGTTTGTAAAGTTCATTTCTTGTACTGGACATTCCCAAAATCTCATTGAACGAACTGCAGTTGGCACGTGCCTTGATGCAGCGAATTATTTTGCAACAATAAATTAGCTTTATCGGTTGTTTTTTTTTTCATTGTACAAATGTTGGGCGGGGCTATCAAAATGTTTGCGTCTTCTGTCAAAAGTAATAAACATTTGTCAGACAAAAGATGGGAAGTCTCATGCCAGAGCTACTGCAGCTATTGCAGAATGTTTATTTACTATGATGAAACTAAAATAGGAAATTCTAGACGACACGAAAGAAATCTGTGACAGACAACCACAGAATTTAAATTCATGTTCATTTTTTACTTTTGGATACATTTGTCTGACGTTATATGCTCTTTGTATGAAGTTTGAATCTCTTTGACAGGCGTTATGGACTCTTTGTCTGGCATTAGAGACTCTTTGTCTTGGGTTAGAAACTCTTTGTTTTGGGTTAGAAACTCTTTATTTGGAGTTAGATGCTCTTTGTTTGGGGTTAGATGCTTTTTGTTTGGGGTTAGAGGCTTTTTGTTTGGGGTTAGATACTCTTTGTCTGGGGCTAGATACTCTTTGTCTGCGGCTATAGACTTTCTCTTGTGTTATTGTGTTAGAAACTCTTTGGCTTGGGTTAGAAACTCTCTATTTGGGGTTAGAGGCTCTTTGTTTGGGGTTAGAAACTATTTGTCTGGGGCTAGAGACTTTGTTTGAGAATAAAACATTTTGTTAGGCGTTAGACGCCCCCTTATTTGGGGTTAGAAACTCTTGCTTTTGAGTTAAAGACTTTTTGTCTGTGGCTAGAGACCGTTTGTCTGGGGTTAAAGACTCTTTGTCTGGGGTTAGAGATTCTTTATCTGGGGTTAGAGACTTTTTGTTTGGGGTTAGAACCCTTTGTCTGGGGTTATCGACTCTTTGTTCTGCGGCTAGATACTTTTTGTCTGCGGCTTGAGACTTTGGAGTTAGATACTGTGTTCGGCGTTAGAGACTTTGCCTGGTGCTAGAGACTTTGCCTGGCGTTAGAGACTTTGCCTGGTGCTAGAGGCTATTTGCCTGGAGTCAGAAGCTCTTTGTCTGGAGTCAGAAGCTCTTTGTCTGGAGTCAGAAGCTCTGTCTGGCGTTAGAGACTGTTCGTCTAGAGTTAGAAACTCCTTGTCAAATCTTAGAGACACATTTTTAAGATCTCTCAGAGGCCTTAAATCGGCACATTGCTGACCATCCAGCTGTAAATTGGTACATGGTTTACTGTTAGGGAAGAAAAGACAATAACGGAGGGAACTGATCACATCACCTCATAAACAATCTGAGGCCTATATATAATGAAGCATCCAATAATTCATCCCAGCATTGTCTGCCATGAGACTGTCTTGACCTTTTTTCCTATATAAACCAGTGTCTTTCAAACATGAGTAAATTTTGTACAAGAGATTTTTCTTTGGGTAACAACAAGTTTGGTTCAGTTCAGGCCCCATCGCCACGTGCCGATGTACATACCAAACCTGTCGTAGGCTGTTTCCAACGTCTTGGACGTGCCGATGTACACACCATACCTGTCGTAGGTTGTTTCCAACGTCTTGGACGTGCCGATGTACACACCATACCTGTCGTAGGTTGTTTCCAACGTCTTGGACGTGCCGATGTACACACCATACCTGTCGTAGGTTGTTTCCAACATCTTGGACGTGCCGATGCACATACCATATATGTCACAGGTTATTTTTAATGCGACCATACGTATTTAGAGTTTCTGTTTGTTAGTCGCTAACCGGACAGCAATTCGAGGGTAGCTAAATTCCTACCCAGAAGTAGCCCGTTTGAACACGAAAAGTAGGCCAAGCTCCAACTAGTCTGCACACTTGAATACACATATAAAAAAAAGACCCTTACATCCCTACAGGAGTTGCAGGAGAGTGTCTATACCCCCATCTCCTTTCTCAAATTACGTGGTAGTCACAGAGAAGTGACTACACTTCCCTTCCCACTTCTACCTAACCCCACTCCACCCACATGAATTGCTGCGGAGTAATCAAGTGAAGAGAAAGCACTACATCTGAAACTTGAAGCAAAAAAATAAAAACTAGATTTCTGCTAGTTAAAAACTAAAAATTTTAAAAAGCTATATCCCTAGCTAAAATATGCAGAATAAGCAAACGGTGGATCGATGAGATCCCCGTAGTAGGGGGCGCTATGCAGATGAAGCCAAGCAAATCACAACCACGTGGAGGACCGCAGTCTACCTTCATCAACATGCTCGGGGCGTGAGAAAAGTACAACCTGCCACTGAACGTCCTTTTCAGGGCGCACAAAATAATAAACTTACTCATTGTGGGCATTAAACAACAAACAAGAACAATCCCTTCGCACCCTTTCTTTATTCTTGAAGAATTTCAATGTGGTGGATGCCAATCAAACTAAGAATGGTGCAAACAGCCATTTAACAAAACTATTTTTCAGTTTCAAAGGATATTTTCCAGGAATGGAACGTTCTGTATATCAGGAGATTATAAACCCATTTCCGTGTAACTGGACTGAAATCCCTGGGAGGGCTAATGGTTTTATAAAAAAAATAATGAAGCTCGGATCAAGCAGGCAGTGCAAAATGTTGTTTGAAGAACATAAAGGCCACTTAGAGCCTTTCTGGCTAACAATTCACGATGAATATACCTGTTAACAGTGGATGACGTGATGCAAATATTGCTGTTTCTAAACACTTAAGTGTGTACAGTAGAATTTTATACACATAAGGTGTACAGTAGAATTTTATACACATAAGGTGTACAGTAGAATTTTATACACATAAGGTGTACAGTAGAATTTTATACACATAAGGTGTACAGTAGAATTTTATACACATAAGGTGTACAGTAGAATGTTATACACATAAGGTGTACAGTAGAATTTTATACACATAAGGTGTACAGTAGCATTTATACACATAAGGTGTACACAAGAAACAGGAGGAAACAGCTTGCTGAATGCTGAAACGATTTGAAGTACTGCGTGTGCATTGTGGCTAATTACTACCAATGTTGTTACACTAGTAAATAAGATGAAATAGTGGCATTTTACTCGTGTGCTTGGACCTGCGAGATGAAATATTTATATTGAATAATTGCCACATTTTTTGGTGGGGGTTGTTGTTGTTGTTGTTGTTTCGAATGCCCATAATGAGTATGTTTACGTTAAGTGATGGATTGCAGTAGCTTTCCTCACATCCCGAGCGTGCTGATGAAGGTGGACCTGAATCTCCAGGCGGTTGTGCTATGCTTGGCTTCATTTGCGTGTCGCTCACTACTACGGGGATCACGTCGATACTTGATCTCGTTAACCAGGCTGTCATGACAACAGCCCATTTCTAGAAAGGGCTACGAAGAAGCCGAAGTGAGGGTCTTGGCCAGTATATTTTGCCTGACCCCGACTAATATGTCTGATCAGTATGTTGTGCCTGACCAGACCTTAGTTGTCCTTCCCTTGGTGGTTGTTAAAATGGTTAGAGATGCTGACGATAAAGATGTTGCATTAAACATATTTGTTTGCTTCCTATTTTTTTTACCAATCTCTTTTAAATTGTCCTTCATGTCTTATCTACATTTAACTAAATTTATCGTTTTATCTACATTTATCGTTTTATCTACATTTATCGTTTTATCTACATTGAGTAACAAGGACTTTCTGATTAGCAGATTCGGGGAATGAAGGAGCACGTTATGGAAGCACAAATATGAACCATTCGCGGCGGTGTATCCATTTCCTGTTACATTTATTCCCCAATGAACTTTGCTAGACGACGTTGGGAGATGCTATTTTCTTTCCAACATCATTTGCGTGTACCTGAATAGTATCTGGATCGATAAGAACAGAACCACAGCAACATTCGAAGCATGTCGTAATATATGACAAAGAGGGCTGTGCGTGGATCTGGCAACCTCATTGTAAGAATTGAACCTCGGCTGCCGTCAGTAGTATACAATCGAGAAGGTAGATAGGCTTGCTAAAAGGGGTGGAGACTAAACAAGAAGATATTGAAATCACATACTTTGAGAACACGAAGAGAAAAGGACAAACTCAAACAGCGATTATCACACGTGACTAGCACGGACAGATGTATTACAGGAATGTTCGCCCTTTTAAGGAAGATACACTGGCTTAATGATTCAACACTGCACTCAAACCTGTACAAAGATGTAGTCGAGCTCCATACAATGCTGGAGTTCATCTGAGACTAGGATTACAGCTCGCCAGAGTTCGAAATCACAGACGGACAGAATCAGGACGTGGTTACGTTCCTGGTACGCCCGTTCCTCCAGTCGACTCAGCTGTAAGTGGGTACCTGACGTATGAGTCGGGCAAAGTATAAAAAGCAAGAATGGGAACTGACTACCCCTTCTTCAAATAGGCTGCGGCTTGGTACATGAGTTTTCTTCATCCCCGACGGCAGTTTTTGCCATGGGACTGACCTTTCCCATTAAATATCAAAGGAACAGTCACAAGAGGAAGGCTATAAGACAGGCTTCTTGTAAGTAGACCGGCTGAAGTGGTTGTCCTATGCTTCGATTGGAGCAAATTAGTCCATCACCATTTGTGCGACCATTGTCACACTCAAAACATATATCTGCAGTGCTATCTTGACATCTAATCCATCGATTTCTTGCCCTTCCTCTTGCTGTGAGATTCTGCTGTCCAGCATTATAGGCTAGCTGTCTAGTTTGGCCATATTTTTATTCCCTGTTCAGCATTATAGGCTAGTTACGTCCTTTAGTTTGGCCCGTCCTCTAGTTTGGCCCGATGGGACAGTTCCAGTCGGAGCATGGGCGTTTAGCGCAGGGGAGATTGGGCTGGCGACTCTAAGAACAAAGGTTGCTTGCATGTGTGCAAGGTCAATCACCGTCTCGACACTAGATCGTCAAAGGAAACGAGGGGTTTAGGTGGAAGACTTTGTCTGGTACAACGGTGAGTGATCGGAGCTGGGGTGGGGGTTCGGAGCTGATCAATCTGGTGTTCAGATTTTGCGTAGAGTAGGGTTGGTGACAGTCAGATGTCGCCACGACTGGCTACAAGATTTAGAGTGACAAGGATTCGGGGATAGTCATCCAAAAGCAATTAGTTTGAGATAGTTTCAAATTAGAGTGACGGCTAAGTCAGACAACCAATAGAAGGATATTGGGCAACCATGTTGTTGCTTGAGACTATTATATACTCTGGAAGAAGGGTCTTGGCAGCTTTGGTTTACTGGCCCTAACGCTAGCAGTCAGCTATAGGTCGCTGACCACTGTAGCTCATGCGCTGCTCAGCATCTTGATCCCAGTGTGCAGATAGAGAGTGCAGTGGCAAGTATCTGGGTTTTGCAATTATGGGAAAAAATCAAAAGCTAGTGTTTAAAAACCTCCTATTGTAGTTCTATATATATATATATATAATGATTATTTAGTTTAGATGTACTTTATTTTTTGTTAATAATGTTTTGTTTTAACAATTATTAAATAATATTGTTTTGTCTTACGGTCAAAATTTGTGTTTACTTTTCTATTTACTGTGTGAAGTCGTGTCGTGGTGTAGATAGATACATGTTGAAATTCTTTAAATAAGTCAATTACTCAGCTAAACCTAGATTCTACCAAACCGTCCTCTAGTTTGGCTGTCCTCTAGTTTGGCCAGTCCTTCTAGTTGGGCCATATTTTTGCCACCTGTTCGGCATTACAGGCTAGTCCATCATCTAGTTTAGCTCGTCCTATAGTTTGGCCCGTCCTCTAGTTTGGTCCGTCATCTAGTTTGGCCCGTCCTCTATTTTGGTCCGTCCTCTAGTTTGGTCCGTCCTCTAGTTTGGCCCGTCCTCTAGTTTTGTCCGTCTTCTAGTTTGACCCGTCCTCTAGTTTGGTCCTTTCTCTAGTTTCGTCCGTCTTCTAGATTGGTCCGTCCTCTAGTTTCGCCCGTCCCCTAGTTTCGCCCGTCCCCTAGTTTGATCCGTCCTCTAGTTAAGTCTGTCCTCTAGTTTGGCCCGTCCTCTAGTTTCGCCCGTCCTCTAGTTTCGCCCGTCCTCAGTTTGGTCCGTCCTCTAGTTTGGTCTGTCCTCTAGTTTGGTCCGTCCTCTAGTTTGGTCTGTCTTCTAGTTTGGCCCGTCCTCTAGTTTGGCCCGTCCTCTAGTTTGGTCCGTCCCCTAGTTTGGCCATATTTTTGCCACCTGTCCAGCATTATAGCCTAGTCCATCCTCTAGTTTGGCCCATCACTAGTTTAGCCCGTCCTCTAGTTTGCTCCGTCCTCTAGTTTGGTCCGTCCTCTAGTTTGGCCCGTCCTCTAGTTTGGCCCGTCCTCTAGTTTGGCCAAATTGTTTGCCACCTGTCCAGCATTATAGCCTAGTCCGTCCTCTAGTTTGGCTTGTCCCCTAGTTTAGTCCGTCCTCTAGTTTGGTACATCCTCTAGTTTGGTCTGTCCTCTAGTTTGGTCTGTCCTCTAGTTTGGCCCGTCCTCTAGTTTGGTCCGTCCTCTAGTTTGGTCTGTCCTCTAGTTTGGCCCGTCCTCTAGTTTGGTCCGTCCTCTAGTTTGGTCCATCCTCTAGTTTCGCCCGTCCTATAGTTTGGTCCGTCCTCTAGTTTGGTCCGTCCTCAAGTTTGGTGCGTCCTCTAGTTTGGTCCATCCTCTATTTTCGCCGGTCCTCTAGTTTGGTCTGTCCTCTAGTTTGGTCCGTACTCTAGTTTGGTCCATCCTCTAGTTTCACCCGTCCTCTAGTTTGGTCCGTCCTCTAGTTTGGTCTGTCCTCTAGTTTGGCCCGTCCCCTAGTTTGGCCATATTTTTGCCACCTGTCTAGCATTATAGCCCAGTCCGTCGTCTAGTTTGGCCCATCCTCTAGTTTAGCCCGTCCTCTAGTTTGCCCCGTCCTCTAGCTTGGTCCGTCCTCTAGTTTGGCCCAGCCTCTAGTTTAGCCCGTCCTCTAGTTTGCCCCGTCCTCTAGCTTGGTCCGTCCTCTAGTTTGGCCCGTCCGCTAGTTTGGCCAATTTTTTTGCCACCTGTCCAGCATTATATCCTAGTCTGTCCTCTAGTTTGGCTTGTCCCCTAGTTTAGTCCGTCCTCTAGTTTGGCTTGTCCCCTAGTTTAGTCCGTCCTCTAGTTTGGCCCGTCCTCTAGTTTAGCCCATCCCTTAGTTTGGCCATATCTTTGCCACCTGTCCAAGATTTAACTTTCTGTCTGTTAAGTTACAGCCAGTGTGGCAGGAAGTAAAGAAACTCAATCAAGCATGGATAGATGGCAGAAGTAACCATGCATCTCCTATGGTAGCCAGATGCCTCGTTAACTAATTTGTGATTTCTATTTTCATCTTCCTCTTCTTTCCCGCTATTATCACCTTGAGATACATCGGGCATCAACCAACCCTCTCCGAGCAAACCTGTCCTTCGTCATTTTGTCCACTTTTTTTAGGTTCTCTGTATTTTTTTTTTTATTGACCTATGTCTCTTCTCATGTTTTCTTCGGTTTTCCATTGCATCTTGTTCCCCGTGGGTTCCATGTTAAAGCTTCCCTGGTGATAGTTGCTTGAAGCTATCGCAGAGCGTGTCCTATCCAGCACCATCTTCTTCCTAAGATTTCCTGCTTCACCTGTTTTTGTGATATTCTCTCATATAAACTTTCGTTTGTAATCTTGTCAAAACTACTGCATGCTAAGAATCTATCTCAAGGGATTTGTTGTTTAAATCTTATAAATAATGTAATGTTGTTGATCATACGCTATGTTTTCGCTCCAAATAAACGGACCAAGTTCAATTTGGAGCTGAATTTATTTTGCTTGGTACACATTTTAATCATTAGAGAGTTCCATTTGGTTTCCTCTTCTTCGTCCGTTCTCTATCTCCCGCTACCGAGTCCTGAAAATAAATGTCTTTGCAAGTAGCAAAATGTCAGGAGAACGGAATGAATGGTGTCGTACATTTGGTTTTCAAACGATAAAGGCCACTTTTGCCTTCTGTTTTCTGGCTTATATATCCTCATCTGTTTCGCCTGTCTTGTTTATGAAGGCCACTATTGCATTCTGTTTCCTGGCGTATATATCCTCATGTTTCGCCTGTCTTGTTTATGAAGGCTACTATTGACTTATTTTCTGGCTTATATATCCTCAACTGTTTCGTTAGTCTTGTTTATGATGCTCACTAGGTGTGTGAAGCTCTCTACCTGATCCCCGATTGCTCTTGTCAGATTAATAGGAGCCGTGTTGTTGGTCGCTTTAAATTTAGCAATTTTGTCTTTCCTGGATGAATCTTTACACCTGTAATTAATGCGAAATTATGTTTGGTGCGTTTGTCTTCACCTGCATTTTGAATATGCTATGAAATACTAGGATTACGTCGACTGCAAAGTCCGTATATTCTAGCTGCTTAAATAAGGTCCAATGGCTTTCAATTCTCTCATAGGGAAGCATGGCACAACATGAACAAATTAGACAGGTAAACGGAGTAAGTAACAAGGACTCCCTTAAGGCAGCCAAATGCCTCGTCATATATTTAGTTACTTGCAAGCTCTAGTGTCTATAACGATTGACTGGGGTGACACAGCGATACAAGTCAACGAGAAACGCGTTTGTAGTGATATTAGTGTAAACATCCCTGTTACAAATGCAAATACAAAGTGACAAACGCATTGCCACACTTAGAGTAACTCTGGAAAGTGACCGCTGTTTAGTTTTCAGGAAGGTTGTGACTATGGTAGGTTGGTTCTGGAGTGTAAAGAAATGTATCCAGAATGTTCTAGAAGCTGGTTATGGTAAACCTAATGTGATATCGGCTTTATACAACAAGTGGAATTGCAGACCAATACTCTGCTGGTAATTGTAAGCCAAGTGTAGTGAGTGTCCTATACTATGCTGGTCATTGTAAACCAAGTGTAGTGATCGACCTATACTCTGCTGGTCATTGTAAACCAAGTGTAGTGATCGACCTATACTCTGCTCGTCCTTTTAAACCAATTGTAGTGATTGACCTATACTCTGCTGGTCATTGTAAACCAAGTGTAGTGATCGACCTATATTCTGCTGGTCATTGTAAACCAAGTGTAATGAGCGACCTATACTCTGCTGGTCATTGTAAACCAATTGTAGTGATCGACCTATACTCTGCTAGTCATTGTGAGCCAAGTGTAGTGATCGACCTATACTCTGCTGGTCATTGTAAACCAAGTGTAGTGATCGACCTATACTCTGCTGGTCATTGTAAACCAAGTGTAGTGATCGACCAATACTCTGCTGGTCATTGTAAAGCAATTGTAGTGATCGACCTATACTCTGCTGGTCATTGTAAACCAATAGTAGTCTTCGACATTAGGATTGATAAGGCGAATAATAATGATGATTTGCTTATTCAACTTTTCATCAGATTTCTTGGGTCATTTCTTTTTTCGCCGGACTATGTTAAGCGGTTCATTGTTCTTTCGTGTGCCATATTCGCTTCCGTCGCTATTATCAATTCATGCAATTGTTGTGTTCTCTTAAGACAAAACATCATTTTGGGAGCTGCTGTGACAGGCAGCTAGGGCGCGCGCCTCTCAAGATACGTACGACAGCTGTAAACAGTGGGAAGAAGGGGGGGGGGGAGGGGGGAAGGGAGGGTATTCGAACCAAACACGTTTTAAGTGACCCTTGGCCTCAATGGAGGTGATTTAAAGTACCTACTCCGATTGGAGACGGACGATAAACTCCGTAAGTCCCATGTGAACAACGTGCAGATAACAAAATAATTGACAGTTGAATATGGAAGAGAAATGTTGTTAGTCGTTGTCCAGGCAAAATATGATATACCTACCCAATACTCCCCCTACCTTCACCCAGGCCTAGTAAGCCGCAGGAGGTACAATCGCAACAACAAACAACTTCTACTTATAGACTTCAGCTACCTGGCAGTAGGCATAGCCCTGCCTGTTTAAATACCAGGATTCCAATTTGTCCAAGTATACATACAATTTTTGGGGAGCGCATGGCTGAATGGTTTCGATGCCTTATTGCCGACAAGAAGGTTAGTGGATCGAATCCCCGGTAAGATATATGTTATTTTATCTGTTGAAGGTGAATTAACAAACATAAGCCAGCACACGACATGGCGACAGCAGTGGCGAAGCGGCCTGCAGTCCTCAGCCTAAAAACACCTCGACTACCCCAGCAATGGAAATACATTCAATTCTAGGTCTTCCAATACTCTACAGCCTTTTTGTCTCTTGTTCTAAACACATCCGATGAATTCGTATTTAGATATTATTGTCATATAGCCGAACTATTACATTCTCTACCTGTCTATTTCCTATACGCATGGTACAGTTCCTACTTCCTGTCGTCAGATATCTCCATTTCTCGCTCTTCCAGTGACCTATTTTTTCAGAAAGCCAGGCCTAAACACAGGATTAAAAGAATTGTCAGTAAACAGGCTGGCAATTATTGATTATAGAGTTATCTATCGGCGAAACGTATCTCCAGTGGGCAATTAAGCGTACAGCTGGCTTTGAAATAGTCAATGCCAAATGTCTCTATGATGCTCATGAAGTCGGTCAATAATACAAATTAGCGGAGATCATCATTTGCTGCTTTAGTACTCAGAGGGGAGCCATAAGAATTTGGTCTAATATAGTGACAGCGTACTGCATCACTAACATCATTCAGAAAACGTTTGAAGATATGAAATATAGAGTTCTACGTCACTAACATTATTCAGAAAGCGTTTAAGGATATGAAATATAGAGTTCTACGTCACTAACATAATTCAGAAAGCGGTTAAAGATATGTAATATAGAGTTCTACGTCACTAACATAATTCAGAAAGCGTTTAAAGATATGAAATATAGAGTTCTACGTCACTAACATAATTCAGAAAGCGTTTAAAGATATGAAATATAGAGTTCTCCGTCACTAACATCATTCAGGGAACGTTTAAAGATATGAAATATAGAGTTCTACGTCACTAACATCATTCAGAGAACGTTTAAATATATGAAATATAGAGTTCTACGTCACTAACATAATTCAGAGAACGTTTAAAGATATGAAATATAGAGTTCTACGTCACTAACATAATTTAGAAAGCATTTAAAGATATGAAATATAGAGTTCTACGTCACTAACATAATCCAGAAAGCGTTTAAAGATATGAAATATAGAGTTCTACGTCACTAACATAATCCAGAAAGCGTTTAAAGATATGAAATATAGAGTTCTACGTCACTAATATAATTTAGAAAGCGTTTAAAGATATGAAATATAGAGTTCTACGTCACTAACATAATTCAGAAAGCGTTTAAAGATATGGAATGTAAAATTCTACATGATGATCAGCTTTCTAAGTCATCTGTGGTAAGAACTGAACGTGCAACATGGATCTTATCACCATTTCTCTTTCTGTTGTTTATTTAATGGATTATTAAGACAAAAAACATTTACCAGTAAAACTGAATTGAAATTTAGCAAACAACTTAATGATCTCGACTTTGTGATAGCTTGGCTCTTCTGTCCAATACACATCATCAGCTACAAAATAATTGAAGTGCATTTGATGAGAGAAATTGGAGCTGAGAATTCACAGGAAGAACAAAGATAACTAGACAAACGACAATCAGATAGTTTGGGAAAACACACCCATATAGGTTATGCAATCCTTCATATATCTTACTGGATATGCAATCATTCATATATCTTACTGGATATGCAATCATTCATATATCTTACTGGATATGCAATCATTCATATATCTTACTGGATATGCAATCATTCATATATCTTACTGGATATGCAATCATTCATATATCTTACTGGATATGCAATCATTCATATATCTTACTGGATATGCAATCATTCATATATCTTACTGGATATGCAATCCTTCATATATCTTACTGGATATGCAATCATTCATATATCTTACTGGATATGCAATCATTCATATATCTTACTGGATATGCAATCCTTCATATATCTTACTGGATATGCAATCCTTCATATATCTTACTGGATATGCAATCCTTCATATATCTTACTGGATATGCAATCATTCATATATCTTACTGGATACGCAATCATTCATATATCTTACTGGATATGCAATCATTCATATATCTTACTGGATATGCAATCCTTCATATATCTTACTTGATACGCAATCCTTCATATATCTTACTGGAAATGCAATCATTCATATATCTTACTGGATATGTAATCATTCATATATCTTACTGGATATGCAATCATTCATATATCTTTCTAACGGTGCGGGGAACAGTAGGGGGTGTAAATAAGATATCAATGTAAAACACTACAAGCTAGAAGAGCTTTCTAGGATTTTTGGTTCAGTTCAGTTCATTCTGTGACCTCTTGAGATCGTTGGGGCACCCCTGCTGACACCTCCACAAACCTACGTCATCCCTCTCTGTGTGCGTTTGCTTTTCGTGCCTACTCGAGTCGTATGTTAGTCCATTAATAGATGTTGTCTTCCCATCGTTTTCACGGAATTCCTCGCCTTCGCTTGTCCTGTACTGTGTCATGTAGTTTGGTATTTGCAAGTCCTTTGGACATCGAGACGTGCCCACACAAAGTCAGCTTTCGCCTGTTGATCGTTGAAAGGAGGTCGTCCCACAGTCCACTTCTCGATTCTACGTCGTATTTCATCATTTGTGATATTGTAATCAATTGTCTTTGTATGTGATATTTGGGAGTCTTCTAAAACATCTCATCTCCATTGCCTAGATTCTTCTTTCGAGGTCTGCTGCAAAAGTCCGTGTTTCGCAGGCGTAGATGAATATCGAAAGAACTAGTGAGCATATTAGTCTGACCTTTATGGTGATGGAGAGTCGTTTATCTTTACATATATTTTTCAATCGCGCAAGCGCTGCTGTTGTATGTGCTATTATGGCATATATTTTGTTGCTATTGTATTAATGAAATGAAGTCAACACAAAGATGTAAATCTTTTAACTCCAAAATAGAGTTTGTTCTATTGTAAGCCTCCGAAACATGGCGGACAACAAAAATAACAAACAAAAGCAACATACTTTCATAAATGCATACCTGCACAGAATAGAGAGATTGAAGTGGTTAGATAAGATCATTAATATGGAACTTTCAGAAAGAACCAGACAGATATCAGTAGAACATCACAGGAGAAAGGGAACTCAGTGTCACGAGGTAAGGTGTCTGCATCGGGTGCCGAAGGACGCGGGTTCGAATCATGGTGGAGACCGGGACATTTTTTACGTGGATCTTCTGATATGGAACTTTCAGAAAGAACCAGACAGATATCAGTAGAACATCACAGGAGAAAGGGAACTCAGTGTCACGAGGTAAGGTGTCTGCATCGGGTGCCGAAGGACGCGGGTTCGAATCATGGTGGAGACCGGGACATTTTTTACGTGGATCTTCTGATATGGAACTTTCAGAAAGAACCAGACAGATATCAGTAGAACATCACAGGAGAAAGGGAACTCAGTGTCACGAGGTAAGGTGTCTGCATCGGGTGCCGAAGGACGCGGGTTCGAATCATGGTGGAGACCGGGACATTTTTTACGTGGATCTTCTGGTAACAATTCCCTTGATCTCTAGGTAGTGAGATAGGACTCCCTGTTCAGTGTGGAGAACGTTATATTGGAAATAAAAAAAGAGTAGGCTTACCGGCCTCTTCCCGAGACAAAATCACATTAAAAATCTACCCAAGTTATTTGAACCTTTCCCCAGGTGGTTTATTAAGTGCAGCTATAGATGGCGCCTAACTGGCTGCTGGTCTACTTAGCTCTAGTGTTTGAGTCTATTAAGATGGACTCTCACATCGGTAAAAACTATCCTCCAAAAAAATTGGTTGTGTACAGACTTTGTGGAGTCTTCTAAACTAGTATAAAGACGTTAAGTTAAGTTGAGTTAGAACAGGGCGCTGGGATTTGATATGGCACTCATTAAGAAAACCAGCTGACAGAATTGCAAGACAGTCTCTGTTCTGGAAGGATTTAGGCAAGAGAGGCACAGGGAGACCAAAATCACACATGGAGAAGTGAGCGCGAGACAAGCATATAGGAAGCAGAAGAAGTGGACAGAGCTGGAGCGGAATGTGTATGTACTACATAGCTGGGCTCAGCTGGGAGCTGAACTGTTTTAATTGATTGATTAATTGACTGATTAATTGACTGATTGATGGACTGATTGATGGACTAATTGATGGACGGATTGAAGTCAAATTAAAATAAGACGAGGCTTAATTGTACTGTAGATATATAGTTGAAACAAACATAAACGGAAATACAGTTATCAAATAGGAATGTTCAGACACCGCACTATGACGAAAACACAAGCGAAACCTTCGTTACGACCAATAGGTCTTCATCAGGTACAACGAACAACAACAATAATAATGAACTAGCGATTCATAGAAGAATGGAAGAATACATAAATGGGGGATGTCATTATAGAAAAAAAGCAAAAATTAGGGTACTTATTTGAGGAATCGTCAGACCGACAAATGGCATGCTTGACCCCCAAATCGCAGACACAAGCGGGTCAGAAGTGGCAGGAGGGCGTAACAAGTTGGTAGTGACGGCCAGATACAGAAAGACCAAATGGTGATATAAGTAGAGAGGAAAGAGTAAGGCAGATAGATGGAGACCGGTATGAGATTTAAGTTTTGTCATCAAAGGGGGGGGGGGGAAGATATTAGTGCAATGTGGCTGGAGGCAGTCCATGCGGGAGAACAGTTTGTTCTTAAGGGCGAATCGATGAATGATCGTCGGAGAAGACAGTGATTATGGCTGTGACCTGACATCGGCTTTATCCCGGTGCCCACCACATTTGAAGTGGCTGGCGATAGGGGAACGCGTACGATTATATATATATCATTGATGTTTTGTCAGAAACCAGTAGACTGCAGGATCTTTGTGTATGACAAGGTCAAGAATAGCACCATTGCCCCACAGAGAGCATGTCGTATGAGGCGACAAACTGTGTGACATGGTATAACACCCGCCATAGTTAAGTGGTTTGTTAAGAGCAGCATAGATTGCGCCTAACAAGCTGCGGGTCTACTTTGCTATAGTGTTTCAGTCTATTAAGATGAACTCGCACATCTGCTAACTACCCTCCGCGGCATTTGTCCAAACGCAGCCGAGTAATAATCTCATCGAGCCTAGTCCACTAGAGAGGAAATCCTTCTCCAGGCGACATTCAGCTCCCACTAGAGCTGAGACCAACACAGGAGCATCCACCTCTTTAGAAGTACATGTCGACTAAGTCTAAGACGTAATTTCAATGTATTCTTGTTCACAACCCCCTCACGTTTTTGTGCTTTTCTATCATCCTTATCTTTGTCTGGACCACCAGAACGGAAGGGTAGCCACTGAAGTATGGTCTGCTTGATTAATTAATTCCTCAAGTGCACGAGATTGCCCTTTTGAAAGCTTTCACCACAGATAGCGCATCTATAAAACTGAACTCCTGGTAGCAATCAAAATTGTAGTTATAAATCATATTCGCAGCACGATAGGTTGATTGGACGAGGTTTGCTAGCATGACCCACTTCAGTCCTGCTTGACAGGTTAAAGTTCGCATGTTCTATTCGTCCATGGAACCACTTGGCTGAGACTTATAACATATCAAGGGAATAGAAAAATGGAACTTACCTTTCACAAGTACGGTCTTTGTCACGAATTTATCACACAAGAGGTATAAATCACATCAGTCACAAGTTGCACAATCTAGGAAAAGAAAAGTTGAACACTATTAGGTCAGGTTGCATGTGTCCATGATTGGGATAGATTTATTCGATCAGGTGAACACTATTATGTCAGGTAGACATGTACCAATGATTAGGATAGATTTATTCGATCAGGTGAACAATATTAGGTCAGGTAGACATGTGCCAATGATTGGGATAGATTTCTTCGATTAGGTGCACACTATTTAGTCAGCTAGACACGTGTCAATGATATTAATACATTTCATGGAGCATATTCATTGGGTCTTTTCGTCTTTGCAGATCATACGTAGCCGTATGCAAGACCGCTGATATATATATATATTATTGTGTAGGGTATCGTTGTCCTGTTCCCATGGTAAGGATTTAGGGTGGGCTTCGGTGATGTAATTTTCTTGGATAGGTCAGCTTGGTGTAATCTTTTTAATCTGTTTCCTCAATTTTCAAAAATGTCCTATACTAGGCGTGTTCAACTCAAACCGGAACAAACTGCAACAAGTGAACATACGTACAATGCTCACGAGGACGTGACTTTTGGTGTAAACAGCACATACCAACCGTCTAGTTTGCAAAATATCATTATTCTCCGACTTATAGTTTCCTCAGCAGACCGTTGAAAACATGGCCATACGGAATTTGTCCAGAGTTGATCAGCGAGCGGTGATTCGGTTTCTAACAGCTGAAAGATGTCGACCAGTTGACATTCATTGCAGAATGCAGGCAGTGTATGGTGACAAAAGTATGTCGAAGACAACAGTGAAGAACTGGACAACGATTTTTACAGAAGAACGTGAGTTAACGAAAGATCTTCCGAGACCAGGCCAGGCGCATATTATTGCGTTAACACACGTCCTTCTTTAAACTTCGTACAGTTCTTCGCTGTTTTCTTCGACACACTTTTGTCACCATACACTGCTTGCATTCTGCGATGAATGTCAACTGGTCGATATCCTTCAGCTGTTAGAAACCGAATTACCGTTAGCTGATCAGCTCTGGACGGATTGCGTATCACACCCGCTGAGGAAACTATGAGTCGGAGGATAACGAAATTTTACAAACTTGACGGTTGAAATGTGCTGTTTACACCAGTGAAGTGACGTCACCATGTCCATCGTATGTATGTTAACTTGTTGCAGTTTGGTCCGGTTTCATTTAAATATATATATATACAAGGGGCTTGTCACATAAGTCTTTACCCTGACCATGAAGTAGTAAGAGGATAAAGCTTAAATTTGGCACAGTATTTATTCCTTCTCAATGTAGTCACCACTTGAATTTATACATTTCTGCCATCTCTGCGAGAAATCTTGAAAAGACCTTCAGAATAAAAGTAATTTTTTTTGGAACTAAACCAGTTATCATAAGCCAGTATGACATCTTCGTTACTGTCAAAATGATTTCCTTTTAGCTGTTTCTGATGGAGCTAAATCCGGAGAATAGGGTGGATGTGGAAGAATTTCAATATTCAAATCTTTGGCTGTTTGCAGCACAAGCCTCGCTTTATAAGGGGGAGGGGGGTGGCGTTGTCTTTAAGCAGGCAGAATTTGAGTGCACGTTATCCCTCGTTTTCTGGTCACAGCCTTTCGAAGTTTGGTAAGGAGATCTGCATAATATTGTCCATTTACCGTGTTGCCATGAGGCAGGTAATCTTCTAATATGACACCTTTGACGTCCCAAAAAACAGTCAGCATCACTTTTCTTGCAGATTTCTGTGCTCTTGGCTTGACATGTGTTGGTGAGCCCGGGGTTTTCCACTGCATGCTGGAAATTTGGGATTCTGGGTCATAATGGTGAACCCAAGTCTCATATACTGCAACCATGGTCGGCAACATGTTTTTCGACCTTCCCATTTTGAGCAACTGGCCACAGCAGTCAACCGTCGTTTGTTTCAGTTCACATGTCAGCAGACGCGAGACCCAGCGGGCACACACTTTTCTCATGTTCAGTTTATTGTTTAAAATTCTAACAACTGTATTTTCATTCAGTTTTGCTGACCTAGATCTCTGCAATTGTCATTTTCCTATCTTGGTCAATGATTTTCTTCACTTTTGCAGCATTTTCATCGCTGCACTCCGAGGATGGTCTTCCTGATCTTGCAAGATCAGCTACATTGGAACGGGCACACTTAAACTGCCTACATCAGTTTATTTTACAGAAACCTACGAAAGACAGAATTCCTCAAACACTTGTTCCATCGCCATGTGTATTCCTGTAGGTGTTTTTTCCTGCAACATCAAGAATGTTATCATAGTTCTGGCTTCTGATTTCTACATTTTTCTGACAAACCGTTAGAGTAGCAGATCCGGTCAATAAGGCGAGTTGCGCCATGCACCATACCGGGTAAACCCGTCAAGAAGGGAAATTCATACTTCTGAAATCCAGTACAATTTGAATGAGCTACACATGTGTCCACGTTCTCCTTCTACTCCTTCATAGTCAGTGTAAAGACTTATAACAAGCCCCTTATAAATGAAAGCCCATTTATTTGTACCTGCATATACATATATGAAAATAGATAGCCACATACGGCCCCTATATACAGGCATTGATGATGATTATGATACATACATTAAATAAACAAAACACTGTCGTGCCACTTTATTTCAATTTCCGAGGCAGTAGAGAGGTTTATAGGCCGAGGACTACAGGCCGCTTCGCCACTGCTGTCGTCACGTTGTGTGCTGGCTATATTTACATCCAACAGAAGAACAAAACATACCTTAGCGGGGATTCGATCTGCTACATTCTTTGTCTCTGCAGGCAAGCATCGAAACCATTCGGTCACGCGCTCCTCGACAATAAATGTAAAAACTAATTTGTTGTGCATTCCCCGGATGTTATTGTCGTTCGTTTTGTTGCCTTCCGATTCTCCTCGCAAGATGTTTCTTTGGTAGCGACCTATAGTCGGATTTTTTATATTCTCAGACTTACTGATGTAGGTGGACCATCACCTTTCTTACTGTAGTACATGTGGTTGCTTGTCATTAGCCCCACCATAGTGGGAATCGCTGTGCCAATCCCCACCTCGTTGGCCAGACTGCTAAAACATGTTTCACCTGACCCTGACTGTCTTGACTCTCTTCAACACTATCTACATTTCGCAAATATGTGGTTGAGGGACTGATAATCCCACAGGATACAGCTGCTCCATCTTATGGCTGACGGCCCTAGTTCGATCGCCAGTCGCGACACGCTCAAGCTTACCCAGAATCAAATGTACACATGACTAAAAAAATGACAGTAGTGGCAACCTAGTTCAGAACAAGCTTAGATGTACTAAAGCGAGCACTTTCTATTCACGAACAGTGTCTCTAGCTGTTATCTAACCAAGTAAGTAACTACATTTCAGTACTTCAGGAAGATGCGACCTTCGAATAACAACTGTCTGAGTTTTGGTTTTCCTTTTCCTTGGTGCGTTGTCTTTTCCTCTTCTCTGTGTTGTAAAAGTTTATTTTTCCCAAATCTGAGTTGACTCTTCAGATTGCATTTCCATTTGGATCGGTCTACAGCTATGTCTACCCAAGATGTCAGATCCAAGGCCTTCATGTCCCTCCTTCGTGCGTCTTTGAACCTCTGCTTTTATTTTATTATATATATATATATATATATATATAGACACACACACATAATATATGTGCACGTTCTTCATCTAACAACAACAAATCATTCTTAAGTTTAAAAACTGGACACATTTAACATCAATATTTCATCCTTATTCTATGTAAACTACTTCCCATATTTAACATAAATATTTGATAATCTCTTTAAAATATGCCCCATAGTTAACATCAATGTTATGTAATCATCCTTATATCTGTAAAAATCTGTTATAAAACGTCAACATGTTATCCCTGTCTGTTAAAAGCACGTACTATATATAACATCAATTATTCAATATTTCATCCTTATAGGTTTAAAATACATCAATTAGTTAACATCTTCAATTGTTCTTTTCCGCTAACATTACTTCCGATATTTACCGGATCATTTTATCCTTACCTGCGTAAAATACTTTTATTTAAAATGAATATTTTATACCCAGATGATTAAGGCACATCCCCAATTTATCCCTACATTCCATCCTTATCAAAGCAGACGTTTTCCTCCCTTAACATTTAGTTTATATTCTTTTCCGTGTAAAACCCTTACCTTATTTAACCACAGAACTCTATCCTTTTATGTTTACAGCAATTTATTTTTTTCAGTCTACATTTTATTCTAATCTGTTTACAAAACTTCACGTATTTAACAATTCGGTTTTATTTAATCTTGCCTGAGTAACATTTCCCTTATTCGACATCAACATTTCATTTTTTGTGTGTAAATCTTTTCTATTATTTAATATACAAATTGTATCCTCATATTTGCAAATGACTTTCCTTTTTTAACATCAACATTTCATTCTTATCTGTGTAAAACACTTCTCTTATTTAATATCAGCAAGTTATTCACATCTGTGTAAAACACTTCCCTCATTTAACATCAACATTATTTTTCTTATCTGTATAAAGCACTTGCCCGTACTTAATATTAACATTTTATTCTTTAATGTCTAAAACATTCCTTTATACAGAATCAACATGTTATCAATACCTGTATAACACGCTTCTTTAATTTAAAATCAACATTTTATCCTTTTCTGAGTTGAACACTTCGCGCATTTAACGTCAACATTTTGTCCTTATTTGTTTAAACCCTTTCACTTATCATTTGTTTTCCTTACATGCATAAACAATTATTTTATTTAAAAGTTACGTTTTTTTTTCTTATCTGTATAAAACACTTCCTTTAACAATCAAAATGTTAAAATAATCTGTACAAAATACTACTTAGATTACCCAAACTGCCTTTTATTTGATCTTATCTGTTCGAAAAAAACTTCTTTCATTGAACAGTTTTCATTTATACTGTCTTATCTGTTAAAAAATAAGTTACCTTATGTAAGAACCCATTTGATGATCCCCTTCCCATACATCAAATCTTATCTTTTATCCCGATCTGTTTCACGCTTATTATCACATCTACCTGTTATCCTTGGCTGTGAAGTCTGCCACGTGTTTCACAACAACTTGCTGATCCTATCTCCAACAGCATCTGCCTTCACACACACAAAAGACAATACTACCAAATGTCCGGATATCTGCCAGAAAGACAAAGGCCAGACGAGTTTTATTCCTATTGTAGTCTCGCGGGCATTGGTCACGTGAATTGGAAATCTAGCACCCCATTCACGAACTGATGTTCACTCAAATCCACTCCCAGCACAGCGGTAGCCAGACAGAATTCTGCTGTCTGCAAGAGTCTGGTTACGAGTCATAGAACAAAGAATTGCACACATAAACATGCAGAATATATATATATATATATATGTGTGTATATAAAGTACGCCTATTCATTGATATGTGCTTTATAGACTTCCAAAAACAGTCTTAGACAGTCCAGAATAGAAAACTAATTAAAGGTCAGCCCCATGGCAACAATTGCCGTAGGGGATGAAGATAACTCTTTATGTACTTCGTCACAGTCTATGTGAGGTGGAGTGACCAGTTACCTTCCTTGCTGTTTATACCTTCCAATACTCATACGTCAACCACACATTTACAGCTGGGTTGACTGGAGAAGCGTTCGTAGCAAAAACGAACGACGCTCGGATTATTTTCTTTCCGACCTTGACACGTTGTAATCCCAGTCTTAGCAAGCCATCTCACGACTAGGATTCGCTCTCCACAGAAACTAATTACTTGTCTGGAAAACACAGGTGTGCATTTAAAAAACACAAGAACAGTTAGTAACCTATAAAGGAAGCGAACTATCACTGTAAGATCTGGCAGGCTTTACTCATCATGTCATCATCATTAGGTGCCCTGCCGGTTGGCGTTAGCGATCAGGGACCTCCATCCATTTCTATCAAGTGTGTCGTTTACCAACTCTGTTGTTGATTGTTGAACATGCCATGCTCTAAGTCTGCCCAACATCTTCTCTCTCGGCCTTTCTCTGTTTCTCTTTCCTGCTATTTTTCCCGTTGTCACGACGCGCTCCAAGCCGCCTCTTCTCATGTATAGATATTAAAAGGTATAGCGCCTTCTGCCCCCCCCCCCCCTGTCTGTTTACCAACAACACAACCAATTTTTTGACAACAGCAGATGTAAAAGAACTCCTTATCTGCGGAGTGTCAATAAATAATTTAAGATACGTCTATGACACAGTTCGACATTCTGAAAGCGAATAATAACTACATGAATCGGTGATTCAAGTAAAGAACACAGATATTGTTTTCCAATCAAGTCACTCACAAATCTGTCATCATGAACACGAGTCATATATTGTTTTCCAATCAAGTCACTCACAAATCTGTCATCATGAACACAAGTCATATATTGTTTTCCAATCAAGTCACTCACAAATCTGTCATCATGAACACGAGTCATATATTGTTTTCCAATCAAGTCACTCACAAATCTGTCATCATGAACACGAGTCATATATTGTTTTCCAATCAAGTCACTCAAAAATCTGTCATCATGAACACGAGTCATATATTGTTTTCCAATCAAGTCACTCACAAATCTGTCATCATGAACACAAGTCATATATTGTTTTCCAATCAAGTCACTCACAAATCTGTCATCATGAACACGAGTCATATATTGTTTTCCAATCAAGTCACTCACAAATCTGTCATCATGAACACGAGTCATATATTGTTTTCCAATCAAGTCACTCACAAATCTGTCATCATGAACACGAGTCATATATTGTTTTCCAATCAAGTCACTCAAAAATCTGTCATCATGAACACGAGTCATATATTGTTTTCCAATCAAGTCACTCACAAATCTGTCATCATGAACACGAGTCATATATTGTTTTCCAATCAAGTCACTCAAAAATCTGTCATCATGAACACGAGTCATATATTGTTTTCCAATCAAGTCACTCACAAATCTGTCATCATGAACACGAGTCATATATTGTTTTCCAATCAAGTCACTCAAAAATCTGTCATCATGAACACGAGTCATATATTGTTTTCCAATCAAGTCACTCACAAATCTGTCATCATGAACACGAGTCATATATTGTTTTCCAATCAAGTCACTCAAAAATCTGTCATCATGAACACGAGTCATATATTGTTTTCCAATCAAGTCACTCACAAATCTGTCATCATGAACACGAGTCATATATTGTTTTCCAATCAAGTCACTCACAAATCTGTCATCATGAACACGAGTCATATATTGTTTTCCAATCAAGTCACTCACAAATCTGTCATCATGAACACGAGTCATATATTGTTTTCCAATCAAGTCACTCACAAATCTGTCATCATGAACACGAGTCATATATTGTTTTCCAATCAAGTCACTCACAAATCTGTCATCATGAACACGAGTCATATATTGTTTTCCAATCAAGTCACTCACAAAACTGTCATCATGAACACGAGTCATATATTGTTTTCCAATCAAGTCACTCACAAATCTGTCATCATGAACACGTCATATATTGTTTTCCAATCAGGTCACTCACAAATCTGTCATCATGAACACGAGTCATATATTGTTTTCCAATCAAGTCACTCACAAATCTGTCATCATGAACACGAGTCATATATTGTTTTCCAATCAAGTCACTCACAAATCTGTCATCATGAACACGAGTCATATATTGTTTTCCAATCAAGTCACTCAAAAATCTGTCATCATGAACACGAGTCATATATTGTTTTCCAATCAAGTCACTCACAAATCTGTCATCATGAACACGAGTCATATATTGTTTTCCAATCAAGTCACTCACAAATCTGTCATCATGAACACGAGTCATATATTGTTTTCCAATCAAGTCACTCACAAATCTGTCATCATGAACACGAGTCATATATTGTTTTCCAATCAAGTCACTCACAAATCTGTCATCATGAACACGAGTCATATATTGTTTTCCAATCAAGTCACTCACAAATCTGTCATCATGAACACGAGTCATATATTGTTTTCCAATCAAGTCACTCACAAATCTGTCATCATGAACACGAGTCATATATTGTTTTCCAATCAAGTCACTCACAAATCTGTCATCATGAACACGAGTCATATATTGTTTTCCAATCAAGTCACTCACAAAACTGTCATCATGAACACGAGTCATATATTGTTTTCCAATCAAGTCACTCACAAATCTGTCATCATGAACACGAGTCATATATTGTTTTCCAATCAAGTCACTCACAAATCTGTAATCATGAACACGAGTCATATATTGTTTTCCAATCAAGTCACTCACAAATCTGTCATCATGAACACGAGTCATATATTGTTTTCCAATCAAGTCACTCACAAATCTGTCATCATGAACACGAGTCATATATTGTTTTCCAATCAAGTCACTCAAAAATCTGTCATCATGAACACGAGTCATATATTGTTTTCCAATCAAGTCACTCACAAATCTGTCATCATGAACACGAGTCATATATTGTTTTCCAATCAAGTCACTCACAAATCTGTCATCATGAACACGAGTCATATATTGTTTTCCAATCAAGTCACTCACAAATCTGTCATCATGAACACGAGTCATATATTGTTTTCCAATCAAGTCACTCACAAATCTGTCATCATGAACACGAGTCATATATTGATTTCCAATCAAGTCACTCACAAATCTGTCATCATGAACACGAGTCATATATTGTTTTCCAATCAAGTCACTCACAAAACTGTCATCATGAACACGAGTCATATATTGTTTTCCAATCAAGTCACTCACAAATCTGTCATCATGAACACGAGTCATATATTGTTTTCCAATCAAGTCACTCACAAATCTGTAATCATGAACACGAGTCATATATTGTTTTCCAATCAAGTCACTCACAAATCTGTCATCATGAACACGAGTCATATATTGTTTTCCAATCAAGTCACTCACAAATCTGTCATCATGAACACGAGTCATATATTGTTTTCCAATCAAGTCACTCAAAAATCTGTCATCATGAACACGAGTCATATATTGTTTTCCAATCAAGTCACTCACAAATCTGTCATCATGAACACGAGTCATATATTGTTTTCCAATCAAGTCACTCACAAATCTGTCATCATGAACACGAGTCATATATTGTTTTCCAATCAAGTCACTCACAAATCTGTCATCATGAACACGAGTCATATATTGTTTTCCAATCAAGTCACTCACAAATCTGTCATCATGAACACGAGTCATATATTGTTTTCCAATCAAGTCACTCACAAATCTGTCATCATGAACACGAGTCATATATTGTTTTCCAATCAAGTCACTCACAAATCTGTCATCATGAACACGAGTCATATATTGTTTTCCAATCAAGTCACTCACAAATCTGTCATCATGAACACGAGTCATATATTGTTTTCCAATCAAGTCACTCACAAATCTGTCATCATGAACACAAGTCATATATTGGCGTCCAATCAAGTCACTCACAAATCTGTCATCATGAACACAAGTCATATATTGGCGTCCAATCAAGTCACTCACAAGTTGAGAGTGAGAATGGTGATGTGTTTTGAATATTCTTCTTTACTTTTTGGCATAGAAACGAGGACAATTAAAAATTGATGAAGAAATTAATTTGTGCTCTTGAAATGTGACAAATATAGAAAAATGGGACGTATCTCGTTGAAAGAAGAAAAAACAAATAAGAACGTATAGGATAAATAAAGGTTGACAAGAAAATTGATGAACAAAATAAGAGTCAGACAGTCAAGATGTTCTGCTGAAGACAATACTGAAAGGAAAAGTACAGGGCAAGTGTGTCATAGGTAAACATCGTTATAAGTGAGACGATAACATAAAACAGTTGAACAGAAACAAAAATGGACGACTGCACCATCAAGGCAAGAGACAGAGAAAGTTGAAAAGTCACTGCAATCGAACATCGATATGAAGAGGTCAACTGAACTGAACTGAACTGATGAGCCGAATATCGATCTGAAGGTGGCACATGAGCTGAACTGATCAGCCAAACATCGATCTGAAGGTGGCACATGAGCTGAACTGATCAGCCAAACATCGATCTGAAGATGGCACATGAGCTGAACTGATCAGCCAAACATCGATCTGAAGGTGGCACATGAGCTGAACTGATCAGCCAAACATCGATCTAAATGTGGCACATGAGCTGAACTGATCAGCCAAACATCGATCTAAAGGTGGCACATGAGCTGAACTGATCAGCCAAACATCGATCTAAATGTGGCACATGAGCTGAACTGATCAGCCAAACATCGATCTGAAGATGGCACATGAGCTGAACTGATCAGCCAAACATCGATCTGAAGGTGGCACATGAGCTGAACTGATCAGCCAAACATCGATCTGAAGGTGGCACATGAGCTGAACTGATCAGCCAAACATCGATCTAAATGTGGCACATGAGCTGAACTGATCAGCCAAACATCGATCTGAAGGTGGCACATGAGCTGAACTGATCAGCCAAACATCGATCTAAAGGTGGCACATGAGCTGAACTGATCAGCCAAACATCGATCTGATGGTGACACATGAGCTGAATTAATCAACAGAACTTTGGTGTGAACATGACACCTGAACGGATCTGATCAGCCGCCTTCGATGTGAAGATGACAATTGAACTGCACTAAAGAAAAGAGGTCATTATTATTAAAAAAAGAACATGACAGTGGACCTCGCAAATGTTTTGACTTTCTTTCATCCAGATACAGTCTTTTTGATGATATCAGTACGCGTCAGCCATAATAAAAGCATACATCCGTGTCTGAACTCTTCAAAATGATATCGTCATGAACATAAAAATAATAAGGCGAGGCCGCGGTGATATTCTGGATCATAATAAAGTGTATAAAAACATGGATAGGTGTGATTCATAGAATAAATAGGCAATGTTCAAGGAAAAAGTAGACAATGTTCCCACGAAAATAGACACGGTTCACAGAAAAATACACAATGTTAACACAAAAATTGACATGGTTCACATACAAATACACAATGCTCACACAAAAATAGACGCGGTTCACAGAAAAAAATAGACAATTTTCAAACAAAGATAGACATGGTTCACAGAAAAATACACAATGTTCACACAAAAATAGACGCGGTGTACAGAACAAAATTGCCAAATTTTAAACAAAGATATACATGGTTCATAGAAAAAGTAGACAATGTTAACACAAAAATAGACATATTTCTCAGAAAAAAAGAGACATGTGTCATATACCTGTTGCGTGTGTTCTTATCAAATTTTGATTGTTATGTGTAGATATCATTTATTGATGTGTTCATCTATTCTTTCATGACGTATTAGTACACACGAAGTATGGCGCAGACAGGATGTAGTGGAGGGAGCTTGCTGCTACAATTTTAGACGCCATCGGACTTGATGGTCACTGATTGATTTGTCCCTCATTGGCCAAAGATGGACAGAAAATAATGAAAGCGGTATGTAAAGTTCCAGATGAAGACAACATTACAGGGGGATAGAAGCCATCAAGACACAGACAGTGTAAAGCTAGTCAGGGTGGTACCGTGAAGGTATAGTTGCAAATGTATGGATAGCATCAAGATATTGACAGGGTAAAGACGGTGACAGTGCAACGTCAGATCAAGATGATCAGGTGTTACCGTATGTCGTGGAAAATAGAAAAAAATTGCTTCTTTGCACGAGGGTACCTACACATGTGCACAGTCTCTTTCACCATGGAAGGTGCAGCTTCTACAGCGGCTCCGAAATTTGGCCCTGACTTCGTCAGGTATTCATTTATAGCTGGGTAGACTGGGGGAAGAGATTACACCATGAAAAAAGCCATGGAAATGTCCGGTCTGTCAAACCTAGCCAAGCGTATGGTGGGGTTGTAAACCAAGTGCACAGCCCGTACGCCAAACGCTTCGTCTGCTGTAAGTTGTAGAAGCATGGGCAATGAAGGAACGATTGTAGAAGAGAACTGGGGCCTTTGAAACGATGATATATCGGGGTACATTTCTTGGAAAGGTAGGTAGATAGTTGTTGTTTTGAATGTCCACAATGAGTAGGTTTACTCTTTTGTGCGCCCTGAAAAGGACGTTAGGTAGCGGGTTGCAGTAGCTTTCCTCACATCCTAAGCGTGCTGGTGAGCGTCTTGGCCAGTATATTTTACTTGACCCTGACTAACATGTCTGATCAGTATATTGTGCCTGACCAGACATTAATCTTCCTCCCCAGGTATGTAGGTAGTCCCCCCAAACCCCCCCCCCCCCCCAAAGACACTGCTGTGGGGAATGAAGTGTTGAATCAAAATACTTAAACTCCTTGGGGAGCATAGGTTATTCATAGAGAGTCGCATAGTCTCCTTGTCATGCAACATCATTGTCAAGTCCGCTCACCTCTATCCTTCAGTTTTTTAAAGTTTGTATCGAGTTCTCTCGTCTAAGTGTGTTTAGTTCTGATCCTACTTCTCTTGCCTTGATGATTCAAGAACAGTGACTGCTTTGCAATCATATCCCCTGCTACACAAAAAATGATGCCTACTACCAGCTGAACAGAAGATAGCAGACAACAGACTGAGGTACCATCTATTCAATAAATTGAAGATAGGTGGCACTGACGAATGCACCTGTGGCACAGGAAAAATGACCACTGAACATCTGCTGCAAAATTGCCCGACATACGAGGACCAGAGAAAGCACATGTGGCCATCACCAGTGCCAACACTAGACAAGCTCTATGGCAGTGTCGACAGCCTCAAGATGACAGCTGCTTTCTTCGAACAAATTCAAGTTGACGTCTAACAGCGTACGAAGAAGAAGAAGAAAAAGATATCCCCTGCATTCTGTAATGTGCGTCCTATCCATCGTCAGCATCTTCTCTTTACGTCGAGCCCTAAAGATATTTGTTCGTTCTTTCCCACAGTTCTACGAGGGGCTTTCAAATAAAACCGAAACTTTTTGTTCCAGTTTTATCTGAATGGTCTATAGCGCGCTGGAGCTACTATCATTAGTTATGGGCACTTGTGTCCTATTACTGCTAGATCGCCCACTTGCCACGGGCCAATCAAGTGACAGATAAATAAAAAATGGTGGATAACACTGTCAGTGCTTGCATGGAACTGAGTGTTGTTGTGAAGTTTCTTGGGAAAGAAGGTTTGAAACTTTCAGAAATTTACAGAAGACTGCAATCACAATACGGTGATGAGACAGCCGCAGTAAGACATTTGAATAGTGTAGACGTTTTAGAGAAGGCTGTACAGTCGTGACCGTGGTGACTCTCAACCCACAACAGTACTTCCTTTGAATATCCAGATTTTTTATCGCCTTATTCTAGAAAATAGACGCATAACCTGTCGAGAAATTGCACAAGATGCAAGTATTTCTATGGGTACTGAGTACACTATTATTCATGAACAGTTGTCTTTTCTGAAGGTTAGTGCACGTGTGGTTTGATCACAAAGGGCGTCCTGATCCTGCAGGATAACGCTTGACCTAATACGCCTCACCGTACTATGTGCCATCTGCAGCAACTCGTCTAGGAGGTGCTGCCACATCCACCTTATGCGCAGAAATCGCTCGAAGCTATTTCCGCCTGTTTGGACCCCTAAAAGAATTCCTGTGAGGTCAGCATTTCAGCACTGATGACGAGTGAAACAGGCTGTCCTCGATTGCTTCACACATACTGACAAATCTTTCTACGCTGAAGCTTTTCAAGCATTACTTAATCGTTGGCATAAGTTCAAGAGCGTTGCAGGTGATTATATACAAAAATTAATGGCATTTTGAAAACGTGAAACAATTGTTTTGTACGTAATACTAGTCCCGGTTTGACTTGCACACTCCTAGTATATTAGTGAACTTACCATACCATTTAATTTCCTATATTCTCAGTAAGCATACATTGGTGAAAGCTTGGATCTTTTTAGTTGGTCCCCGCGTAACAGTGATAAGGACTTTACATTTAAGTTATAGATCTTTATTTTTGTGATGAATTTAATGTCAATGGATGTTCAATAACTCCTCTTTAAAGCTGTGAAATCCCCTATCACATTTTGCATTAAAAATTGGACATGTCTATCTAAACCTCCGAATTGTTTTAGTGGTTTTCAATTTTGTTATATTTATAAGTGTTGGAGATTTCACTGTACGAGACCTCAGTTTGTTTATGAAATTGTCTGTTAGTCCCCACCCTCCATGCTTGTCCTTCTCTAACTGTAAACCGGGTTGCAATCTACAGCTAGTCCAACTTAAGCGTGCTGGTAATAGTAATTGAACCCAGCATCATTGCCGCGAATAGCAGATGGTGGAATGACATGATGAGAAATTTTAAAGTCTTGGAGAAAATCGAAGCACGGCGAAAATTCATGAGTGGAAAAGTGGAAAGAGAAAATGAGAAATATGAAGATCTTGGAGAAATTAGAAGCACAGCGAGAATTCATAAATGGAAAATTGGAAAGAGAAAATGAGAAATAAGAAGATCTTGGAGAAGTTAAGACCACAGAGAGTTAAGAAATTGTTGTCATATTAAAAGACACATGATCTTGCTGAAAGCTGACTGAAAGGAAGGGTGAACGACAAACAGGCATGATGAAGGCAACGTTGTCAAGGGAGATCATGTTGTTCCTAACGTCACTCGTACTTGAGGTGTGGGCTCGTACTTGAGGTGTGGGCTCGTACTTGAGGTGTGGGCTCGAACTTGAGGTGTGGGCTCGTACTTGAGGTGTGGGCTCGTACTTGAGGTGTGGGCTCGTACTTGAGGTGTGGGCTCGTACTTGAGGTGTGGGCTCGTACTTGAGGTGTGGGCTCGTACTTGAGGTGTGGGCTCGCACTTGAGGTGTGGGCTCGTACTTGAGGTGTGGGCTCGTACTTGAGGTATGGGCTCGCACTTGAGGTGTGGGCTCGTACTTGAGGTGTGGGCTCGCACTTGAGGTGTGGGCTCGTACTTGAGGTGTGGGCTCGCACTTGAGGTGTGGGCTCGTACTTGAGGTATGTTCTCGCACTTGAGGTATGTTCTCTTTCTTGAGGTATGTTCTCTTACTTGAGGTATGTTCTCTAACTTGAAGTATGTTCTCTTACTTGAGGTATGGGCTCTTACTTAGGTATGGGCTCTTACTTGAGGTATGTTCTCGCACTTGAGGTATGGGCTCTTACTTGAGGTATGCTCTCGCACTTGAGGTATGCTCTCGCACTTGAGGTATGTTCTCGCACTTGAGGTATGTTCTCGCACTTGAGGTATGTTCTCGTACTTGAGGTAAGGGCTCTTACTTGAGGTATGTTCTCTTACTTGAGGTAAGGGCTCTTACTTGAGGTATGTTGTCGTACTGTATTTATGGGCTAGTACTAGAGGAATGTGCTCTTGACGACTTTTTTGTCTTTCCTTACACCCCGAGGCCTACTTCAAAAAGTAGAATGTGTTCCTCCTGGTTGTAGTGTATGTATGTATGTACGTACGTATGCATGTATGTATGCATGTATGCATGTATATATGTATGTATGTATGTATGTATGTATGTATGTATGTATGTATGTATGTATTTATGTATGTATGTATGTGTGTATGTGTGTGTGTGTCTGTGTGTGGGCGTGTGTGCGTGTGTGTGTGTGTCTTTGTGTGTGTGTATGTGTGTGAGCGTGTGTATGTGTGTGTGTATGTCTGTATGTTTGCGTGTGTACGTGTGTGCGTGTGTGCGTGTGTGGGTGGGTGTGCGTGCGTGCGTGTGTGTGTGTGTGTGTCTGTGTGTGTGTGTGTATGTGTGTGTTTGTGTGTGTGTGTGTATGTATGTATGTATGTGTGTGTGTGTGTATGTTTGTATGTATGAATGTGTGTGTATGTATGTATGTATGCATGTATGTTTTTATGTGTATGTATGTATGTATATTTGAGAAAAGAGACGAGCACGTTACAGGAGGAAGAGTGTCAGAAAAGTGGGAGGTCGGTGAAGAGATGGGTAGATTGAGGGAGCGGTGAGAGATTGAAGGACATAAGTGAAAGAGATTGATGAGTTTAGACTAAATAGATGTCGGAGTAATGGGTGGGGGGGGGGGGGGGGGGGAGGAGATTTTCTGTATAGTGGAAAAAGATCGGAAAACATCAACAATGAGATCGGTGGTGTGCTCTGCGAGGCGACGTCATATTAGGAGCTAGATAGGAGCGCAATGGGAGTATGAGGGATATGTTGTGTTTAAACAAATGACTATTTCCATAATTATCTCGGAAAACGCAGAGTGAATTGTGTGTATAGCAAAAATTATGTTACATGGTGTGTGAGAAAAATGTGTTACATTGTGTGTGTGATACTCGTGCTGCATTATGTGTGTGATAGATGTGTTGCATTTTGTGTGTGATACATGTATTGCATTATATGTGTGATACATGTGTTATATTGTGTGTGTTCATGCGTGTGTTTTATATTGTGTGTGTGATACATGTGTTGCGTTATGTGTCATATTGTGTATGTAATACATGTGTTATATTGTGAGTATGTGTGCATGCGTGTGTTTTATATTGTGTGTGTGCATGCGTGTGTTTTATATTGTGTGTGTGATACATGTGTTGCATTATCTGTGTCCAATTGTGTATGTAATACATGTGTTATATTGTATGTGTGTGTGAATGCGTGTGTTTTATATTGTGTGTGTGTGTGTTATACGTGTGTTATATTGTTTGTGTGTGCATGCGTGTGTGTTATATTGTGTGTGTACATGTGTGTGTGTTATATTGTGTGTGTGTGTGTACATGCGTGTGTGTTATATTGTGCGTGTGCATGGGCGTGTGTTATATTGTGTGTGTGTGTACATGCGTGTGTGTATATGATACATGTGTTATATTGTGTGTATGTGCATGTGTGTGATGTATGTTTGTGAAATTGTGTATGAGTAAACAATACAGTCCCTGTACAAGTCACGTGAGAGCAGGATTTCGATTTGTGAAATGAAGCGTTTGATGAAAGTTGCCTGTGTTGTCAGGACTGACAGACTGTGAAACGAAGCCATTTGAAGTATGGTCGGCACTATGTCTCGCACAGAATACATTTCCACACATATACAATGCGCTGGTTTGGTCATCTCGGGAGAATGCCTTTGTTATCAACTTCCAGTGATGCTTTGCAACGCTGGTAGAGTGCAAGAGGACGACCGCGAGGCAGATGGATAGATGACATTACAATGAGTGTGCAACAACACGTGTCTACAACAACCGACGCAACGCTCTTGGTGCAGGACAGACAACTTAAGCTTCCCACGCAGCTCAGGCAGATAAATGGAAAGATAACTAACGAACTGTCTATGAAAACGCGAACAGTGAGAATGTTCTTTGAAGGACATTGTCCAAACGTAACTAAAATGAATATTTTAGAAAAAGACGATTTATGTTTGTTGGACATAAAAGAAGAAATCTAGAGCGCATAAACCCAATAAAAAAAATTGTTGTCAAGAACAAAAGTCCATTAAGACATCAATTTTAAATGTAAAGCTATGACATTACCTGACTTTATCGACTATCTGTGCCTTTGAGTGCCATTATGGTCTTCAGTTGTTTTTGTTTTTATTTTTATTTTTATTTTTTTGTGACAAAGCATTGTGCGTCCGTTTTTGTAAACCCGTATTTTATTCATTCTGTTATTTCATTTATCCATTTGGCCCTTACTTTTCCCGTAATACTGGACAACAAATTTTGACCTTTTTTGTGAGTATCTGAGATTAAATAAATTGACCTTTATGTTGTTTGTTCCGCTGAAAATTTAAGTGGCCATTAAAACACCAGGCTAGAGCTAGTTTATTTTAAATATCAGTAAATATTTTCAAAGTTTTACACAATTGCATATACATAGTTTTTTGTTTGTCCATCACAAGTGATGAAGACCACTCTCTTTGTTCAGCCGTGTGGACAGTCGTATCTCTTGCTGTGTCCGCTGAAATGGGTGAATGCGCGGAGATTTGGATTAAAGTGAGGAAGAAACTGCGCCTTTTGTCAACCTCACTCACAGAGCCTAAGCTACCTTTTGCCAGTGGCAAGACATTCATCGAGACGACTGGAGATAGCATAGGATGCAGATTTTGCCTCAGGGTTACCACCGAAGCCTTTCCGTAAACAGGTAATTTTTGTAACCCGCAAGGTAGAAAGGTGGGATGGCATCTAACGCAGTTTGTCGTGCCTTTTCGATAACCACAAGAGCTTGTATGGACAACACTCAGCGTGTGAGTGAGTCTGACATCTCTCCCCAGCAGTATTCAGTTCATCATAGTAGCATCTAAAATTCCCACACGCCATATTCGTGAAGGTGAACCGGCAGAACTAAACCGTGAGATACGACACAGGTATAAGCGTAGTGCCATTCAGCCGGCGCCCAGACCAGGATAAACGGATGGAAGAAATCACAAAAAAAGAACGAAATAACAATTCCAGACGGAAAACAACTCCACGTATCCGTGAACACAAGTGTAAGTCGTCGACTAGTGTGAATTCCAGGCAAATCCGTGGTCTGGCGGCATCCATAATGATCCAAAACAGTAGAGAAATGTAGACTTGCAGCCAGTTACGGCGCCATCTTTGCATATACATAGCATGTGATAATAATGCTCATAGCTGAAATGATACACAGCGATGCCTTTTTTGCTTATCGTCGCTTATAATGTGGTTCTCTGGCATCCTTAACAAGGATAGCAGCTGTTGAGGCCTCAAACCTCCAGGGGTTGACATGGATCTATTGTCCTGGTCATGCTGGGGTTCAGGGCAACGAAAGAGCGGACATCTTGGCGTTACAAGCTCCCATCATGGACACGTAAACGATGGATAAGAATGACATTTTAAAATCAACCAAAGCCGGCCTGTTGGATGAGGACACGGTAGCAATTTAGAGACTGCAAAGTTTCGACATTAAACGAGGTTCGAGCGGAGTAGAGTGGATGAGAGGACGGAGCAAGTGAGAATGTTCAACCAGAGAGCTACAGAGACTATCAGCATCCAGGCCTACGTCATTTGCTGAGAGAGTCTGATCACCTATGGGTGTGTCCGGAGTGCATTGACGCCGATTCTTGGAAACAGAAACGAGGGTCCAACAATAGTCTGCTTGCATTGCTACATTTCATTTCCCTTGGTACATTTGCTGAGAGTATTGAACTCGCTCGTCATGCTCGTCACTGGCAGCACCGCAGGGAACGAATCCACAAGAGAGTTTCATTTACATTTCCCTGCTCTAAAAACTATGCACATCAATCTGTTCTGGAATGAATTAATTGTCCCCGCCTTCTCTATTTCCTGTGGCAATGCATTCTTAGCATTCATTACTCTCCGACTACAAACATGACTCTTAATATCTAATCTTGGCATTTCTTTTGAAAAAAAACGTGTTATAGTCTAATTTATCCATTCCGTTAGTTATCTTACAAACCTGGATTGTCACCTCGAATTCTTCTTTTCTGTAGGCTTGTTTTTCTCAGTCTTTCCTCATAATTGTAAATTCTGGAATCTCACTATCAATTTTGTCGCTATCCTGTTTATCCTTTCCAGCATGTCTATATAATCTCTACGCCTGTACACAATACTCCACTAAAAGATAAAAACATAAACGAAACCTACCTTACGATCAATAGGTCTTAACAACGGTTTCTATTTTGTTTTCGTCTTAGTATGGTATCTGACAATACTTATACATGTGTTTTAGCACCGTAGTCTCTCCTCATACCCTAGTCGTACTTTTCATTGTGAACATTCATTATGGATGCGCGTGACATTGAAAATGTATTAATGATCGGCTCTTTTTTAATGGTAACAATAAAACTGATAGACTACCAGTGGCGAGGAAGCAATATTTTGAGAGCAGGCGCTGGTGCAACAGAGTGAGAGAGAGAGAGAGAGAGAGAGAGAGAGAGAGAGAGAGAGAAAGGCGTCTGAGAGGATAGAGCAGGCGTGATGACAACCATCAAGAACAATCATCATCTACATCCTTCGCCATTTGTTGAAAGAGATGAGTCCTCATTTGTCCACCCCGGGTGTAGTGACGCAGATCCCTAACATCACAAAACAGTCTGTTACTGACGCCGATTCCTAAAAGCACAAAACAGTCTGTCACTGACGCCGATTCCTAACAGCACAAAACAGTGTTACTGACGCCGATTCCTAACAACACAAAACAGTCTGTTACTGACGCCGATTCCTAACAACACAAAACAGTCTGTTACTGACGCCGATTCCTAACAGCACAAAACAGTCTGTTACTTCCGAAATGAGACAATTAGAGATGGCTATTAATCTGTTGTAAGAGTACAAATCGGAAGCAAGAAAGAAAAGAAAATGGGGTTGGAAGTCCGAGTATAACATGAAGCTAATAGATAAAATGGGGTTGGAAGTCCGAGTATAACATGAAGCTAATAGATAAAATGGGGTTGGAAGTCCGAGTATAACATGAAGCTAATAGATAAAATGGGGTTGGAAGTCCGAGTATAACATGAAGCTAATAGATAAAATGGGGTTGGAAGTCCGAGTATAACATGAAGCTAATAGATAAAATGGGGTTGGAAGTCCGAGTATAACATGAAGCTAATAGATAAAATGGGGTTGGAAGTCCGAGTATAACATGAAGCTAATAGATAAAATGGGGTTGAAAGTCCGAGTATAACATGAAGCTAATAGATAAAATGGGGTTGGAAGTCCGAGTATAACATGAAGCTAATAGATAAAATGGGGTTGGAAGTCCGAGTATAACATGAAGCTAATAGATAAAATGGGGTTGGAAGTTCGAGTATAACATGAAGCTAATAGATAAAATGGGGTTGGAAGTCCGAGTTTAAAATGAATCTAATAGATAAAATGGGGTTGGAAGTCCGAGTATAACATGAAGCTAATAGATAAAATGGGGTTGGAAGTCCGAGTATAACATGAAGCTAATAGATAAAATGGGGTTGGAAGTCCGAGTATAACATGAAGCTAATAGATAAAATGGGGTTGGAAGTCCGAGTATAACATGAAGCTAATAGATAAAATGGGGTTGGAAGTCCGAGTATAACATGAAGCTAATAGATAAAATGGGGTTGGAAGTCCGAGTATAACATGAAGCTAATAGATAAAATGGGGTTGAAAGTCCGAGTATAACATGAAGCTAATAGATAAAATGGGGTTGGAAGTCCGAGTATAACATGAAGCTAATAGATAAAATGGGGTTGGAAGTCCGAGTATAACATGAAGCTAATAGATAAAATGGGGTTGGAAGTCCGAGTATAACATGAAGCTAATAGATAAAATGGGGTTGGAAGTTCGAGTATAACATGAAGCTAATAGATAAAATGGGGTTGGATGTCCGAGTTTAAAATGAATCTAATAGATAAAATGGGGTTGGAAGTCCGAGTATAACATGAAGCTAATAGATAAAATGGGGTTGGAAGTCCGAGTATAACATGAAGCTAATAGATAAAATGGGGTTGGAAGTCCGAGTATAACATGAAGCTAATAGATAAAATGGGGTTGGAAGTCCGAGTATAACATCAAGCTAATAGATAAAATGGGGTTGGAAGTCCGAGTATAACATCAAGCTAATAGATAAAATGGGGTTGGAAGTCCGAGTATAACATGAAGCTAATAGATAAAATGGGGTTGGAAGTCCGAGTATAACATGAAGCTAATAGATAAAATGGGGTTGGAAGTCCGAGTATAACATGAAGCTAATAGATAAAATGGGGTTGGAAGTCCGAGTATAACATGAAGCTAATAGATAAAATGGGGTTGGAAGTCCGAGTATAACATGAAGCTAATAGATAAAATGGGGTTGAAAGTCCGAGTATAACATGAAGCTAATAGATAAAATGGGGTTGGAAGTCCGAATTTAAAATGAATCTAATAGATAAAATGGGGTTGGAAGTCCGAGTATAACATGAAGCAAATAGATAAAATGGGGTTGAAAGTTCGAGTATAACATGAAGCTAATAGATAAAATGGGGTTGAAAGTCCGAGTATAACATGAAGCTAATAGATAAAATGGGGTTGGAAGTCCGAGTATAACATCAAGCTAATAGATAAAATGGGGTTGGAAGTCCGAGTATAACATCAAGCTAATAGATAAAATGGGGTTGGAAGTCCGAGTATAACATGAAGCTAATAGATAAAATGGGGTTGGAAGTCCGAGTATAACATGAAGCTAATAGATAAAATGGGGTTGGAAGTCCGAGTATAACATGAAGCTAATAGATAAAATGGGGTTGGAAGTCCGAGTTTAAAATGAATCTAATAGATAAAATGGGGTTGGAAGTCCGAGTATAACATGAAGCAAATAGATAAAATGGGGTTGAAAGTCCGAGTATAACATGAAGCTAATAGATAAAATGGGGTTGGAAGTCCGAGTATAACATGAAGCTAATAGATAAAATGGGGTTGAAAGTCCGAGTATAACATGAAGCTAATAGATAAAATGGGGTTGAAAGTCCGAGTATAACATGAAGCTAATAGATAAAATGGGGTTGGAAGTCCGAGTATAACATCAAGCTAATAGATAAAATGGGGTTGGAAGTCCGAGTATAACATCAAGCTAATAGATAAAATGGGGTTGGAAGTCCGAGTATAACATGAAGCTAATAGATAAAATGGGGTTGGAAGTCCGAGTATAACATCAAGCTAATAGATAAAATGGGGTTGGAAGTCCGAGTATAACATCAAGCTAATAGATAAAATGGGGTTGGAAGTCCGAGTATAACATGAAGCTAATAGATAAAATGGGGTTGGAAGTCCGAGTATAACATGAAGCTAATAGATAAAATGGGGTTGGAAGTCCGAGTATAACATGAAGCTAATAGATAAAATGGGGTTGGAAGTCCGAGTATAACATGAAGCTAATAGATAAAATGGGGTTGGAAGTCCGAGTATAACATGAAGCTAATAGATAAAATGGGGTTGAAAGTCCGAGTATAACATGAAGCTAATAGATAAAATGGGGTTGGAAGTCCGAGTATAACATGAAGCTAATAGATAAGAAAAACGTGTGATGTTTAATCATCAAGACAATAGCAGACCTCGCAGCCTATATTCTACATCAAGATTGCAACCAGAGTTGTCGACCTGAGTCGATCGTTTCGGACTCGAGTCCAACTTACGTCGCATTGAAGTATCAATTTGTGGCTCACAACACACTCTTTATTTCTTCAAATCAACAGCTTGACTCGGCTTGGTCTGTTGGTGAGGAGATTCGCCCATCCATTCGACCACCCACTACCACAAGGGTTAATTAATAAAAAAAAAAGCAAATGCTGCTGGCGGAGCTAAAGCGTTAGAGACTTTGAAAACACAGAATATTCGTTTCGTATTCGATTCTGTGTCGAAGGGTGCTTTCATAGAGTATTCGTACACAGGCGAATAGTAGCCTGCAATTGAATATACATACACACACACACACACATACACATGTGTATATATATATCCATGAGCGACGTCATCATTTTTGACCCAAAAAGATGAAACACTTTCAGTTTTAATTCCGTATACTTAAACTGAATTTTGTTGAACTGATTAGAGATTAGTTAGTATCATGAAATAGTTTTACCAGGGTGAGAGTAAACTTAGGCAGGGAATGCAGAGAGCGGTGCGGCGGGTCGGCAGAGCTCAAGGTTAAATAGGCAGATACTTGATAACATGCAGTATTGTGATACTATCATATATACCAGTGGATCAGGGAAACGCAGTAAGATTTCAGGGCGGGGCTTCCTGGATAGAGTGAGGGGGCAGGTGTCTCCGCTGAGCAGAGCTGTTCTCTCAGAACAACAATCTTCAGTACGAGAATGGAGACGGAAGCAGTGAATGCAGCTCTGAGATGGCTAGTTTGGACCTCTTTAACAAAGAGAACGGAGCAAAAGTATGTACAACCAACGAGCTACAGGAACCACCAGTATCCCCACTCTTCATCATTTACTGATAGAGACTAAACACCTGTGACATGCCCAGAGTGCAGTGCTATCGAGAGTTAGGAATAGAACAGAAATAGTTTTACCATATTTGACCCACAACCGACACACTTCAGTCAATCCAGCTGTAAATAAGTACGTGGTACACGACTAGGGAACAGACGATTGTCAAATGGATGATTTTTATAACACCTTGCAAGAAGCGATGGAAAAAGTTGAAAAAAGAGACATCTTGGTCATCATTGGAGATTTCAATGCGAAAGTCGGAGAGGAAAGAGCCGAAGAGGAGAGAAGTGTTTGAGGACCTTTTGGTTTGGGACACAGAAATGAGCGAGGAGAAAGACTGGTTGAATTCTGCACGGAAAACAACCTCTCCATTGCCAACACCTTCTTCAAACAACATCCACGAAGACTGTACACGTGGACCTCTCCGGATGGCAACAGCAGAAACCAAATAGATTACATCCTAGTGCAACAAAGATGGAGATCAAATGTGCTGGCGACAAAAACACTGCCAGGAGCAGACTGCGATACGGACCACGAATTACTGTTTGCAGTTTTCCAAACAAGACTACGCAGGATCTACAAAGGTTGCCAGCCAATACGCTTCGATGTATCAGCAATACCTACTGAATACAACATCAAAGTAGAAAACAAATTTGAGGCGTTGCTTGCTATACAGGAAGAGATGACATCTGAGGAGTTGACATCGTACGCAAGGGAGATTTTGATCTCGACAGCAAAAGAAATGATTCCAAAGATATTGCACAAGACACAGAGCTATATAACAGACGAAACACAGAAACTCATTGCAGAAAGGCAACAATTAAAACAAATGGGAAGTAAGAGGACCAACACAGCATATAAAAACTGCGCAAGAAAAGTTAGAAGAGAAATAAGAAAAGATAAAAGAAGATACATAGTAGAAACATGTAAGGATATAGAAAACCTACAACAACAAGGCAAAGAAAGAGATGCATTTAAAGCAATAAGAACACTGACAAGGGAATTCCGTCCGGTTCCACATGTCGTAAATGACGAAGAGGATAACACACTAACAGAAACCAAAGACATACTGAATAGATGGAGAGAGTACTGCAGAACTATGTATGGAGACAGCACAAAGCGCTCAGTTACAATCCTACCAAAGGATGAGAAAGAACCTGAACCAACATTGGAAGAAGTACGCTCTGCAATTAAAAGCCTGAAAAAGGGAAAGTCCCCAGGATGCGATGATATCCCAGCAGAGCTAATACAAGCAGGAGGAGAGGCATGTGCTCGAGTCTACCACAAGCTGTGTAAACAGATATGGCACAGTGCAGAGTGGCCAGAAGCATGGAAGAAATCAATTTATATTCCCCTCCCCAAAAAAGGCAACCTGAAGCTGTGCACGAACTACCGAACTATCGCACTGATCAGCCATGCTAGCAAGATACTCCTGCGAATCCTATTAAGAAGGATAGAGAAAAGGTTTGAATCTGAAATTCACGTAGTCCAGGCAGGTTTTAGGAAAGACAGAGGGACCCGGGACCACATATTCAATTTAAGGAATATCTATGAAAAATGTAGAGAGTTTAATGTAGACCTGTACACATGTTTCATTGATTACACTAAGGCCTTCGACACGGTAAAACATCAAAATCTGTGGAGAATCATGAAGGAAATGGGGTTTCCTTTGCATATAGTCCATCTCATTGAAACATTATACCAAGATCAACAAGCCGCTGTCCGAGTATCTGGGCAAACATCAGATTGGTTTGCAGTACAAAAGGGAGTCCGACAGGGATGTATACTCTCACCTTATCTGTACAACATATATGCGGAATGTATAATGAGAAATGTGCGAGAAGATGAGAACATTGAAAGTTTCGACCCATTTACGATTGGGAGGTACGAGATTCCAGAGTTACGATATGCAGATGACCCAGTGATACTATCAAGAAGTGCGGAAGGGCTAGAGCAGCTACTTTCAGCCGTTAATGGACATAGTAAAGATCAAAATCTGTTCATAAACACAAAGAAAACAAAGATAATGACCACCGATAAAACACAATGTCAGCATACATTTACAGTGGGTGGTGAGGAAATAGATCAGGTTACACATTTTGAATATCTGGGCTCCAGAATCGACAAAAATGGTGACTGCTCGAAAGAAATCAGAAGAAGACTAGCTATGGCAATGCAGAGACTGAACAGCCTGAAGAAATTATGGCAGGGCACCAACAAAACGATAAAAGTAAAAGTCTTGAGAGCCTGTGTTTTTCCTGTGGCAGCTTATGGCTGTGAAGGATGGACGATTACCAAAACGTCTAGACAAAGAATCGAATCCTTCGAGTCAAAATGTTACAGAAAGATCCTCAGAATACCCTGGACAGAGAAAAAAACAAATGTACGCATTCGGCAAGAGCTGAGCATAGAGGAGAACTGGTTTATCAATTCCATTTTGGCTAGAAAATGCAAATACTTTGGTCACATCAAGAGACACAACGGTCTTGAGAGGACGGTGATGGAAGGTATGGTGCCAGGCAAAAGAGGAAGGGGTAGACCAAGAAGACGATGGCATCAAGATATCCAGGAGGGCCTGAGTATGACAGTGGCGGAAGCTGGAGTTTTGGCAAGGGAACGAGTTTCTTTCAGACAGACTGTGATGGGAGCGACGTTCTACAAAGGACATGCTACATGATGAGTCTCTAAAAACCACCTTTCCTAACAGTAGTGTAATTACTATGGGGCAAACCTTTACTGAAATCCCTAGCAACCTCATTCCATGACATTAGTGTAATTACTATGGAGCAAACCTTTACTGAAGTCTCTAACAACCTCCTGCCCTAACAGTAGTGTAACTACTATGGGGCAAAACCTTTACTGAAGTCCCTAGCAACCTCCTTCCCTAACAGTAGTGTAATTACTATGGAGCAAACCTTTACTGAAGTCTCTAGCAACCTCCTTCCCTAACAGTAGTGTAATTACTTTTAGGCAAACCTTTACTGAAGTCTCTAACAACCTCATTCCATGACATTAGTGTAACTACTATGGGACAAGCCTTACTTTCCTTATAACGATGTAATACTTTGAAACATCAAACAGTGTTGTTGATGACTTCTTATATGAAATGTCATTAGTATAATTAGCAGAGTTCCAATGTACAGCTGGTTGAATTGCCCGATAACGGTTGTGGAACCCGGTGACTTTGACGCAAAAGTAACTGCTCAACCACTTCGCTAACCAGGCGATTGAAAACGTACCAGAAATTAACTGGAGAGTTGCAGTTATCATTGCAGTTTTATTCATCGCGCCATTAGTTCGGCCCTCTTCTTCACCATTGTCATGTTCTCGTAAATCGGCCATTGCCGATCACGTGGGAAAGCTCTCGCGAGACGCTTGGATCAGGTGATGATGTTGGCTGCCTTTTCGTCTCTGCTTCCGAGAGAGAAATTAGCGGAGGATGAAGAGGGAGTCGTTATCGGTGGAGGATGAAGAGGGAGTCGTTATCGGTGGAGGATGAGGAGAATGAAGGAAAGGCGTGTACAGAAAACGGAGCAATGAGGAAGAACGAGAAGGAATATGTCTGGGCGAGTATTAATCATGGTATATCAAATTCTCGATTTGCAAGAATTAGTTTTACGCGAATATAGCAAGAGGCATTCATTTAACAGACAACTGCATGTCTGGGATGAAGTGTTAGTCACTCACTGTACGAGGCCACAGTCTGTGTATGCTGTAAGTTTGCTAATCGCTAATTGCCTCTCAAAGCGATGAAGGGATGTTTGACCCACACAACACTTTCAAATAGGTTCACCTTTGACAATAATCGGGTTTTAAATACCATCTAGAGCGTTGACCTTGATCCTACTTGATATCATATTATGAGATCATAAAATACATATTATCAAACTAAATCAATAATAATTATCTTACAACTGCATGTGAGAACGTTTAAAATCTAGATTATCCTTATGGTGGAATCTTGATTCCACAAGGAGGCCTCTTTTCTGCACTTCACTTTCTGTTGTGAAATCGACAACATAAACTAGCACTGACGGAATCATGGGCTTCGGATAGGAACTTGATGATATAGACTTTGTTGAAGGCATGTCTCTTCTGGCGCATATACACGTCAGAAGGAAAATTAAAAAAAACATTTGATTTATAAGCGGCTCCAGACTTTGGATCTGTAAATACACAGGGTTAAAACATGGGTTCTAAAAATAGATGCGACGTTGATGAACAGATTGTGTTAGTTACCAGACTAGTACAACATGGAACTTTCCATTCATCTTGGTGTTAATATAGACAAAATTTGTGGCACATTGGGATTTTCTTCATTTATCTTGGTGTTAATATAGACAAAACTTGTGGCACAGATAGGATTTCAGAGTAAATATTAGAAGAGACGAGGCGTGCTTTCATTGCGTTGGAGAACATATTGACATCTGAAGAACGTGTAATCCATCACAAAAGTAAACGTCTTGAACTCCAATACCAAGTCGGTGTTAATGTTCAGCAGTCACTCGTGAAAGACATCCCAACAATAATGGATCAGACTTTCATGAATGGATGTCAGGCCAGAACAGAGAGATTATTCTTCTTTCTCTTCTTCTTCTTCTTCTTCTTCTTCTTCTTCTTCTTCTTCTTCTTCTTCTTCTTCTTCTTCTTCTTCTTCTTCGTCCGCTGTCAGACGTCAAACTTTATTTTTTCGAAAAAAGCAGCTGTCATCCTGAGGATGTCGATACTGCCATAGAGCTTGTCTAGTTTTGCCACAGGTGATGGCCACATGTGCTTTCTCTAATCCTTATATGTCGGGCAGTTTTGCAGCAGATGTTCAGCGGTCATTTTCCCAGTACCGCAAGTGCATTCGTCAGTGCCACTAGCTTCAATTTATTGAATAGGTGGTACCTCAGTCTATTGTGGCCAGTGCGAAGTCTGAAGACCACGACCTGCTCTCTTCTGTTCAACTGGTAATAGGCATCGTTTTTTGTGTAGCCAGTAGAACAGAGAGATTCAAATGGTATGATATGATCAATGATGTTGATCAGTGGGAGAGAATAAAACAGATAACAGTGTAACAGGCCGTTAGGAGGAAGTGTTGAGTTTGGATAAGTCACACTTTAAGGAAATCGGCTGATCGCATTATAAGACAGTCTCTGTCCTTGAACCTCAGAGACAAAAGAAGTGGTGGCGGAAATTCTCATTCATACGGAGATAAACTGAGGCAAATGTCGATGAATAGGTGGATGAAGCTGGCGCAGTCGGCACATGATATGAAGACTTAACAGGTAACTGTTGTAGACCAATGTTCTACGTGGAGAGGTAAAGCTATGATTGACGATTGATGGATTGAACTTAGATAAACGGTTACCACATCCGATACATCATCAATGTTAGTAGTGTTTGATTGCATCATGAAAAAAAAATTGGACTTATTATTATGACCAAATTGAGCACCACCAAAAACTTCTTGAAACTGAAGCGAGGATTTGGGGAGTTTGTTTTCGAAGAAAAAAAGGTCATGGGGGGGGGGGGGCAGGGTGAAAGGTTGTTTGAAGGAGGAAGAGATATGTGCGGGCTTAGAGTGGGTGGGGGGGGGGTGTGATAGGTTGTTTGAAGGAGGAAGAGATATGTGCGGGCTTAGAGTGGGTGGGGGGGGGAGGGTGATAGGTTGTTTGAAGGAGGAAGAGATATGTGCGGGTTTAGAGTGGGTGGGGGGGGAGGGGAGGGTGATAGGTTGTTTGAAGGAGGAAGAGATATGTGCGGGCTTAGAGTGGGTGGGGGGGGAGGGTGATAGGTTGTTTGAAGGAGGAAGAGATATGTGCGGGCTTAGAGTGGGTGGGGGGGGGAGGGTGATAGGTTGTTTGAAGGAGGAAGAGATATGTGCGGGCTTAGAGTGGGTGGGGGGGGGGGAGGGTGATAGGTTGTTTGAAGGAGGAAGAGATATGTGCAGGTTTAGAGTGGGTGGGGGGGGTGGGGGGTTGAAATGTTTAGACAGTCGAGAGGTGCCTGAAAGGGGAGATAATTTAATTATTAAGCTACTATTGTTTCTTTTCTATTGTTCAGCTCGATTGACGGGCCGATCTTCTGCGCATGTGTTGCTAGCTATATATAAATGTGAAGGCACCAGTGTATTAGCGGAACCTGAAATGACATCAAGGATAAGTAACACTGAAACCTGCCAGGCAGGTTGTAAGAGGTGGCCAAGAAGGGTTGGGCGTAGTTTTGACTATATCATCCTATAGATACTTTAGGCAACCAGAAAAAGAAAAGAGAAACTTCACACCATACAGTAGAAGACTATACACCACATGGTAGAAGACTATACATCATATAGTAAACGACTACATACCACATAGCAGAAGACTTTTTACAAGTGGCTGAGGACTCTACACATCATGACTTACGACTCTACAACCCATGTTAGACGACCCTACACTAGATGTTAGGAAGGGGGACCCAGTGGTCTCGATGAAAGGTGTCCGCCTCGTATGTCGGAGATTACTTGCTCGAATCACGCTGGAGACCCATAATTTTTTCCCTTGGATCTTCGGTTAAAATTCCCCTGAACTCTGGGTAATGAGATCGGACTCCGTGTTCAATTTCGAGCACGTTAAAAATCCCTTGGCTGTTGGAGATTGCAAGGAGTAGGCTTAACGGCCTCTGCCCGGGCAACATTCAAAATTCTGTTAAAAATCTAGCCAAACTATTATGGGATCCTCTCCGGTGCTACGTGCTGAAGTTCTCCACAAATTATAGAGAAGAACTGAGCACTTAAGGGTTAAGCCATGGCCTACTTTGTGTGTGCAAAGGCGTTGATTCCTGGACTAAACTAAACTAAAACACACTACCGGTATTACGATACATATTTAAACAGATAATGTATTAATCAGGAAAAAAATGTTGTTAAAGTACATTGGGACGAAGTTTCGACAATTGTAGAGGACCACGGAATACACTCTCGGCTTCTGGATATTTTGAAAACAATGTTACGCTTACCAATACAAATGTAGCAAGGACGATTGATGGAACCATACGTTTTTTAAATAACTGCATGCGTAAGACAGAGGTGTGTGCTCTCACTATTGCTATTCCCTATCTAAATATACAAAATAACAGAAACCAACTGATGCAGCCCCAGAAATTGTTCCCAACTCAATGCGTGAAACATTTGCATCATACCCAGGAATTCAAATATGTGGAAAGTATTTTTTTAAGAAGATGGAAGTTTTGACAGAGAAATCGAAATGCGAGAAATGCTAATGTCAGAAAACTTCAGTTATAACTTATCAATTGTCACCACTTCTTAAAAATCCTGAACATCTACTCGATAACAAAACAACAGCTAATAAACAGTGCAACAAACAACAAACCCAACTCTGTGCAACGTGGGCTAGGCTTGGTTCTGATTCAGGTCCCCAGAGAGGTAAATATCAACCTGTAAAATGACATGTCTGAGAAATGCCAACGCTGTCACAATGAGAGACAGAATGACAAATGGTGACATTTCAAATTTGGTGGGAATAACCTCTTGTATTGAACACATTTCTTGTCAGAAAACACGATGGTTAAGTCGTATCACGATAATGCGAACTAATCAGCTAACACTGCACGCTTATACGGCACGAAATTCTGACTACAGGGCACGATATAGACCATGCAGAAGACAGATAGATAACATGCGAGTAATACTTGAAAGACACAGGCTCAGAAAGACCAAAGAAACACACTCTCAGCTCGCCCGGCAGCTCATTTATATCCATTTTATATCCTTCTATACAGAGCCAAAATTAACAAACTTACCACGTAGAACTACCACATTAAAGACCATCATCTTCATCATGAAAACAGCACAAGACGACCAGAGCAGATGTCACCCTTCGATAATTTTTGCGTACACCTTCAGACGAGCTCTGATCATGCTCTCATCGTTATCAGAGTTCCGGGGATGAACTAGGCCGTTGTTTGGATCTCCTCTTTTGCTCCTACAATTTTGTTGAATCGCTGAGTCAGTGTACTTTCCATAACTGGTCATAGAGGGAGCAGTCCTGTAATACGTGTTCAACAGTGTGTACTCTTAGCCCACACGTGCACAGAGGTAACGCAGACAGTCGAAGCTTGTACGTGTATATGTTCAGTCTGTTGTACTCCGTTCCGAAGCTAAGAATGGTGATCTATCCCTGCCAGTCAAGTGTGTGACAGTCGTCGTTAAGTTTTTTGTGTTCACATATGACAGCCTGGGTAGCTCTCTTGTTCTAAAAGTATGTTATTTTGATGTCCTCTTGATCACAATCTCCTTCCCTGTTTACCAAGACGCTTTTCCTTTTCCTAGTAAACCACAATGGCATGCTAGTCATTAAAAAATGGCTCCTAACCTGCTTAGTTCATTCCTCAGGTGTAGGAGTTTGATGCCAGAAATGCTATTTCAAATCACTTTGGCAGCTGGTTCAAGTGCTTCAACCTCATCTGTATGGTTAAGACAGAATTTACTTATTGATAGGGAAGAGGGAACTAACATCCGTTCAGTCAAAATATACTGATCAGACAATGTTAGTCAGGCTCAGGTGAGACATACTGATCAGACAATGTTAGTCAAGCTCAGGTGAGACATACTGATCAGACAATGTCAATCAAGCTTAGGTGAGACATACTGATCAGACAATGTTAGTCAGGCTCAAGTGAGACATACTGATCAAGACCATGCCTCACTTCCAAGCAGTTCTCCATGGAGATATGCTGATTTGTAACAGCTGGCTAACGAAATTGGGCTCGGCACTGTGATACCCACAATGGTGAGCTTACTGAGGAGCCAAACATTGCACTACAACTAGGATAACCCTGGTCTACCTTCTCAAATGCGCCTGCTGTAAGTGAGGATAACTACTATAACCTACAGTCAAATAAAGTCGGCAATAATACTTTACTCAAGTACGAGTGACATTAGCAACATCAACAACAGCAGTAACAACATCAACAACAGCAGTAACAACATCAACAACAGCAGTAACAACATCAACAACAGCAGTAACAACATCAACAACAGCAGTAACAACATCAATAACAGCAGTAACAACATCAATAACAGCAGTAACAACATCAATAACAGCAGTAACAACAACAATAACAGCAGTAACAACAACAATAACAAAACAGAACAACAACAGCGGCAACAAATGGATTAAAGCTATTAGCAGCCACAGATCAAACAGTATAAATAACAAAAACAAGCTATTCATTGCACACTCCGCTCGCGTGATAAAGAGGTTGCTGTTTCGAATGCCCACAATGAGAAGGTTTACTCTTTTGTGCACCCTGAAAAGGACGTTAAGTGGCGGCTTTCCTCACATCACGAGACTGATGATGGATGTAGGCCAGGGTCCTTCACGCTGTTGTGTATGCTCGGCTTCATCTGGTTATCGCTCACTACTTCAGGGATCACGTCGATCCCACACCTCGTTGCTCAGGCTTCCATGAAAACAGCTCGTTTTCTGGGAGAACTGCGAGGAAATTTAGATGGTAGTTGGGGTCAGTATATTGTACCTGACCCCGACTAACATGTCTGATCAGTATATTGGACCTGACCTTGACTAACATGTCTGATCAGTATATTGTACCTGACCTTGACTAACATGTCTGATCAGTATATTGTACCTGACCTTGACTAACATGTCTGATCAGTTTGTTGTGCCTGACCTTAGCTAACATGTCTGATCAGTAAGGTGTACCTGGCGCTGACTAACCTGTCTGATCAGTTTGTTGTGCCTGACCTTGACTAACATGTCTGATCAGTATGGTGTACCTGGCCCTGACTAACATGTCTGATCAGTATGTTGTACCTGGCCCTGACTAACATGTCTGATCAGTATGGTGTACCTGGCCCTGACTAACATGTCTGATCAGTATGGTGTACCTGGCCCTGACTAACATGTCTGATCAGTATGGTGTACCTGACCCTGACTAACATGTCTGATCAGTATGTTGTGCATATGGTGGAAGGAAGGTGGCGTTTTGGGAAAAGTAGGTAACGTTTTATGTAGGAATTTCATATTTATTTCCAGAATGGCTTTGCACTGAGCCCTTTTCATTTTTTAACTTCCATAGGTTCTTTGATATGCACAAACAGAATATGGGTCTTCCGAGTTCATCGTCCCTAACGACAGTACTAGGAATTCGATCTCACCCACTTGAGATAATAGGTTGCTAGAAACTTGCAGGATTTAAAGACCTACTGTGTCGTGTTTCGTTGTTGAGAGACGAGTCTATTATCTTTCTGCAAAAGTGGGTAAGTAAAGTAAAGTAAAGTATCCCATAGCATTACTGCCGTAGGGGTGTGAGGTGTTAGCGATCTCATTTTTCAAAGGCTCGGCTATATGAGGGCGGTAGCCATCTCCTCTCCCTCGCCGCTTTTACTTCCCGGACTGAACCGGTACCCATTTAAGACTGGGTCGACCCGGGGGCCATTGCGGTCTGAAAAAAACATTACCGCCTCAACTGGGGAATGCACCCATGACCACTCAGATGCGAAGCCAGGGCGCTTACCACTGCGCTACGCGGCTCCACAAAAGTGGGTATAGAAAGGTTTTTATTTGTTTTAAATAGTTTTTATTTGATCTAGCTGCGTTCTGAAACATAACACATATACGAGGACTGTTCAAAAGAAACCGGACCAAGCTACAACAAGTGAACATACATACCATGCGCATGATGACGTCACTTCTGGTATAAACAACACATACGAACCGTCAAGTTTGCAAAATGCCATTATCCTCCGATTCAAAGTTTTCTCAGCAGACCATTTAAAACATGGCGGGTGTGATAGAGAATCCGTCCAGAGTTGATCAGCGAGCGATGATTCGGTTTCTAACAGCTGAAGGATGTCGACCAGTTGACATTCATCGCATAATGCAGGCAGTGTATGATGACAAAAGTGTGTCGAAGACAACAGTGAAGAACTTGACAACGATGTTTAAAGAAAGATCTTCCGAGATCAGGACAGGAGCATATTGTTGCGTTAACTCACGTCCTTCTTTGAACATTGTTTTCCAGTTCTTCGCCGTTGTCTTCGACACACTTTTGACACCATACACTGCCTGCATTCTGCGATGAATGTCAATTGGTCGACATCCATAAGCTGTTAGAAACCGAATCACTGCTCGCTGATCAACTCTGGACGGATTCCTTTTCACACCCGCCATGTTTTCAACGGTCTGCTGAGAAAACTATGATTCGGAGGATAATGAAAGTTTGCAAACTTGACGCTTGATATGTGCTGTATACACCAGAAGTGACGTCATCATGCACATCGTACGTATGTTCACTTGTTGCAGTTTGGTCAAGTTTCATTTGAAGACGCTTTATATAATCCTTTTCGTTTTTAACAGCACGGTGTAAACAGCTTTGTTGTTTTCTGTTTCGTTCGCACACAGGTAGGGTTACCGTTTGACAGAGACTCACGAGCTGTCCCAACGCAAACTTATGAGCCTGAGCAGGTTTCAGTGTCACGCCCTGTGTCGTTCTCGTCGAGGAATGTCAATCCCGACATTATCTCCACCGGTCAAACGTGGTCTTATGGTGGTTTTGATTGTTATACTGCGCTACTCCTGCTGAGCTGAATTAATTCTTGACGACGTTACTTTAAGTAGCGGGTTACAGCGGCTTTTCATACATTAAGATGCACTTGAGAAGATTGGCCGGAATCTTTTTAGCTGTAGTGCAAAGCAATGTTCCTCAGTAAGCTCACAATTATGGGGATTACAGTGTCAATCTCCACCTCGTTATTCAGATTGCTGTGGCACAGCCTGTTAACAGGAGCATGAACGCGGAAGTTAGGTGTGGTCTTGATCAGCAAATTTCACCTGAGCCTCATTACTTTTCGCTCTCTGCTGGCAAATTTAATGAGGTGTGCATGAAACAATTAGCCTACACGCTAGAACCCCCTTCGTCGGCCCTGTTGTATCTGACACATGGTAAAGCTTTGACTAAAATGTGGGTAGATTTACTGTCTGAGATATGCATACAGTAGAGCTGTAAATTGTACGGACTTACCGTACGTAGATTCCAGTAATCGTATTTGCTGTTCGATTTTTCGCACAAAGCGAGGCGTAGACCTTTCAGCAGTTGTTTTGTTTACAGGAAGCCTGTATCCGACAACAACAATAGTGTTTTCATTAGCAACAATGCTACATGATGAGTTTGTTAGCCCCAAGCCCAGCAATGTTCATCGTCCATTGACACGCTTGGGCTTATTTCTTTCTCTTAGATACATTTCAAAGCAGGAAATAGTGCATGTATTCGTTTATTTGAGCAGTCAAATTGAGCCTTGTTGTCGACACGTCTTTGTGTATGCAGCTTTCAATTAACACCTAACAATAGTTAATAAATGGAAGACAACGGGGAAGGCAACCGGTGAACTAACCTAAAGTAAGAAAAAGAAAGACTTTTTGATACAAGAATTCAAACGTCGACCCGGGATCAAGATGGTGAGCTGCGCATGAGCTGCAGTGGTTAGCGACCCATAGCTGACTGCTAGCGTCAGGGTCAGCGAACCAGAGCTGCCAAGACCCTTCTACACCTCCACGCAGTGATCCTGGATAACAGGCTGTAGCAGGGCATACTGGATAAGGCGAAGGGATCGAAGAGGGAATGCTAACCCGGTACTCAAAAAATGGTTGCTGAAGTCGGATGTGTTAGACCGAAAGGTGCAAATATCGCAGCTAAGCTGTAAACTACGACACAACGCATTCCGTTCTCTGGACTACATTCTGCTATTTAATTTTTTTCAGGATTTGGTAGTGGGAGATTGAGAACGAACGAAGAAGAAGAAGGAGAAACGTCGACCCTCAACAAGCCTGCTGCAGACAACACAACACAGGTTGTTCAGACAAGATCTTCAACGATCAACCCACTTGCTGCAACTGTTACGGAACTCATGACTTAAGACAAGAAAATTCACATCTTCACGAGCCTGCTAAAAGAAACACAACACACATTGACGAAAACAAGAAATTATAGCTCTTAACAAGCCTGCTAAAACCAACACACTTGACCAAAGTCAGAAAATATCAATTCTCCATGCAGCAATATCACCAAACACAACGCTAGACTCAAAACATCACACGTCAATTCTTCACACAACTAAAGCACATAACAACACACTAGACTCAAAACATCAAACGTCAATTCTTCACACAACTAAAGCACATAACAACACACTTGACTCAATGCAGAAAACGTCAATTCTTCACACAACTACAGCACATAACAACACACTTGACTCAAAACATCAAACGTCAATTCTTCACACAACTAAAGCACATAACAACACACTTGACTCAATGCAGAAAACGTCAATTCTTCACACAACTAAAGCACATAACAACACACTAGACTCAAAACATCAAACGTCAATTCTTCACACAACTAAAGCACATAACAACACACTTGACTCAATGCAGAAAACGTCAATTGTTCACACAACTAAAGCACATAACAACACACTTGACTCAATGCAGAAAACGTCAATTCTTCACACAACTAAAGCACATAACAACACACTTGACTCAATGCAGAAAACGTCAATTCTTCACACAACTAAAGCACATAACAACACACTTGACTCAATGCAGAAAACGTCAATTCTTCACACAACTAAAGCACATAACAACACACTTGACTCAATGCAGAAAACGTCAATTCTTCACACAACTAAAGCACATAACAACACACTTGACTCAATGCAGAAAACGTCAGTTTTTCACACAACTAAAGCACATAACAACACACTTGACTCAATGCAGAAAACGTCAGTTCTTCACACAACTAAAGCACATAACAACACACTTGACTCAATGCAGAAAACGTCAATTCTTCACACAACTAAAGCACATAACAACACACTTGACTCAATGCAGAAAACGTCAATTACCGAACAACTGAAGCACCTAACACAACACACTTGACCCAAGACAGAAAATGACAACGGCCAACGTAAAATCCATCTGCCAACTCAACAAACGTGACAGTGCGGGGGATTTCCAATGACTTTAACTTGACTCTAGGGAGAGGGCATTCCAATGACTCAAACGTGACTCCATAATTCAATGACTCAAGCGGGACTCTAGTGGGAACATTCACACTACTCAAACGTGACTCTAAAAGACACTTCAATAAAACACCATTGTTATGTTCAGAAACTGAAAATTATAAACTAAAATTTACGTGAAAGTTTCGGTTCAAAACGTCTAATGTAATATGACCGACAAACGACATGGTTTCGAAAGTGTTGAAAGATTGATTATTTTGGTGAAATAATGGAGATAAATGACAAACACACGACTTCTTGTTGTTGTATTTAATGGATGTATAAAACTATAACAAATGCAATGTACTCTATAGTAACATTGATATCCATTTCATTGCTGCCCTGTAGGGACTAGAGTGGTTTTATGGATTGATTCCTCTGTCATTGAATGTGAAATGTACGTGCACAGATTGAGCTGGCCACCTCACAGGAAGCTTCTATCCGGGTATTTGTGGTGGCTGTTTCATGTTAATGGATTTACATGATGGGATTGGCAGCTCCATCCATAACTCTCTTTAGTCACTTTTTACAACATGCTTGGAAGGTTACTGTGGTTCGATTCTTTTCACGCGTGTAGGCGATGACGTTTTTCCAAATCCGTTGTACTCAATTGTGCTTATCAGTTGCATTGTTGACTTTTGGCATACTCTGTTGTTTATCTCTTTAGGGGAACTGGTCAGGCACAACACACTGACCAGGACGTCGTGTCAGGGTCAGGCACACTATACTGACCAAGACGTCGCGTCAGGGTCAGGCACAACATACTGACCAGGACGTCGCGTCAGGGTCAGGCACAACATATAAACAAGAACGTCGCGTCAGGGTCAGGCACAACATACTGACCAAGTCCACTCTCTTCCATGTAGCGTTCCCTGGAAACAGGCCGTTTTCAAGGCAGTCGAGCTGACGAGATGTGGATCGACATGATCCCCGTAGTAGTGAGCATCACACATATGAAGTCAAGCATAGCAGAACCGCTTAGGGGACCACGGTTCCCCTTCGTCAGCACGCTCGGGATGTGAGGAAAGCTACTGCAACCCACCACTTAACGTCCTTTTCAGGGCACAAAAGAGAAATGTTACTCATTGTGGGCATTAATCAACAACAACAACAACAACAACAACAGTCACTGGTATCGTCTATATTTGTCATCCTGGCTCCTCAGGGATGTTACAGGGTGGAACCCCCACTATTTCCGCCCTAGGCTAGGCACCGTATTTGCACGCACACAATCCCAACAATTTGCGCCACGATTTACAAAAACATCTTTTGTCGAAAAAAATTACAAACTAAAATGTTAAACTGCTAAATTTATTTTAAATTGCAATAATAGGTCATACATCGATTCTGATTAACTTTCTCAAATAAAACAGAAAATATGCATGCATACAAATCACACGGGCATTCGGTAGAGCGTATACATCAACTATGGTCATCACAATTCCTAACATCAAAATCATCTTAAAATCTTAGTTTGTTTATTTATGATTTTTGGTCACATTTTATGTCACCAATTCAGTCAGGCCAAATGCTGATCTCTGTTCATGTTCAATGGATATAGTTGCCAAGCAATGACTCTCCTTTTGTAACATTGTTGAGCGAATGAACTATTTTATAAATTTATGCTTTTAAAAATTACGTTCAGCACTTTCTAGTCAGTGGGGCTGGAATGTGAGATGGATCCTTAGAGCAAAGGAAATATTATGCCGGCAAATTATTAATAAAGCAAAGGTAACATTATGCCGGCAAATTATTAATAAAGCAAAGGTAACATTATGCCGGCAAATTATCTAGGGCAGCTAGTCATCAATAATGGAAGTGTGAGATGGATCCCTGGAGCAACGAAAACACTAGGGCGACACATTATCTGGGGCAGCTAGTCATCAATAATGGAAGTGTGAGATGGATCCCTGGAGCAACGAAAACACTAGGGCGACACATTATCTGGGGCAGTTAGTCATCAATAATCGAAGTGTGAGATGGATCCCTAGAGCAACGAAAACACTAGGGCGACACATTATCTGGGGCAGTTAGACGCTGACAATGGCAATATGAGATGGATCCTTAGAGCAAAGGCAAAATGGCACATTATCCAGGAGTTTTTTTGTTGTCGTTTGAAGGCAAGTGTTACTTGTGACGCCAAAGACGTGTAAAGCGTTCAATCTATTGTTAAAAGTTCGAAACTGATCTTAAGAACCAATAACGTTGATAATGTTATGCATAAATGATTTTTCAAAATTCTTGGCGTACTCCTGAGTCGTCGCATTCCGCAAAATGTCTGCCCGTGGCTCAAATGAGGTCCCTTTCGACGAATTTTCAGTTTGGGGAATAGCCAAAACTCGCAAGGAGTCATATCGTGAGAAAAGGCGAACCAGAGGAATGTTGTGTTTGGCCAAGAAAGTCTGAATCCGACGCAAAGAATGGGTTGGTGCATTATCATGATGGAGCTGCTAAATTCCCGTTGTTCACAGGTCCGGTAGTTTGAGTCGAACAGCATAATCAAGGTGACGGATGACCTCCTGGCAGTACAATCTGGTAATGTTTTGACTTTGTGGCGCATATACGTGATGCACAATCACAGGGGAGTCAAAGAAAATAGTCATCATGACTTTGACATTGCGTCATTTCGTGGTGAATGAAATCCCGATGGGTGCTCGTTACATGCAGCACTGAAAATTGACTGCCAGCAACTGACAAAATCTGTATGCAAGAACAAATTCACGCTAGCGCATGTCGGCCACCTATACCTCCCTGCTGAAGAACAACACCCATTCTTCAATTGCTTTAAACTAATGTCGGATAATTTTTAAAAACACTTCGTTTCTACTTATGATTCTGGCTAGTCACACTCTCAATACAATGACACTCTAAAATCTGATTCCATCTAAGGTCTGCACCTTAGGTTGGCAGTCTAGTTGGCTTAATGGTAGGACGGGTCCTGACTTTTTATCAATACTGTTGTTGTATCTCTTTACTGCACTGATGTAAAAACTGTTGAGTAAGTTTTCTTTGCCGTCCTAGATGCCAGAGATGTTTATTAATGTTGTCATAACTCTCTTCAGTGACATGATGTTAAACTGTCGTCTAGACCCTAGAGATGTTTATTAATGTTGTCATAACTCTCTTTACTGACATGATGTTAAACTGTCGAGCAAGTAGTCTGTTTGCCGTCCTAGACGCCATATATGTTTATTAATGGTGTCTTTCTCTCTCTCTCTCTCTCTCTCTCTCTCTCTCTCTCTCTCTCTCTCTCTCTCTCTCTCTCTCTCTGTCTTTAATTTTTGTCGTGATGTCAAAATTGTCCAATATTTTGTGTCTCTGGGTCTGTTTCTAGCAATGCTTATTAATGTGGTATTGGAACTTCAATGCTACGTTGTTAAACTGTCGAGTATGATCTTTCTGTGTGATCCAGCATGCATATCTGCCAACATTGTATGTTAGCTTTCAAGCTAGAACCCAGAATATCAATACTTAGGCTTAATGTCAGGCTTAAATCGGCATTGCAGATGGGTGTTTCCCAAGACACTTCATTAGCTCGTATTTATAGTTGACCCATTATCTTTGAATGACCTAATTTCGCGGAATATGTCATCAGATTTAGCGAAAATCCCCAAGGGAACCTTATTTTCTTCAAGTCCAGGAAACACCATTAAACATCACTATAGACTGCATTAATGATTTTTTTGCCCCCTGTTGTTTCAAAAGTCGGTTATTAAAATATCGTTTATTTACCCCCCTGTCTGTTTTATGTGGACGTATTCTTCGTCTTAGCATTTCAGATCCCAGTGGAGCACAGTTACTAACCACATTTCCGGTACACACGCTATCCAATTATTTCAGATCAGTTTCTAAACAAGGTCTTAAAAACAAAATGTTTTAAAATAGAAATATCCCCAAACCATCCTCAATGTATTATTGCTAATCTCTCCTCAATCCTTCCACAAACGATCTCCAACCAAATATCTGTAACCTCCCCAGACACTACTCAAACAATCTCCACCCAAGCCACTCTCATTCGAACGATTGGTCTAACTTTTCCCTTCAAATCTTCCCCAACCAAGTCTTCCTAAACCTTTCATCTCGAAAACTTGACAATTCTAACCTTCCTTATCTGAGCTTTCGCCAAATATATCTCTCCAAATCTCCCTTACCCAAATCACATTTCTCCAAATTTTTGCTACGAAAACCAAAATCTCTCCAAACCGCCGCTACCCAACCTAAATTTGTCTAAATCTTCCTGATTAAAACCATTCCGTTAAAACGCCAAGTGAATCCACTCAAACAAATCTTCTACATCCAATCTGCATTCAATCAAAAAACTTCAAACCTTTCCTATCCAAATCTTCCCAATTAAATCCTTCCGAATTTAAATCTTCCTCAACCAAAAATGTCAATACAATACCATATCTACTCTATCGAAACATTGTTGTTGTTGTTCTTCTTCTTCTGCGTTCGTTCTCAATCTCCCGCTACCAAACCTGAAAGGGCTTAAGTAGCAGAATGTAGTCCAGAGAACGGAATGCGTTGTGGCGTAGTTTACAGCTTGACTGCGATATTTGCACCTTTCGGTCCAACACATCCGAATTCAGCAAGCATTTTTTGAGTACCGGGTTAGCATTCCCTCTTCGATCCCTTCTCCTTACCCAGTCTGCCCTGCTGCAGCCTGTTATCCAGGATCACCGCGTGGAGGTGTAGAAGGGTCTTGGCAGCTCTGGTTCGCAGGCCCTGACGCTAGCAGTCAGCAAAACTTACCCAACCCAATGATATATACATCTTCCTTTTTCAAACTTACCACACCCATTCATATATACATCTTCCTTATTCAAACTTTCTCCATCCAACCCCAACTAAACTTTCCACATAAAAACTTTTACAATCCAGCCCCATTTAAATCTTCCACATTCAAACCTTTCCCGTCCAACCCCATCCAAACTTACATAATCCAGCCCCAGTTAAATCTTTCACATCCAAGCCTTTACCAATCCAACCCCATCCAAACTATCCCCATCTAAACTCCTCCCCTCCCACCCCTATACAAACCATCCCCGAACAATCCTTTTCCATCAACATTTTCCCCGTGCATTCCAATTTTCCTCATTCAACCAATTCAAGCCTTCTCAATGCAAACGTTTTCCGTCCAACCACATTCATATTTTTATAATCCAACCCCATTTAAACTTTTCATTTCAAAACTTTCCCCATTCAACCCCATTTAAACTTTCCACATCCAAACCTTCTTCATTAAAACTCATTCAAAACTTCTCCATCTAAATGTTTTCTATTTAAACCTTCCACATCCAAACTTTTCCAAATCCAGTCCTACATAAACATTCATATCCAAACTAACTCCATCCAATCTCATTCAAATCTTCCACATCCAAACTTTCTCCATCCAACCCACTTTGAACCTTGCCCATCCAAACTTCCCCAGTCCAAACGCTTTTAACCATTTCACTTCCAAACTATCCCTATCCAACATAATCCAAATATTCACCACCGAAACCGTTACAAATCAAACTTTCCCCATCCGACCATGTTTAAACATTCTACATCCAAACTTTCCTCATCCAATCCTATTCAAGCCTGTGCCATTAAAAAGTACACCATCCAAACCTTCCCCATCCAAACCTTCTGCATCCAAACCCCATCCAAACCTTCCTCATCCAAACGTTCCCCATTAAAACTTTCCCCATCCAAACCTTCCCCCTCCAAACTTTCCCCATCCGAATCTTCCCCAATCAAACTTTCCCACCCAAACCTTCCTCATCCAAATCTTCCCCATTCAAACTTTTCCCATCCAAACCTTCCCCATCCAAACCTTTTTCATCCAAACCTTCCCCGTCCAAATCTTCCCCATCCAAATCTTCCCCAATCAAACGTTCCCCATCCAAACCTTCCCCATTCAAACTGTCCCCATCCAAACCTGTATGGCTTCCATCAGCAGCAATTACATTTTATGCTCGTAGAAATATGACCGTTCTGTTATCTATTGTGTCAATTAGTTTATCAATCGATCAATCAATTCGACATGATAGGCAACTTCGTCATCCATGTCCACAAGCAGTCGACTGATGTTAGTCAGAGATAAAAAAACAACAACTCTTTAACAAAGGCATTCATTGGGTCGGAGTTCCAACCTGTTTCTAGGAATGTATAGAAGGGCTGCCTAAGGAATAAGTGGATAGCCACTGCAGAGGACTCATATCGCCAGGAGCTGTGCTCGTGAGGTAAGGCACTCACCTCTCAAAGCGATGAACGGAAACGAATCGAATCCTGTTAGTTTCAAGCGACCCCTGGTATCAAAGGAGGTAACTCCAGAGTACCTGCATTCTGAGACATCTAATCATCTTGACCTATATCTTGCCCCTGGTCCAATGTAGCTCGGAACCAGAGAGTGAGGTTGATGACCAGCGCACTTACTCCATCACTATAATCCGAATACAGCGCAAGACAAAACCGTCTGAAGATGTCGCCATCGTGGCTTGCGATGGGCTACTAACTAGCCTGGTCATGCTGCGGTTGCGAGCAGCGAAAGAGGTGACATCTTGGCTACACAAGCACCCATTATGGACACTTTGGATATGGATACGGGTGAAATGTTAAAATATTCCCATGCCCATCTGTTGGATGATGAAACTGCAATACATAAATCACAGTTCACTTACCACAGAACTTTGAAATCAAACGAGGATCAAGTGCAATGGGGCGGGATAGCAAGACAAAGCAGGAGTGTGTACAACTAATGAACTACAGAAACCATCAAATCAATATTCTTGGCCAATTGCTGAGAAAAAACTGAGCACATATAGACATACATGTAATTTAGTGAGGCCGATTCTTAAGAGCAGCACAGAACAGAACGTGAGATAAAGATGAAGCGTCCAATTGAACCTAATTTCATCTTAATTCCAAATATAATTGAAATGCCAAAGTTTCTCGGGTCCCCGAGGATTATAGCGGAATGGGATAGTTAGAAGAAATGGCTAATTCTTCCACCGCGGCCTTCTCGACAATCCTCGTCAATCATTCAAGCATACATGTGTGTGTGTGTATGTGCGCAAATACGTTGATGTGTTTGTTTACGTATGTATATATGCATAGGAGTGGACTTGCTTGAATTCATCCTTTTCATTTTTGGATCAAATATAAAAAACTGAAAGCCCAACTTGGCATTCTTATCCGCGGCCAGCATTTCATCTGAAAACCTTAACCGAGCCAAACTTAAACTCGCGATTCACTTTTTGTCACTCCCTTTCAAAACAAGATCAGCTGAAATGGACTATAAATTTGTTTTTCATCAGCTTGCATCGATTGAATGGGCGCTTCACACACGGTCGGAAATTTGGTTTCGATTTCGTTAAACTCTGGTCTGAATAGAAAGGCCAGATTGGCATCCCATAGAGAATTTGGGTTTTAGAATTTAAACATTTGGCTTTGATTTCGTTTTAGTGGAGTTGAAAGCGCTGAGATAGACCAGGTAACCAGATTTAAGAAATCAGACTACGGGGCTTGCGTTTATCAAGGTGCTATTTAGTTTTCACGTTTTTTTGTGTGCTTTTTTATGTTGAAGTTTCGTGGAAAGTGCTATTGTGTCAATTTAAGGCAGTCAGTCTCAAACGGTACCGAATAGAGACTAGTGTGAAAAGAAGATATAAAGACAATCACAAATTTAGAGAAATTGTGAACAAAATAAATATTAAAGCCACTTATTTATGTTGTGATTAATTAGGAAGTCAATACCTTGTCAACTTCCTGCGTCAGTCCGTAGATTAGGGCTGAAGTCGTCTGGTCATGTCAACACAAGTCTCAACCCCGATGCTTTTCAAGGCCTGTGGGATACCTGCTTCTTGGTAGTTCTCTTCTTATTTTTTCTAGAATTAACTTCAATAATAGGCCTCCATGTCTTGTATTCTGATCAAACCAAGACAATCTACTCTTTTCTATACTTGAGACTAATACCCATTTATCGAACGCGTTTTTCGGTTCAGATAACTCTTCGCATCCAGCGACAGCACCACCTCTTGAAAGCTTATAATTTTTCTTTTGATCCTTTTTGTTTTGAGTTCATATTTCAGAGTCCCACAGTGCTAGTGACCATATATGTGTGATGATTGTTCTGTTACGCAGCCTAATTGTATTGTCATACTATGCCACAGCCGTTTATGTTTATTTATGCTACTGCGATCCAAATTCTGATTTCGAATTTACAACGTGCTTTCTTTGAAACCTGAAATAATTTCACTCAAATATGACAACCGATGCTCTTCTGGATGTCCTGTTCAGATTGCAGCACAAGCATCTATGCGACGGGTGTGGGAGATGATACTCTCTGACAATAGATTAACGATAAACAATGTAGCAGCTGCAATATGGTGTTCTCATGGTTTAGCCTGTAGCACAATTCATGATCCCCCTATGCGGCAGACATTTCGCGAATGAGGAAAATAGTTTGCCTGTTACTTGTTGTCCCATCACGAATATCCCTGTTCTTGTTCATTCATTCTTGTCACTATTGTTCTCTTTCTACCAAACCTTCAACTAAATTCATGACTAACTCTAACCATTGTTTTATTCTCATTTCTTTCAGGCATTTACGTCAAGTGTTGTCTTTTGTTATCATATTTTCAGTGTTCTCGTTTGTTCTTTGTCTCTGATGAAGACCTTGTGGCCGTAACGTGGGATTAGTTTAGTTTTTGTCCTGCCTAGTGCGGTCACTATGCCACTACTATAATTTATTTGTCTCTTATTTTCGTCTCTGCTTGGATTAGTGTGAGTTTGAGAACCCTAAGCTACACCCACTTGACGCCAGACTGTGTTTGTATGTTTTCCTTCTCTTCCTACGCTACACTTGATTGAGTATTCCACATGTTCGCCACACTTGACTTGCTATTTTCCACATTCGCCATAAATGAACTGTTATTCCTTTACTTCGTCATTGATTATTCTGGAGATTGTTACAAACGACTGAAACATTCAGACGTTCAAAGTGTGCCATCTCTTTCATCTACATTTGAGGGTCCCACAAAACAGCAGATGTAAAATTGGCGGCTTTGAGTGCCATGATTATTTAGTTCTGACAAACTGTCTTGTTATTACATTGATCTTCTGTCAGATTATTATAACTGATCGTTCCATCTTCGTTTATTGTCCATTTACCGGAGTATTATAGAAGCCATCCTGTTTCTTCTATTGCGTATGTATGTGTGTGATTTTCAAAAGTGAGCATGTGTAAGAGAGTTAAGTAGCAGAATGCGTGTTGTTGGTCGAAGTTACTGTTGCTGAGTTAAAACTTGATGGCGTTTCTCTGGTGGTTACAGTGGCTATTCTCACATTCCTAGGTGCACTTGAGAAGCTGGACCTTGGTCTACTTAGCTGTAGTGCAATGCGATTCTATTCAGTAAAGTCACCATTATGATGATTATAAGCTCCAACTCGTTGACTAGTCATATATGACCCAGCCTGTTTATTGCAGCACGATCAAGGATGTGAGAGGGAGGTCTTGACTAGAATTTTTCAGCTGGGCCAGATTACTCGTCGTCCCCATTGGTAAGTATGTTTATCCTGACCCAGATAGGTCTTCATTTTCATTGGTCAGTGTGTTTCACCTGACCCTGGTTACTCTTCGTTCCACTGACCCTGATAACCGTTCGCCAAAGATTAGTATGTTTCACCTAACCCTGTTTACTCTTCGTTCCAATTCGTCAGTATGTTTAACCTGACCCTGATAACCGCTCGTCAAAGATTAGTGTGTTTCACCTGACCCTGGTTACTCTTCGCTCCAATCGGTTAGTACGCATCACCTAACCAAAATTGCTCTAATTGATCAGTGTGTTTTGCCTGACCCAGGTTACCCTTCACACTAATTAGTCAGTATGTTTCACGCGAGCCTGATTACCATTCGCTATAACTGTTTTACCTGAGCCAGATTATGCTTCGTTCCCATTGGTCAGCATGTTTTGCCTAAGCCTGATTAGTCTTCGTTCCCATTGGTCAGTACCTTTCGCGCTATCGTAAAATTCGACTGTTACAGAAACAGAAACAGATTTAGCGGAACAAATCAACAGCGCGTAATTTGATTACTATGGCACAAACTAACATGCTAGATGCCAAAAACATCTTTAATATCTGATACTGGATCGTTCGCACTAGGTATCACATTGACAAAACATCAGAAGTTAGCAATGAGATGAGTAACTACAACCTGGACATTTTAGGTCTGAGCGAGTGCAGTTGGACAGGCACGGACAAGAAATAGCTTCCAAATGAACATAAACACATGATCTACTCTGGCATCGTCACACAGAGGGAGTAGCTATCTCCATGACAGCCAGAGCTGGACAGATGGACAGATAATCCGACCTTAGAATATCTTGATTTTGCAGACGACCTAGCGCTACTAAGTACCACTAACAAAAAAAAAACACGAGAAAGTTTTAATAGACTCAGCCAATTGTTAGAACAGATAGGACTTCAAGTAAACGCCTCAAAGACAAAAATCATGGCTTTCACAAACACAACGGTTGATATCAAGCTACAGAGGAAATCTCTACAAAATGTCCAACACTACACATACCTGGGAAGCAAAATGACACAAGATGGTGATGCCACGCAAGAAATTTCTACTAGAATTGCTTTGACCACATGCGTCTTTAATCAGCTCACCAACATCTGGAAATCAACGACACTGAGCAAACATACCAAGCTGAGACTATTCAACTCAATCGTAATATCAGTCCTGGCATATGGATGTGAAAGCTGGAAGACAATTAAAGCACTGGAAAACAAACTAAATATCTTTGAAAATAAATGTTAAAGAAAATTTTTGAATATACGGTTTGACAAGTTCATAACTAATGACTCAATAAGAACAGAGACAAGCCAACTATGCGTGTCGACCACCATCAGGGAAAAGCGATAGACATACATCCGACATGTCCTTAGAATGAACAACAACCGTCTTCCATTGCAAGCACTCGATTGGACACCAAGGGGCGTTCGGAAAAGAGGGAAACCCAAGGAAACACTCAGAAGAACAATCATCCGAGAGGGCTCAACTATGGGCCTCAGCACGATACAAGATCTAACAACAGGGGCGTCACACCGTTCTAACTGGAGATCATTTGTTTCTGTCTTATGCGCCGTGTTTTGGCGCGCAAAGAACATCGATAGGTAGAAGCCAGATTATTCTTCGTTCCCTTTGGTCAGTGTGTTTTACCTGGGCCAGATTAGTCTTCGTTCCCATTGGTCAGTGTGTTTTACCTGAGCCAGATTAGTTTTCGTTCCCATTGGTCAGTGTGTTTTACCTGGGACAGATTAGTCTTCGTTCCCATTGGTCAGTGTGTTTTACCTGAGCCAGATTAGCCTTCGTTCCCATTGGTCAGTGTGTTTTACCTGGGTCAGATTAGTGATCATTAGTCTTTGTTCCCTTTGGTCAGTGTGTTTTACCTGGGCCAGATTAGTCTTCGTTCCCATTGGTCAGTGTGTTTTACCTGGGACAGATTAGTCTTCACTCCCATTAGTAAGTGTGTTTTACCTGAGCCAGATTAGCCTTCGTTCCCATTGGTCAGTGTGTTTTACCTGGGTCAGATTAGCCTTCGTTCCCATTGGTCAGTGTGTTTTACCTGAGCCAGATTAGTCTTCGTTCCCATTGGTCAGTGTGTTTTACCTGAGCCAGATTAGTCTTCGTTCCCATTGGTCAGTGTATTTTACCTGGGTTGATTAGTCTTCGTTCCCTTTGGTCAGTGTGTTTTACCTGGGTCAGATTAGTTTTCGTTCCCTTTAGTCATTGTGTTTTACCTGGGCCGGATTAGTCTTCGTTCCCTTTGGTCATTGTGTTTTAAATGGGCCAGATTAGTCTTCGTTCCCTTTGGTCAGTGTATTGTACCTGGGCCAGATTAGTCTTCGTTCACATTGGTCAGAATGCTTGCGCTTTGTTTCAGTAGCAGAATGGTAGAGCTCTCGCTTCTCGTGGCAAAGATACATAGTTCAAACTCCGTTATCTAAATTCTCCAGTCGACCCAACTGTAAATGGTACCTGATATACTGTAAAGTATTAGCGACAGTGAGGAAGAGAACTTGTTGACCTCATTCATAAATACCAATAGAGGTCGTAAAGCCCAACACAGAGCCCCCCCCCCTACACCCCCAGCCCCGTCCCATGGTCTCTCCTGCTCAAGATGTCTACCCCCCTTATTTGTTGGTGGCCACTGTTAAATCCAGTAATCTTACCAATGATTGAGTTCCTACCCCAGCGGGTAGTAAGACTGGACATCAAATGAGGCTAAGATGAAGTCACAGTCTCTAGAGGATGAAAGTCAGACAGAATTTGTCATAAAACAAATGCTGAGGACAGAGGTTTCATACCAGAAGTTCCCGCAGCAAACATGTATTTTTTTTTTTTTAAATTAAACATTTGTTTTTGTTTTTGCGTTCGCCTTATTTCTTTAATCCCCAAGGCGGTGTGCGTTGCACTGCTTTTCTATTTTGCGCCTGTCGGCCCAGTGCAGCCGACTTCAGCATGCATTTTATGTAAGGGTCTGCTTCATCCTGCATTTTCTAAGGGTTTGCTTCCCCGGGGTAACGGCCGGTGCTGTGATGGGGATTGAACCCAGCACCTTCTGGTTGTGAGCCGTGTCACTTAACCACTAGGCCACGCCGTCCCCTAAACATGTATTCCATGAAACCCGTCCAGCATTTCGGTGAAAAGCGAGGAGATGAAGATAAAAACCAAGGCCTAGTACAACGAAAGGTCAAACACTTTATCGCCGACGGTAGTATCTGCTATGAGTTTGATTTCGCTGCAGGTTGATCATTCTGCATCCTGATCAAATGACCGAACCACTTTATCTTCTGTTCGTCAATATTGTAGCAAACCAATGTAGTCCACACTATATTCATGAGCGTGCTGTCGTGAATTTTGTGTTCTCTTCCATGTCACGGATTAGTTGTGGAAACATCTGGACATAAATACTGTCTACAAAGTTAGAGCAGCACCTTAATGAACTTGTGGAGAGAAGCTAAAGACGTTTGTCGAGATTTTCTACTTGTCTTGTCTAAAATAAACCAAAGTCGAATGCAGAAATCGAGATTGTCTTCTTGTCTTGTCTAAAATAAACCAAAGTCGAATGCAGAAATCGAGATTGTCTTCTTGTCTTGTCTAAAATAAACCAAAGTCGCATGCAGAAATATAACATCTCAGAAATGTAAAGACAAATGTCAATAAAAGGAATCAGGAAGCACAAGAACGATGCTAGGAAACAGAATAAGAAATCAGAAGAGACAGAAAAAGTTTGGTTACAACTGGTGTGGCAGTTTTTGAAGGCTCATCAGAATGCACTGTGTAGAGCAGATTGCTTGTGAGAGAAAAGGTAATCAACTCAGAAAGCTAGGTGCACGTTCTTCAAGAAGTCTTTCAGGTTTGTTTGAGAACAGTTTTAGCAACCAAGAGCGGGGATATAGAGATTCATTAAAGAAAAGGGAAGGCTATTTCGGTGCGCACAATTATACAACTCCCGCCACCAAAGCCCGCCTTGAACCGACAGTGAACTATGAAGGGATTTTGATACTAACCCCACAACAAAGCACACAATGATACAGGTCTCGGTAACATAGTCCTCCTTTTATAGCTCACTGAACCAGGAGATGATTTTTAATGTACTATCAATTAACGGAAGTACTGTAAAATGTGTTGTGTGTATAAACGATAGCTATGGTCTTCGTGGAAGTATTAAAGCGCGCCTGTTTTGATAAATCCGTGCAGTTTACATAATATTTCTATCTAACCCATTACAGTCGTAATGAAAATAGGGGCACATGAACACATTCAATGTAACTGGTTAATTAAATATGGAGATAATGTATCAATTGAAACAGCACGTGTTTCTAAACGTACTCTCACATCGTTCTTGCGCCAAAATACACTATATTACGAGAACCGACTGGAGGAAGTAAGCTCAGCAGTTGAAGAGATGTAGAAGGGAAATAACAATGGGGTAATTTTAATTGCTATTTCTTGTATTTATATCCCTTTGACCAATGGAGGTTACGTTGTCATAATTTGAAAATTATTCGTAACCTTATTTGACAGGTTTCACGGGGAGGAAAACTAAGGTCTAGTTAGGTAAAGCATATTTATAAGACGTGTTAGTCAAGTCAGGCAAAACATATTCATCAGACGTGTTAGTCAAGGTCAGGTAAAAAAAATACTGATCAGACGGTTTAGTCAGTGTCGAAGAGGAGTCTTTTACCCTGGGGGCAACTCTTCTCTCTCTTCTTACCTCACTCTGTTTCATTTGACTCTGTCCTACAGTCACACTCTTGCACAACTTTCACACGCGCCCTCATGATGGTGAGACATTCCATTGCACTGGTTGGGCTAGCTTCTGAGGGCGCACAAACCTAGTATAGGTACATACAGACGCACACATTCATCTAAGTACTGGTTTATGCGTCCTGATATCGCCCAATTGACTACGGTCTGGGGTGGAAAATGGCGCGCCTCCGCCAGTAGAAACTAGTGAGGCAAACATCTAAGCAACAACAACATTTAGTCAGGGTCAGACAAAAGGCAGGTGGGTAGATAACACTAAAGTGATTGTGCAGCGACACGGGATCACATTGATCGCCACAACGCACTTGACGCAGGACAGACAATTTAATCTTCCCACGCCACTTAACGACAAAAAAGTAAAGTAAATAACATAGGCTTACTGCCGATGTAGTGTGAGGTGTTAGCGATCCTTCGCTGCTTTTACTTCCCGAACTGAACCCATTTAAGGCTGGGTCGATCCGGGTGCCGTTGCAGTCTGAAAAAAAACATTTTTGCCCCAATTGGGGAACAAATAAGTGGATTAACAATTAAATAACTAATTAACTAACCAACGAGAAACCTACTCTACATTTGAAAGTAGACGATCATATACCGAAACAGGCCAAGAGCATCTCCTGTCTTAGGAATACATTAACTGAAGATTGTAGAGGTGGTATAGGTGTCGGGCTTTAACGATAACACAGATGGGCCGGCCATGGGGTGTGCATGTCGGATATCAGACTCGCAGATGACGTCCTGGTGGCCCAACAACTTCAGTCGCCTTTGTGGGCGGCCGAGGCTGAGGTGGAGAGATGGACAGAAGACGAGCCAGTGTCCAACATTGAGCAACAAGGCAAGAGAGCGAAATGAGTTTACTCAACATTTGGCTATCTGGTATCAGACACATTATTTAATGCCATGATTTAGATATTAGAGGAGAGATGACGTGTAAATCAAGAAGAGAATAGGGTTAATTAAATGTATTTCATCAACATATTGATATTCAAGAAAAAACTCAACAACAAAATATTACAAATATCTTTTGTTATATACACTCGTCTTAACTGTATGGCGGAGAAACATGAAAAATGAAAAAAAAACAGCTGGAGATCAGAAAGATGCCTTCAAAATATGGATAAATAGAAAAATGGAGCGCATCTCCTGGAAATAAAAGAAAAAATATAAGCAAACTTTGGAGAAATTAGAAGTGCAAAGAGAATTGATGAACGAAATCTGTCAGACGGTTAAGGTATTTTGATCACATATCAACACCTTGGTTGAAACAATACTGGAAGGAAAGGTGGAGGGCAAATGCGTCAGGGGGGGGGGGGGAGAGTTAAGTGGAAGGATAATGTCAAAAGATGCTAGAAGACGAGGGAGATACATCACAGCAGACCTTCTTTGTGAAGATGATACCTGAGCTGAACATTATATCACGTAATGAGTTTCCCATTCCCATTTACACTTTTCCGTCAAGTATCGACGCCACTTCACTTCGAGCCAACACGTAAGTACACAATCGCGCTCAGCAATTTCCGAAGAGTGTACATACTCATGGCTCCAGTAACACACAGAGTACACAAATCCTTCGTTTATCCTTTCAGGCGTCCCAACCACTTCTGTTAAATCTTTTTATGCGACTCTAAAAAATATTTGGGCTGTCCGTTACGGCGCTCTTACCTGCTCGGCTGATTAACTATTAATTTTTAAATGACACATTTGTGAATTGCCGCATAAACTAGTTTAATGTGAACATGCAATAGGTGGTCATTGGCTGATAGCAGAACGTCTCCCTTACTCCATACCAAAGTCTTAGATATGGGTGACTTTCAGGCGAAGAAGTCAGCTCACTTTGTGTCGTAAATCTTGCCCCACAATGGGTGACTTTCAGGCGAGGAAGTCAGCTCACTTTGTGTCGTAAATCTTGCCCCACAATGGGTGACTTTCAGGCGAGGAAGTCAGCTCACTTTGTGTCGTAAATCTTGCCACACAATGGGTGACTTTCAGGCGAGGAAAGCTCACTTTGTGTCGTAAATCTTGCTCCTTTATGGGTAACTGTGAGACGATGCCGTGAGCTCCTTCAGTACCTCAGATCTCTCCCCGCTATGAGCGACTGAGATGATGACGTCAGCTCCTTCAGTACCTCAGATCTCGCCCTGCTATGAGCAACTTTGAGACGGTGACGTCAGCTCGTTCTGTGCCTCAAATCTCGCCCCGCTATGAGCGACTTTGAGACCAGCTCGTTCTGTGCCTCAGATCTCGCCCCGCTATGAGCGACTTTGAGACCAGCTCGTTCTGTGCCTCAGATCTCGCCCCGCTATGAGCGAATTTGAGACCAGCTCGTTCTGTGCCTCAGATTTCGCCCCGCTATGAGCAACTTTGAGACCAGCTCGTTCTGTGCCTCAGATCTCGCCCCACTATGAGCTACTTTGAGACGGTGACGTCAGCTCGTTCTGTGCCTCAGATCTCGCCCCGCTTTGAGCGACTTTGAGACCAGCTCGTTCTGTGCCTCAGATCTCACCGTGACTAGAGCAGCATATGCATCAAAACAAAGAAAACGGAAGTAACATGTCTATGTTTCAGGGAAGCCTTATTATGAACCAAACACCAATATAATAGGCAAAGGTTAGCTGTACTTGCCTTGGTAATACCCTCTCCAGATAATCTAATATCGGCTCTGAGGTCCACATAATGCTTGTCAAGATTAGTGTCTGCTTTTGGAATAATGCGAACGAATGTTTGGGAGCAGTAATAAATTAGTGTTGCCATCAAGATCCCGCTCTACAGTGCGGTAGTGATAACAATCCATCTATATGCCTACGAAACATGCGCAGTCCATAGTAGACATGGCAAAAAATTCCAGTTTTTCCGTAGGCTGCCTGTGATAAGCTCTGATGAAAGAGCGCCACATTATGAAGTCCTTTACGGAGAGAGTCTCTAGAGAATCTATGTGCTGCTGCAGAGAACCCAAATCATATGTACTGGGCATGTTGTTGGCATGTCCGATAAAAGCCTCTCTGGCAAAGATGGCGATGTAACTGGCTGCGAGTCTACATTTCTCTACTGTTTTGGATCATTATGGATGCCGCCAGACCACGGATTTGCCTGGAATTCACACTAGTCGACGACTTACACTTGTGTTCACGGATACATGGAGTTGTTTTCCGTCTGGACTTGTTATTTCGTTCTTTTTTGTGATTTCTTCCATCCGTTTATCCTGGTCTGGACACCGGCTGAATGGCGCTACGCTTAAACTAGTTATACCTGTGTCGTATCTTCTACCTAACTTACTTTGTAGTTCCTCATCTACTCGGGGATGTGGGATCTTCTAACTTACTTTGTAGTTCCTCATCTACTCGGGGATGTGGGATCTTCTATCTAACTTACTTTGTAGTTCCTCATCTACTCGGGGATGTGGGATCTTCTAACTTACTTTGTAGTTCCTCATCTACCCTGGGATGTGGAATCTTCTACCTAACTTACTTTGTAGTTCCTCATCTACTCCGGGGTGTGGGATCTTCTATCTAACTTACTTTGTAGTTCCTCATCTACTCTGGGATGTGGGATCATCTATCTAACTTACTTTGTAGTTCCTCATCTACTCTGGGGTGTGGGATCTTCTACCTAACTTACTTTGTAGTTCCTCATCTACTCTGGGATGTGGGATCTTCTACCTAACTTACTTTGTAGTTCCTCATCTACTCTGGGATGTGGGATCTTCTACCTAACTTACTTTGTAGTTCCTCATCTACTCCGGGGTGTGGGATCTTCTACCTAACTTACTTTGCAGTTCCTCATCTACTCTGGGATGTGGGATCTTCTATCTAACTTACTTTGTAGTTCCTCATCTACCCTGGGGTGTGGGATCTTCTACCTAACTTACTTTGTAGTTCCTCATCTACCCTGGGATGTGAGATCATCTACCTAACTTACTTTGTAGTTCCTCATCTACCCTGGGATGTGGGATCTTCTACCTAACTTACTTTGTAGTTCCTCATCTACCCTGGGATGTGGGATCTTCTACCTAACTTACTTTGTAGTTCCTCATCTACCCTGGGATGTGAGATCATCTACCTAACTTACTTTGTAGTTCCTCATCTACCCTGGGATGTGGGATCTTCTACCTAACTTACTTTGTAGTTCCTCATCTACCCTGGGATGTGGGATCTTCTACCTAACTTACTTTGTAGTTCCTCATCTACCCTGGGATGTGAGATCATCTACCTAACTTACTTTGTAGTTCCTCATCTACCCTGGGGTGTGGGATCTTCTACCTAACTTACTTTGTAGTTCCTCATCTACTCTGGGATGTGGGATCTTCTACCTAACTTACTTAGTCGCCCTTCTTCTACCCTGGGATGTGGAGTCATAGGTTATCAGTATAAGAGCAACGTGCTGCAAAGGACATGCCACTTCCTTTCTTTTATACAAGTGCATAACTGTCATGGGTCTGCGTGATCTAATATGATTTTAAAAATTGCACATTACTAGTCTCACTAATTCTATTTTGCTGGCCTTTTTAAAAAATAAATCGTCTCAGTTTTGGCTCCTTTCCTCAAGTTTTGGCTACTTTCCTCGTCCACCAACATGTAATGTTTTTATTCACGTTGATTCTGCAGTTCCTTAATGTTTCCAGCCATTATTCCATAGGCATCGGTCTGTTTTAGCTTCTTTTATTCTGTGTTAGCAATAGTAGTGAGTCAGCGTGGTCCAGGAGTGAAATATCCATTTCACAACGCAAGCGTACAATGTTCGAATTCCGTAGTGTCCAATGCGGCATGCACTATATTTTTATATTCATACGATCTCCACTCCAGTTACGGAAACTAATGACAACCTACAGGACTGCCACCTGCCAAAAAAACTTGTAACAGCCTAATAGGCTGGCAGATGTAATAAGCAACGTTCTGCAAAGGACATGCTACTGGTACTAACATTTTTATTTTTCACATTGGTAAACTGTTTGTCGGCATGCTAGGCCAGTCAGAGCAGTACCGAGGACAGATGCTTAGCAAGGTTGCGCAAGGCATAAGGGCCCGGCTGTCACGAAGACCATGGCAGTGAGTGGAGTGGTATAAAACGAATGATCAAACTCATATCTACGTTCAAGTGCTTAATATTAGTATTATCCTCAAAAAAGATTAAATGCCCAAAACGCGTGATTTAATAAGCTATCAGTGCCTCATAGCAACCATCACTGACCGGAAGTAGTTTTAACATACCTGTAAGGTCACGACCGACAGGTTACAAATTGTTGGTTTACTTGTGGACATTTTCAAGTACTGAGTAAGAAATCTTATTAGCTTGTAGTACAGTACTTTGCATAAATTAAATCACACCAGCCTCCCAGTCTTGTCTAAGTCTTATTTAAGTGGCGTTAAGAGCATCAAGAGCGTGCACAGAAGACAGCCGAAACACCAACATATTCTGCATTTCATCACACTCCAGATAGCGAAACGGAAACTGGTCATTGTGTCCGAATCCAAGTGACCTTTGATCAGAGCAGGAGCGATTGTGGCAATGGATATCAGCAATCAGGATAGTACTCCGGAGACTAATGCAACACTTCACAATACCAACAGATCCGAGCAATTAGATTGAAGGGGTGTCAATTATTTCAACTAATACTGAGGCTGATGCCAAGAAAATAGTTGAGTACTTAACTGTTCATTTGGGGGATAATTATGAAGCTTATTATAGAGAGCTGTTGTCATGTGACGTCAGATAGTTGGTTATTTAGCTGTGTCTGTGTTAACTTCCTGGCCAGTGTCAACCTCCTGCCCTATGTCAGTCTATTGCCCCATGTCAGTCTATTGCCCCATGTCATCTCCTTTGCCCGTATCAACACAGTGGCCCTTATCAACCACTTGGCATTTGTTTACCTCTAGATTCGAGTCAATCTCTGGTCCCATGTCAGCCACTTGGCTCTTGCCAACCACTTGGCCTTTGTCTAACGGTAGATTCGAGTCAATCTCTGGTCCCATGTCAGCCTCTTGGCTCTTGCCAACCACTTAGCCTTTGTCTACCTCTAGATTCGAGTCAATCTCTGGTCCCATGTCATGCTCCTGGCCCTTGCCAACCTATTCCCCCGTGTCAACCTCTTCCCCCGTGTCAGCCTATTCCCCCGTGTCAACCTCTTCCCATGTGTAAACCTATTTCCCTCAGTCAACCTCTTCCCCCGTGTCAACCTATTCACCCCGTGTCAACCTCTTCCTCTGTGTCAACCTCTTCCCCTGTGTCAACCTATTCTCCCGTGTCAACCTCTTCCCCCGTGTCAACCTATTCCCCCATATCAACTTCTTCCCCTGTGTCAACCTGTTCCCCCGAGTCAACCTCTTCCCCTATGTCAACCTATTCCCCCATATCAACTTCTTCCCGTATGTCAACCTATTCCCCCGAGTCAACTTCATCCCCTATGTCAACCTATTCTCCTGTGTCATCCTCTTCCTCTGTGTCAACCTATTTCCCTGTTCCAACCTATTCCCCCGTGTCAACCTCCCCCCCCCCCCCCGTGTCAATCTCTTTGCACTGTGTCAACCTTTTGCCACTGCCAAGCGCTTGCCCCGTGTCAACCCCCCCCCCCCCCGGGTCAACCTTTTACCACTGCCAATCGCTTGCCCCGTGTCAACCCCCCCCCCCGCCCGTGTCATCCCCCCCCCCCCCCCCCGTGTCAACCTTTTACCACGGCCAAGCGCTTGCCCCGTGTCAACCCCCCCCCACCCCCCACCCCCGTGTCAACCTTTTACCACAGCCAAGCGCTTGCCCCGTGTCAACCCCCACCCCCCCCGTGTCAACCTTTTACCACTGCCAAGCGCTTGCCCCGTGTCAACCCCCCCCCCCCCCCCCCCCAAACAGTGATTTGTTGTGTTTTGTACTGTGAATTTCTCTTATTTCTCTGTGTGGAGCATGGATTGATTATAAACCTTGATACAATATGAGTTCCGTCACTTAGTCGGCGGTGGAATGTGACGTTTCAAGAAATGTTCCATGTGAGTCAGACGGCCTATTTAAAGTAGATCATAGTTAAACCGTGTGCAATAGCGTTTAATCTTCCACTAAACTAAAGCTAACTTTCTCCATGAACTTTACTAGTACTAGGTTCGTGATCGTTTCCTTATTGTGACTTAACTAGCCTAGAGGTGAAATGTATCTCTGATGTGTCCAATATATTCTTGTTCACATTTAACCTCCCACAGCTGTATAGCACCTGTACTCTGAAGTGCTGGTAACTGCTAAACTGTCATTGTGTGAGGTTTTACTGAGAGGCCTTTCCCACCTTCGCCTCCAGGAGGTATGAAAACATCGGATTTGTTATGTATGCTGTAGTTAGGTTGGTCTATGTTGTATGCCCTGATTGTAGGCTAACTTAAATATGTTCAACATCAAATATCTCAGTGGACAGACTTCATTTCAATTGTTACCTTCCATAGAAAAGACACAGCAATCTGAATCAGTCAGTCCAAGCCCGTACTCGGTGCACATGTCAGTGACAACATCCTGCCAGCTTGCACGGCACTGGGCTGCTCTTTCTGCCTCTCTCCAGGTGTCAGCATTTCATTTGAGTTCCTTCTCACATTCTATTCTCCACGTATTTTATTGTATACCTCAATTTCTCTCTTCCATGTAAGAGTCTGTCTTCCACATCGTATGTTCTATCCAGCACCCATCTTCTTTGCTTAATGTATTGCTCCTCTGGATGTTGATGGTTCCTTTCCCGTAAGTTTTTATTGCTCACCATGTTCTGCCACTTTCTGTCCGTTATCCTTTCTTGGCATTTGTTAATGAAAGACTGGAGTCTTTGTTGTATGACTTTGGTAGTTCTCCATGTCTCCGCTCCATACAGCAACACCGACTTGACTTTGTTGTATGACTTTGGTAGTTCTCCATGTCTCCGCTCCATACAGCAACACCGACTTGACTTTGTTGTATGACTTTGGTAGTTCTCCATGTCTCCGCTCCATACAGCAACACCGACATGACTTTGTTGTATGACTTTGGTAGTTCTCCATGTCTCCGCTCCATACAGCAACACCGACTTGACTTTGTTGTATGACTTTGGTAGTTCTCCATGTCTCCGCTCCATACAGCAACACCGACTTGACTTTGTTGTATGACTTTGGTAGTTCTCCATGTCTCCGCTCCATACAGCAACACCGACTTGACTTTGTTGTATGACTTTGGTAGTTTTCCATGTCTCTGCTCCATACAGCAACACAGACTTGACTCTGACGTTGAATATTCTAACTTTTGGTATGAATCTTGGTTTCTCTGGATCTCCTTTTGTTGTTTAGCGTCCTCTTGCGTTTCTAATTCTGATCCTTACAACAAACCAGGCGGTTACCAAAGTTTTGAACTCGTGTCGCATTGGTCAATAGACAGAAATTGTAACCAGTCTATTACATTATTTCTGCTCCTCTGCTGACCAAAAGCATTCCAGATAATTCTATCATGACCTGTCTATCTGAAAGTTTGAGAGACCAAACGGTTAGGAAGAGTGTTTCACGTGACACAAGACATTAGTTCAATTTCTTCTCTTTAGTACACTCAACACTTAATGGGTACTTGGATTACGGTTAAGAAAGACAAGAGGACAGAGAGGGTGTGGTCACTTTTATATAAGAAAATACTGAGAGAGATTAGAAAATACATCCACTGTTTTACACACACAATATCTTATATACATCCACTCTCACATACACACATCCACTCACACACACACATTCACTCTCTCCCAGTCACATCCCCTCTTACACACACATCTACTCTCTGACAGTCATATTCACTCTCACACACACATTCACTCTCTCACACACATTTACTGTCTTCCAATCACATTCACTTTCTCACAGTCACATTCACTCTCTCAAAGTCACATACACTCCCTCGTAGTGACATTCACTCTCTCATATTCACACTCACTCTTTCTTATTCACATTCACTCTCTCACATTCACATTCACTCTATCACAGTCACATCCACTCTCTCACAGTCCCATTTACTCTCTCACAGTCACATTCACTCTCTCAAAGTCACGTTCACTTTCTCACAGTCACATTCACCCTCTGATGAACGTTAACAGTTACCCTTTATCTCATAGACATGCTAAAAATCTCCAAAAAAAACATATCCACCCCCTCCTGACAATCACATCCACTCCCTCACATATACATTCACAACCTTATGTTCCCCCACCATCTGTCACAGACATCCACTCTTTCTTTTGCTCTATCTTACTCTCTCTTTGTCTCTCTTTTATAAAATCGCATATTCTTTCTTATAAACACACAAATACATACATACATACATACATATAATGCATATATACCTACATACATACACACATACATACACACATACATACATACATACGTACACATAAATTCCATAATCAGGATCCAATGCCCTGATTTCGAAACAGTTTATAGACTGTAAATGATGCTAGCATTTTATCTAGTTTTGAAATTCCTCAGATCCACGCGCACATGACAATCAAACGTCTGCTTGAAAGTCAAATTGGCAGGCTTGTCAACATGGAAAATAGATTTCTGAAATGTATAGACTGTGGATATTTTAGGAATAGATTTCAATCACCCTGATGAAGTCTTCATTTGTTAGACTCCCCTTCGACTTTCTTAAAGTAACCCTACCCGCAGTCTGCCCAATAAGGTTTCAAGGTTTCATTGAGAATAGAGGGCTCGCGCGCCAGGTGGGCGGAGTTTGTGAAATCAGAAATCATTAAAGTTCGGTTATTTAACCTCTTAAATAACTGCAAGAGTCAAACAGATCTGACCAGACTTGGACAAGAAGCAGACATTAAACAAGCAACGAAAGATAACGCTTGAAGGTCATTGAAACATCAGTTGTTTTTGAGGTTACATGTGAGTAGCTCGTGTAATGTCAATGTGATTTAAATAAGGGGTTCTTAAAACCGGTGTGCTATTAAGAGCTTTGGATAGTGTCACAAAGTCAACATTTATTTGAGTTTCTTTCACAATTGAATTCATCAAAATTACCACCGTCTTCGCTTTTTCTCTCAGTTAGTTAGATAGTTAGTTAGTTAGTTAGTTAGTTAGTATGCTGTTTCAGTTATGCACGACTTTAGAATAATGTGACCTAAGAGTGATAACTCTCTACATAGTTTTTTTTAACTTTTATTTTGCTTGCCGCGTTGTATTTTTACTCCTTAGTGTCGCAAGAGCTACTTTTCGCCAAATCTGAGGTAGCTCTTTAGAGTACATCTTTACTTGTCTGCAGCTTCGTCTTCCCATAATGTCAGGACCATGCCTAGCGCCTTCGGGCCTCGCTAACAGGCATCTTTGAAACTCAGCTGTGCTCCGCTGACGTTACTTCTGCTGTCCGCCAACTGTTTGTAGAGAATATCTTTGGGGAGTTGATCATCTCCCATGAGATGAACGCGATCAAGCAATAGCAGTCTGGCCTGCCAAAGAAGATTGTACATGTTTGGGGGTATAGTAGACAAGCTTCATCTTTGCAACAGAATGAGGATTGAGACAGATGACAGGTATCCGTGTAGAGAGCATACCGTAACAGGGGAGCACATCCTACAGAGTTGAACGCACACACGAGAAAAGAGAGAATACTGATCACAACATAACAGATGAGAGATAAAACATGTACGGAGATATAACAAAGAGCCTTATAGACAACGGCAGCCTTTGTTAGGGAAACCTGGGCCTTGACCTCAGAATGAATGAAGAAGTAACTGCTTGATAATCCAATACGATAATGCACCTCTGGATTTGTCACCCTGTCCCTCCATGAAATGCCAAGGATTGACCGAAGGCGTCGAATATGGAATATGTTAAACCATTGCTCCTGTTTGGTATAGGTTGCCCGTGATTCGCTACCATATAGGAGCATGCTAATAACACATGCATTGAAAACCCTGGCCTTAATTACACGTTTTTTGATTTAATCAAACGCGCTGCAAGAGGAAGAAACATTTCGGCAACTTTAACCATACGATTGTCAATTTCTGGGGAGAGAGAGAGAGAGAGAGAGAGAGAGAGAGAGAGAGAGAGAGTGGAGGTGGGGGGAGGGGCTATCATTGGTGAAAGACCCAAGGTATATAAACCGGGTACATCAACTTGGGTAAATCTGTCAATTTATAATTATCGATAGTGTCGGAAAGTCTTTCTCGTCATGACTCACCATTAACTAAAATAGAGTTACAACAATTAATTTAGCACATAAGTGATGTCGAGGATCAAGTGTTAAAGACTTCGTTGCCCTATATCCCAGCATTTGTTGTGAGAGCTCCGGGGTCCCTACCGGGAAGCAAAGAATAGGACTGCTGCACCTCTATGCACGTAGTTAAATTCAACTATAGAGAGTTGTTTATGGGTCTAGCGATCTCATCGTGTAGAAAACAGAAACCACCTCTGCAAAGCAAACAAAGTCTATTGGTTAGGGTACCGTAACGGAGCCCAACTGTAGGCCCGTATTGTTAGGGCACCCTAACGGAGACCAATTTCAGTCATATATTGGTTAGGGCACCGTAACGGAGCCCAACTGTAGGCACGTATTGTTAGGGCACCCTAACGGCGCCCAGCTGTAGGCATATATTGGTTAGGGCACCATAACGGAGACCAGCTGTAGGCATATATTGGTTAGGGCACCGTAACGGAAACCAGCTGTAGGCATATATTGGTTAGGGCACCATAACGGAGACCAGCTGTAGGCATATATTGGTTAGGGCACCGTAACGGAGACCAGCTGTAGGCATATATTGGTTGGGACACCGTAACAGAGACCAGCTGTAGTAATGTTTTGGCTAGGGTACACTAAAGCATGCAAATTGTAGTCAACAATTAATCCCAACCTTTTCAGCACCAGGTGAAGCATCGATACTCATCAAATAAATGCCAATTCAAATAACATGTGCCTGCCTATATCTGCTGACGTTTTTAAGGCTTGAAGTTTCTCCATAAGATTATATAGTCAACCCTATGCCCAACACTCTTTAGTCTCCTCTTACAACATTCATGGCAGGTTACAGTGTTACTATTCTTTCCTCCCCTTTCGGGACCCGGTAACACTCAGTGTAGTAGGGGTCCTAGATTCCGGCTGGAATGATGAAGTGATAAGACAAGCCAGGAGGTGGCTAGTTATATTCCACGCTGCCTTGCCTTTCATTATACATTTAAAGTTTACAGTTGAGTTGACTGGAGCGTGTCGATAACTAGGATCGAACTCTGTATCTATGTGTGGGTGTAAGAAGCAATCACTCTTCCCCTCGGATACTAATAATCTCTGAAATATAAGCAAAGCTAACAGGCAGGATCACGTGACAACGCTTGGAAATATGAACAGAGGCTCTATCTCTGCAGATCTTTATCAAGCGGTCCATATAAATCTTCCATCTCACAGCCAGCTCTAAATACAGAAGAGCTCAGACAGAATCCCAGTGCAAATATGTCAGATGATGAGTGTAGAAAAGACCAAAAGTGTAGAATTAAACGCAACTAAAACAACACGCCCAGAGCTATCAAGGCTCTTCTCCATCTCGACGTGGTAATCCTGGATAACAGGCTGGAACAAGACAGACTGGCTAAAGAGAAGGAATAGAAGAGGGTAGACTAACCCGGTACTCAAAAATGTCATGCTGGAGTCGGATGTGTCGGACCGAAGGATGCAAATATCGCAGTCAAGCTGTAAATTATGACATTACGTTCTCTGGACTACATCCTGCTTCTTGCAAAATCCTTTTCAGGGCTTGGTAGCGGGAGTTTATGAACGAAAGATGACAACGAAGAAGAAGAAAAACAAGAAGAAGAAGAGGAAGAAGAAGAAAAACAAGAAGAAGAAGAGGAAGAAGAAGAAGAATACATGAGGATGTAGAATCCTTGATATAAAAGGGAAAAGTGGTCTTTGCCATGATGAAAATCACGATCAAAATGCATCCTAAGCTAAAGATGTGAAGTCGGCCCTATTATTTGGAGCGGAAACATTGCGGATGGCCAAACTCAATTTATAGCTTTTTATCAACCATTGAAAAAGTGGTTGGATGAGGTTACACGCGAAAGCGTATGGGAGAGAACAGAAAAAGCACAGGTGGAACAGGAATCTTATGAGGAAGGTGGCACTGGATAAGCTACAAATGTAAAAGCTCATAGCCAGTACCTTAATACAAGCCATGACATGAAAAAAAGAGGCAATGGAAAGTCAAAGAACACACGGAATAGAGACCTGGAGACTGATATAAGTAAATTAGAGAGATGCTGGAAATAGTCCAGCGTAAGTCTGCGTGGAGAAGGTTAGTTGATGGTCTATGCACCTCCTGGTGATACGTGCAAAGAGGGAAGTCTTTATCGAGGACTGACGAACGAAAACAACACACACAGCAAATTAAGTTTAATGAATTTGTGTTAAATTATTCCCAGAATTAACATCACTCCCCTCTTGCAAACGTATATGTGATCAGGATTTCTCAGCAAATGTTGTATGCGTGAATACTGCCAGTTCTAGCAGCTTGATGAGTGTACACAATCTTGCTTCTTCCTCTTTCGGTTAAATACATATTATCATAGCATTTTCTTTAGTATCCGAGCTGCATTGATTGGTGACATGTGTGGGTGAACGTCAACAGTCTGAATGTGATACTCTTAGTTACTTCCCATGTTTCACATCCATAAAGTGCAACTAAGACTGGGACTGAGTGGTTTCGGGGCAAGACGTCGGCCTCGGGTGCTGGAGGTCGCGGACTCAAATCACGTTGGAGACCGGTATTTTCTGGTATTTCCTCGGATCTCTTTGTAGTAGAGATCGGACGCCCGCGTGCGATGTCGCACACGTTAAAAATCCACGGCAGTTGAAAATCGGAAAGAGCAGGCTTAACGGCCGCTGCCGGGGCCAAATTCAAAATGATGTTAGCAGTCTACCCAATCTATTACGAGATCCTTGCAGGTGTTATGAGATTCTGAGATTGTGCTGAGATTCTCCAAAAATATAGAGAAGAACAGAGCACTTGTGAGTTAAATCGTGTACAATGACACTGATTCTTCGACTAAACTAAACTAAACTAATGTACAACTGATTTTACATTAGTGTTGATAGAGTGAAGAGTAATCAAGGTTAGATGAAATTTACAGATCAAGATCAGACCTCAAATCCTCGATAGTGTTCCTGGAAACCAGCAGCGTTACTACAGTCTGGTCAATGAGGTGGGGAGCAGAACTGTTACCTTCATAGTTAAGAGATTACTGTGTTTTACACATTACACTACAGCCAGGAGGACCTAGTTCACCTTTTCATGTACATCTGTGGATCTAAGAAGAGCCAGTGTAACCTGCTACTAAAGAAACATCGTCAGGAGTTAACTCAACTCGGCATGAGTAGCTTCGAACAACAACACGAACAACAACACGAACAACAACACAAACAACAACACGAACAACAACACGAACAACAACACGAACAACATCACGAACAACACGAAAAACAACACGAACAACAACACGAACAACAACACAAACAACAACAAAAACATGAGTGTGGTGCAGTCTCGATGTGATCCTCTATGGGACATTCCCATGATTAGGGGTGGGGGGCATATAGTAGGACTGACGTTAACATTAGTGTTGGACACTTAGATGATTATTCGTGGAAGAATGCTGCATAGCGCTATACTGGACGAAGAATAGCCAACTAGCAACACGTGAACAGTCTTTCTATCAGAGTTTCGTCACAGCGTACTTTTAGCAGTTAAAGACAGTAGCGGACACCCTTAGGTTTGTAGCAGACCCTCTGCTGCCGTGATCTAACTTAGAACATTCTCACTCTCATCCACATCATCATGACCATACTCAGTAAATGACATATCACACAGCAGGTGGCATATTTATTATATCATACTCATATCATAGAATGAGTAGAGAAATTACAAACACAATATAATACATATCTTAACTAAACATTCAACTAAAACGGGAATTGTAAGCATTAGCTAATGATAGATTTCCCAACTAACTAAAACCCAGTTCTATTGCCTTGCAATTGCATCACACACACATCGCCTTAACTGCGTCTTCAACACACCTTATCAAATACTCTTCCTCACTGAAATCCCCTCAGGCGGGCGATCTCGACATAACTCGTTCACAATGTGTCCTTGCTTACAAACACACTTTCACATTATCTATTAATGCAAAACTCACACACCTATTTGAGCGATCCTGTTCTATCACTAAACATTCGTCCAACAGTCTATCAATCGCTCCTCTACCTAAGTCGGTGAGTTAAACATACTATCCACATTCAGTCTCTCTCTCTCTCTCACTCTCCTCCCTACAGCCTCTCTCTCTCCAGCCTCTCTCTCTCTCCAGCCTCCCGAGCTAAACTTTGTCTCGAGTTATATATCCTCAAGCAGGGCCAGAGCTTGACCAATCGATCTCAGGTAATGGTCATCATCAATCCAATTGGACCGAAACACTTTGCACACCTGTCACTCCATCTCTTGCGGCAAGCCCCGCTGCCAATTTCGTCTGTCAATCAATCTCCCCCTACCAAAATCGGAAGGCCAGTGGTCAGTTTCTACCTGTCCACCTTCTTTAACCCAACTCTGTTCTCCTTTGCTGAGACGGTGAGTGACCTAGACATGCATTCAGGTAGCTTTAAGCTTTAACATGTTCAGGCATCCTAAACTCCTCTTGCTCCGGCGGGAACTGTTACAGGTTATTGGTATACTTTTGCTGTAAAGAAGCAAAGAAGAAAGGTCTATGAGAACGAAATTGAGAGACCAGCACACAGAATACAAACAAGATAAAAAGCTAGCATACACAAACTTGGCAGAGATGGGAAGAGAAATATCTTCAGACTCAGAACGGGACATTGCAGACTCAAGGCTCACATTCACAGAATGGGTCTTAGAGACACCTCCACGTGCGATTGCAGAGCACCCAAGCAAACACCAGGACATATCCTGCAGGACTGCCTCACCTATGAAAATTAAAGAGAGGCAGACTGGCCGGGGGGGGGGGGGGGGAAGGGTGTTGGTACGGGGAGCCGACCATGCTTGAAAAGCTGTAGGAAAGGGGAAAGGAGGGGGGAGGGGCCTGCCGAAGACCTGAAACGCACATTCTCATTCGTGAATCTCACCGGGCTAGAAGCATATCATCAGTTGATAGAAGAAGAGGAGGAAAAACAAGAAAAAGAAGAAGAATAAGACGATATCTTCTTAAAGTATTTCCTTCTTTTTTAAACACTTTCTGACATCTGAGGTTATTGGTGTCTCCACAGAACATAAACTTGGCCTTCTGACATCAGTCTGAGGTTATTAGTGTCTCAACAGTACGTAAACCTCGCTTTCCTCCACTTTCTGACATCAGTCTGAGGTTATTGGTGTCTCAATAGTACGTAAACCTCGCTTTCCTCCACTTTCTGACATCAGTCTGAGGTTATTAGTGTCTCAACAGTACGTAAACCTCGCTTTCCTCCACTTTCTGACATCAGTCTGAGGTTATTGGTGTCTCAACATTACGTAAACCTCGCTTTCCTCCACTTTCTGACATCAGTCTGAGGTTATTGGTGTCTCAACATTACGTAAACCTCGCTTTCCTCCATTTTCTGACATCAGTCTGAGGTTATTGGTGTCTCAACATTACGTAAACCTCGCTTTCCTCCACGTTCTGACATCAGCCTAAATATGTCTTTAGAAGCAGTAATCACTCTGATGCGATTGGTGTCTCCCTGTTGCATGTCCTTCTTAGCACGTTTTCAGACATGACATTGAATACGCTTTCTCTGCTCCTCGTAGGTGGAACACTTTTGAAGTAAATATGCAATGATAATAGCACAGTTAAATTTACAAGTAGTTCATAACTTTAATTTCCTAAATAGATTATATTGCTTGTGATCATTCTATTGTAATGGGGCAGGGGAAGACAAGTCAGTTCCTTTCTAAAAAAGGCGATATCTTCCGTGAGAAACGCCTTTGTCAATTAAGTCAACCATGCAGTGCCGTGCCGTGCCACTCATTGCAAACACAAATGTGACTCTAATGAACGATGAAAAACGTATGTCTTAAATAAACCAGCTCCTTGGATCAACGAGACAAATATATACACTGTGAGTCAAGTTGATTCTTTGCATCATCTTTTCGACCCAGCTGAATCTTCTTCTTCTTCATCGTATGCAGTCAGACATCAACCTTTATTTTGTCGAAAAAAGCAGCGGTCATCCTGAGGCTGTCGACACTGCCATAGAGCTTGTCTAGTGTTGTCACTGGTGATGGCCACATCTGCTCTCTCTGATCCTCGTATGTCGGGCAGTTTTGCAGCAAATGTTCAGCGGTCATTTTCCTGGTATTACACGGGCATTCGTCAGTGCCACATATCTTCAATTTGTTGAATAGGTGGTACCTCAGTCTATTGTTCAAGAAAGCTGAATCAAATTGTACCACTACTAATTGTGTTTTTACATGAAGCCTGTATTCAAATATCTGCAGTAGGGGTAATGTTTTTTTGTTTTTTTTTGCCTTCGTCTTATCTCTCCAATCCCCAAGGCAGTGTGCATTGCACTGTGGTTTTTATTTTTGCGCCTGTTGACCCAGTGCAACTGACTTCAGCGTGTGGGAAGGTAGTAAAAGCCAAACATTTTCATGACGACGTTGCTAGCCCCATACATACCATTATTTAATCTCCTTCTGCGATACACTTGGAAGTTTACAGTTGCCCTATTCATTCCAGCGCCAGTACCACTCGGTGGTATGTCCTCAAGAGAACCATCCCCGTCTATCAGAAATTCTCCATAAAAGCGTGTCTTCCTCCACATAGGCATGTCACACTGTCAAGAAATCGAAGACAACCGTGAATATGACTTTATTAAGGCCATTGATATAGATGTCTCATGACGAATAAAGAAGGCGTCTTCAGTCGTATTAGCAAGAGAGTGTTCTCCTCTAGAAGTCACGTATGGCCGAAAGAGTTCTCGACTGTACTTCAAATGGGTTCAATAATTACGACGAGGGCTGGGAACTTGAGTTTACTACTGCGTTGGTTAGAGTAATTTAATTTTTTTTCTACAAGAATTGGTGATTCGAGTAAAACACAAAAGCCAGGCGTAGACAGGACATGAACTATGAGTAAACGCAAACTATGATCATTAGCAAAGCAGACTGGAAATCTACTCTGCCGATAAAAAAAAAAAGAAAGTCAAACGCTATAATTGGCAAGTAAAAAGCTTTTCTTGTCTTTATAAAATAATAACTGCAAATAGGAAATTAAGAAGACAATAAGTTTACATAAATCTGTTTCCACCAAAAAGAATCATATATTGACATCCACCAACATGAGTCATATATTGACATCCACCAACATGAACCAAATATTGACATCCACCAACATGTCATATATTGAAATTCACCAACATGCCATATATTGACATTCACCAACATGTCATATATTTAAATTCACCAACATCAGCCATATATTGAGATCCACAAACATAAGTCATATATTGTCATCCACCAACATGTCATATATTGTCATCCACAACATGAGTCATATATTGGCATTCAAAACATGAGCCATTTATTGACATCCATAACATGAGTCATATATTGATATCTAGTCAAGTCACACAGAGTTAAAAATAAGCTGGATCAGGTATTATGTATACTCGTCTTGACAGTATATTTTACAAACTTCAACAATAACAAACAATTGGAGAAGAGAGTTGATGCCTTTTAATGTAAGGTAAAGGTAAAGACGATGATGGCATAATTAATTTTGCAGCGTTATTTTTAGTACGGATTAACTGCGCTACTTTTTATCTTCACTCTCTCATCTCGTGCCGCCCGACCCCAGTGGCAAGTCAAGGACAAGACGACTAGGAGGCGACTACAAGATGCAGGGGACTCCGGATCATGTACATATCTATAAAGTGTATGAGTTTCCTGGAACGAAAAGGAAAACCAAAATAATGAAGTCATTTGGAAATTAGGTGTGCAAAGATAATTTATCAACGAAATGAGCATCCGACAAATAATTTAATCCCATAGAAAGACATACAACCTTGCTGAAAACAATACTGGAAGGAAATGTGTCAGAGGTAAAAAAAAAAGAGGAAGGATAACGTCAAACGATGGACATAGAAAAGCCTGGCTGATTGTCCCATCATGGCATAAGCATAACGACATTGAAGATTCATAGCAGCAGATTTCAATGTGGAGATAACACCTGAATTGCTCTGAACGGAACAGAATGATGACTTGAAAATAATTACAGCCACACATATGACACACACACACGACACACATACACACACACACACACACACGGCGCGCGCGCACACACACACACACAGAATAATACTGCACCTTCCCACGTATCCTAAATGCCCAAACCATATATTGATGCACATTTCCACGTATCCTAAATGCACAAACCATATCTTGATCCACATTTCCACGTATCCTACATGCCCAAACCATATCTTGATGCACATTCCCACGTATCCTAAATGTGCAAACCATATCTTACTGCACCTTCCCACGTATCCTAAATGCACAAATCATATCTTACTGCACCTTCCCACGTATCCTAAATGCACAAACCATAACTTACTGCACCTTCCCACGTATCCTAAATGCACAAACCGTATCTTGCTGCACTTTCCCACGTATCCTAAATGCACAAACCATATCTTACTGCACCTTCCCACTAATCCTAAATGCACAAACCATATCTTGCTGCACCTTCCCACGTATCCTAAATGCACAAACCATATCTTACTGCACCTTCCCACGTATCCTAAATGCACAAACCATATCTTACTGCACCTTCCCACGTATCCTAAATGCACAAACCATATCTTGCTGCACCTGCCCACGTATCCTAAATGCACAAATCATATCTTACTGCACCTTCCCACGTATCCTAAATGCACACATCATATCTTACTGCACCTTCCCACGTATCCTAAATGCACAAACCATATCTGACTGCACCTTCCCACGTATCCTAAATGCACAAACCATATCTTGCTGCACCTGCCCACGTATCCTAAATGCACAAATCATATCTTACTGCACCTTCCCACGTATCCTAAATGCACAAACCATATCTTACTGCACCTTCCCACGTATCCTAAATGCACAGACCATATCTTACTGCACCTTCCCACGTATCCTAAATACCCAAACCATATCTTACTGCACCTTCCCACGTATCCTAAATGCACAAACCATATCTTGCTGCACCTTCCCACGTATCCTAAATACCCAAACCATATGTTCTCCCAATGAAACGTAATCAGAATGGCAAAGACAAGCGCGGATACATTTTCTTCATTTTTAAAAGACTTCCAGCCCCCACATACCGGACATATAGTCTATGGATGATACTACTAACTTACAATATTTTATCCTCCTCGGCTCAATCAGTAACAGTCTAAATATAAATGTTATATACAATGTTGGACAGAGCGACCAACATTTTGAGGTGAAAACATGAGCACGATAAGGAACCCCGTTTAAAAACCATTCATTATCTGTTATTGACTGGCTGATGCGACTGGCCATAGAAAACACTCCAAAGGGAATAGATGGGTATTATTTTCTATACTGACAGATCTGTAATACGCTGATGACATTGAACTATTTGCAAACCCACACACAAACAGCCAAGAAACAAAGGGAAGACTGAGTACATAAAGCCAGCAATGGTGAATCAATATTAATATAAAAACAAGTTAATAAAAACATTAAATTTCACACCAATTTTAATAGAAATAAAGAAGTAGCGATGACAGACACATTTATTTACCTCAAAAGAACAGTTACACCAGACTGTGGAACAGGCAAAGACATAAAGAGCTGAATTAATAAACCAGAATAGTATTTTGCTACTTAAACAACGTTTTCGTGTCTTTTCACAATACAGCACACACACGAAACCATTGCTCTCCAGCCTGGGCGCTACCACCCCCTAGTGGGTGATTTTAGCTTTCTTTTGGAGCTGCAGCAGCATAATTAAATGCCGTATTAAAAACGCAAGCTGAGGAAACTATCGCAGACTACCAGCAAACCAGCAAAAATGCTAATTGTGTGAGCTGCGTTTTTCCTGTCACAGTATACGACTGTGAAACATGAACATATGCCCAAACCTCGAGTCCTTCGAGTCGAAATGTTATAGGAAGGTTCTTAGAATACCGTGGACTGAAAATGAGAATAATGCAGACATTCGACAAGAGTTGGGCATAACGGTGAAGTGGTTCATAAATTCCATCATGAACAGCAAATTGAAATACTTTGGCCCCATCAAAAGAACGGTAATGGAAGGTATGGTGTCAGACAAGAGAGGCAGAGGCAGACCAAGGTTGCGATGGCACCAAGATGTCAAGGAATACCTGGCCATTACTCTGGAACAGTTTTGAGATTTGGCAAGAGATCGATTCTCTTTCAGACAGACTGCGATGGGAGCGACGCTCTGAATAGGACATGCCACATGATGATTAAAAGCATCAAAAATACACAGAGTGAGTGGACGATCACGAAATTCTCTTCTGTTAAGATTTTAGTGAGCGCCAAGGAAAATGTAACCTCACAACAGTTATAAAAGTGGGCGCCAAGGAAAATGTACCTTCACGGCAGGTAAAAAAATGGACACCAAGCATAGATAGGTTGAAGAGCACTGCACTAAAGTATATGCTATAAACATTATACCAGAGTTACATACCTTGGATGATTCTCTGTGATGCACGTCTTTGAGAGTGACAGAAATAGAATCGTCATTTCTGTCATCTCTACATACAGTCTGTCTAAAAACGATTCATATAATTTTCAGGTTGAACACTATCATCAACCGAGAACTGTTTGCCCCCCAGCATTCCGAAGGACACGCACACCAGCACAATCAGTCGTAACTGGAATGGGGTCAGCAACGTTTTAAGAAGAGAACTTGCCGCTTTCACTAGAACCCGCATGGCAAGGACACCAAAGATAGGTGAAAGAGATACCCACCTATAACAACTTACCGAAGAAGATTTTGTAGAACCATAAAAGCCGAAATAGAAATCATGAATCAGAGCTGAGACACCGCACGAAAGATGGCTGCAGACCGGACGAAATCAAGGGAGTATTACTGTTCTTAAATACCCAAGTAGATGTGGTGGTCACTGGCCGCTTTGCCAGTTACTGAACAAGGAGGGAGTTTGCTGCTGCCTTTGAAGATCCCACTAGTGTGAAAGTCCACTGACCGTTTTACCAGTGATTGATCAATGATTTATGAAGTGGAGGAAGTTTGCTGCTGCCTTTGAAGATCCCACTAGTGTGATAGTCACTGACCGCCTTACCAGTCATTGATCAATGATTTATGAAGTGGAAGAAGTTTGCTGCTGCCTTTAGACGCTACCAGACGTGATGATCACTGACCAATCAGCCCACCATTGACCAAGGATCTCAGAAAATTCAATGCAATAAATATAAAGTCAGATGTTGAGTTAGTTGGCATTAATAACGTTTTCAAAATAGATGATATTAGTAATAATAACGATACTAATTAAGAAAATATATCTTTGGTTCAATTTTTTTCAGACATCAAAGAAAAGAATGACATCAAGTTTCGCGAGTCTAGCCCTGCTCATGTCAATGGCGCTAGTAATGACGTCATCAGTTTTTGCGTCTCCTGCCAAGAACGAAGTCAGACGATCTCTTCCAGAATACGTAAGTAGCGGTGTGTCGGCTTCATTTACATACCATAACAGATTTGAAACATTATCGATATGTTTTTCTTACACATATACATTCTAAGCCTCATATAAAGGTATGTGAATAAATATGTATGTATGTTATTCATTGATTGGCATCCTTTCAGTCTGGAGAGACAATGGACTTCACGCTAGCGGTTCGTGACTTCCGTCTCTGGGCTTTCACAACACGGTGGTCTTCGCTTTTACTGCACTTCTCCAGTCAGATCTGTTTTGTGCAAGACATCCCAGGTGTTGATATCTATCTAGCAACTTTTCAGAGAGCCCCTTAGAATGTTTCTTTCTGCGCTCTTTCTCGGGTCATCTCACTCTCAGCTCACCGTAGAGGAGCTTCATTGGCAGCTGTTTGTCTGACATACGAACGAGGTGTCCGGCCCATCATAGTTGTGCTTTTTCTAGCAGTACATAGATGCTGGACATGTCCGCCCTTTAGAGAACCCCGATGTTAGTGACGCGATCTTGGCATCGAATGTGAAATATTCGCCTCAGGCAACCTGACCAAACTCAGTCTACCATGCCTCCATCATTCCAATCCTGCTCTACGCATGCAAAAGCTGAACTATAGACTCTGGATATATATATATATATATATATATATATATATATATATATATATGCATACATGCTTATATATGACATCATCATCATCTGGTTGATCAGTCCTGAGACTGACTGTAAGGTTGTCTCAGTATGTCTTTTCATTTTTACCTTATCTTCTTCAGCTCTCTTCACTTCAGCATATATCGGTACTTTAATACTTTAATGTATCTGCACGTCTGAGATGTGAAGATGAGTCTTGGTCGCCTGGTTTCCTCTTTTCCTCTGTATCTTGCTCTCTAGTATCTTCTGTACAATATTTTGATGTCGCATATTGGGTCCCAGACAGCGTAATCTTCGTCCTTTTTTTCATTTTTAATATTTGTCATTGTGCGCCTACCTCAGTGGATACACCGTCCAGGGGTACTTCTTTCTGTTCCGCTCACTCTTTTCATTTAACGATTGCACCACATTTCAAACACTTCCAAGCTTTTTCCATCCTTATTTGCTGTAGGCCATGTTTTAGTCCCGTACATCGTAATTGGTTTTATATGAGTGACGATTATTCTTTTCCTCAGTTATATCCTGATATTATTTGAGGTTAACAATTTATGTTTTTCTCCAAAGCGGTTTTTTGTGTGTGGCCAATACAATCATTGTATTAATTTCCGTCTCATTGTGGGCATCTTCTATGAAGGTTTGCCTTAAATATGTCAACGTCCGTACTTGTTCGATTAATTTGCCATTGAGGATTATATTAATTAGTCTATGCTACATGTCTATTGCCATACATCCACGTAGGTGGCGGTTGTAAGAAGCGACGTTCTGCAAAGGACATGCTACTTATAACTTGACTCTGACACCCGTATTACAACTTTCATACCACTAACTTTGACACCCCTACTGCAACTTTCAAACCATTAATTCTGACACCCGTATTACAACTTTCACACCATTAACTTTGACAACCCAACTACAACTTTCACACCATTAACTTTGACAACCCTACTACAACTTTCATACCATTAATTCTGACATCCGTATTACAACTTTCACACCATTAACTTTGACACCCCTACTACAACTCTGAACAATTTTTGCCATCAAAGTTTCAGAATATGCATTAAACAGACTCTGTGAAAGCAAACCACCCCGTTGCACCCCCTATCGTATTTGAACTGAATCTGTGAGACTTTCTTTGATTGAAGTAAATGGTTCTTGATTTTCATTCGTTCTGTTTTAACCTAATGATTAGTCTCTCAATATGCATTTATTGCAACATCAGTAAATTTTGTTACAGGAACTTGATCAAATGCGTTCTCAAGGTCAATAAAGCAGATAGATAATAGTCGTCCTTGATCGATCATTATTTCTGCGAGAAGCCGCAATGATCCAATGGTATTATGTGTACCTTAGTCTTGCGAAATCCAAACTCGTTATCTTTTTGCATCTCCTATATCTTTGCATCGATTCTCTCCTAAATTATCTTTAATTTAATTTTTGTTGCATGTGGTGTTACGCTTATCGGTTGGAATTGGCCGCATCCTTTTGCATTACATCTTTTTTTTGGCAAGGAATTATTATTGAAATTATGTGAAGTTATGTGTTGGCCATATTCCATTGCAGCAAATTTAATGAACATACTTAAAAAATAAATTGTGTGAAGTCTCTCCAGCTATTTTGAGGTGCCCAATAGGCATCTCAGCTATCTCTAGAGCTTAGTTTTTTGGCATTGAGTAAAATGTCTTATGAAATTCTTCTCTTGTTGCATGTAATCTTTCTTCTATAAAATAGTTTGTTAGTCTGATACAAGCTCCCATCTTCATACAGTTTCTTAACATAATATCTCCATCTCTTTGTGTTGTTCTCAGGATCTGTTATTGGTTTCCCATTTTTATCATTAATCACCCGTGATCGTACGCTCTTATTTGTACTAATAGGTTGTTTGACATTCTTACGTAATTATTGGACTTTATGTCCTTTCCTGGTTTTCAATTACCTTACACAGTGAATCTACCGCCGTAATTCCAAGGCTACATGCATATTCGCGTAGGTGTATAGGGCCCGTTGCGTGCGTCGATCAATCACTATCATGCCCAACTGCTGAAGCTTTTTAGTGAAACCTCTTTCAATGCCGAAGGAGAAACGGCTATCTGCCGGAGCAGAGGGGTGGGGGGGGGGGGGGGCTGCCCACGCAATCAACCAGCTGGCCGGTGGAAAATCGATGTTACACTTAGCTGACTTGGACATGTTCTAATGAGCCGAACTTCCTGGTCCAGTTGAACCACATGACCAAACACAGACATGCGGTCATAGCAACAAAAACTGGAATATCAGCGGGAAACAAACATCGTGTAACATCAATATTGAACAAGGTAAAAAAAAATAAAAATAAAAAAAAAGAGTCATTTCTTATACTGAGCTGAAGAGATCTGACGGGATCAGAAGACAGTGGCGTACGTTTCCAATTCAACACCAGTTTCCGGTCTGAATAACATGATCATATATTATATTGCGGGTATTGCAAAGATTGTAGGCTGGCCACGTTGTGCGCATGCCAGATAACAAACAGATGGACACTCAGAACGAAGTTTTAGTGGCCATATAATTATATACGACCATGCGACCGCCTGCTCGTACGAAGGCTACGTCTGTTGAGAGACGTAGGTTCAAAATGGTACTACACGGCGAAAGATCGGACTGCATATATATATATTCATCTCCAACAATAGATCCAAGGACACTCTTATTTTGTATTTGCCTCTGTACGATCTATATGTATAAATCTCTGACAATACACACAAGAAACCCCCCGGCTTTTCTTTTGTATTAATGTCCGACGATAGATACACGGACTACCTCTTTTTGCTCTTATGTCCGACAACAGATACACTGAACCCCTCACTAGAAATTGCAGCTATCTGTATCCCAGTATCTGTGTTCAGTAGTTACTTCAAGAGCAATGGTTTTACGTGAAGAGGCTGCAAGTCCAATACAAGGCCCTCAATTTTCCTTTTATGACATGCTTTGGAGGTAATTACAGGGTGTTGGCTTGGCTTCGTTCGTTCTCAATCTTCCGCTACCAAACCCTGACACGGGTCTAAGTAGCAGAATGTAGTCCAGAGAACAGAATGCGTTGTGTCATAGTTTACAGCTTGACTGCGATATTTGCACCTTTCGGTCCAACACATCCGACTTCAGCAAGCATTTTTTGAGTACCGGGTTAGCATTCCCTCTTCGATCCCTTCTCCTTAGCCATTCTGCTCTGTTGCAGCCTGTTATCCAGGATCACCGCGTGGAGGTGTAGAAGGGTCTTGGCAGCTCTAGTTAGCTGGCCCTGACGCTAGCAGTCAGTTATGGGTCGCTGACTCCTGCAACTCATGCGCTGCTCAGCATCTTGATCCCTTACAGGGGGTTGTTCTTTTCAACTTTGGTTCCACTTAGGTCTGAAGACCCCATTCCACAGTGTTTAATAAAAGGTTACCAAAACTAAAATTTCAATCCTAATTTTAAAAGAACTTTTGTAGCCCAACAGAACCCCAAAATTGGGATCAAGATTGGAGTGTTAGAAAACGCACAGTCAAATGTGCTATATTTTCTTCAAATTAAAATTAAAAGAACAAACGAAGCAATGAATTGTGAGCAAACTTTCACAAGGAAAAGAAAATTGTAGGATATTTGAATTTGAGCAACGTTCTGCCAAGGACATTCTACATGATGATGATGATGAGAATATTTGTCAAATGTTTCATAATGCATTATAGGACTCATACATTTTTGTTAGAAAAATGGAGCCTCGCACGTCTGGTGTTCAGTCTCTGCGGGTATAGCACGCGGTTGATTGCTCCATTGTTCACGTAATTGTAATTTGTCATACATTTTTCTAGCATTCTTTTAATGCCGATTAAAGCGATGTGCCTGATTTAATTTACTAGCTTGGCTGCTTTCATCTGTGACATTTGATTAGCTATAGGGCGAGGCTGCTGTGCTGTTGGCACCTTTTATATCCAAAGTGCATCCATTCTAGGGTTTGTAAAGAGCAGCACTTGTTCAAGATAATGGCGACAATTGTAACGATCGCGTAGTTTGCGTTTTTGTTCGTGACTTTGCTGCCCTGTACTCCAATTAACGACAAATTCCAGTGAACGCAAAGACATTCCCTCGAGGTTGTAATGGGTGCATGCAAGAGCAATATAAATATATGTACTAGTTGATTGAGGGGTTGAAATCGTTTCTTTGTCGTTGAAATTGAAAACAAACAACGGGTAATGCAGCTCTTTAGAAACTGAAAAGATAGCCATGAAAAACACAGAAGCATGATTACAAACTTGGGACTGCTTCAGGAAAACATGTTCCATTTCTAAATGGTAGAGAATAGGAGCTTACATAGTGTCGAGTTCAAATTGTAGCAATCTAGATTAGAGCTTTTCAATTGGAATTTTGTGAAAGATCTCCATGGTTTCTGTGAAAGGTCTCCATGGTTTCCGTGAAAGGTCTCAATGGCGTCCGAGAATGGTCTCCATGGTTTCCGTGAAAAATTTCCCTGGTTTCCGTGGAAGGTCACAATGGCTGCCGGGAGAGATCGAGATTACATTTTTTGTAAAGAAAGTTTTTCCAAGAGCAGATATAAAATATTCCGGGCATTGCAAAGAAAAAAAGAACAGCATGACAGAAACATAAAGAAGAGCTATAACTGTAAAATAGACAGAGAGATATTACCAAAGCATCCGTTAGACCCATGTATTTACAGATGGGATCAGAAACAAATGCAACAGAGAATGGAAGTAGAGGAATCGTTATATGCCTAAAAATAGTACACAAAGAAAACTATCAGTGGTGACCGAAAATGTTCACGCAACTCCAAAGCAGAGGTGAAAACACATTCAGACAAGGTGGAATCTTCACAGCCGGTGTTTGCGCCACTGTGAGGCAAAAGAAAAAAACAAACAAATACAAAAATTAAGAGAAATTCTCTGTACACTATATTACCTGTTAAATTGATTTGGGATACAATGGATTCCACCTCATTGCAACATTCTTGGCAATGACGAGATTGACAGACTGCCAAGGAAAGTGGAACACTACCTTAACTTCATATAGGTATAACTTATGAAAAGGTTTAAGGGTTTACCAGGTTTAGATGTAGGAACAAGTGGGAATCAGGCCAACAACCAATTGACGCATATTATCAGCGCAACAGAGTTGAGCAATCTCTAGACTCCACACAGATGCCAGCTTGTTGAGATACAATATGTTCAACAAACTAAGGATAAAATATCGATGAATATGTTTCTATATAAATAGGTGTCCAATATGCAAGGAACAGAAACAGCCGTCACTGATACCACGCCTGACAAGCTCTGTCGTTATACCATTAGTCTCAGACTAACCACTGCTTTCTTTTGAAATATTAAAATTGAAGTCTGAAAGCAAAGCATTCAATTTACTAACGATCAAGTTATAGTAAGAGATCGATGCAAAGGCTGCTTGAAAAAAATTAACATCACAGCTAAAACGTTTGGCATGAAAATAAACACATTGAAGAAAAAGACTAGGATAATAGTAAAGCAACACAGGCTAACGAATGCAGTCATCAATGATGACATACTCGACAAAGTACACAAGTTTACATATTTAGGGCTGACCGTAGCAGAGGATGTCCGCAATCAGACGGACATTTCAATAAGGTCATTAGCAAAAAGTCCTTCGCAGAAAATCGGAAATATCAAGATAAAACTAGAATTATCGCAAATCATATATGACCAATCTCAATGTACGGGGCTGAAACATGGACTTGAGATAAAAAAAACACCAAAAAAAACACGAAGAAACAAAACATGTAAGCGTTTGAAATTTGTTTTTTTTTCATAGAAAGGAACGAATGAGCTTAACAGAAAAAAGATCAAATGACAAGCTCCTTATAGAGGTAGGCGCACAGAGACAGATTATAAAAACGAAAGATTGAGTTGGCTAGGACACAATATGCGACAAGAGATTCTTCTTCAGAAGATCCTCAAAGGCAACATACATGGGTGGAAAGGGGGGGGGGGGAGGTGTAGAGGAAAAATGCAACCATGACTCACCTTTACATCTCAGACATGTGGAGTAATTAAATACAAACCTATGCTGAAACGAAAAGAACTGCAGAGGATATGATCAAATGGAGAGACATGCTCAAAGTCTTAGGACTGATCCCCCTGGTGATGTTGATGATGGCCATAGTAAAGAACGAGAAATCGATGGTCATTGAATCATTTATTTTAACTTAAGTCTACAATGACTCGACTTTAGTCTACAATTACTTGACTTTAGTCTACAATGACTCGGCTTTAGTCTACAATGATTCGGCTTTAGTCTACAATTGCTCCACTTTAGTCTACAATTACTCGACTGTTTAAAAATTATGAAACAATGGGGAGAAAATATTCACTTATACGCAGCCAATGTCAGAATGCGTACAAAATATCTTTTCCAAAAGGAAACACATGCGCGTTGTCTAGTGCACAGAGCTCTCACTGAAGCGACCTCTATTAACGCATGCACGCTGTCTAGTGCACAGAGTTCTCACTGAAGCGACCTCTATTAACGCATGCACGCTGTCTAGTGCACAGAGTTCTCACTGAAGCGACCTCTATTAACGCATGGACGCTGTCTAGTGCACAGAGTTCTCACTGAAGCGATCTCTATTAACGCATGCACACTGTCTGGTGCACAGGGTTCTCACTGAAGCGACCCCTATTAACACATGCGCGTTGTCTGGTCATCGAGTTCTCACTGAAGCGACCCCTATTAACACATGCACGTTGTCTGGTGCACAGAGTTCTCACTGAAGCAATGTAGTCCACATGAGCTATTTGGCGGCCATATATTCGGTTTGATAAATGCAGGTGTCTTCTGAGGAAGCGGCGCACCTATTTCCCTGGCAGGAAGAAGAATTCTTAAATGTCATGAAGGTGGCGCCTCACCAACAGTTCACCTCGATAGTAGTGGCCATGCATCTTGACACCAGGTCTAGTGATGAGACATCAAGAGATACCATTTGCTGAACTTTGGTTTAATTTGAAGTATTCTGTTTGGAGGATATTTCATTTTAATGTGGCAACCGATGAAGGCGAGAGAAAAGAAAGCTCAGCCGAAAATGACCCAATTATTCACCATATGTTATAACAATGGAGTCATTTTGGTACGAGTTTTAAAATAAATGTTTCTAGCTCGAGGATTTCTCGCTCACACTGTAAATTAAATACTTTGAAGAAACTCTTTTCTAGAACTGCATGCCGTAGTATTTGTATTCATTTGTCTAACACGTCAAAAGCTTCCAGAACCCCCAGGGGGTCCAAGATCTCCAGTCTTAGAAGCACTGATTTGGACGATTTCAGGAGAATGTGTGAATATCTCCATTCCACATGATCTCTAAATCCAGTCATCCTGTAGGATATTACTTCCCTTGAGTTGAAGCTCATTTGTCACAGGGGCTAGCTTCCCTTTGTTTTGTCTACGTGTATTAGTCAGATTAAGAAAGTACAGAGCTATTACCAGTAAATCACCTATCTGGTAGCCTGATTTAGAAGCTTTATGTCCATTTTGTCTGTGTAAAAGACTTCCTACTGGTTGTCCTGTGAACACCCAAAGGTACAGTGCTTTGTCAAAGTCAATTGGTATACGGAAAATAGTCGGCAGTTTTCCCTTCTTTCCTTATGTGGGTTATTTTGCGCTCAGATTTTTAGCATTTAGATATTATGTGGTAAGAGACGACTAATGGTGAAGTTTAATCCCTCTGAGGTTGAATACTCACCGTGCCATAAGTTTAATAGACCCTCGTTGTTCGCACAGAACAACATTATTTTGGCTGTCACAGCCTTCTGGGTTTGACCGAAAACTATAGAAGCAAGCGATTGGTTAGCATAGTGGTAGAGTAATCGCTTTTCAAAGCAAAGGTAAAGAGTTTAATTCTCGCTACAGGTATTGTCAGCCAAGAGTAACATCAGGGTTAGGGGAAACGTACTTTTCAAGATCTCACCTCATTTCGTCAAAGGAACACCAGGAAACAAGCAGTGTCACAACAGGCTGGCCAACGAGGTGGGGATCGATACTATGATCCCTATTTTTTAAAAGTTAGCTGCCCATCGCAAGCGATGATGGCAGCGTCATGAGACGGTTTTGTCTTGATGATGTAACTTGCGCTGTTTTTTGTATTACAGCGAGGAAGATATTGCGCTGGTTAACAACCACACTCTCTGGTCCCGAACTACCCCGGACCAGTGGCAAGACATAAGTCAAGACGGCTGGAGGTAATTCTGGTCTAAACTATTTTAAGACCAGGGGTCGCTTGAAACCTGCAGGGCTCGAAGCCACACCGTTTCCATTCATCGCTTGCCTCTGGATCACAGCAACCCCCATAGGGATGTGCTTATTAGGGAGCCTCACATTGCACTGCAGTCAGACAGTTCCTAGTCCCCCTTCTCAAGTGTCCCTCGGGATGTAGGAAGACTCCTCGTAACCTGTCACCAAAAGAAACGTCGAGTCTCATCACGTGTGGCTTCCAACAGCATCAAGAAAAACTCCAGTTACTCGCACGCTCAAGTCAACCAAACTTTCCACCTTCTATCCCAAATAAGCCATAGCCTTTTACAACGAGATTGCTAACAACTGTCCCCGACGGCAAGCTTTCAATTCTACCCCTCTAAAATTTTCTCATCTAAAAATATAACGGTTGTAGATAGATATGGAAATTCGTACCTTCAGGTCAAGGCTAAAATCGGCTACCTGATTTGTCTGAAAACATTAACTACGATGAAAGAGTAATGTCCACCTCTCCAATGTAATTTACAAAACTTGACAAAATGACTTCGTTGGGAACATGGGGGAGGTATAACTTCTGAAGCTGCAATAAGCTAAATTTCTTATAGAACATTTACAGACAATTCCTATTAGGCTGATGTGTGATATACAAAATATCACCATTTAGGTTACATGGAAGAATAAAAATAGATAGATTTACTGGGGTGTGGATCTTGAATCATCTCCGTTCAAGTAATGCCGTCCTCGGGCTAGTTTGAGTTTATGATCTCACCATCAGATAACAATTATGTATTAGAGCAGAGGTTATCAGAATGTGGTCCGTGGATCCCTCAGGGGGTTCGCGAAGACTTGAACAAATGTTATTAGCTTTTACATTTACAATTAAAAGATGAATATAGATAAACAAAAAAGTAGAAAGACAGAAAGAAGGACAAATATAGCAGAAGTTAATGTAGACAACGTTCCATCCATTCGATAAATACCGATTAAACAGACACTGTCATGGAATTTGAGCGGGTAAGGGAAGTGACAGAACATCACAGCAGGACTGTCGTCCATGATCTCATACTTCTGATAATATCGCCACTATGCTGAATATTACAGAATCATTTATTTTAAAAATAAGTATAGAAACCGTTTGAAAAACGTAGTCAGTACTCAAAATACAAGTTTCAATTATTAACTCCGATATAACGTTGCTTGTGAGTGAAGTGTAGTGTGAGACTTCTCATTAAAGAAAGTCAACAGTACAATTGAATTTACAACCAATTTTGACACTGGATTTAGGACCGTATTCTAAGTCTCTGAGTGTCTAAATCAGTGCTTTTCAACTTGGACGCTACCGTCCACTAGTCCGCGACTTTAGTTTCCATGTGAGAATAATTGCATGATGTATTAAAAACACAGATTCAGCGAACGATCGAGAGATTTTCTTCAACTTAGATTGTAATGGGCAGTACGGACAATTTACTCTCACAAAAGTTATCAAAATGTATGAAAAGGTTGAAGATTACTGTTTTAAATAAACATAAAAGAGTAGGAGTTGTCGAATACAGGTAAAACTGATTCAGAAGGATATATATTCCATAAATATAATTTAATTTAAAGTGAAAATGAGTGCGCACCACCTGGCATTCACACTGTGAATACTATACACATTTATTAAAATGTTATTTGTGTTTAAGAACTGGTTACATTTTCCTAGATAGTGTAAATATGGATATATCATGAAAATAAATTAGCAGTGTGAGTTAAATACGTGGAGGATTCATTCAAATTGGGCATGTAGAGGAAAATATCGTGTTCATTTTCTAATGTTTTCTTGTTAATTAACATATTAAATACATGAGCATTTTCAATTGCTGACTATTGTAAATATACAGAACATTTATTTCTGAACATTGTCATGTATGGGTTATTGTGACGGTCAATAGCAGCAAACAATATTTAAAAAGGGTGGGGGGGGGGGGGAGGGTTGGAAATGAAAAGATTAACAACCGCTGTGTAACTGTATTTATTTCTTTTCCTCCCGTTCCATCTGCTAGGATTGCTATCAGCAATGGGGACAGCGTGGGCTAGTGGATAAGTGACACTACTCACAATTGGTTCGATCCTCAGTCACAGCACCGGCCGTTATAACGGAGAAGCAAACCCTTAGAAAATGCAGGAGAGATCAGACCGTTACATAAAATGAATGCCGAAGTCGGATGTACTGGGACAACAGGCGCAAAATAAAAACATAGTACAACGCACACCGTCTTGCGGAATATAGAAATAAGATGAACGCAACAATAAAAAAGAAACTATGCAATTCGTTTTTTAACAACATTCTAGGGAACTCATTTAACGGCGAGAGGTCTGGGACACGAGACAAGGCATCTGCTTGTTTAAATACTGGTTAGGCAGAAAATAAAAATATTGTTACACAAACTAAGACATACCAGGAGCCAACATCAGTTCAGATCATAATCATGGCTGTATAAAATTAAATGTAAAACTAAAGTGCCCATATAAAAGATCATTCTTAGTTCTTAGTCGACCTGTACTTCTACAGGGACAGATGCCCATGTGCAGGTCCCAGCTCTGGTTTGAGCTGGATATAGCCGGGAGAAGGATTTCCTGCTTAGCGGGCTAGGCTTGAGCAGCTTAATACTCCGCTGCGTTAGGTGGTTAACCGATGTGCGAGTTCATGTTAATAGACTCAAACACTAGAGAAAAGTAGACCCGAAACCTGTTAGGCGCCATCTATGCTGCTCTAAACAAACCAGCTAACCATGGCTGGTGTTAAGTCATGTCACACAGTTAGTCGCCTATTAAGACATGCTCTCTGTGTGGCAGTGGTGCTATTCTTATCCTTGTCATACACAAAGACCCCGACAGACCACTCGGGTCGAAAAGATCATTATCAAATATTATACGGGATCAAGATGCTGAGAAGTGCTTGAGCTGCATCGGTCAGCGACCTTAATCTAACCGCTAGCGTCAGCGCCAGTGAACCAGAGCAGACAAGATCCATCCACACCTCGACGCGGTGATCCTGGACAACAGTATGCAACAGAGCAGACCGGCGAAGGAGAAGGGATCAAAAAGGGAAGACCCTCAAGAGACAGTAAACACAAAATGGGAATTCAAAAATACAGCATACAAATCAGCAAATACAAACTTATCAGTATACGTATTAAGAAAACGTCAACAATGGATGACAAAAGACATTATGACTAAAATGGGAGATAGAGAGAAGATCAAGTACACCCCGAAATATGCACAAATAGATAAAGATTTGCGAAGGATGTGAGACTGGCAAAAGGACAATATATTGCAAAAAATATAGAGAAATGGAAGATATGGAAAATAAGCTAAAAACCAACAAAATGCATGCAGAAATAAGATACACGCAAAAGCAGAAAAAAAACTTGTAACAGAAGAAGGTTGCATCAAAAATAGGACACGGGGAAATTGTGTTTGGTGAGTCCGATTTTTCCCAGAATGGGCAGAATATGCAAATGAACTGAGACAACAAGCCCTAAATACAAATTAATGAAGGCCCACAAATGCTAAAATTCGAAGTAAAGATAACAATTTATTTTTAAAGAATCATGGGGAAGCTGCAGGTCCAGACAACATAACAATGGGAATTATAAGAATCTTAGAAAACTTTGACGATGCTTCGATTAAAGCGCTGTATTATCTAACACAGAATATTTACCGATATACTTGAAGACATAAATCTTTGACATATTGCCTAAACGGGGATCAAGATGCATAAGCTGCAGTGGTCAGCGACCCATTTAGACCCTTCTTCACCTCTACGCGGTGATCCTGGATAACAGGCTGCAGCAGGGCAGACTAGCTAAGGAGAAGGGATTGAAGAAGGAATGCGAACCAGGTACTAAAAAATGCTTGCTGAAGTCGGATGTGTTGGACCGAAAGATGCAAATATCGCAGTCAAGCTGTAAACTACGACACAACGTATTCCGTTCTATAGACTACATTCTGCTACTTAAGCCTTTCAGGGTTTGGTAGCGGGAGATTGATAACGAACGAAGCCAAGCCAAGCCATATTGTCTAAACAAACCTACGACAATGGTGGTCACTGCGCCTCTGTCCGAGATATCTTATACCGCCATCTCTCCATCCTTTACTCTGATCCTTACTCTTGTGATTTTTCCCAATCCTCTCCTTGTCGCCTACAAGTGGTTAAGTGGCACGGCCCACAATCGAAGGTGCTGTGTTCGATCCCCATCACAGCACCGGCCGTTACCCCGGGGAAGCAAACCGTTAGAAAATGCAGGAGGAAGCAGACCCTTTCATAAAGAGGCATGCTGAAGTCGGATGCACTGGGCCGACAGGCGCAAAATAAAAACCACAGTGCAACGCATAACGCCTTGGGGATAAGAGAAATAAGGCGAACGCAAAAAAACAAAAACAAAAAAAAACAAAATAAACTTCCCCTATTTATGCATTATTCTCTTCTTCTATGATTTGTAAGTTCATTATTATTAATGTTCGTTGTCCCTGATGAAGGCTATTGGTCGTAACGTAGGTTTCGTTTGCATTTTCTTCTCGGTTCAGTAACTGCCCATAACTATTTATTGTTTTTGTCTTACTGTCTCAGACTATAGAACAATCAGCCTGATGGGTCATATGACCAAGATACTCAAGACAATTATGCAAGAGATAATTAAAAGCAAAATAGACAGTGAAATAGGGGAAGAGCAGTTTGGTTTTCTGAAGTAAAATTTAACTTGTAAAGTAATATTTTGTATAGGAACATTAATGAAGAAGTATACAGAAGTTTGCTTTGGGCAACCATGAGGATGTATAATATCAACGGAAATATTATAACGGTCCTTGAACACCCTGTATAACAAGGCGTCTAGCGCAGTTCTTGTGAATGGGAGGCGAGGAGACTGGTTTCGCACATCAGTTGGTGTGAGACAGGGGTGTACACTTTCTCCAAATCTTTTCAATATATTCCTTGAAGGAATTATGAGTGAGGCACTTGGAGGTCACGTTGGTACTGTCAAGATAGGGAGCCGAACGATTACCAACCTTCGTTTTGCAGATGATATCGACGGGTTGGCGGGTTCAGAAGCAGAACTCCAGGAATGGGTCAAAAGGCTCGATGAAACAGCTCTTGACTATGGTATGGAGATAAACGCTGGAAAGACAAAATTAATGACCAACAACGCTACGGGCTTCAACAACAAGATAAAAGCTAACGGTCAGGAACTTGAAGTGGTTGACCGTTTTAAATATCTTGGGTCGATTGTCAGTGATGAAGGATCAAAATGTGAGGTGTTGGCCAGAATAGCACAGACAATAGCGGCGCTTGCACGGCTTAACAAAATCTGGCAAGATAAACGGTAAGCACTAAGCACGAAAATCAGATTAATGCGTACACTGGTACTGTCAATATTCCTCTATGCGTGTGAGACATGGATAGTTACAGCTGACCTTCAACGAAGGGTACAGGCCTTGGAGATGTGATGTTTCCGAAAACTTTTAAACGTCACGTACAAAGACCGAGTTACAAACGAGGAAATACGAGACAGAATTACAACAGCAATATGGCCTTTCGAAGATCTCTTGGCAACTGTCAAAAGAAGGAAACTCACTTGGTACGGTCACATATCGAGATCAAGTGGTCTTGCAAACACAATCCTCCACGGGAAGGTGCATGGCAGACGACGAAGAGATGGGAGGACAACATAAAAGAATGGACCGGTCTCCGACCAGAAGAGTCACAGGCAGCGGCATCTGACAGAGAGGGATGGCGGGGAGTTGTGAGGATGTCTTCATGTGTGCCCCACGACGTCACCGGTTACGGGATGACCTGACCTGACCTGATTCAGAAGTTCAAAACAGAATCGACATGTGTTTTATAGACTATAGTAAAGCATTTGTCAGAGTCGTTCATGTAATACTGATTGAGTGCCTTCGAGTAATTGGCCTAGATGGAAACCAATAAACATTTAGGTGAAGGGAATTTTCAAACAGATCGAGAGAATGCAGGACAAAATATCAAGGGCAGGATAGTTAACAATATATGTTATACTGATGATACCCTGTGGGCTCAGAAACTGAGCAGGGAGTTGCAGGAGCTTGTAGAAACAGTCAACAACAGAAACAGGGATTATGGTTTGGACAACAACTTTAAGTAAACAAAAACTATAATAACTAACAAAACAAATGTGAAGTCCACAGAGAACATCACAGTAAACGGAGAGATGCTGGAACAAGTAAATACTTAACTTAACTTAACTTAACCTCTTTATACTGGTTTAGAAGACTCTGCAGAGCCTGTATACAACTCATTTCATTTACATTTCCTTGCTTCAAAAACTATGCGCATCTAATCTATTATTGAAAGCATTAATTGTCTCTGCCTTCACTACCTCCTGTAGTAATGCATTTCAAGCATTCACCACTTCCTGGCCAAAATAAATATTTCATAATATCTAATTAATTTAATATCGTTAATTAATTTGTAGCTGTACTCTTTTGTTCTTGCAGGTGGTTCTATTTTGAAAAAGAACTTGTTATAGTCTAATGTATTCTTTCTGTTGATTATCTTATAAAATAGTATCTTGTACCTTTGACAGATCATAACAGATAATGTGAGATGGAGGTGAAAAAAAGAATATGAATGACTAAACACACATTTAACAGCATGAAAAATATACTGACATCAAGAGAGGTAATAAATACACTAAAAATGAGATTCGTCATGTGGTACATATATATTTGTCTTTGCTATTGTTACTGAAACATGGACGATGGACAATCAGCTTGTGGATAAAGTGGGGACCTTTGAAATGTGGGTATTCAGAAGGATGGGCCGCATGTGATGGAAGGACAATCAAGCACAGGCTTACAACACAGTTGACTCAAGAGAAGCGTCCTAAGTACCCATTGACACTTGAACCTCCCAAGTGGATGAACACGTACATAAATAAGTAAGTAGTGGTACGTGGCAACAGTTAGCTCTTTCTATAACAACTGTACAGACATGTATATAGTCTCGAGTTGTCTGCAGCCTCTGTTAGAGGCCCTGAAGTCGAAGTCTCAAGGCGAGCGAGAAGAAGAAGAAGGAGTAATCAACGAAAACATGTGACTTCCCAAAGTGTTACATCGTTCCATAAATTGAAATGGTGACATGCAAAAGCAATGAAAGACATATAGTCCTGCTTAAAGATGCCCTGGCCGTAGTCACAGCACTAAAAAGCCAGAAAAATACTGAACTTAATGATTTAAGAGCAGTACTCTGTCAACTATGCCAGCAGTCCGCACCAAAAAGAGTAGTGGTACAGTGGGTTCAATCCCACTGTAACATCCAAGGCAACGAGGAGGCAGACAGACTGGCAAAAGAAGGTGCAAGACTACCACAACCAGATACTAGTGTGACATGCGAAAAGTCAAAAAGGCTTATTAGAGCTAGATACATGACAAAATGGGAAACAGAACATACTGGCTACACAAAAAACGATGCCTATTACCAGTTGAACAGAAGAGAGCAGGTCGTGGTCTTTAGACTTCGCACTGGCCACAATAGACTGAGGTACCACCTATTCAATAAATTAACGATAGGTGGCACTGACGAATGCATGTGTGGTACTGGGAAAATGACCGCTGAACATCTGCTGCAAAACTGCCCGATATACGAGGATCAGAGAAAGCAGATGCAGACAAGCTCTATGGCAGTGTCGACAGCCTCAGGATGACCGCTGCTTTTTTCGAAAAAATAAAGGTTGACCTCTGACAGCGTACGAAGAAGAAGAAGAAGTTCCATAAATTAGGAAAACATGAACTATTTCAGAAACTGTTTTATCAAAATGCAAGACATTTTTACATAATATACAAGGATATGTCATGTAAACATATTTATTACTCAACATAATCCCCATCAACGTGTACGGCTTTACGCCAGTCCGAAACAAGTGCATGTATGCCTTGCCCGTACGGCTTTACGCCAGCCCGAAACAAGTGCATGTATGCCTTGCCCGTACGACCTTACCTCACCCCAAACAAGTGCATGTATGCCTTGCCAGTTTTTTACCAGTTTTTGTCCTGATCATGTAGCTATTTCTTCACTACTTTAATCACACCCCATCATTTCCAAAACTTGTCCCGCGTAAAGCATTTTTAAGTGGATCAAAAAGCTGAAAATCAGAGGGAGCCAGATCAGGACTATAGGGTGGGTGGGGGAGCACAGTCAAACCCAATTTGGTTATTGCTTCACGTGTTGTCAGACTTGTTTGAGGGTGCACATTGTCATGAAGAAGAAGCAGTTCTGTTGGATTCTTGCGAGCACGAACTGCGAAACCGTCGATTGAGTTTTGTCAGCGTCTTGATGTCAGCTTGCGAATTGATTGTCTCTCTTCTTGTCATCCCATCCACAAGAATCACACTTTCATTGTCCCAAACGACAGTGATCATTACCTTTTCGCCTGAAGGAGTTTTCTTGAATTTCTTTCTTCCTGGTGACTGAAGATGATGCCACTCCATTGAATGCCTTTTTTTTTGTCTCAGGCGTAAAATGAAGCGCCCATTTTTCGTCACCTGTAATGATCCGGGAAAAAAGTTTTCTCCATTAACATCTAAACGCTTCAACAGTCTAAAAGAGATTGTTTTTCTTTGCATTTTGTGTTGATTTGTGAGACTTTAAGGAACATCTTAAACAAACCTTTGAAAATCCCAGAGTTTTTATAATTTGAACTGCACTTACCTAGCTTACCGAAAGTCCCAGAGTTTTGATAATTTGAACTGCACTTACCTTGCTTACCGAAAGTCCCAGAGTTTTGATAATTTGAACTGCACTTACCTTGCTTACCGAAAGTCCCAGAGTTTTTATAATTTGAACTGCACTTACCTTGCTTACCGAAAGCTGCATTGCCAATTGTTTAATGGTGATTCGCCTATCACTACGAATAATGAATTCAACACGGTTCAACATGTCTGGCCTGGTTGCTGTGACATGACGTCCAGAGCGCTGCAGATGATACAGCTTCGGCTTTCTACTTGATAGAATTCTTTGAGTCTTTCTACTGAAGGCGTTTTTATCCACTGCACAACATCCATACACAGCACACACGCGTTTAGGAATATTCACAACAATTGTGTTCTCTGTAACGAGCATATCTATAATAATCCGTTGTTTGTAACGCATGTTGTTCAAGAGCCCCATTTTTGCGATTTGTTGCGGCTGGCTCATTTAACTTAACTTAACTTAACTTGACTTAACTTAACTTAACTTGACTTGACTTGACTTGACTTGACTTGACTTAACTTAACTTAACTTATCTTAACTTAACTTAACGTCTTTATACTGGCTTAGAAGACCCTGCATAGTCTATATACAACCAGTTACATTTACATCCCCTTGCTCTAAAAGCGATGCGCATCGAATTTATTCTTAAATGCATTAACTGTCCCTGTCTCCACTACCTCCCCTGGCGATGCATTCCACGCAGTCACCACTCTCTGACTAACAAAAATAAAACCTAATATCTAATCTGGACCTCTCTTTAGTCAGCTGAAGCTATGCCCTCTTGTTATTGTGGGTGGCTGTATTTTTAAAAACTTGTTATAGTCTAATTTATCCATTCCTCTGATCATCTTATAAACCTGTATTAAGTCACCGCGAATTCTTCTCTCTTCTAGACACTGTAGGCTGATCGATTGCGGTGTAATTTCGTACGCACAAGCAGCACATTCCAAATTTGAGGTGTTCAAATTTCATGTTTATATATTTGTTATTAGCTAAAATAAAAGATACGGTGAATTATTTTCTAACCTCCACTCATTCAAACTACCAAGTAATTAATTCAGTTAAAAAGCTGTTACCACATAAAACATGAAATCGGTTTTTAAAATACGAGTACCTTGACAATCTCTGCCAAAAGACAGCATCTGAAAACATGTTCCCTGCAATGCCGAACAAACGTTCATTTCGAACGTTTGCTGAAGGCGCAAATGTTTTAAACTTGAAACGGAAGTAACATGTATAACAAAACAAAAAATGCACGATTTAAACTAATACAACAATTACAAGGCAAGGATCAACACAGATGCTCATATATACATCCCTACCATAGTAATGTAAGAAAAACGAGTCGATCTGTTGTAAAGTGGTACGTGTCAAAACATTAGACGAAAATAGCAAATTATCACACGTGTAATAACCCACACATGCATGTCAAGCTTATTTCTACTAATGTTTTACGCTTGTGTGTTATCAAATCCGCAAAGAGAACAAAAAAGTTAATCTATAACCTGTCAGTAATTGCTCAAGAAGTGACTAAGGAGGGTTTGACATGGGACCGGCTGCCCCATCCTTTAGAAACTATAAACCCTAAGAGCAATTAGACGTGTGCAAAGTCAAGTAAAGTCAAATATTTAATATTCTTTTTTAGTCTAACTATGACATCATGTGTTTTCCAGGAACCTTCACCACACTTGCAGCTTGCTGACCGTCTCCTCAAGAGAGTGCTGGACATCACGTACGAAACACTCCGAGATCTTGGCGCTAGCAGAGAGGATTTGGAGAAAGTACAGCAGAAACGTAACTACATCCAAGCCTGCTATTTTCAAGCCATTTCCTGTTATTAATGCGCATATGCCAATGATCAGCCTCCTGTTATAACTACATGTCTGAACAGTTACTAAACACATGTATTAATTAATTATTATCAGAATGAGCTATACATATTCACATTAATAAAATCATACAAAAACACAATTTCTTTTAACGAATAGCTCTGAAGTGGTGTCACACTAATGCAATAACTCACTCACATTGAAGTCTGTAAGGTCATTGAACTTACGAGAAGGCTCCACATGACAACTTTTAACATATAAATGATAAACACCGTGGTTAAATAAGTTGGCTGCATTGTTGATAAGGACTTCTAGAGTGCCACGATGTAGGCGAGTCATATGTCGTCATAGTAACGGTTTGAAAATGGCCGTCCCACCAGTGACGTGTGTCAAAGAGGAATAGCGTTTTGTCATCCGTTTCTGTAGCACAGGGTGGAAAGGGCGGGGAGGGGGGGGGGGGTGAAACTTATCGAAATTCATCGGCGAATGAAGGTGCAGTCAAGTGATGTAGGCCTGTCACTTTAGCAAGTGTACGAGTGGATTAGGAAGCTGAAGCGGCGTTAGTTCTGCGACAGTCTGTTCCCGACCAGGCCAGATACACCGAGTAGTAACACCAGCGTTAAATGCAGTAATTGAGCCCATCGTGGTGGAAGAGTCTCCTATTGACTGTGAATGAAGTAGCCACACTTTTGGACAACATTTAACGTTCAACACACCAAATCGTTCACCTTGTCCTGAAGTTATCCAAAGTGTCTGTAATGTGGTGCCACGGATGTATGCGACTAGTGAGACGGTCATCTTTAAATTGTTACTCTAACGTCATGTAGCCAGCAAGCACTGTGAGAACCACCTGCATGACATTATGGAAGTCTTAAGAAACAATACTGCCAACTTACATAACAATGGAACGGTATTTTGTATTTTTATCATTAATTTTCAGTTTTTCACGCGAAGCATCCTCGAATAACTAACTATCCACTGTAAAACTCTCTCATTATGCCATATACTTGAAATATGAGTATTCAGTAAACTATCATTGTTATATCACACATTACATGAGAAATTGTTTACTATCACTGACATATGATAAATTACAAAAGAAATTGCATTATCACTGACATTTCACAAATTACATAAGAAATTGTGCTATCATTGACATATCACAAATTACATACAAAACTGTTGAGAATAGAAAGCAAAATACAATGAAATAAAAGCATTTGAAATATGCTAACGAAGATTCGTGCAATTAGTAAAGGGACATAAGTTGACGGCTAAATCAGTTAATTATTGACATATCGAACTGTTGTTTCCACATCAAAGCTCACAAAGATACTTCCTTCTTCGAAACTATGTATCTCTTAGCAACACTGAAATGTTACTGAAACCTTTTATTTATTATTCACATAACTATCGTTACATTTAAGCGCACACAAAGAAAACCACACATTGGCACACTCTAATTTCTTCTGTCTAATACTGCCTGATTTAGGCGATAATGGTTCTCTATAACCTCTTAACTTAACGTCTTTATAAAAGTTTAGAAGACTTTTGTAGAGTCTGTATACAACCAGTTTCATTTACATTTCCTTGCTCTAAAAGCTATGCCCATCCAATCCATTCTTAAATGCATTAATTGTCCCTGTCTCCATTACTTCCTGTGGCAATGCATTTGAAGCATTCATCACTCTCTGACTAAAAAAATATTTCGTATCTAGTCTGGACCTTTCTTTAGTTAATTTGCAGATATGCCCTCTTGTTCTTGTAGGTGGTTGTATTTTGAAAAACGTGTTATAGTCTAATTTATCCTTATAAATATTATTGTTGACCTAATTCCAAGTCTTGATGTCAACTTGAAAATTATCTTTTGTTTTTGTCGCCCTCTGTCAGTTATTCTAACCATCTTTGCTAACAATATAACCCACAAAAAAAACTAAGACCTGTTTTTTTTTCTTAAATGTACGTAATAAACTCTTTGCGCGTTGGCTTCCTGCTCGACACTTTAGACGTTTAGCTACTTATTCAAGAAATTTATGAAATTGATTCATAATATATATATTCAGTTTTACAGCACCTCTGACAATTTCTAGTTCTTGTGAAAATGTATGAAGCTTCCATTGATTTTCATTTTTATATATTCCTAGTTGATGATTCGCTTTCATGTGGCTAAATTGGCTTTAGGTAAAATATTTAAAAAAATGGTCATTCGTACTTTCATTCCTCTGCTTCTCCTCGTTTACTACTATGCGGATTGCATGTCACAACGGCTGCTGGTGCGATTCTGTTCTAGCACCTCTGTGTTCAGCAGTTGTCCTACTGCGTAATGTGTTCCCATCTTTCCCTTCTGTTTGGAGGTTTTGATTTCGTCTTAACCTCAGTTGCTGTCCCATCTTGCCTCCCAATGCGGTTAAACCAGGTCTTTGGCAATATTCATGGGCAAAACAAGACCCACCAACCTGTAGGTGAGGTAGACTTGGACAAGAAAGGATTTGAGATATGTGAGTCGTTTACTGTACTCCATTACCCCAATTAAATCCAGCTTCCTTAATTGATAACAATTTGTTGCACAAAAGGACTTTAATGTAATACTTTTTTTTATTGACTTCAATTATCTTTCGCTAGATAACTTCCATTTTGTGGAATAATATTTTTGGTTGACGTCAATTATCTTTCGCTAGATAACTTCCATTTTGTGGAATAATATTTTTGGTTGACTTCAATTATCTTTCGCTAGATACCCGACATTATCTGCAATACTTTTTTTTGTTTACATGTGTTATTCTATTCTTGATTCTCAAGTTACAACTCATCTGATATAATTACTGTCTTTGTTTTACTTAAAGTGTTCTTGTTCACTATATTTAAAAAAATAAGATACACGTAATTTTACCGTTGAATTGCTATTTCTATGCCTTTCGGCCTGGCAAATCCCTTTTCTGCAAGAATTTTTTATTCTAGTCAACTCTCCCTAGCATATAACTGTCTCCATCCTGCAAGGCCGGATGTGGTTCAATTTCAGTTTGTTTTTCTCTTCTAGGATGATTTATCACCAAAGGTTTCGTCCATTCTCTTGTAAGTAAAAACATTTCCACAAGAGCAAGCTCAGAGCTGAAATTTAGCGATGTGAGCATTTATTTGAATGAACAGCTCGTTCTTAATTCTACTTCTCGATACATTAGCATTTCGGACCGTGCATGTAGCAATGAAGCCACACTGTAAACAAATGGATTCGGGTTTCAAAATAAGCTGGTTATGGTTAACACAAGCTGGATATGGTTAACACAAGCTAGAAGTGGTTAACCTAACTGTAGTGGTGGACCTAAGCTTCGCCAATTGAAGTCACAGGTTTAAATTGTGTATCTAAATATATACGCATAGACGTAAACAATTGTGATCTAATTACTTTCACGCTTTCTCCTTCTTTCGTTCACTTGAAAATATAATGTCTAGATCTACGATGTTATCTCTAGTATAAACGTCATTGTTTTCTGTAGCTCACATACAGGTCCATAAAGTTTCTCTTCCGGTGTTGTTTCTATGGGCCAGTGAGTTTTTATCTGTACATCATATTCAGGGCAGTTCTGTAGTATAGGCTCTACAGTCTTGGATGTTTGTCCATATTGTTGAGTTGCCAATCTTCAATTTGTGTGTATACGTGACTGCGCAGTCGAGTTTGTCTTCTTTTGAGGCGTAACACAATCGTCTTCTCTTGTCCGTTTATCTTATGGTAATTGTTTTGTGTTGATGTTGGTGACTTTCTAATTGATTTTATCACTTATCTTCTGTTGGTATGTAACTGGTACATCGGGTTGTCTGCAGCACGCTTCTTTGCCCATCGAACTGCTCTCTGATTTCTGGCATTCCACAAAAAGAAGATATCCACTACATGGCAATTTTACACTGATTACTCAGCTCAGACAAAAGAGCCTGTAGACCTGACAGTTTTCAGGACTTCGACGTATGGGAGTACTGATTGTGCATCTGTCAGAAATACTACATGTTATGAACTGAGATTGGTTCATTCTGTAATCTAGACTAGAGAGTTCTGGTTCTTTGAAATATCGATCTCACTTGAATTCTTGCACTTTCAATACCATCTTGATCACTGGTCGTCAACTAGAGACCTTTCCTCTCACCAACCCCCAAACTGCTCCCTCCCCCACATTGATGAATTGTAGGGCTCCAAAGAAGGGGGAGGGTGGGGAGGGAGGGGGAATTATGCTTCAGTTTAGTCTGTTAAGTAAGTAGTTATGAATTTGTTTTTATTACTTTCATTCAAGTTTTAAAATCCCTCAACATTTTCTATTGTTATTAAATTAAACTTGTAAAACACTATACAAATAATCCTAGTGAATGTATATGTACTGATGTAGAAACAATAAAAGATTGTCAACATAATATGCATATCGTTTGGAATGTACGTTTTGAATCAGACAATCTTGGAAAATGGGGAAAAGACATTCTGACAAATCGTGAAAAAGGTGGAATAATTTTCTGACATCTGTTGAAAGGGAAGGAATGATTTTCTGACATTGGTTGAAAAGAAGGAATGATTTTCTGACATTGGTTGAAAAGGTATGGAATGATTTTCTGACGTTGGTTGAAAAGGGTGGAATGATTTTCTGACATTGGTTGAAAGGTATGGAATGATTTTCTGACGTTGGTTGAAAAGGGTGGAATGATTTTCTGACATTGGTTGAAAAAGGTGGAATGATTTTCTGACATTGGTTGAAAAGGTATGGAATGATTTTCTGACGTTGGTTGAAAAGGGATGGAATGATTTTCTTCTGGCATTGGTTGAAAAGGGTGGAATGATTTTCTGAAATTGGATAAAAAGGGTGGAAGAATTTTCTGACATTTGTTGAAAAGGGAACATTGGTTGGGCAAACAAGATTGAGGACACCTGATTTAGAGCATCTTCTAATTAATTGATGTAATTTCCGTTGGACATTGATATAATATATTTGCTACTATTTTATCAACAAGAGCTACATGCTATTCATTATTTAGTTGAAAACCATATCTTTACTCTTCTTGTAATCCTTTACAATGCCATGTGAACATGTAGCTGAACATTCAAAATGGACGTCCGTGGCCTTGGAGTTCATCGCCATTATTGTCGGTCACGTGTTTTTTGTCTTCTCGACGCGTCTTGAGCTACATGAGAATTAGTCTTGCGTTGGCTTTATTATGATTTGACCTAAACCATCTTGCTGGCCTTGGAATGTATCCCCCAATCTGTTCTTCTTCTTATTATTATTCTTCTTCTTCTTATTATTATTACTATGATTATAATTAATAATAGTATTGTTTTCGTTCGTCATTGTTTTATCATGTCTTTATAGTGAAGTTCAATTACCTGGATAAAGGTTGACATGATGGAAAGGTTCCAGAACAGCTGTGTGTGAAGGTTCGTTTTCGTGGGTCCATGATCAGTACATGTCAGTCTAAGCATACAACAGCCTTGTCAAAAATGTTCGGTGGTTAAACTTGTTCTTCTTGTGAGCCGACTTCTTATGTTCCACTCACGAACTTCCAGCTGCATTTATCGCTTCTTCTGTTTTTATCCTGTGGTACGTCACAACTACTCATTTATTTCTCTGCTTGTTCCAAAACAGCGGCTTCTCGTAATATTTCAGGACTTTTTTCTGGGAATATAAAAACATAAATAGGCATGACTGAGATACCGCGTTGGAACAACAACAACAAACAAGAACGAAACCTACGTTACGGCCAAAACGCCTTCATCAAACACAACATACTATATAAATAAAAACAACTAACAAATAATAAAAGTAGAGGTCAACACATCAAAAAGAGATACATAGACATAGAAACAGTACTTTCATTTCTGTCAAATATGGTCGAAAATTTGCACAGATTCTGAGCTAAGTATCTTTTTCATATTTTCATATCGTTTTTATGTTTTCATATATCTTTTGTATGTGTTTGTCTCTGCTTTCATAACATGTTAGTTGTTCTTATATGTAATATCCGTTGTTACTCGTGAAGCTTCTTAATCGTTATTTATATTTCGTTGTTGTTTCTGTTCCAGCGCAGTTTTTTAACCATACTTATCCACGTTTCTATCATCTGCATTGTAATCCACAGTACCTCCTCAGCTCTGTCTTACTTTTATTCTTTTTGAGAGTGTGCCCTATCCATCTCCACTTTCTTTCTTCAATCGTTGCTGTTTTTTGTTTTGTTATTACCTCAGACTATCTAAAACGAAGTATGCATCTCTTAGTATATGTCTGCACATTGGATGTGATACGCCTAATTAATTACACACCATTTTGTTTTATTCTAGGTAGATCACTTCAAGAGAGCGTCGTTTATCCACTTCTTTGTTTTATCCATAATCTCCAACTGCATTGCTCTTTGCAACAAGTCTGTGTTTATTATTACATCTAATCAACTTAGGACAAATATCAGATAGATGAGTATTCCACAAAATAATTACTTGCTAGATCTGTCTTTTCTAAATACCCAACGTTTTGAGTATTCGTTCAATACGTACGGTGTAAAGCGAAACCTTCAGAAATGCATCCATATTATATTAACGTTATTACCAACATTAAAAAGGTGTTAAAGATCTTATGCTTAAGATGTTATTTCTTTGTGTTCCTGTTATTTATCTCTTATGTTTTACTTTCATTCGTGAAGGTTGAGAGACAAAGAACACTCATGGATATGCCATGCTTGCATTGACATCGACTCTTAGAAACAGAAAGACAGAGGGGACGGAGTGGCCTAGTGGTTAAGTGGCACGGCTCACAATCCGAAGGTGCTGGTTTCGATCCCCATCACAGCACCGGCCGTTACCCCGAGGAAGCAAACCCTTAGAAAATGCAGGAGGAAGCAGACCCTTACATAAAATGTATGCTGAAGAAGGATGCACTGGGCCGACAGGCGCAAAATAAAAACCACAGTGCAACGCACACGGCCTTGGTGATTAGAGAATTAGGCGAACGCAAAAAAGAAAAATTTAAAAAAAATAAATAAACAAATAACAAAGAAACATAAAAAAGAGAAGTAGAATGGGACAAATTGAGAATATTTATTTCATATGCAGGCGATAAAATGGGGACACTTCAGAGAGAAAAGTCGGAAGAAATAAACACTTTTATGACAAAAGGATAACATTTTCAAAGAAATTTAAGGTGCTTTAGTAAGACAAGAAGGACATAGTAAAGACAATGGTGAACCTTTAGTAAGAAAAATAGGTATTTCAGTAAGAAAAGATGGACATTTTAGCAAGAAACAAAGACATTTTAGTAAAATAAATGGAGGATATTTTAGTCAGAAAAGGAGAACGTGTGAATTTATCCACGAATCTGCAGAGATGATTTTTTACAGGACTTCCCTCTACACGACCAGTTGCCCAAGAATCACTGGCCACATGGCTACACCAAACTCAAAACTGTAGACTGCTAAAAAGGAGCCCTTAGACAGAGATCGAGTTCATCATGACGACCGGCACAAATCAGGCAGCGGAACACACGAAGAAGAAGAAGAAGAAAAAGAAGAAGAAAAAGAAAAAGAAGAAGAAGAAGAAGAAGAGGAAGAAGAAGAAGAAACTTACCATTGTGAATATACGAGTTTCGATTCCTGTCTCGTTAGTCAGACTTCTAGTACACCGCCTGTTTCCAGGAATATGAACTGGTAGATGAGGTGGAAGCTTAATCAGTATGTCATCTCTGAATCTGATTACTCTCACCTTCTCCCCCCCCCCCCCCTTTCCCCCTCTCCCCCCTTCCCTCTTAGCTACATTTCAAATCTGTACTTCACATTGGAGTGAACAGGGGAATGATTACAAATGATAGGATAACAAATGGTAAATAAACATACCCTTTGCAGAACGTAGCTTTTTACAATTGCCGGCTTATTTGGCTTATAGGTTTCTTGACAGTTACGTCGCCATTACTTTCCGTACGCATACGAGTGATTGAACATTGTCTACTAAAAAGGACTCCAGGGGATTCGAATCCGGTGATTTAAGATTGTAAAACCGAAGGTCAACCCCTTAACCACGCTGTCCCACCATTACTACTTAGCTGCAGTTGATGACTAAACTTTATGTTGAAGTTAACAATGTTAAATTATGGCAATCAATTACAAAATTGAGTGATACATCAATGGATTTTAGAGTGGGGATAACAATTCAAATTTAAAATGGGTATGAACATAAAGATGTAAAACTCTGACATTGTTGATATTAACATACAGAGGTATAGCACAGACATTGTTGATATTAACATACAGAGGTATAGCACACACATTGTTGATATTAACATACAGAGGTATAGCTCAAACATTGTTGATATTAACATACAGAGGTATAACACAGACATTGTTGATATTAACATACAGAGGTAAAACACAGGCATTGTTGATATTAACATACAAAGGTATAGCACACACATTGTTGATATTAACATACAGAGGTATAACACAGACATTGTTGATATTAACATACAAAGGTATAGCACACAAATTGTTGATATTAACAGACAGAGGTATAGCTCAGACATTGTTGATATTAACATACAAAGGTATAGCTCAGACATTGTTGATATTAACATACAGAGGTATAGCTCAGACATTGCGACAGAACAAAAATATCAACGAAATCTACGTAACGACACACCCTTCCTTATGGTAAGTAGTTCATCATTAATGATTGATTCTGGCAGGGAAATCGTGATAGAGAGTGAGCTGGTTTTTGTTATCGTTTTTAAAGGGGAAGGCGGGACGAGGAGAGAGGGGCGGGGGGCGGTGTATGGTGGACAGAGTGTGGCGTGAACAGTGAACACGTATCTTCTGTTCTTTAACACTATGTTTATATTGGCAAAGCAGCAGAGTACTCCCTTTTCGCAGAAAAGTTACAGTGTTCAACGCCCATTACATGCATACTCTAGTCGACACAGTTGTAAATGGATACATGGCTTACTGTTAAGGCAGAAATGTAGCGAGGAAGCGAAATAACTGGCCGCCTCATCTCATAAACAAACTATAGCCTCGTACAGTGAAGTCTCTACCACTTCATCCTTGACAGCAATATATGCTTTGGGAACGTCGTTTCTGTTTATATTAATGTCTACTTATAATAAACACGTGGCCCAATTGATTTCGATGCCGGCCTGCCAACAAGGAGGGCAGCGGTTCGAATCCCCGGTACGGCACATTGTTTTTCTGTTGGGGGTGAAATAAACAAACATAGCTAGCACACGACGTTGCGACAGCTGTGGCGAAGCGGCCTGTAGTCAGCGTTAAAAGCCCTCGACTACTCCAGAAATGGAAAAAGCCGTAGGACTGTTGTTTTTATCATAAACATAACTTAGCATTCTGTACATTATAAAAGGTAGCTAGGATTACGGCCTATTGATGCTGGTTAAGATACCCAGCAGTGCATGAACCGTAGCGTTTAGCGACCTTGGGTCAGGTCCAGATACCCAGAGCTGCCAATACCCTTCTCCACTTCAAAATGGTGATTCCGGATAATATGCTGCAAAAGGGCAGACTGGTTAAGGAGAAGGGATCGAAGAGGGAAGGCTAACCCAGTACCCAGACTGGCTAAGGAGAATGGATCGAAGAGGGCAGACTGGCTAAGGAGAATGGATCGAAGAGGGAAGGCTAACCAGGTACCCAGACTGGGTAAGGAGAAGGGATCGAAGAGGGAAGGCTAACCCGGTACCCAGACTGGCTAAGGAGAAGGGATCGAAGAGGGAAGGCTAACCCGGTACCCCGACTAGCTAAGGAGAAGGGATCGAAGAGGGAAGGCTAACGAGGTACCCACAAATGCCATGCTAAAGACGGATGTGTTGGACCGATAGGTGTAGCAAGAAATCGGATGCAGCAGGCCCTAACATCGCTGGAAGAGTGGACGAACTCATGGCTGGTCAAAATAAACGAGGAGAAAACCACATGCACAATATTCTCGCTTTCAATCAAACCCCAAAATACCAAATTAAGTTTCAATGGCAAATTCCTGCAGCCAAACGACAACCCAAACTATCTGGGAGTCACATTTGATCGGCGCATGACATGGAAAAGTCCGATCGAGAGAAACCGAATGAGAGCCAGAGAAAGAATGGCAATCATGAGGAAACTTGCTGGCACAAGCTGGGGAGCAGACGAAAGCATACTAAAGAAACTGTACACTGGAAGAGTGAGACCAGTTCTCGAGTATGGCATTGCGGCATGGACAACAGCAGCAAAGGCGAACTTCGATAAAGTTAGCAAACTTCAAAACCAAGCCATGAGAGTTATAACAGGTGGCATGAAGTCAACGCCAATTGTAGAACTTGAAAAGATTACAAAACTGCAATCCATGACCGATAGAAGAGACTGTAGAGCCCAACTGCAGTCAGAGAAACTCCGAAGACTGACTGACCATCCAATGCACCAGAGACTAAACAATTTGGGAAATTGGAGACTAAAGCGGAGAAACTTTGCAGAAATAGCCAAAGCAAAGATGCACGAAGATCCCATAAATGCACTAACAAACACCAAAGCCCATCACTACTGTACGAAAACCTACTTGGATGCAGGATATATTTCCAGAGGTGGTAGAAAATATACCAGGTATTGGAAACAAAAACTGCCAGACTGAAAAAGAAAGGAGAGATACTACCCTAAGCTTTATATCGAAAAACTACCCAAGCATGGACTGGACGCATGCATACACCGACGGTTCTGTAACAAACACTACTCAGAACGGAGGGGCAGGAGCATTTCTGAACCTACCAAATGGCAGAAAAATAACACTGTCATTCGCTACTGGTAAGTACACAAGCAATTTCAGAGCGGAGGCAGAGGCACTGAGGGCGGCAGTGGAAGAAATGGTGACACATAAAGAAAATGAAAGCCATACAGTCCTGCTTATAGATGCTCTCGCCAAAGTCACAGCGCTAAAAAGCCAGAAAAACACTGAGCTTAATGACTTAAGAACAGCACTCTGTCAACTATGCCAGCAGTCCGCACCAAAAAGGGTAGTGGTACAGTGGGTCCCATCACACTACAACATCCAAGGCAACGAGGAAGCAGACAGACTGGCAAAAGAAGGTGCAAGACTACCACAAACAGATACTAGTATGATGTGCGAAGAGTCAAAACGGCTTATTAAAGCCAGATACATGACCAAATGGGAAACCGAACATACTGGTTTCACCAAAAACGATGCATATTACCAGCTGAACAGAAGAGAGCAGGTCGTTGTCTTCAGACTTCGCACTGGCCACAATAGACTGAGGTACCACCTATTCAACAAATTGAAGATAGGTGGAACCGACGAATGCCCGTGTGTTACCGGGAAAATGACCGCTGAACATCTGCTGCAGAACTGCCCGACATACGAGGATCAGAGAAAGCAGATGTGGCCATCACCAGTGGAACCACAAGACAAGCTCTATGGCAGTGTCGACAACCTCAGGATGACCGCCGCTTTTTTCGAAAAAAAAATGGTTACTGTCTGACTTCGTACGAAGAAGAAGAAGAAGAAGGACCGAAAGGTGTAAGTATCACAGTCAAGCTGTAAACTACGACACAACGCATTCCGTTCTCCGGACTACAGCCTGTTATTTGCAACGCCGTTTTCAGGGCTTAGTATCGACAGTTTGATGATGACGACAAAGAAGAAGAAGAAGAAGAAGAACTCGTATTGAAGCCAAAGTTGAACAGGCGAGAAATGCCAAAGTAAATGTTCACACCTTGAACGGCCTTTTTTTCAGCAATAAAATATTTCTTAGAAGTATGGTATTTAAGGAAAGCAAATGTAGATAATTGCAACTAAGAAATAATCCCATTAAAATCGTTAATTTCATCATTTACCTGGACTAAGAGATAACACTCCCATATAATAAATCGTGAGACTAACGAAGGGTAGCCTCTGGATGGCTGAGCCTCGATCGTATCCAAACCATACTTCAGCAGATCATAAACCACATTGTAAGAGCTCATACCTTCAACAGCGTGGTTATTTCAGCAGAGAATTTCGCTGGCAAGTTATGAAACCTAGGAAAGCAGAGAAGCTTCCGGTTGCTCAAAGTGAAATGGAACGAAGAACATTGATGGTCTGAGCCGAATTTGCAACACAGAAATCAGACATCGAACCACTTTCAACGACGTCCCAGATACTGCATTGTTCAGAGAATGCAAATGGACTGAGTATGCGCAAATATGCCCAAAATCAAAAGAACACGAACGTGACGTCATGGTGACCTACCAACTTTAAGCGCCTTCTCGAACGACCCAAATAAGATGGAGAGATGACTTGAGTAAAGCTTTCGGTCCAACATGGTGCTCAAGACAAAAGTCTGAAATACTTTTTTTTAAACATTTGACTACCTTGCATCAGATACTAATTATGCCTGATTGAATTCCAGGATTAATAGATTCACAGAACATACGAGTTATTCACAAGACAATGGAACAAAGAACATTGGTAATCTTACTAAAAGACTAAATTTACTACATCCAAATCAGGTGCAAGGAATCCTTCAAATCCATCTTAGATGTTGCATTGCTCAGAAAAAAATATTGACACCATATGTAGTTTGAAAGCGCCAATAACCAGATCTTGGTGGTAGCAACAAACGTCTCATCATTAGAAGGTCGCTATAAACTATTGAGACCCAGACTAGACAAGGATATACGTTGACACAGCAGATGATCAACATCCCCTCAGTCCAGTCGCACTGCAGATTTTGCCTCAAAATACTTGCCATTATGCCCGAGCGATACCGAGGTTAAACATAAAAGAGTCATTGTTTCTTTAGAGAAGGCAACAAGAAGCGAATAGGGTAGGTTGTGTATGGAGCAGCCAACATCACCATGTAAAACCCATTGCTACTGAAACCACACTACAAACAAATGAATTCAGGATTCGATAAAAGCTGATTAGTATAAACAAAATGTGGTATCTGATCTGCACTCAAACAACTGGTATGACAGGAACGTGGTGATGTCTAACAACAGATGGACACTAAATGGGACGTTCTGGTGGTCCTACAACTTTAAGGGTCCACTCGGTTCCTATAAATACAATAGGCAGAGAGACTCGGTAAAGCCTTTGGTTCTCCAGGACAAAAGCCAATGTCAGGGTTAACAAATAATCCATTTTATGGCTACAACAACAACAACATTTTGTCATGACTAAAAACATATTATTTCATAGCTAACAAACAGATTATGCCATTGCTGACAAACAAAATTATTTCATTGCTCAATAGTTGTTATTAATGTCTAACAAACAGATTACCTGCTGAAGCCGGATGTGTCGGACCGAAAGGTGCAGTCAAGCTGTAAACTACGACACAACGCGTTCTGTTCTCTGGACTATGTTCTGTTACTTCAAGCCCTTTCATGGCTTAGTAGCGGGAGATTGAGAGCAAATGAAGCCAAGCCAAACAGATTATTTCATCGCTCAGAAACTCTTGTTTTTAATTAATGTCTAACAAACAAAATATTTCATGGCTCTCAAACAGATTATTATTTGGCTCACAAACAAATTATTCCATGGCTCACAAACAGATTATTATATGGCTCTCAAACAGATTATTTCATGGTTCATAAACAAATTATTCAATGGCTCACATACAGATTATTATATGGCTCTCAAACAGATTATTCTATGGCTCATAAACAGATTATTCTATGGATAAAAAAAAAATAATTACATGGCTCACAAAGAGATTTTTTAATGGTTCACAAACAGATTATTTCATGGCTCACAAACAGATTATTCCTTGGCTCATAAACAGATTATTCTTTGGCTCATAAACAAATTATTACATGGCTCACAAAGAGATTATTTAATGGTTCACAAACAGATTATTTCACGATTCTCAAACAGTTGTTTTTATTCTAACAAACAAATAATATCATAGCCAACAACCAGCTCTTTTTGTAAGGTGATATTCAATCCATGCTTTGAAGAGCTATCCTCTCGAAATCATCGTTTTATGTGTTTCCAGTGTTTGAACAAGCTACTCTTTACAGATATCGCACCAATGTGTGCGTGGGACTTGCCACAGGGAGCGCCTCCCAGCAAGTGAATGATACTGCGTTTGGAGGTGTTACATCTTCTACGTGTGAATGTGTCGGTGTGTGTATGTGTCTTCTGAGTGTGTGTGTGTTTGTGTTCTGAGTGTGTGTGTGTGTGCGTGTTTGTCTTTCTGGATCTTATACATTAGGAGAGAAAGGAACACTACCTTGGCCCGTATCCTGTGGTAATTCTGACAGATACAAAATCAGTACTTCAAGCGCTATCATCCGGGAAGCTGTCAGATCTACAAGTTTTATTGTCAACATTGAGCAACCAGCGCAGAATCATGGTGCAGTGGATACCGTCTCACTGCGGAATACGAGGAAATGAGAGAGCTGACACACTGGCGAGGGAACGTGCCGCAGACGAGCAATCAGATGTACCAGTTACATTCCATCAAAAGAAAAAGATGATTAAATCAATGAGAGAGCTTCCAACACAAATACAAGATGACTATAATAATATAAGTAGACAAGAGCAGATTGTCATACTACGCTTTAGAACTGGACACAACCGACTCCGCAGTCACATGTATACACAATTTAGGATTGGCAGCTGAAGTATGGGGAGAGGCACCACAGACTGCGGAGCATATACTTCTGTACTGTCTAGATTATCAGATTCTGTGGCTGAAATACTGGCCAAAAAAAACAACAACACTGGACTGGAAACTATATGGACCTATGTGTGAACTGCAGAAGACAGTGAGGTTCATACAAGAGACAACGTTGCTGATGTAGACATACTCCAATCGAACGAAAGAAGAAAAAGGAGAGAAAGTGGTGAGTCCGGCGGAGCTCCTAAGAAATTGTTAGGTCAGCACACTCTGCATTGTACAACTTGGGTTGGATCGGGAAAGACGAAGGAACCAGTCAATTGATGCTTTTCAGTCCGAGGAGGGAGGCAAGCCATTCAAATCTAGAGGCACAAGATCTAATCCAGCAGAGAAGCTGATAAATCAGCAACAACAACCAATCCACGTTACAGCTAACAAACAGTCCATTGCATAAGTTAACAACCAGTGCTATTTTTAGATCTAACAAACAAGCCGTTGTACAAGCTAATAATCAATTCTTTTTTTTAGATCTAACAAACAGTCCATTGCATAAGCTAATAATCAGTCCTTTTTTGGATCTAACGGATCGAACAGTGCTGTCAGGGATTCCCTGGCTCTGGCTCTTGGGGCTTTTGTAATTGTTACATTCCTCAAGACATTTGCCTCTGCATTTATTTTCACGCTATCAAATGTCATTTCATAGTCCACGAACATAATGCAAAAGGAAATTGGGACTTCCTGTGTTCTCAATCAACTGGTTGATTGTGTGGAGGTGCTCATTGGCTGAGTAGCCTTTCTTGAAACCTACATATTCTTGCGGTTGATTCTCCTTGAGTTGTGTTTCTAATCTGTATGTAATAAGTTTTGTAATCAGTTTATAAATAGTTGATAACAAGCAGATTGGGCGGTAGTTCGCCAGAATTTCTCTGTCCCGTTTTTAGTGAATCAAGATTGTCTTGGAGCTCTTCTGGAAGGTGTCTTGTAACAAAACAGATATCGAAAAGTATGACCAGTTGGCAGGCATGTGTATTCCCGCCAGCCTAAAGTATTTCTGCACTGATTCCGTCCAGACCAGGCGATTTGCCTGACTTTAGGTGTTGGGTCGCGTGTAGGACCTCGTTGTTACCTACATCGTACTATTTGGTAATCCATATTTAGTGGTTTGTTGGTTACTACTGCTTTCGATGCTAAGAGACGTGCCTAAATGTGTACATTCATTCTTGATCTGCTCTCTATCTGTAAATGTTGTACCATCTTTCTTTTCAAGGCTGTCATGGCTCTTCTTTTGTTTCTGTCTCGATGCGGTCTGTGGCTCTTTACCTAAACATGTTTTTACCCACAGAATTATGGCATATTGTTACCATCGTCAATCCTATGCTAACTTCTGTTCACTTTTGGTTCTTCGCTTGTCGACGCCTTTTGAACATAATCTTAATTAAACACACACCCTTAAATGTTAAAGTCACCTAACGCTACTTACAGCTAATTTAGTGACTTAATTTCCCTATCCGACAACCTCAAAATGTATAGGACCAGAAATCAGTTATACTGGAAGCTCTTTCATTTGCTGCCACCAAAGACCATCGTTTTTATATTCCTGGGAAGTTATACAGATGTTCGGGACCTTGGATGGCTGCGCTTTCGAAGATATCATTGTCCGCATATAATTTGTTCAAGTTTGATTCACACCTGGACACTCCGGTTCGTAATCTGTTCAAGGCTCTCCACACAGCGGATGGCATATTATGCCCTACCACAATTTCTTTTTGAATCTTCATCCCTCCCTCACCATAACTTTTATTGCATAAACTATTCTCATTGGTGTTAGCTTCATGTGCGAACCTAAGCTGAAATGAAGAGGTCTGCAGAGGATAGGGTCAAATGGAAAGACAATCTTACAACCAGTCTTAGGACTGACCAAACAGATGATGATGATGCTGATAGAGATTTTGAGCCCAGAAATTTTGGAAGGTCCGACATGAAAGGCAAAAGCTGAAGATTTAGTAGGGTTTAGCTGGACAATAAGATACTTTCAAAGATAAGGGGTGTAGTTACTCATGACATACTTGTATGTGAGTGAGAGTTTCCACCTGCACTCCTAGAGGAAGAGACATAAGTGAGGGTAAGGAGCGATCCCCCTGGACGGCGCCGCCAGAAAAACAAATTCTTGACTGCCACCATGAAGTACCTTGAACACCGCAACAACACCATAGCCGACAACTCCGAAGAAGGACTAGGGAGTAATGACAAGATAACAGGAGTCCTTGTCGGCGACTTTCTGGTAACCAATCTTGTCTACGAGGATGACATCCTTATACCGGACAACGATTCTCAGTGCCTGTTAAGTCCCTTTGAGGCACTGGTTCGGTCGGCTACCCATCTAGGCTTGCACATCTCCTGGACGAAGACGAAAATCTCACCAAGGGCCCCTTTGCGTGGAGCCTCACCGTGAACGACAAAGTTGCAGCCACCGATGACTTTGTCTACGTGGGCAGCAGGAAAATTCTCGGACGCACACAGTATTCACAACATCACCCGTAGGATAGACCTGGCAACTTTATTCATGCACTCGCTATGCAGAGATTGGTCCAAGAAAAGGCACTCTCTGGAGACCAGACTTCGTATATATTTCCAATGCATCGTCCATCCTTATGTACGGCACTTGCAACACCTAGCTAAAACAAAGATCGCCACCTCCTCAACAGAACTGCAGACCGCCTGGGAGTGGCCATCAAACGTGGGCATGAAATGCGACGGGGCCTGGTCGCCTAAGCGTGCTATTGTTGTATTGAGAGCTACTATGTGGTGTGTGAATTGGACGTCCATTTTCAACTTAATTCCATGTCCACATTTATCCTCCTTTCAATTCCTACCTCCCTCGCTCACGTTGACGTCTTTTATTGATAAGCCCCCCTTTAAGATTTGTAAAATCAATGCGAGAGACATGTCCATTATGAAAAAGTGGCCGGCAACTAATCTCAACTGATCACCGTTGCCCTTGTCTAGTAATTGTACTTCTCTCAAATAAGAGAGCTCTACTATAATTGATGATGGCGGCTTGCGTCTGCTAGATCCCGTTGAGTCCCTAAGGCTAATCATTACTTGGTAAGACTTGTATTAGCGTTAAATTGAACCACCGCATATTAAGCCTGTTTAGCATTAAAGAATAATCTCAAAAACTGGTTGTTAGTATCATAAATATGTATTGCAATTTATTTAATTCTTATCTGTATCACAAACTCTTCACCCTGAGTGTGCCGTCAGGAGTCAGTCCCACAGTCACATTCACATGTGACGTGACATGATATCAGTTTAGTATAGTAGGCCTATATTATACCCCGGCTTGAGTGTTGGACATCTATTATCACTGGTTCTTTTATGTTTTTTGTTCTGTTATGAATCGACATCATTGCACTTTGGGCAGACCAATAGGTGCTCAGTCCCTCTCAATAAATTACGAGTGTTAATTGTCAACAACTGGTTTCTAACTTCTTCTGTAGCTCGCTGATTGTAAATGTACTGATTGTACTCTATCCTATTCCATCCTCTTACACGCCCTTCTCTGCTATACACGGGGATTATGTTAAAACTTTGCAATATGTGCATTGCTGGTTTATTTATTGCAGTGTCTTCATCTAAGATGTGGTAATTGATCAACTTTAAATTGTTACAGCTATCCACTGATTGCCGCTACCCCCACTACGGATGCTCCTGATGCCAAGATATCAGCTCTTTCATCCCCACAAACCCCAGTATGACCAGAACAGCAGATCAACACACGATCTAGAAGGTTCCAGGCATCTATGTTTGCTATCTACTCATGCCATAGACAGCTCTTCTATACCTTCTGAATCAAATATTGAGTGTCATTGCTGATAATGGTACTCATAAAGAGGTCTCAGATAGCCACCTCAGAGCTGAAGTCACCGCTTAGATCTCCATTCTAATACTGGAGTTTGTTACCACGTTTACACTGCTTCATTCAGCAACGACCTGGCATCTCACTCTAGCAGAGAAGCTGAAATGATCTATCTATCTATCTATCTTCAGTCCACTTGTATCGTTAGATGTCGTGGGGAGGTGTGACCTTTGTTTCATATTTTTTTGGCAGGCAAAAGTCCGCTGCACTGGTGACTTGCCAGATCAATCCCAATATTTGTTACCAACCATCAGTTTGGTAGTCCCTGGAATATACGATCGCATATTTTTGAAACTGGTGGTGGTGGAAGCATAAATTAGAGCAAGGTAGACCCACAGCCCGTCAGGCGCCATCTATGCCTCTTGGCTAACCACATAACCAAGACCTGATGTTATAGCCACACAGTCCCCTTTTTGCAACATATTCTTTGTCGGGCGAGAATCCCTAGAATAATTTGAGTAGATTTTTAACTTGAATTTTGCCAGAGCAGCGGCCGTTAAGCCAGCTCTTTTCGATTTCCAACGGCCAAGGGATTTTTAATGTGCGCACCACTGCACACGGGTGTCTTATCTTGCTACTCAGAGATCATGTAGAATTTTTACAGGATAATCCACATGAAAAAATCTGTTTCCACCGTGATTCGAATCCATGTCCTCCAGCACCCAATGCAAACATTTTCCCTCATGACCACTGAAATGGTATTATCAGGTAATTCATTTGTGGGAAGTTAGTTTTATGGATTACTTTATTAATGCAACAAATTCTCGCCCTATATAACACACTGACATGTTTCCATTGATAAAAGTGTGTGTATAAAAAAGAGTGTTTGCCATAAAGTATTGCACAATTATAATGTGCATGGTGTTGGTGTTCTTTAAAGAAAATTGTTGAAAATTATAATTAATTTATTGAAACAGTTTTCAAAGTTAGCATTTGTTATAGTCTGGTAGAGCACTCGTTTACGGAGTTCAAGTCCCATTACTGGCATTCTCTAGTTAACCCAGATGTAAATGAGTACCTGTCTTACTGTTATGGAAGAAAAGGCATAGAGAAAGGAAACTGACCACCCCACCTCATAACCAAACTGGTCTCATACAATGAAGCCTCTAACACTTCATTCCTGACAGTAGTGTCTGCTATAGGGATACCTTTACCTTTGAAGTATTTTATATAACATAAAATTTCAAATGGCAAAATCTCAGTTTGTATTAATGAGAATTATCACTATATCAGGTCAATAATATTTTATTGAGTAAGTTATACACAGATAAATCAGCAGCAAAAACTATGAAAAATGGAAGAGGCATTTACGCAAAATTGAATGGTGTACAAGGAATAAAAATCTCAGTGGCCACTGGAAATTCTAAAACATTTTCAGACCTGAGGCTGAAGCCATTCAGAACAGCAGCATTAGCCATCATGGAAAACAAAATTTGTGTTAGTAATAAGATAGTTTTCCTTACAAATTCCCTATAAATGAAAATAGCCTCCAGAAACCACAAAAACAGCGAATTGGACAGCCAGTCTTGAGACATATAACCAGATTACAAAATCCAAACGCAAAACAGAGCTACATATGAAGAAATAAAGACAATGATAGAAATGAACTTCAAAGACAAATGATGCAGAACACACCTAGAATCTGATATGATGATGTCAAATGCTGTCTAAGCATTGAAGGTTGGCTCCAATGAATCTCCAACATCCTCTGACTCTTGTCTTGATTGTACACTCTGACAGCCTGTCTTCAGTTCATCTCTTGATATTGTCTTCCCACTTATAGCGCTTTCTTCCTCTTGCCCACCAACCTTTCACTACATTGTTTTTATCAATGAATTGTGTCTCTTCATATGTTCAAAATATTGTATTTGTCTAATTTTCATTTTCTTTATTCTCTTCATGACCTCTCTATTTTTTCGATTGTCCATCCATCACATGTGGCTCATCCTTCTGTATACCGACATTTGAAAGGTCTCTACTTTATCCACAAGTTGTTTATTCATCGTCCATGTTTCAGCACCATAGAACAAAGATGAATACTACATAAAATATGATGACTCTCATTTTCAGTGTATTTGTTACTTCTCTGAATGTAAATATATATTTCATGTTATTAAAATGTGTTTTTGGCCAATCCTTTTCTCTTCTTCACCCACATCTCACATCTACCATCATCTATTACGATCTGTCCAAGGCACAAGATGCTTGTTCCAGCATCTCCCTGTTTACTGTGATATTCACTGCTGGTGCCTCATCTGTTTGCTAATTGTCATTATTTTTGTTTCTCAAAGTTAATGTCCAAACCATAATCCCTGCTTCTGTTGTCTACTGTCTCTACAAGATCCTGCAACTCTCTGCTCACTTTTAGTCAACAATACAGTATCATCAGCATAATGGATAGTGTTAAGTATCCTGCTGTGAATATTTAGTCCTGACATCCCCTCAGTCTGTCTGAAAATTCCCTCTGTGTAGGGGTTAAATAAGCTAGGTGATAACACACATATCTGTCTCACACCTCTTTGAATATCAATATTTGCTGAGAAATATATGGCATTGGGCCAAAAGGCAAGAGTCACAGGCCACTGGATCAATGATAACCAACCAACCACCAACCTATAAACCATGTGCTCAATATTAATTATCCGATTTCATATTAACTGACATGATCATCTCCAACATCCCTGCTTATTATGTCAGTAGTTTGTGGAATATTATTATGGAAGACCATCCTGTATCAAATTTGCTTGATACATTTTGTAGGATACACCCCCAAAACATGACCTGATCTCCAGAGGGACTAAGAACAGGACTTGATCATTAACTGATTCACATGTTTCATCATTCAAATGATGATCTGATTATATTTTGGCATCATTTTCAAAATAATCATTATCTAAATCTAATTGATCGACCTCTGAATCATTGAGAATAAGTTCAACAACTTGTTCTGTTGTGTATCTTTTTATAATGACAATTTCCCAAATGTCTATCACACCCTTTCATCATGAAAACAGTTTTAAAAAAATAGCAAAATGTGAACTTTTCATTGGTACTACCTTTTAGTGGGGTAACTTCTGGAAAAGTGTGTACCTTCTGATGTCATTATTTTACACACATTTACATGTCAGTACTGCCTATATACAGTAGAGGTATGACATGGAAATATTGGTGGCTTAGGGAATGTTTCTTTCTTTAGTCACTACTTGTCTACCAGGCCTACAGTGTCTAGAAAAGAGAAGAATTTGAGGTAACTTAATACAGGTTTATTAGATAATCAAAGGAACAGATAAATTAGACTAAAACAAGTTTTTTTTCAAAATATAACCACCTACAAGAACAAGAGGGCATAGCTACAAATTAACTAAAGACAGGTCCAGATTGGATAATAGGAAATATTGTTTTAGTCAGAGAGTGGTGAATGCTGGGAATGCATTGCAACAGTAAGTAGTGGAGGCAGTTAATGCATTTAAGAATAAATTGGATGCGCATAGCTTTTAGAGCAAGGTAATGTAAATGAAACTGGTTGTATACAGACTCTCCAAAGTCTTTTAAACCAGTATAAAGACGTTAAGTTAAGTTAAGTACCCCTAAGGGTACATTTTGTATATCCTTTTGTATAGTTTGCAACTGAGTGTACAGGCAAACAGGTTATTGACCTGTTGTATCTTTGCACGATGGAGTGGTCATCTTGTCTTGTCGTTTATGCTGGCCATTATTGGATAAGAATTTTAACCTGCGCATCTACCAGTCTACTCTTTTTTAATTTTCAACTGCCACAAACTTTTTAACCTGCACAGCATGATGTACATGGAAGATCCAAGATGATCATCCATCTCTGATGACTGTATACCCAATCTCATCTTCCTTGAGATCAGGGGATGCTTGAAAGTTGCAGGATTCAAACACCCTCTGTTTCATACTCTCATTTGTTAATTTCTGGAGAGGCAAGTGCCTTACGTCTGAGTTATAATTACCTTCAGATTATTTACACACTTCCAAATTTCAGGGTCTTTGTTTCAAAAGGGATAAGCTAGAAATTTGGTTTAAGAGCCTTATCAGTGAGTCTTTTCACGCTATTAATCTTGTTAAATGAGCCTTATCAGCGTATCTTTTCACACTATGATCTTATTGAATTGAATGATCCTTATCAGTGACTTTTTACGCTATCTATCTTGTTGAATGAGCTCCAGCATATCCTGAACTTTAATGAATGTGTTTAAGCCATGGGTCTTGTTGAATTAGTTCCATCATATTCTGAATTTTAATGAATGAAACCTGTCCAGACAGATAGCTAGTGGCTCTTATTGAAGTAAATCCCTGAGAATGGTGTACCTTGATTACAATGCCACTACACCATTAGCCAGTGAAGTTGTCGAGGTCATCACAGAAACTCTGACCAGCGCTTGGGGTAACCCATCTAGTTCTCATGAGGCAGGTAAGCTGAAAAATGAAATCAGTAAATGAAGGATTTAATTTATTGTTCTTTCTTTTTCACTCCAATTGAAGGATCAAAGATGTAGCAAGCTGGCTGCTTGCATCAGGGTCAGCAAACCGCAGCTCACCAAGACCCTATTCTGCTTCCAAACAGTGACCCTGGAAACAGGTTGCACTAGTGTAGACTGGCTAAGATAATAGGGATCGCAGTGGGAAGACAAACCTGGTACCCACAAAAGCCAGCTGAAATCAGATGTGTAAATATCACAGCCCTACTGTAAACTATGACACAACGTCACACACATCCTTTTCAGGACAAGCGTAGAAGAACTACAATTGAAACATGGAGGCTACCACCAAAAGTATTGGCTTTAGTTGTACTCTAGTTGCATATGGGTATCAAGTTGAGAGTCTACTTAAGTATTTAATATCTATCGCTAGACTCGACTTGAAAATTGACGAGACTTAGAAGGACTTGACTTGAGACTTGACTAAGTATTCTCTATTAATGACTCAACTGAAATTGTGACTGGGACAATAATTTGGCTAGGTGTCTTGCAATAACTTGCTTAAAACAAAGCGCTATCCGCTGACACATATGTAAAACATGTATATGTTAGCAATTCATTAATCACCTGTGTGTTAACAGGGCCCAAAAGGAAAACAAAGATTGGTTAAACTGTAACCTGCCAGGCATGTTATAATAAGTGACTAAGGACGGTTGGGCATTAGGCTGGCAACTCCATCCTGTAGATCTAGTGATATAGTCACACAAATTTCAGCAGATATGGAATGATCACCATTTGATGACTTGGCATGTAATAGTGAAATAGGCATCCTATCAGAAGAACTTACAGAGACCAGCGATAGTTTAAACAATCTGAAAATACAGTGTATTCCTGCACACTGAGAGATACTTGGACATAAAGAGCAGATAGACTAGCCAAATAGGGAGGAAGCAAAATCCAAAACTGAAGAAATAGCAACATATGAAAATGTAAAGACATTGATAAACAGAAGCCTCAGATGCAAATGGCACAGAGAACACCCAGAGTCTGATAAAACAAAGGAAAGATCAAATGACAATATTCAGACTAGAAATTGAGTATTGCAGACTCAATCATCTCTTCAACAAATTAACAACTGAATACGCAGACATGTGCCCATGTAGGGAGAACAGACAAACAGTAAAACATATTATCCAATTGTGTCAACTCCATGAGAGGAACAAAGTGACAGTGTGGCCCTATACAGTCCAGGAGATGAAAGAAGAATGAGATGGACCGCCAAGTTTATGAATGACATTTCATCTCATGTGTCCACTTCAGTCATCAGATGGCTTGGGGTGGTGCTATTTTCTTTCCTGTGCCATCTGTATGACCATCCTATTTTCAATCTTTTTAGTTAGTATTTCTTTAACACAGTCAATCCATTCTTTTCCTTGGTGTTCCTCTTTTTCTGAAATCATGCTGTCTGTTGTTATAGGCTCAAGCGAATGGAAGGATTGGAGACATTATTGGCATATGCCCAAACCATTGAATTCCTCTTTCTGTCTATAGCTGTCAGTCTATATATAAGCCATGCAATGATATTGTTCCCACTTTCTGTTAGATTTCATCATTTCTCACTCTGTCTTGTCTAGCACATAGTCTAGTCTTGACTATAAGGGAAATTATTATTATTATTAAACCCCCTGAGTTGCAGAAGACTGACAGACCATCCAATGCATAAGAGACTAAATAATTTTGGAAATGGGAAACTAAAGCGGAGAAACTTTGCAGAAATAGCCAAAGCAAAGACGAGTGAAGACCCTATGAACACATTAACAACACCAAAGCCCATCCCTACTGTACGAAAACCTGCCTGGATTCAGCATATATTTCCAGAGGTGGTAGAAAATATACCAGGTATTGGAAACAAGAACAGCCAGACTGAAAAAGAAAGAAGAGACATAACCCTGAGGTACATAACGAAAAACTACCCAAGCATGGACTGGACCCATGCATACACCTACGGCTCTGTAACAAACACAACACAGAACAGAGGGGCAGGGGTATTCCTAAGCCTACCAAAAGGTAGAAAAACAACACTATCAGTGGCAACTGGAAAATACTCAAGCAATTTCAGAGCGGAGACAGAGGCACTGGGGGCTGCAGTAGAAGAAATGGTGACATGCAAAAGAAATGAAAGCCATATAGTCCTGTTTACAGATGCCCTGGCCATAGTCACAGCACTAAAAAGCCAGAAAAATACTGAACTTAATGATTTAAGAGCAGCACTCTGTCAACTATGCCAGCAGTCCGCACCAAAAAGAGTAGTGGTACAGTGGGTTCCATCCCACTGTAACATCCAAGGCAACGAGGAGGCAGACAGACTAGTAAAAGAAGGTGCAAGACTACCACAACCAGATACTAGTGTGACATACGAAGAGTCAAAAATGCTTATTAGAGCTAGATACATGACAAAATGAGAAACAGAACATACTGGCTACACAAAAAACGATGTCTATTACCAGTTGAACAGAAGAGAGCAGGTCGTGGTCTTCAGACTTTGCACTGGCCACAATAGACTGAGGTACCACCTATTCAATAAATTAAAGATAGGTGGCACTGACGAATGCATGTGCGGTACTGGGAAAATGACTGCTGAACATCTGCTGCAAAACTGCCCGACATACGAGGATGAGAGAAAGCAGATGTGGCCATCACCAGTGGCAACACTAGACAAGCTCTATGGCAGTGTCGACAGCCTCAGGATGGCCGCTGCTTTTTTCGAAAAAATAAAGGTTGACATCTGACAGCGTACAAAGAAGAAGAAGAAGAAACCCTCTGAGTTGGCTGTTGAATGCCAGCTGGCGCGGATGACAATAGAGACATCTGTGTTGCTTAGCTTGGGCAGTGCTAGGGAAAGTTGAAGCCATGTTCTGAGCTTGGCCGGCCTGTCAAATAGCGGTGGCGGTCTCATATTTGATTATTTGAGTGGAAACAATGCGGATAAAGAAGAAACATGTTTCTGTCTTAATTCTCTTTTCATTCATGTGTTTGTAGATGTTATATTAATCCATGTTGTTCCTGTTGCAGGTGTCAAGGCCAAAACTGTGATAGCTACAGCCAGGCAGCAAGTGGCTCGGATGGTTGGAGCAAAGCCCTCAGGTATGGGAACAGTAATGACCTGGGCAACATTTGGTATACCATGGTTTACACTTGCTAAATAAGGACATGATTGTTGGCATTAGCCAAGGGAAGATCTGGAATAGGTGATGATAGACCTGGCTGTCCACGCTAGCTGGAGATAGATCTAATTGAGAACATGAGCTAGAGATAGATTTCATAGACAACACTGGCTAGAGATAGATTTAATTGAGACACTAGACAGAGATACATTTCAAAGATAACACCAGTTACTGATATATTTGACATAACACTAGTGTAGCATGTAGCCTAGTTGAAAGTGAGCTGGGATTACATCGTGTCAGGGTTCAAAATGAGGGACGGATAGAAAACAATCACATAGGCTGCGGTTTAGTACATGAAGAGTTATCTTCATCCCCGACGGCAATTGTTGCCATGGGACTGACCTTTACCTTTAGTTAGATATATACGAGGTGTGTTCAAATGAAACCAGACCCAGTGGCTTTATTATAAACATACGAAGGTTACATCATCTGGTGTGACAGAATTAAATATAACAATTGTTATGAAGCAAATATGCCACAGGGTTAGTTAGAAAAAATCACCATAGGCATTCAGACACGCATCCCACTGCTTGTGTAGACGGCGGATGCCATCCGAAAAAAATGACTTTGGTTGCTCTCTGAACCACTTGGTCACCGAGGCCATGACGTCTTTATCAGACTCGAATCTTTGTCCCTTCAGAAATATGTTTAAGGGTCAGAACAAATGGAAATCACAAGGGGACATAGGATGGGTGTGGCAGTGCTTCCCACCTTTTCTGAGCTAACGCTTTCTGAACAATGTTCGCGACATGTGGACGTGCATTGTCGTGCAACAGAATCACACTGCATGCCGGGTTGTTTATTCTTGATTGCTGTATGCAGCTTGTTTAGTGTGTCGTTGTCGCAGATGGCATTGATGTTCACACCAGGCTCTTTAAAGTCTACCAACAAAAGTCTGTCATGGTAAAAAAACACTGTCAGGATAACCTTATCAGTGGAAATGTGTGCATTTAATTATTTTGGTTTCTGTGATCTGGGATGTTTCCATTGCATACAAACAGTTTTGCTGCTTGGCTCAAAGTGATGGCACCATGATTCATCATCTGCCACTATGCGCAAAAGGAACAAATCGCCCTCCTCTTCGTATCGCAGCAAGTAGTTTAAACTCCATCCCATACGTTCTTCCTTATGATGGTTGGTCAGCAACTGAGGAACCCATTGTGAACACACCTTCCGATACATCAGTTTCTTGCTAACCACCATTTGAACTGTCCCCAGCGACACAGTGAATTCCTCTGCTAGCAAACCTAAACTCTGGTGACGGTCCACCCGAATTGCTGCATCAATTTTGGCGATTTTAACTTCCGATGCAACAATATGTGTCTGATCTCGTCTCGGAAGATCTTTCGTTAACTCACGTCCTTCTTTAAATATCGTTGTCCAGTTCTTCACTGTTGTCTTCAACGCACTTTTATCACCATACACTGCCTGCATTCTGCGATGAATATCAACTGGTTGACATCCTTCAGCTGTTAGAAATCGAATCACTGCTCGCTGATCAACTCTGGACGGACCGTATCACACCCGCCATGTTTTCAACGGTCTGCTGAGGAAACTATGAGTTGGAGAATAATGAAATTTTGCAAACTTGACAGCTGGTATGTGCTTTATACACCAGAAGTGACGTCATCATGCTTATCGTACGAATGTTCACTTGGTGCAGTTAGGTCCAGTTTCATTTGAACACGCGTCGTATTTGACTGATAATACTAGCCTTAGATAGACATGGCTAACAGAAAGACCCTATTCCGTCTCCAAGTGATGACCTTGGAAACACACTGCCTGGCTAAGAGAATAGGGACTGAAGATGGAAAGCAAAGCTTGTGCCAAAAAGTATGCTGTGCTGAAACGCACAGATAATGCAGTCTTGCTGTAAACTACAACACAACTTCACAAATCATTCTTTTCAGAACAAATGAAGAAAAGGGCCGTAATAATTCAGTGTAGTTCAAGTGCAGTGCCCTTATCAAAGGTTGACTGCACTGCATCTCCAACGTCCTGTCTTGTAATGATGGTGCAATCCATCAGGTTTTTCCCTGTCCACTTATAGTGTTGTTTGCCTCTGGCACATTTGTCCTCCACCTTCCCCCTTTCCAGTATTGTTTTCAGCAAGGTGTTATGTCTTTTAATATTACCAAAATATCTGAACTGACTGACTCTAATTTTGTTTATCAATTCAATTTATACACCTAAAACTTTTTAATTAATTTTTTTTATTACCCTATTCTTCTGTATATTCTATATCTCGACATTTCAAAGGCTTCAATTCTCATCTCCAATCATTTATTCTGTCTATATTTCTCCACCATACTGCAAAGATAAATATACAAAGGGAAAGTCAGTAAATAGGTCACAAATGATTATTTAAAAAACAAATACATGAGATGCAAACTTGAAAACCATTTATCATTGCACCTACATTGTCCCTTATTTCTCAACATAATTTCCACCAACATTGATAGACTAATCACATTGCATTATTGGTGCAAAGGCAAGCCCATTCAATTCAGTTTTGTGTTCATCAGCAAATTGTTTGGGAGAATACTGTCCAGAAATTAAATTGATCATGCATTATGCTGTAGCTAAACCATGCGAACACCTTATTGCAGTTGCTAAACTGTTTATTGCTACCAGTCTGTCAGCTCAAATCATCTCCACTAACCGCTAGACAGATGCCTCTGTTGCGGTCTGAACAGCACAACCAGGTCGGTCTTCATAATACATTTTTGAACATCCTTGAGAAATTTATTAACACAGCTATGTACTGCTTGATACAACAAATAGTTTTCACTGCAAACAGGAAGCATTTCCTTATGAATATTCTCTGCATAAAGTCATTTTGCTCCCCAAAAATGCATAACGGTACGCTGTTCTTTGATTGTATACTCTGTTAGCATGGGCAAAATTTTGTATCTGCGCATGTGATACCTAGCATATGCTACCTACAGTAATCACAAAGCTGGATGTTGCTGCCACCTAATGGCACCTTTACAAACTACCAACTACTTTTTTCAGCTGTCCCATATTAGTTTCTGACCTTACTGACTGACCCTCATGCATAACTTCTGAACACTCCCATTTTTAATTTGTAAATTATTTGTTTGGATGCCGCTAAATTGCTTATGTTGGTGAAAAATATTTGGCCCTCTATAATCTTTTCTTGATTTTGATTTTGCATTTCAATTTTTTCCATTATTATATATCCAAGATAGGTGAAGCACTTTACCCGTTCCAGTGTTTGATCAACTGTTATCTGTAGAGCAGATTTCGAGTCTACTTTGATAATTACCATAGCTTTTGTTTTCTCAGTGTTAATATACATACACCTTAATGTCCATACACCTGACCTTTGTTCTTTATTCGTGTCACCAATTCCCATAGCTCTTTTTCACTTCCAGCAAGCAGAATTGGAGATTATTTATTGATAATCCATCAATAGTGAGTCAAGGTATTTCTTATATTTGTTGAAAGATATGTAATAATATGCATTGGAAAATGAAAATTTTTGGGTATTATTTCAGATATAATCTTCACATCTGGGGGTACAGAGGTGAGTTATATATTGTTGTTGTTGTTATATTAGTATTAGTGACTATTATCAAGTTTGATTACGTAAACTTAATAACTGAGGCAGAGGTTGCACATTATATGCTCCAGCAAGACCACCATCCCAGCCTCAATGTAGTACAGTATTGCCACATTAAGCAGCTGAGTGAGCCAGAGATTACAAATGTGAATGATTTCAATACTAGTACATCGGCCGAACGCCTCTAAGCCAGAATCCCGCCTTAAATCTCAGCACCGCTGTGATGGGAGGCTACGACATGGCTGGGGCTAGCTTCTCAGCCCGGCCCGATCGAGCCGCAGAAATGCACCTGGCAAAATGCACTCCTGCCTCACTCTTTGCCTCTGTCTGCTATCAGTCATCCCAATGGACGCAGAAGAGATGCAGTCCAGCGGACATTGCACCTCCTGCCCTTTTGTGACAACTTCCTGGGTGGCGGGGAATGCTAGGCGTACCATCACTGCAGATGAGCCGAGAAAATAAAGGGAGCAAAGAGATACCTCACTCACATGCATATGCTACGTTTCTGGCAGGACGTGACGATCCTGGGACAAAGTCACACTGGACTGCCTCTCTTCCGGGATAGTACAAACTAGTACATAGTCCATCATATCATTGCCAAACCCTATAGACACGAGTAGGGAAGACTCGATAGTCCTGCAAGACAACTTCCCAAGAGAGACAACTCTGACCAAAAACAACTGCTGCCTTGCAGTTAGGCTGGGGACAGCCAAAGGCAAAGGAGGGCAACCCTACAGAAACGCCTGTTGAAATCGGATGCACTGAGCCACAGGCTTAACAAAATAAAACAGTGCAACGTAAATATCGCTGTAAACAGCGTACGATGAAGAAGAAGAAGAATACTAGTATATAGAGAAGGCATCACAGAAGACAGGCTCCATATATATCTGTGCCTGCTCCCTAAACCTGGCAAGGATTCCATGCTTCTCAGTAGAATAATCACTCTGCAAAACATCTATGGCAAGATGCTTGAGAAGATAGTCGCTAAAAAAATGTCTCATAGAGCACACGAATGCATTCTGCCTGATGCCCTTGGCAATTGCGGACCAACAAATAACACCTGGCATAATGTTGGGATATTTGCATACAATGTCTAGGCAAGAAATGGTCACAGTTGCTCTAGATATTGAGGATGCTTATAACCGACCAATTTACCTGTTGCACTGTTAGAAGCAATGTGGAATCAATCCATAGTTGGTGAGTTTAATATCAACTGCCCTAATGGAGAGTACAGTTGAACTTTGCTTTGGTTCTTGGGTATCAGAGCCAGTGCAAATATGCCTAGGACTGCCGCAAGGCTCTCTAATCTCACCCGTGCTGTTGAACATCTACATAATAAAGGTGGCTAACATCGAACCCACATTTCCAGAGCGGACACTAACAGCTCAAAATCCTAACAAGGCCTGCATGATGTGGTGTTCCTTGAACAACTCTATAGTGTTCCTTGGAGTAATTTTTGATCGTAGCCTCTTAAATAAATACCACATCTACCAGACCATAAAGATATGTAAATGAGGTCTGGGAGCACTCAAAAATATGACAGACAAATTGGAACAACAGCTGCTTTTCATCCTATTTCATCAGTTGTTTTTATCAGCTGTTGATTTCGAACTGGTAATACCCTGATCTTGAAGATGCTGTACATGCTCGGAATTTTTGTCCGTGACATCCAGATATAAATTTCCACAGGCCCAGGTATATATACGTGTTACAGACAGACGGAAGCCACTGCACAATAACATTTCAGAAATCAAGGGATCAAAAAAGGATTTTCATGGATGGCACAGACAGAGAGCATTTGGACAGTTGACTGCAGTTAAGACAATAGTCAAGGAAGAAAAATTGATCTACACTGGTGATAAAATGACAGATTACTGCAGAGTCAACATAACCCTGGGAAGGGAATGTAGAGAGTGGTGCAATAGGAGGACAGAGCTCAAGGTTAACCAGCTGATAAATGACAACATTCAGAATAGTTATGCCATCATATGTACCGATGAATTGGTGCTACACATTGAGATATCTGGTTGGGTCTCCTCTGCTAGTGGGAGTGTTCAGTGTGGTAGAACGGTGGATGCATAATGGCAACCTTCAGTACAAGAATGGAGTTGGAAGCAGTGACTACAGCATTGCGATAGCTACTCGAGACCTCTTTAACAGAGGCAGTCTTCATGAGACTCTCAATTCTTACTTTGAAAGGTACAGAAGGGCTGACTTAAGTTGATGGAAAACTTCAAACTTGCAGGTGCTGGTGTGGATCTACTGTCCTGTTCATGCTGGAATTCAGGGCTATGAAAGAGCTGACATCCTGACTTCACAAACACAAATTATGGATACACTAGACATGGTTAGGAGTCACATTTTCAAGTCTACCAATGACCACCTTTTAGATGATGACGCTGCAATAGAGGAATCAGCATTTCACAGACTACAGAGCTTTGAAATCGAACAAGGTTTGAGCAGACTGGGGCGCAAGAGAGGATGCGGCAGAAGTGTGTACAACCAATGAGCTACAGTGTCTACACTCTTTGCCATTTACTGAGAAAGGATGAGCACCTATGGGTATGCCTGGAGTGCAGTGAGGTCAATTTATATGAACAGAACCAAACAGTATACAATGACTATGATAGGAAATAGTGAGTGAATGTGTGAGCATATTAAATTATGTTCCTTAATTAAAATGTAGCACACTGAGCACTACTGTATTGGAGAAAACATGCTGGGGTGTTAAATGTTTGTTCAAATTGTTCACTCTGTGGTGAGTTTACAATTGAATCTGAGGTCAATTAAAATCTTCAGCCAGATCAGAATGCACTTAGGTCACTTTTAAATTTGTTCTATCATTAGACTAGTCTTGTTGCTGGGAGTGACTCTGTGCCACTGTATATGAACATTTATGACTATTGTTGGCTGATGGTAGTTAGTGGGTTAATATGCCATCAAGTGGGGATTGTACCTATAGCTGAGAAGTAAGGTGCTCACATTCTCAAGAAACGATCAAAGGAAAGCTTGAAACGGTGGGTTGTTCAGATTTCGCAAGTTTAAAGTGTACCCTGGTCTCAACGGGATGAGCGATAAATTCGAAGGTCCCGTGTAAAAGAATCCTTGGCAGATGAAAAGAAAGAGGAGACTTGGCCGCTGTCCAGGCAAACATTCTAAATTTGAAAAATAATTAAATTCCTACCCAGTATGCCACCATCCAGGCTAGTAAGTCCAGGAGTAAGACCTAGAAAAATTAAACTGCATCCTATGCTACTTCCAGTCATCTTGACTAACACGTTTTGCCACTGGATAATAGCACAAATCTTCCTCATTTAAATCTGAAATTGACATTAAGGCAAAGGGACTTGCTCGTGAATTGGATTATAGTTAAGGAGACTTGCGCACGCAGCCTCACTCTCACATACTCATCTGCCCTTATTCAGCAGAAAAACATGGTCAAGACAATTGAGGGCAGAAGAGGATGTAGATTTTTCTTAGAGTTTTCTCCCGGAGTCTTTCCAACGATCAGACAAGGCAGTGGGGGCAGACATGGAAGCACTGAGGTCACAAACTTCAACTCAATTGTAACATACATACAAAATTCAAATGTGCCTGAAACCCACAGGAGGCATGGGTATTTCAACCAAATTGTGATGTATGCAAACCAAATACAAAGTTAGAATCAGTTTTGTCTATAGAAACATCTTAGACATCAACAATTCGTGATCACAATTCATATGTAGAATATGTCATAGAATGTGCATAGCTCTCTATGTTCAGTGATGGTTAATTCCATCGACATCATCAATTTTTGGGAAAGAAAGTACACAACTGCATGTATTTTGACATTTAGTACTGACCAGGCACAATATAAAACATAGATTGTTCCTTTTAATTAACATTGGTATGGAATAGAGACTAGTAACCAACAAATCACTGCCTGAAATGTCCATAATCATATCTTCAGTTCAGTTCAGTTCATCCCGTAACCCATCAGGTTGTTGGGGCACACATGAAGACATGAAAATCCCACGCCAGCTCTCTCTGTCTGTCGCCGCCTGGCGTATCTCACCGTGACGAAGGCCTGACCACTCAGCAATGTTGTCCACCCATCTCTTCCTTGGACGTCCTCGCCCTCTCTGTCTTGGTACGGATCCAAAGAGTATCGAGTTGGGAATTCCGTTGGACCTCGCGACGTGCCCGCACCAGGCCATCTTTTGTCTTTTGATAGTTGTGAACAGATCTTCAAAAGGACCAATAGCGTCTTCAACTCTCTGACGGATGTCTACGTTCGTGACACTATCCTTATATGTAACATTTAGGAGTTTTCTATAGCACCGCATTTCCATTGCACGTATTCTGCCCTGGATATCTGCTGTAATGGTCCAGGTCTCGCAGGCATACAGAAATATTGACAGCACCAAAGAACGCAGTAGTCTGACTTTTATGCCGAGGGCGAGGCGCTTGTCTCGCCAAAGAAGTTGCAGCCTAGTCAGCGCCGCTGTTGTTTGTGCTATTCTGGCAATGACCTCTGGCTTGGAACCCTCTCCACTGATCAACGATCCCAGATATTTGAAACGTTTCACCACCTCAAGTACCTGCCCATTTGCCTCTATGACAGATTCAAACTAGCACCTGCCATTGCTCCGACGTCAATGTCTTAAACCTAATTGATGTGCAAGTCACAGTGTCAGAACCTAGATGATCTCTCCATCCTGATACTGTCTCTCTCATCACTTGTGATGGGCAACCAACTGACTAACCCATCAAGATGTCAAATGGGGTTGCACAACACTGACTTAAAGGACAAAATCTATGTTTGTTTCTAAAAAAGTTGGATGTTCCCTGTGTGTTACGGAGGCCAGATAAGTGAGCAATTAATAGTAATGCTGGATCCTGCCAGACATGTCACAAATAGTAGAAGTAGTTCCCCTTCGCAATCGAAGATGACAGCATAAGACTTATACTGCTAGATAGAACTTGACTGTTAAGTCTAATTATGGCATGGCAGACTCTGCCACAGTTTGAAAACACATGTGAGGAGTTGACAATGGGGTCATTGTACATTCCATTCTTGCAGCTTGCTTTCTCTGATCCTCTACCATAATGCTTATTTTTTGTTAAAAAGAAGACGAAATCAAGACCAATGCAGTGTTTAACCTGTACTTCTATAAATGAAGTGACGGAGGAAGTTATATTAATCCATCCCCATAGCCTGCATGGAGGCTGATTGGAGGCAACTCCTCCGTCATGCAAGGATGCAACAAGCAGACATAAGCCACAAAATCAATTGCAAGTTTATACTGAAGACCTCAAGCTAGAAAAAAATTCATGCTGAAGTTAGGTGCACTTTGCCGTTGCGCACAAAACAAAGTTCTATGCACTCACCTTAAGGCACAAAGGAATAAGAAAATAGAAATACAGCACATTCGATTATCCTCAAAATGATGTATGATTCATAACATCTAGATAACAATTAAGAAAACGAAAGCTTAAATTTGAACATTCACCTCTGAGTGAAACCAAAATGAATGACACAGCTTGTTTGTCAATTCAATAGTCTTTCTCTTAGTCACTCACTCCTCTTCTATCCCTGGGGGTGTAGAGATCATTTGTGTATATATTTTCAATCAAAAGTGCAGATCAATAAGTGATTGGCCTGTTGTGACTTTGCATGATGGAGATCCACCTCTTTTTGGCATTCATGCAGGCTATTAGGTAGGAATTTTGTTACCTTTAGAATTTGTGTGCGGACAATGGCTAACAGTCTGCTCTGTTTTATTCTCAACTGGCAAAGGTTCTTTTACATGCACAGTGTGTCGCGGGACCTCCATGCTTATTATCCATCTTCAATTGGACTTTTTGTCAATTTCACCTTGGTTGAGATCAAGGGGCATTTGAAACACCTAGCGTTTATCACTTTCGTTTGGTCATTTCTTGAGCTCGCCTTACCCCATAGCTATAGCAATTCTCCCACCTTACAATTCAATAGTTAATTTATTAAGTTATAATTTGTGTCATTCATCTGTGCAACTAGGGAAACAATTGGATATTCCACTCAGCACTGCAGCATTTTCATAAGAGCTTCAACAATATCAGCCTTAGTATGGGGGACTGGAATTGTGACAACAATCCGCGACGTCGCCCACATATCATCACATCAAATATGGAGCATGACTCAATCAAGTTGGTGTTAGAATTCTTTCAGAGATCTGGTCTCGCGGGTAAGACTTCATCATCTTGTTCAGATCTGAGAGTAAACTAATAATTTCATTTTCTTTATTGGGGGGATGGGGTAGCTAAGTAGTTAGTAGCATGGCTCAGAATCAAAATTTGAGTGTGTTTGGATTCATGAATTGGCAAAGTCGTATCCCTATTGGATGTGAATCTATTAAAGAATAGGTATTGAGTGTAAGTGTACTGCAGTGTAAGGTGCTAAACACAGTACAATACACTCTGCCTAGGGGAACAAGACAATTGAGAAGAAAGAAAAAGGAAAAATATATGTAAAAGTTTTTAGAAAGGCAAAAAACATTTATTTTAATATTTTCTTCTTATCTGTTGTTTGCTCACAAATACCACATCTATTTTCCTCATAACATTGTTTGTCTTTCTCAGGCTTCTGACACCGTACAGTTTATCTCTCAAGTAACCACATCTTTTTTCCTTGTGACAGAAAGGTCTTAAGAGGGCACAAGAAGGGGATCCCTGTAACACCATCCAAAAACAAATATCTTTAGAACCTTGAAGACAAAGCTTGTAATTGCTGAACTTTTCCACCAGATGTCAGGAAGGGGTTATTAGATCATCATGCAGATAGTATTTTAGACAGAGCTTATTGTTTCTATAACTTTTCTTTAAACCCTAAAGGCTGCTTCATACTCAGCAAGTTCGTAATTTAACTTATCTGAACGTTTTTATACTGGTTTAGAAGACTCTGCAGAGCCTGTATACAACCTCTTAGTTAGTGTGAATGGTGACCCTGAACACACTTTGTTCCAGTTGATCAATATGCATCACCTGATCCTGATTACTCTTTGCTCCCATTGATCAGTATGTTTCTCTTAATCCTGATTACTCTTTGCTTCCATTGATCAGTATGTTTCTCTTGATCCTGATTACTCTTTGCTTCCATTGATCAGTATGTTTCTTTTGATCCTGATTACTCTTTGCTCCCATTGATCAGTATGTTTCTCTTGATCCTGATTACTCATTGCTTCTATTGATTAGTATGTTTCTCTTGATCCTGATTACTCATTGCTTCTATTGATCAGTATGTTTCTCTTGATCCTGATTACTCATTGCTTCTATTGATCAGTCTGTTTCTCTTGATCCTGATTACTCATTGCTTCTATTGATCAGTATGTTTCTCTTGATCCTGATTACTCATTGCTTCCATTGATCAGTATGTTTCTCTTGATCCTGATTACTCATTGCTTCTATTGATCAGTATGTTTCTCTTGATCCTGATTACTCATTGCTTCTATTGATCAGTATGTTTCTCTTGATCCTGATTACTGATTGCTTCTATTGATCAGTATGTTTCTCTTTATCCTGATTACTCATTGCTTCTATTGATCAGTATGTTTCTCTTGACCCTGATTACTCATTGCTTCTATTGATCAGTATGTTTCTCTTGATCCTGATTACTCATTGGTTCTATTGATCAGTATGTTTCTCTTGACCCTGATTACTCATTGCTTCTATTGATCAGTATGTTTCTCTTGACCCTGATTACTCATTGCTTCTATTGATCAGTATGTTTCTCTTGATCCTGATTACTCATTGCTTCTATTGATCAGTATGTTTCTCTTGATCCTGATTACTCATTGGTTCTATTGATCAGTATGTTTCTCTTGACCCTGATTACTCATTGCTTCTATTGATCAGTATGTTTCTCTTGACCCTGATTACTCATTGCTTCTATTGATCAGTATGTTTCTCTTGATCCTGATTACTCATTGCTTCTATTGATCAGTATGTTTCTCTTGATCCTGATTACTGATTGCTTCTATTGATCAGTATGTTTCTCTTTATCCTGATTACTCATTGCTTCTATTGATCAGTATGTTTCTCTTGACCCTGATTACTCATTGCTTCTATTGATCAGTATGTTTCTCTTGACCCTGATTACTCATTGCTTCTATTGATCAGTATGTTTCTCTTGACCCTGATTACTCATTGCTTCTATTGATCAGTATGTTTCTCTTGATCCTGATTACTCATTGCTTCTATTGATCAGTATGTTTCTCTTGACCCTGATTACTCATTGCTTCTATTGATCAGTATGTTTCTCTTGACCCTGATTACTCATTGCTTCTATTGATCAGTATGTTTCTCTTGACCCTGATTACTCATTGCTTCTATTGATCAGTATGTTTCTCTTGATCCTGATTACTCATTGCTTCTATTGATCAGTATGTTTCTCTTGACCCTGATTACTCATTGCTTCCATTGATCAGTATGTTTCTCTTGACCCTGATTACTCATTGCTTCCATTGATCAGTATGTTTCTCTTGACCCTGATTACGCATTGCTTCCAGAGGATGAAGGCAAAGATAGAACACCATAGCAGGCATTGCCATTTCAACCAAATTTTACCTCATTGTATACAATCTGATTTTAAACCATCCTGGTCTTAGAGGCACCAGTAGTGACAACATTAGTAACGAATAGAGGTGAAATTTTGTGGTTAATCAATGAGCACATCTTGTAGGAAAACACTGCAATTGAGGATCCGACGAGGCACAGAGTTTTGAAATGATTGGCAAGTCCAGCAGAGAGGGACGCAGGAGTATGTACAACCAGTGAGTTACAGGACCCATCAGCATCTATACTTTTCTCTATTTACAGAGAGGCTCTAAACACCTATGGGTCTGTCCAGACATCAATTCTTAACGAACATAACATTAGACAACACACAAATTACCTTTAAAGTGAAAAAAAAGTCAATTTGAACTAATTTATTGGTCCTGCGTTCTTGGCACTCTCATGAATGGAAACAAGACTTGGAACAGGAACGGCAGCTCAACACCTTTCACATGAGGTGTCTATGGTGAATATTGGGGATTGGATGACAAGAGAGAGTGTCACATAATATAGTCTTACAGACAGCAAACACTCACAGCATGTACTCACTGTTGAGCCAGCGATATTTCAGCTGGGACATGTTTACCGCATGGAAAATAGGAGGCTGCCAAAGGATATCCTCTATGGACAGCTAGCCACTGGAGTTAGAAGAATCGGCCGTCCCACACAGCCATTCAAGGATGTATGCAAGAGACATGAAGTCATGTAACATCTCATCTGAGGGCTGGGAAAAAATTGCTCAGGATCGAGCTGTTTGGAGACAGAGGGGGCATAGTGGCTGCTGATGCTTGTAAAGGACTTCTGACTGCAGAGGCCCATCCTGGTGTCCTGTTGAGATTGCAACTGAAGCATCTGTGTAGTTGGTGCAGAAGATGATTTGAGCTGACAGCCGAGTAAAGATAGACAGTGTAGCAACTGCAATAGAGTGTTAGCATAGTTTAGCCTACAGCATATTGCATGATCGATTGAATTTCTAGAAAATGTGGCCGCAGTGAGTACCTAGACAATTGACTGACAAACGCAAAATGAACAGAATAGGCATGCCCTTGCACTGATAAAGCGATGGGATAAGTGAATCAATGTTGGTTGAAATTATGTTGAGAAATAAGGAACAATTTAAGTGCAAAAATAAATTTGTTCAAGTTCGTTTCTCAATTATTTTTTAAAATAGCCATTTGTGACTCATTCTGCATTGAGCATGTAGGTATAATTTTGCTATGCTGTATTTCTATCTCTATATTACGTCATATTACATCAGCTCACCATACATATAGTACTCCCAATGGTATTACATCATTATCTGATAGAATTTAGTTGAATCATGAAGTTGTGGCATTACAATCACTAATGACAGTCATGCAGTCTTTAGTTTTAAGCAAAATCTCGTAGGGTCGGTAAGTTATGTGAGTGACTCCTATATACCTCTTCATCATAAGTACAACACAAGTGAACCCTGCAGATTATAGCCAGTATTGTTTATGCATCATAAGTGCGGATAACTTTTGTTGCGTTTGTGAGAAGTTACATTTGCAAGCCAGATAAAGGTCATCACTCCAATAGTGAAAACTGCATGTGACTTTTATTTAGGATGCAAGATTTGAGGCCAGGACAAGACATGGATCCCATAATATGCTGCAGTACGTGTAAAATAAAATTTTCAGAAGTAGCTGACAGATGAAAAATTGGAAATGCCATTTGATTTTTCTATAGTGTGGAGAGAGCCAAGCAATCACGCAAATGACTGCTATTTCTGCTTGGTTCCATCTGTTTCTGCAGGCATTAACAGAAAATAAAGTGGACAATAACATACTCAAATATACAATCTGTTCTCTCACTGGTTCTTCGTGGCGAAAGTCTTTCTTTTTCCTAACCTCCAAATAAATTTTCTGCCAATTCAGACAATGAGGATCAAGGTGAACCAACATCAGGTTATCCACAGCCTTCAGTGTTTATTGATGATCCATACTTCTGTCACGGTGTGCCAACGATCCTGTATGCGATTTGGAGCTGGCTAAAGTGAAGTTACTTGGACCAAGACAAGCAATGAAATCTTCTCAAAGAAAATGTCAGTTGCTTTATTTTACAGTCATCATGAGCAGTTTGCTCTGTACTCTAAAGTTTAGACTTTTGAATCATTGTGACACCCTTAAGTTTAGCCTTAGCAATCTTTGTGTACCCTTAAGTTGAGACTAAGGAATCCTTGTGACATCCTTAAGTTAAGACTTTAGAATCTTTGTGACATACTTAATTTGAGGCATTGCATACTTTATGACATCCTTAAGTTGAGGTTTTGGATATTTTATAACATCCTGAAATTGAGGCTCTGGATACTTTATGACATTCTTAAGTTTAGGCTTTGAATTTCGTTTGTGGCATCTTCAAATAGAGGCTTTTTAATCTTTGTGACATTTAAAAATTAATAATAATAATGTTTGTCTAGGCTTCTAGGGCCATTGCGTCAATCGACCACTACCATGTCCAACCGCTGAAGGAATGACTGCTATCTGTCGGAGCCATGTAGAACAGGGATGGCCCCTCCCACGCCTCCAGCCTGCCAGTGGGAGACTGTTATTACACATAGCAGACTTGGACATTATCTGGTGAGCCGGTACTTTCTGGTCCAGTCGAACCACATGACCAAACAGAGACAGGGGCGGGCCAGAGTGTCCGAGATGGAGGGAAGACTTGTCTTTGAAGACACCTCAACATTACGGATGAGGTCGAACCACTAGATACCGAGGATGTGTCGCTGGTTGCTTTTTTGAACAGCATTGAGTCTTGATATGTCCTGTTTAAGTAGGGTCCAAGTTTCTGAACCATACAGGAGGACAGGAATCACACACGTCTGATAAATATGAATTTTGGATCCAAGAGAGAGTCTGCCATTATTCCACACCCGGCGAAGGTTGTATATAGAGGAAGCAGCAAGCCTGATCCGCCTTAACATGTCAGGCGCACTGTGTCTATCGGATGAAAAATAACTCCCCAGGTATGTGAATTCATTGGTTCACTCCATCATGTGACCATGGACAACAATGCTGTGAGGACCAGTGTCGGAGGAAAGGTTCTGAATTTTTGTCTTGGCCCAGGATATTGATAAACCCAGGTTTGATGTTTCGAGATCCAGTTTCTCAAGAGACTGTTGCAGATACGCATTGTCTGGGCCAACTAGAACTATGTCATCAGCATAGGCGAGGTCTGTGAATGTGCGTTTGGTCCATGACAATGCCCGGATGGAGGGAGTCAAGATGGTGTAGAATCCAGTGATGGCTCTGCAAAAAAGATTAGGGGCAAGGATGTAACCCTGCCTAACTCCGAAGATGTTGGGAACCTGTCTGAGTGAGTGCCACCTAGGCGGACTCTGGCACCGGTGTTCATATATAGCTCCGTTATCAAGTTCAGCAGTGGAACAGGATTTCTAATGCCATCCAGAGCTTTCCAGAGAGCTGACCTATCGACCAAATTGAATGCAGCCTTTAGATCCACATACGCAGCACAGCGTGAGCTGCATGGTGCAGCTCAGCCAGGAGCCGGAGAGCAAGAATGGCATCTACAGTTAATCTACCTGGAGTGAAGCCAGACTAATGTGGACGGTGTTTTGCGATCAGCAGTGGCTTGAGCCGGGCCAGCAGCATTTGTGCAAATACTGGGATTGAGAGCAATGTGATTGGTCTATAGTTGTTGCAGTCTTTACGGGTATTTTGTGGCACCTTTAAGTTGAGGCTTTGGATATGACCTTACTGTTTCATGAATCTGAAAAAAATCGAATTTGGACTGTGAGCCATGAGCTAACGACTTTGTCACCACACCCTCCCTATCATTGTTGAGGCTTTATATACCTTGTATTTGACATCCTAAAGTTGAGGCTTCTGTTTGAGGACTTGGATTATTTTGTTGTCAGATGTGACATTTGTACCAGCCAGACCTTCAACAGGGTGTGTGGATGTGCAGGACATCATTGATGAGGTAGGACCTTCTACCATCATGATCACAGTTATGCTGGCTAACAATGAGACAGGTGTCATACAGGTAGGTGGACATACAGGGAGTTTTATGCCATACAGGTGTTGGATGTGTGGGGAGACTAGTGTAACACAGACATGTGGGTGTACAAGGAGATGTGTGTTATACAGGTCGGTGGGTGTACAGGGAGACGTGTTTAATGCAGGTGGATGGATGTGCAAGGAGACAGGTGTCATACATGTGTGTTAGTGTTCAGGGAGATTAGTGTCATACAGGTGGGTGGGTGTACAGGGAGATGTGTGTTATGCAGGTATGTGGGTGTACAGGGAGATTAGTGTCATACAGGTGGGTAAGTGTACAAGGAGATTAGTGTCATACATGTGGGTGGAAAATAAGTCTTAACGGCAAATATCTGCGGCCAAACGACAACCCAAACTACTTGGGAGTCACATTTGATCGGCGCATGACATGGAAAAGTCAGATTGAGAGAAACCGAATGAGAGCCAGACAAAGAATGGCAATCATGAGGAAACTTCCTGGCACAAGCTGGGGAGCAGACGAAAGAATACTAAAGAAACTGTACACTGGAAGAGTGAGACCAGTTCTCGAGTATGGCATTGCGGCATGGACAACAGCAGCAAAGGCGAACTTTGATAAAATTAGCAAACTTCAAAACCAAGCCATGAGAGTTATAACAGAAGGCATGAAGTCAATGCCAATTGTAGAACTTGAAAAGATTACAAATCTGCATCCATGACTGACAGAAGAGACAGTAGAGCCCAGCAGCAAGCAGAGAAACTCCGAAGACTGACAGACCATCCAATGCATCAGAGACTAAATAGATTTGGAAATGGGAAACTAAAGCGGAGAAACTTTGCAGAAATAGCCAAAGCAAAGATAAGCGAAGACCCTATGAACACCATAACAACACCAAAGCCCATCTCTACTGTACGCAAACCCACATGGAAGCAGCATATCATTCCGGAGGTGGTAGAAAATATACCAGGTATTGGAAACAAGAACAGCCAGACTGAAAAAGAAAGAAGAGACAAAACCCTGAGGTACATAGCGGAAAACTACCCAAGCAGGGACTGGACCCATGCATACATCGACGGTTCTGTAACAAACACAACACAGAATGGAGGGGCAGGGGTATTCCTGAGCCTAACAAATGGTAGAAAAATAACACTGTCAGTGGCAACTGGAAAATACTCAAGCAATATCAGAGCGGAGGCAGAGGTACTGAAGGCTGCAGTAAAAGCAATGCTGACAGGCGAAAGCAATGAAAGCCAGATAGTCCTGTTTACAGATTCCATGGCCGTAGTTACAGCACTAAAAAGCCAGAAAAATACTGAACTTAATGATTTAAGAGTAGTACTCTGTCAACTATGCCAGCAGACCGCACCAAAAAGAGTAGTGGTACAGTGGGTTCCATCCCACTGTAACATCCAAGGCAACGAGGAGGCAGACAGACTGGCAAAAGAAGGTGCAAGACTACCACAACCAGATTCTAGTGTGACCTACGAAGAGTCCAAACGGTTTATTAGGGCCAGATATATGGCCAAATGGGAAACAGAACATACTGGGTACAGAAAAAATGATGCCTATTACCAGTTGAACAGAAGAGAGCAGGTCGTGGTCTTCAGACTCCGCACAGGCCACAACAGACTGAGGTACCACCTATTCAATAAACTGAAGATAGGTGGCACTGACGAATGCACCTGTGGTACAGGGAAAATGACAGCTGAACATCTGCTGCAAAATTGCCCGACATACGAGGACCAGAGAAAGCACATGTGGCCATCACCAGTGGCAACACTAGACAAGCTCTATGGCAGTGTCGACAGCCTCAGGATGACAGCTGCTTTCTTCGAACAAATACAAGTTGAAGTCTGACAGCGTACGAAGAAGAAGAAGAACATACATGTGGGTGGGTGTGCAGGGAGACAGGTGGGTGGATGTACAAGGAGACAGGTGGGTTGGTGTACAAGGAGACATGTGGGTGGGTGTACAGGCAGACAGGTGGTTAGGTGTACAAGGAGACAGGTGGGTGGGTGTACAGAGAGACAGGTGTCATACATGTGGGTTGGTGTACAAGGAGACAGGTGGGTGTAAAAGGAGACAGGTATCATACTAGTGGTTAAATGTACAAAATGTACATATAGGCAGTTGTGTGTGTGCATGAAAGCAGATGTCATACAGATGAGTGGATGTACAGGGAGACAGGTGATATACAGGTGAGTGTACAGTTAGGTGTCATAAAGAATGTACAGTGAGATGCGTGGATGAGTGTACAGGGAGATAGTTTAGTGTACGGAGAGATACTTGTGTGGATGTCCAGGGGCTATATAGTGGAATGAATGTACATGTGAATTGGTGCATAGGTGTTGTACAGGCAGGGGAGTAAATATACAGGTGTTGCACAAGTGAATGAATGCTTCATCTAAAATGTAAAAGACATGAAGAAAGTGGTTTTACAGTGCAGTGGTTCTATTCAGGCATGTCTCAACAGGTGATTATTGAGGGGGGGGGGGGGGGGCGCGCACAATCCTATATTCTGTAGATACACAAGAACAAGATCAAATGCTCCCATTCAGGATATATTTCTGAACCAGTAGGTTACAGATAAATTGTAAAGACCAGCAGATTTAAGATATTTGATTAGACTTTTAGATACAAGGTTGATTGGATAAGACTTTTATGTCTCATATTGATTGGATGGAAACTTTGATCCTAGATAGTTTGAATAGACCAGTACATCACAGATAGTTTGGATTGACTTTTAGATCCCAGATTGGATACATTTTTTCATCCCATATATTTACTTTTAGATCCTAGTTAGACTGGATTGACTTTTAGATCCCAGGCTGGATACATTTTTCCATCCCATATATTTACTCTTAGATCCTAGTTAGACCGGATTGACTTTTAGATCCCAGGCTGGATACATTTTTCCATCCCATATATTTACTCTTAGATCCTAGTTAGACCGGATTGACTTTTAGATTTCATATAGTTTGGATAGACTATTAGATCCCAGATAGTTTGGATAGACTTTTACATCCCATGTATTTTGGATATATTTTAGATTATAGTTAGGCTGGATAGACTTTTAGATTCAATATAGTTTGGATAGAATTTGAGATACATGATTTATTTAGATAGGGTTTTAGATCCCAGATGGATTGAATAGGGTTATAGACCTCAGATGAATTGAATATATTTTTAGATTCTAGATATATTGAATAGACTATTAGATAAATGAATTGAATACACTTCTAAACCACAGATAGATTGGATAGACAGTAGATTACATAGGTTTATCTCATTGCTCAGTGTCATTTATCTCTGCAGCTTAGTTGACTAGCCTGTTACCTGCTTGGCATGTTACATGAACTTAGAAGTCATGTCCTTGAACTATTATCAGAATCTGGTCTACTCTATTTCCTCAGCCAGTGCCAGAAATTTGTCAGAGAGTCAAGTCCCTCAAGCGACATAAGGGAGACACACCGAGAATTTTGCTGCATACTGATGCAGCCCAAGCTATCGGAAAGATCCCTGTGGATGTTCAAGACCTGGGAGTCGACTATCTGACCATTGTTGGACACAAGGTAGAGTAAGACCCTACCACCTTCTTCTTGCGGTTTTGATGGAGGCTTATATTTTTACTTAAAAAAGAAAACAACTGTTGCACGACTTCATTCCCATTTGCTAGGGTAGTTGAGTGGTTTTAGAGGCTGAGAACTGCATGCTGCTTTGCCAGTGCTATTACCGTATTGTGTGATTGTTATGTTTATTTCACCATAAACAGAAAAACAACAAGTGTTAAATCTGAGATTTGATCTGCTGCTCTCCTTGTTAGCAGCAGGCAGGCATCAAAACCATTTGTCCAGGCACATAATTTTAGTTTATCTAACTACTAATCAAATATCTTCAGGAATTATTTTTTTAAAATAAATAAATCGAAGATGCTTTTTCATTTTTCATAGACTGTCTACTCCTGCACTTTGTCATTATATTCATTCTACATGTGTTGATCAGATTGACCATTTCTCATTTAGTCATAACTGGCATACCATGACCGACACATTCATGCCCACTTCTTGATTATAGTTGCCAAGCAAAATCATGTTATCTATGTCTTTTTTTGTTGTGTTTTTTGTCTTTTAAGTTTTTTCATTCATTCATTATTCCTAATGCCTTGTCACCATAACATGAGTGTTGTTTTATTTTTGCCATGAAACAGTTACTGAGCCATTACCTATATATGTTTTGTGGAACAATTTCTTTTACTTTTTCATATTAATGTTGTAAGTCAATGGTTCCCAAATTTTGGGGCCACTGCTCCTACATAAATACTCACCAGCACATTTGGAAATTGTTGAAATGTGGAACCCAGTCATTTTTAGCTTGCAAATCGATTTAGGCTTAGAAAAATGTCAATGTTGTGCTTTATATGAGGTCCAATCAAAGAGTATTCAACATTAGACTGAAAAAAAACCCATCTTACCTTTTGTTGTGATGGATCTGCTCCAGTCCATGCATTGCGCCTCATCCAGGATTTTTTGCAGAAATATGCCCTATTCATCTGACATGGCTCTCTTTGACTTTTGGATCTTTTCAAAACTGAAGGTGCGATTCAAAGGGACAAGATCTGAGGAAATAGAAGAAAACTACACAAATGTGGCGAAGCGCCTGATGGAGATCCCAAAGGATTACATCCAGAAATGTTTTTAGCAATGGAAACTCTGCTGGGAGAAGTGTCTCAGCTCAGAAGGGGCCACCTTCGAAGAGGATTTGGTTTTGAACTAAATAGGTAAGTTAGGTATTTTTAGTGGGACATAGTCGTGAGTTCCAATGGCGCACAATAAGGGATTCCTCTGCCACAGTTTGAGAATGCTTGAATGGATAACTTGAGAACCTTGAATAAACAAGGAAGAATCTCTTTCTTACCTGATGGAGGTTCAAGATTAGCAGATGAGTGAGAGGGATTATCATGGTATCAGCGAGCCACTGGAGAGTTAACCAGTCATAAGTGATGCAAATACAGACTAAGCTGGTTAAGACCACTCTGTCCTGAACAGCACTTTCTAGCCATGTGTAGGGCAGAGCCAAGATAGGTATCAAGCTTAGGTTTATTTATCTACACCAAAAATTATTTTGTGTATGGGGAGAGCGGTACAGGCCTAAGGAAGAAAAGGTATGGAAAACATTGGGAAAGAAGCGTGCTAGATTTGCTGCCTGTCATTGGGACAAGTTGTTCACATGATTTGTGCAAAGACAGTTACAGGCAAATAGTTCAAAAGGAAGGTTCAAAATGGGCTTCGAATGTGGGCTCCGGGCCTAAAAGAAGTGAAAGTAGCTTTGAGATATCATTCTTCATTCCTGAATTGACATTTGCACACATATCTTGAGAGGAAAGTTTGGACCAGGAGGAGAGTTTGTGGTTTGACATAAAATTTGCAGATTGGACAACAGAGTCTACAGAAACCCAGCCATGGGGGCCATATTGAGTCTAAAACTTGAATCATTTGAAAGTTTTGTGAATGAATAAATCTCACAAATAGATTTGAACGCCTCACATCCCAATAGATCTCACAAGTAGCTCTGAAAGTTTTATGTACGAATAGATCTCACAAATAGATCTTAATGCCTCAGGTCCCAATAGATCTCACAAGTAGCAAATGAAAGCTTTGTGTACAAATAAATCTCACAAATAGATCTGAAAGCTTGAGGTTTTAATAGATATCAAAAGTAAATCTGAAAGCTTTGTGTATGAATAGATCTCACTAATACATCTGAACGTCTCATGCCCCAATAGATTTCACGCATAGATCTGAATGTTTGTGTGTGAGTAGATCTCATAAGTAGATCTGAAAGCATTGTGTACAAATAGATCTCACAAATGATATCTGAAAACCTCATGTCCCAATAGATCAAATGAGTAGATCTGAAAGCTTTGTGTATGGATAAATCTCACAAATAGTGAAAGCTTTGTATGTGAATAGATCCCACAAGTAGATTTGAAAGCTCTGTGTGCAATTAGATTTATGAAAAACTGAAAGCTTTCTCCCATAACAATCCTGAGAGTGAGACAAAAATGCTAGCATTCCAGAAGGCACTGAATAATCTGAGAGCTAAGAGAAAATTGCTAGCATTCCAGAAGGCACGGAATAATCTGAGAGCTAAGAGAAAATTGCTAGCATTCCAGAAGGCACGGAATAATCTGAGAGCTAAGAGAAAATTGCTAGCATTCCAGAAGGCACGGAATAATCTGAGAGCTAAGAGAAAATTGCTAGCATTCCAGAAGGCACGGAATAATCTGAGAGCTCAAAGGATAGGAAACTACTAGCATTCCTTGAGGCACGGAATAATCTTAGATGAGAGGAAACTACTAGTATTCCAGAAGGCTCCAACACACGACACTGTCATTGTACACACACACAAATATGCACACACACATACAATAAAACTTGAATTGTTGTAAAGCCTGAGAATTGTCAAGTTGTTTTGAACCTAGAAGAATTTAATATTAGTTTGCAATTAATTATTTGCTATAAAAAATATGAAAAAAAAATAGTTTTGTTTTGAATGTTTGTATAGTTTCTGTAAACACAATTTTAACATTTCATCAAATTCTAATGGCACATTTTTCTATATCTGAAATGACAACTGTCTTTGCCCCGTGCACAAATGAATGGCACACAATAAGCATCCATTAACAGTCCCTGTAGAAAACTCATGGACTTTCAAAATGAAATTTTTCGTTGTCATTTATTGATGTCTGTCTCAGTGAATACCGTTCCGTCTCTGCAGCCATTTGAAGTCCTTCAAAAATGTAATTATTTATTTTCACAGATATGATTCAGTTTCACTTTCAGTATCAGTTCCATCAATTTGATAATTACTCAGCCCCTCTGATATTTTCCTGAAAACATTTCACTAAGGATGGTAAAAGTACATATTTTTTCATTCCAATCTTTGAAAAATGTTAACTCTTGTAATATGCAATATAGGCCCAATCATTTGACATAGAGCATGCGAAAGGTTTGACAATGCAAACAAATCTCCGCAATTTCTGCTTTCAACGTATAACTGAAAATGACTGTTGGTTGGTCAGTATCAAGCATGTAAGGTTATATGCAAATGGTGTTAAGTAGATGCCTTCAGCCATATTAGGATATAGGACTAAAACTGGCATCAATTAGTCAATCAAAAACCTGACCACTCCTTGCAGAGCATGGGCCATCAACAAATACACAGGGAGTCTTCATATTATGAACCATCTGAGTCAGTTCTGTTCACGTCTTGCCTGCTGCTCTGATATTGGCATCCTGCTGCCTCTTCCATGATTGTCTAGAATGTCCACTATTCCATCCTGCCCAGTGGATTCTAGAAAAAAACTGCCATCAGCATGTTGCAAGTATCATATTGGCCATAAAAGATATCAAAATAAGAAAACAAAAGATGAAAGAAGCTTTCATTGCAGTGGGGAACTTATAGAAATTAAATGAAATTAAGTCCAACACAAAAATAAAAACCTTAAACTCCAATGTTAAAGTCTGTTACTTTGTGTGGTTCTGTAACAACAAAAACAACAATGAATGAGCTACATGCTTTCATAAATGGGCACAGAATAGAGAGATTTAAAAGGTATATTAAGATCACTGATGTGGAACTGTTGGAAAGAACCAGAATAGAGAGATTTAAATGGTATGATATGACCACTGATGTGGAACTGTTGGAAAGAACCAGACATATCAGTGTAACATAAAGTGAGAAGAAGGTGCTAGTGGTGGATATGTTTATCCTTGTTTGTTTATGTTTATTTTTGTTTTTTTTAGTCTTTGCGCACATGTTCAAATTCTATTTATTGCATTATTTCCTTTTTTTTTGCAACCAAAATGCATTTGCAAGCTAAACAGGACTGAATTCCGTGTTACAAACTAATACGCTTTACTAACATCTCTGGCCCCTATCTGTTTATATGTGGGTTACTAGTGAACATCAATCGTGTAACAATTTGCAGCAGACAGTATGTAGAGGAGTAAGTGGTCAATTTGTTTAGATAATATGTCCCCTATGTAAGGTTACACGGGTTCAAAACCCTGGTATAACATATGTTTTTTATCATCTTCAGTTTTATGGGCCAAGAGTTGGAGCAGTGTTTGCACACAACCCAGGTGACAGTACGCCACTGTACCCATTACTGATTGGTGGTGGGCAGGAGAGGAACTTCAGACCAGGGTAGGCTGCTGAGTGTTTGTTTTAGACATCAATGAATTAGATGTTTGACCAAAAACAGAGTTGACTTTGGTTTAGACTTGAGTGACTACTAGATGCTTGACCAAAAATAGTTGACTTTGTTCTAGAATTGAGTGACTGCTGAATGTTTGACCAAAAACAGAATTGACTTTGGTTTAGAAAGCGAGGGACTGCTGGAAGTTTTTACCCCTGATATTATCTGAGCAGCAGGTGGTTTAGCAGCCTTATTCCTCAAAAAGTTCAGGTAAAAAAAGTAACAGTAGTCCAATAGCAAACATTGCTGTCAGAGATGAAGCGTTATATACTTCATTGTACAAGACCACAGCTTGTTTATGAGGGGGTGATCAGTTTCCTTCCTTTCTGCCTTTCCTTCTCTAAAAGTTTAGCTAGGTACCCATTTACATCTGGGTCAGCTGTAGCATACATGTAATGGGAGTTAAAGCCTGTACCATTGCCTTGAAACACGAGTGCTGATCAGTAAGTTCAGATGGAGGATAAAAAATATGTTTCCATAACGGAAGTATTGGTAGCAAAAACAGAGATCCTACTGGTTTAATAAGTATCTGATCAAGGTAAAAGGATGTTATAATAGCAGAAGATGTTTGAATAGTTTGTATAATAAAAAAAACATGAATTATTAAACTCAGTCACTCACCATCTGCCATAGCTGAGAATGCAGCGCAAACAACTTAACAAGCACTGAAACAGAATCCAACCACAACACACTACAGAGTGCCAGCTGTGTATACACCCATACATAACTGTTCATCATCATATCATTAAGTACTTGTTGCTCAACAATGTTAGACAAAAAAATGCTTCATCCTCCAAGTAAATAGAACATTCTGTATGGTACTAAACAACAATTAACAAACATATACAGATATGATTACATGGTATTGGGCTGAAGGGCAAGAGCCCAGATGCTGATGTATCTATAACAACCACCATGGGGTGCACAAGTCTTAATTTTCTTTTGGCTTGTAGTTTTTATGGCTTATAGTTTATGTGGCTTCTAGTTTTTATGATTTATAGATTGTATGGATAACAGTTTTAGTGACTTATAGTTTTTTGTGGCTTATAAATTTAATGTCTTATAGTTTTTATGGCTTATAGTTTTTATGGCTTATAGTTTTGATGGCGTATAGCTTTTTGTGGCTTATTGCATAATGCACTTATGATATAGGTAAACTCATTCACATTAAAGCATGTATGGAATTAGTGTTTAACTCTAACCTGTTGTTCTTTGTTCTTTCAATTGCAGTACAGAAAATACTCCGATGTTAGCAGGTTTGGGAAAGGTATTTATGATAGCACATTTAGAATAGGTATGTGTGGGGAAGGTATATATGAGAGCATATTTGGGAGAGGTTTGTGGGAGAACATATTTGAGAAATGTATATATGAGAGCATATTTGGGAGAGGTTTGTGGGAGAACATATTTGAGAAATATATGTGTGAGAGCATATTTGAGAAATATATGTGTGAGAGCATATTTGAGAAATATATGTGTGAGAGCATATTTGGGAGAGGTTTGTGGGAGAACATATTTGAGAAATATATGTGTGAGAGCATATTTGAGAAATATATGTGTGAGAGCATATTTGAGAAATATATGTGTGAGAGCATATTTGGGAGAGGTTTGTGGGAGAACATATTTGAGAAATATATGTGTGAGAGCATATTTGGGAGAGGTTTGTGGGAGAACATATTTGAGAAATATATGTGTGAGAGCATATTTGAGAAATATATGTGTGAGAGCATATTTGAGAAATATATGTGTGAGAGCATATTTGAGAAATATATGTGTGAGAGCATATTTGAGAAATATATGTGTGAGAGCATATTTGAGAAATATATGTGTGAGAGCATATTTGAGAAATATATGTGTGAGAGCATATTTGAGAAATATATGTGTGAGAGCACATCTGTGTAAGGTTTGTGGGAGAGCACATTTGGGAAATGTATGTGTGAGAGCATATTTGGATAAGGAATGTGTGAGAGCATATTTTGGTATGGTATGTTTGATAGCACATTTACACATGGTATGTGCGATGGCAGGTCTCCTCTGCACACATTCTGGACAGACATTAGGGAAATAATAGAATAGATTGTAGTACTAATGTTATCATACGACGCTTCCAGTAATAATTTCATCATTTGACTCCATCACCCAGGCAGCTGAGCTGGTGAGTGACAACCTGGATAAGTACCAGGCCCATATGAGAAGTATCAGAGACTACCTGGAGGAGAGTCTACAGGTAAGGTTTCTCCTTTATTGTATCATCTCACTGTGTTTGTCCATCAATCAAATAATCAATAAATCAAAACCTGTTCAGTTCCTGAGAAGTACTGGACTTCAACAAATATACACACTTAGGTTATCTATTCCAGCTCTCACCACAACTTCCCAGTTACCTTTATCTTGAGCTCCCTTCTTCTTGTGTGTTTTAATATGCCACTGCTGGGGTTTCCAGAACAGAGACTGACTTATCAGCTGGTTTTCTTAATGTGTGTCCTATCTAACACCAACGCCTACTCCTCACATAATATTCCACTGACATCAGTCTGGTTCTTTCCAACAGTTCCACATTAGTGGTATTTTCATACCATTTCAATCTCTTTATTCTACACATGTTCTCATATATGAAAGTTTGTACCTTTTTGATTATTATTTTGTTGTTCTCTATGTTTATGAGCAATGTAGTAGAACGAACTTTATGTTGAAGTTGAAGATTTGTGTATGCTCTAGAAGACATAGATTAAATGTGATGTTTGTTAGATGTGCTGTGCTTGATCTTTTCTGGATGTTCGATGTCTTCTCATTTGTTGTCCCTGTTGTGACATTGCAATGTGGTATAAAAATAATGAGCAGTCAAAGATTATGAGAATAAGTGCAAATAAAGAAAATCAGATTGTGTTGGTAGACTCTGATAAGATGTGGAATAATTCATATATTTTTAGTAGGGATATAAACAAAGTAGGAGGTACAGAGAAAGATATCAAAATAAGAATAGAAAAGATGAGAGGAACTTTCATTGCATTTGGGAGTTTATGAAAATCAAAAGAAATGAGTCCAGCACAAAAATAAAAATGTCAACTCAAGTTGGTTCTATTGTATGTCTCTGAAGCATGGAGAACAATAAAAACAACCAAAACGGTACATATTTTCATAAATGGTGCCTGTACAGAATAGAGAGATTGTAATTGTATGATAAGATCACTAATGTGGAACTGTTTGTAGAAACCAGATAGATTTCAGTGGAATGTGACATGATGAGAAGGCATTAGTGTTAAATAGGAACCTAACCTGCTCACTGCATAGCGGCTGCAGAGGCAAGCAACATCTTTTCCTCAGCCCTAGATATCCCCTGGTGGACTACAGTAATGTTAATAAACATCGTAATGAGAATATGTTTCTTTATGTCTGAAGAATAATATTATGTGATGGTCATTGATTCATATTTTCGTACTAATTCTTCTGTGATAAGACTTAATCTTTCTTGGTTCAGTCTTGTTTTTATATAATTTTTATTGCAGCTCATATTTGGAGATTCAGTGACCTTCAATGGCAAGTGTTTTGACAGCCAGCGTCTTCCAAACACGTGCAATGTGTCCTTTCTGGGAAGGTCATTGAAAGGTAGGGATGCACCAAATAGGAATTTTTCCTTCTTTGAAAAATACAAATAGAGGCCTTTAACCATCTGGTCGGGTATGATTATGGATTGTGAATAAATGTGTAGCATACAAAATAGTTTTCAATACATCTAACAACACTTCCTATAATTATAATCTGATTAATAAAACCATACAACATTTCAAAGTACTGCATTAGTATAAAAATGAGGCACATTTTTTAACTATTTAATGCAACTAACTAATCACTAATCAGTTGTTTAATTACATTGAGAAGTCATAACTGTATGAAACATACATTCACTTTCAAAAATACGATTTGCTCAACATTCTCTGCCAAAATACATTTTTTAGTGTTCATTATTATAGAATAATTCATTATATTTCTGAAACTGAAACAGTCGCTATAGAGTATAGCAAAACAGCAAGACACAATTTAAACCAATATGCCAGTCATATTGCAAGGATTAACTCATTCGCTCCCGAATATTTTCGACCTCTGGACACAATTTTTTTAAAATATAAATCTCCTGCACAGCATCACTTAGCTGTGACTGTTTCATCTTCACTAAAAGATCACTGAAATACCACATATTATATATCAAATTGTTCATAATTGAATGCCGAATGTAATAGAATACAGACATTCAACATGTGGGGATGAATTTTTATGTTAGAAAGATTATAGTTGTATAAGATTTTGTTAAAAACAAATATTCAGAAAAAATAATTGGCACTCACCAATCAATTATTCAGCTGTACTCCAATTCATGAATATAGCAATGACTTTTAAATGAAGGTAATCCAAATGGGAAGATACTCTAAAAGTTTCACCTAATTAGGTGTACTAGTTTTCAAAATATCGATATTTTACTAAAGGCATATGAATTCCAAAAAAGGTATATTTATATTCCAAAAATGTGATTAGAAACAAAAACCACAATCAACATCCACTCATACAATGTAAGTAGACCAGAGTTCGAAAAAATGTGCGAACTGCATCTAAAACATAATATATATACATATGTATATACTAGTTAGTATCCATGTGGAGCATCTTGCGACTCGGTATGATATAACTCGAAACAGGTTTTTGCACAAAGGAATGGTTTGTCCGAGCAGCCAGAGCAGATGAAAGTTGTGCGCTTTCTCTTAGTTGTCGTACTGCAGAACACACAATTCCTATCTGTTCCAACCCATCTTATTAGGTGCTTTGAGCCTTGCAATTGCTCAACAGGATTGGAGATTCTTGGCCTTCCACTTGTGCCTGGCCCTTTGTCCAATTCCTCGGATGGCATGATTTCGCCGCTCTTTTTATTAACTGGTCCTTTAAAATTACTTTAAATTCTTTAAAGGACATTTTCTTTGTTCCCATTGGCCTGGTCAGCATGAACAATATGAATGAGTTGTGCTGGCATATTTCCAATAGCCAATGAAACAGTTTTTTCCACCACTTGTATGACTTTCTTCCAACAATGGAATAGTAAGTAACCATCTGATCAACCCGATCACAACCACTCATCGAATGGTTGTAATTGTTAACGACCAGAGGTTTAGTCTTCTTCTTGACAGGGTGAGTGAATGTAGCAATTGTTGCTTTAGTGGACACTAAGACGCAATGCTTCTTAGCTTTTTTGTCCTTAAAAGCAGTTACCAATACATTGTCACCTGTGTCAAGGAATAGGTGTTGAACAAGAACATTGGTTGTATAATAGCGGTCGGCAAAAATATGATGGCCAGTCCCTACATATTTTAGTAATGTATCGAAAACCTTCACAGCCATCCCGCCATCCATATCCGCAGCTGGATCATATGATGTATTTGCACCAAAATATGTTAGAATATTTAAAACATATCCTGTTGAAGAGTCCACCAAACCAAATGTCTTTATATGGTACTTTTTGGGCTTGGATGGGTTGTACTGTTTGTACTTCCAGCGGCCAGTGAAACCAACAACCATTACATCGATCGATAAATTTTCATTAGGATAAAATGCCTTATTAAAACTTTCAATCAGTAGGTTCATGAAAGGCTCTATTTTATCTTTGTTTTCACTAGTAGAATCAGAACAGTGCAGCATCGTGTGAAATATTATCTGAAATCTATTTCTTGAGAACATTGTATGATAAAATTGTTGATACATTAGTTCACTCTGGGACCAGTAGTCACGTATACTGGGACGGCGATCAATTCCCATGCATATCAACACAGCAAGAAATTTATGAAGCTCATATTTTGACAAGGGTGTCCATGTTGTCACAAATGATTGCTTTCTTGCTGGTGTATTCATGGCAATCTTTGCTTGGGCATAACTGTTTATAGCGTCAACCAAATAATCCATAATATTATCTGTAAACAAGCTCTGAAAACAGTCCAAAGGGGTTGAGTTTTCATCAAGAGAAGCATGAAGGACACCTGGAGTTTTGTCTCTTGATGGAGGAGTCAAGACAAACTGGCTACTTGTTGCCCCATTCTGAACTTCTCTCCAGTTGGTAGCATCATGTCTAGCTCTTTTACTACCATTACCATTGCTTGAGACAAAAAAGGGCACCGCCCCCTCGTCAACACATTCAGAATCACTTTCACTGCTCGACCTAGACCTATTGCTAGACAAAGAAACAGAAGTGTCGCTATCAGATAGATCAATATCTTCGTCATCACTACCTCTAGCAATCATAGAATCTAACCATTCCCTAGCTTTAACAGCACAAACTCGCTTTGGTTTGGTTGAAGAGGTTTGTGATTGATTCATGGCTGCAACAAAATTTTTTCTCCAAAATCCAGATTCGAAAAACAACACGTCTTCAATGCGAAACCCACGTTGTGTGTACTATCGCTTCCGGAAATGAAAAGTACAAAATCTGGACTTCCGTTAAGAACCGAAATAAAAGATTTACAAAAACTAGGAATGGGAAAATATGTGATTTAGTGAGCACAGTCAACATAGCCGACATGTCGGCTTTTGGGTTTTCTAGAAAAGACCGGAAGCCGCCACATCGGCTCGTGGGACTGAATCAGTTAACACAGATACTGGTATTTATAGACTTGGTTTTAACTGGCTGAAAGCTTGTCCTCTGCCTAGTCAACTAATGCAACTCATGATCAGCTGATGCAATCCATGATTGAGATACCATCTCTTCAACGAAGGATAAGAAACACAAATGAATGTGTCCAACATACGAGGAACAGAGAGATCACATATGGCCGTCACCTGTTCCATTCTTGGACAAGCTTTATAGAAGATATCAATAGCCTCTGCCTAACTGCTACTTTCTTTAGGTATATTCAAGATGACGTCTGAAAGTGTAGGCAAAGAAGTATATGTGGGCCATTGTTGTTCTAGTGAGTACATGAGGAGTTACTTGAGAGCTAGATGGTCTAGAGTTGAGAATGATGTTTAGTGGTCAACTATTCATGTCTTGTATTTGACAGGTCATGAGATATTAGCTAGGGCTCCATCAGTGCAGGCCAGTGTGGGAGCTGCATGCCATGCTCAGGACAAGTGAGAAAATCATTACCACCACTATCATCATCAGAATGACTGTCATCATCACCAACATTATCATCATAAACACCACTACCGTCATTATCACCATCACCACGACTTTTATCATCATCACCACAACTATTGCCATCATCACCACTACTATTGTCATCATTGCCATCATCACCACTACTATTGTCATCATTGCCATCATCACCACTACTATTGCCATCATCACCACTACTATTGTCATCATCACCACTACCATTGTCATCATCACCACTACTATTGCCATCATCACCACTACTATTGTCATCATCACCACTACCATTGTCATCATCACCACTACTATTGCCATCATCACCACTACTATTGTCATCATCACCACTACCATTGCCATATCACCACTACTATTGCCATCATCACCACTACTATTGTCATCATCACCACTACCATTGTCATCATCACCACTACTATTGCCATCATCACCACTACCATTGTCATCATTGTCATCATCACCACTACTATTGCCATCATCACCACTACTATTGTCATCATCACCACTACTATTGTCATCATCACCACGACTATTGTCATCATCACCACTACTATTGTCATCATTGTCATCATCACCACTACTATTGCCATCATCACCACTACTATTGCCATCATCACCACTACTATTGTCATCATCACCACTACTATTGCCATCATCACCACTACTATTGTCATCATCACCACTACTATTGTCATCATTGTCATCATCACCACTACCATTGCCATCATCACCACTACCATTGTCATCATCACCACTACTATTGTCATCACCAATATCCTCATCACCACTACTATCATCATCACAATTCACTCCACACATCATCACCACCACTTTATCTCAACCAACATTGTCACTACAACCACCTCAATCATCAACATCATCATCATCACTACCATCAGTACCTTCATCATCAAACTAGCAGAGATTAAGTAAAAAAAAAACTAAAGAAGTTTTGACATGGGGCTGTCTACCTCATCATGTGGTAATTATAAGCAACAAGAGAAGCAAAAAAAGCTCTCTGCACTCCATGGCCGAAGACAAGCGAGCATGTGTAGTCAATATCAAACATTCTCTTCTCTCTCTCCTCAGACCATCCCACATTCTTCTTGCTCTTGGGATTTCCGAGTCGGTGGCCTGGCGGGCTCTGAGGATCTCCGTAGGCAGAGAAACCACAAAAGAGGACATAGATGTGGCCGTACAAGAATTGAAGTCAGTGCAGAAGGATTGTCAAGAGCCATCAAGTGTCACAGCAACACTTTGATCAAGTCTCCAGAATGACAACCTACCTTCACTCATTTTTGAATGGCCATGCTAATTGAGGATTTTATTGTCCTTAATTCATCAACTAAAAAAAACAAAACCCTTTACTACCCCAGCAATTGAAAAAAGTCATGTTGACAGGTTTTTAAAATTTTTAAATTTGGGATGTTGTTTTTTCTTTAGTTTAGCATCAAAACCTTTTCAGCTCCCTGTCGAGCACAGGTCTTCAACAAATACAGGCCATGTCCTCCTGTCCTGAGATATCTGTTCCAGAAGTTCATATCCTCCCTGTTTCCTTATTCTAGCTCTCTTCTTCATTCTACATTGCACTTCACTTGGCTTGGGGATTCCAGAACAGAGACTATCTTGTAATGCTGTCAACTGGTTTAATTAATATTGGTCCTAGTCAACTTCAGTGTCTTCCCCTCACACCATGTTCCACTTATATGTCTGGTTCTTTCCAACAGTTCCACATCAGTAATTTTATCATACCTTCTGAGTCTTTCTATTATGCACAGGCACCAAATTACGAACATATGTACCATTTTTGTTGTTTTTAATTCATCTCCATGTTACAGAGCTATACAAAAGAATGGACTAATAGGTCTGTAGCTGTCTGGCTTCATGTTACCTTCTAACTCTTACAGGCTGTAAGAATGCTGTCGGCGTTCTTCCTGGCGTACTCTTGATGCCAGAAAAACGCTCACATTAACAACACATTGAACAAAATTTGTTTCGTTTTTTTCAGTGTTTCTAGGTTTTAAATTGACATTACTTGGTAAGGGAAGTAACACATATCTGCATTTCATTTTGTAAAAGCAGTGATATGCTTTGTGTGGAAATTCAAAGTTGGAAAACATTTGTCATCTTTCAAGTCAGCCAAATTTTTGTTGTGTTTATCACAAAAAATGTGTAGTGAACCTGGCACTTCAAGATTGTCTAATAATAGATTGTTTTTATCTGTAGAAAAGGCATTGGAGTCGTTTTCCAGATGAATTTAATGACGAGGATTCACATTTTTCTGATGTTGAATCGGAGTCAGGCATAGAATATAATATTATTAAAACTACTCAGCCTAGTGAATCTGATGCTAAAGATGAGGGGGGATTGTCACAGCCAAGGACCTAGTGCTGCTAAAAGGCAAAAACGTTTGACTGCACCATCAACCGAAAAACGAAGATGCAATATTTTTATAGCAAATTCGAGACAACATGATAGCGAATGGGTTTCAGCACTAAATTCCATCACCACTGACTGATTGAGACCCAGAACTCATTCAGGTTGTTGCTAAAATGTGGTCAACCATGTGGAGTGAATGGGGACCTGCAACTCACTGACACATCAATTCCATTTGACTGCTACAGAAAATTATTTTCTTGTAGATATTATTCAAATGTGGATTACTGTTATTCTGAAGTACACTAGACCAATCTGCATTACGTTTCAGTGGTTATTCATGGATTGATGACATTTATGTGTGTGAAAAATAGTTTTTATTACTAAAACTGATGATATAATTATTAACAATTACTTGTCATATTTTATAAAATTCTACAAGACCTTCATATTCTTACTGCACATTAATTTTCCTTTAATTTGATATATAACATGTTTTTCTTCCTTGTGAAATAATTAAGAAAAGTCAAGTTTTATAAAGACTGCTTTTTATAGAAAAAATAATTCTGGCAAAACTAGTTACAAAATTATGGCCTTTAAGAGTTAAGGATGGGGATAGCCCTTGCCTCCTTCCACACTGTGGGAACAGTTCCTTGTTTCCAGCTTATGTTAAAGATGAGTAGCAGTTTGTTCTAGAGCGTCTTGCTCTCTCTATCAAAGTTTAGCATTTCTATATGCTTGTGCCAGCCCATGATTCACATTAGTAAGTAAAAACTAGTACATATGTGAAGCTGTATACAGCTATCTTAGTTTTTTTTTGTTTGTTACTTATTTAACTTTTAATAAGGAAGCATCTTTGGCATGAAAAATTAAATGCAGTTACTGCTCTTCAAGTAGCCATCTCTTCTTTGATACCTTTATTTTTGGTCTATTTACAGCTCCAAAGTATTTTAACTGTACTCTCTTATTTCTTTCTCTCTTTCTCTCTCTCATTCTCAGTCTCTTATTTTGCTCTCTCACTGTCATTTTCTTGTCTCTGTCTCTTTTTTCTATCCATCTCTTGTTTCTCTCTATTATTCTCTTAGTCATTATTTTTCTAGTCTTTCTCTCTTTTTTCTGTCTCTCGCTATCTGTTCATATTTATATCTTTGTCATACTCTATTTCTCTATCTTGCCCTCTCTAATTCTCTATCTTTCTATATCTCTCTATATTTTGTTTATGTATCTTTATCTCTTCCACTCTTACCTACTGTCCCACCTTTATCTTGCCACACTTTTTCTCTCATCTTCTCTCTCTCTATCAAAGAAACACTACGAGACAAATTCTTGCTGACAGTGATGTTAAAAACATATATAAATAAAGGCTCAGAAACCACACCAGGTCAGAAACAAAATAAAACCCACATTACAACCAAAAGGTCGTCATCAAGGACAGAGAACAAGACAAAAACACATAACAAACAAATCACAAAATAATTTAAAAAATTGATATAACAACCGATAAAGACATGAGATGGCAGTCATATTTGCTAGAGAGTGACCAAGAATGTGTGAAGCAAGGCATACCACTCAGGAAAGAGTAGGTCAAACAAGTAATGATATTTTATGAACCAATGAGTGTAAGCACTAACACATACCACTACATTTGTTTCTGTCCCAGTGCAGTTTCTGACCCAACACCTATACATAATTTTATCTAGACCTTCAGGTCTGCCGCAGCTCTTATTGATTTATTCTGACAGTTTCAAAATTGTCAGACAAATATCACAACAAAATGAGAAACATAGTATATGAACAAAAAGGGCCTTTACTATCAAAGACCTCCTCAGAATGTGAGAACAACTGATGTATCAATGTAAATGAGGAAGAGCAAAAAAGTAACCTTAATATTCTATTATTAACAGAATATGCCGTATAAGGGTTATTTTAAAAAAATCCTCCTTGTGCATGTATTATATATATATATATATATATGTGTGTGTGTGTGTATATTATATACAAACACACACACACAGTACAATAAGTCCTTGACTTGCTATATAATTATATGATTGTTGCAGTATTTAAACTGCAATATGTTGTGCTTATGTGTCAGTTTTCATTACAACCACAGATATGTTAATGTTGTCAATAGTTTCATTCTCTGTAAGTTTTTCTCTTGTATTATCAGAACTTGTTTACATTTAATTATCTTTGATAGAAACATATATGTTAATACTGCAATATATTGAAGCACAATTTATGTTATATGGTCTTCCAGCTTGTGTTGAAACTTTTTGCAGAAAATGAACCACATAGAGTGATGATTTATTTGTATAATGTCACACTTGATAGAGCCAGACGCATTTGCCAGATTTTGGCATGTTACAGTTGATTCCATATTTAAAATATGTATGTTTTTGTGTTATTTTATTTGAGCATATTATTCCTAATTATCAACTTTAGTGGATGAAAACATTTATATCAAACCTTTGAAAACCATACATGTAGGAAAAATCTTCGGTCAGTGAGTCAGAACCCTTCAACTACCTGTAGAGCATGGGTTCAAGTCTTCCTGTCATGTTCAAAAATTGTCAGCTTCCCCCACGTCTTTCCTGCTAATTTTAGGTTAATCTCAACTTCTTTTCTGCATTAGTGTTTAGGTCTGCGCCTACTTCTTTTGTTCTGAGGATTCCAGAACAGTGACTGCCTTGTAATGTTATCAGCTGGTTTCTGTAATGCGCATCCTATCCATTGTCAATGCCTTAGTTGTACTTTTCTTTGCTCAGCACATCACAGAGTACAGTAGGATAGACTTGACAACTGGGTTGAAGATCTGTGGGGGGGAATTTTTTGGGGGGACAAATTTACATGTGGGGACTCTAGAATTGAAATGACGTGCTGCATGACAGTGGAGACTGTGTAGAACAATGATACAGTTGTGTGCCACTTTATCTTAATAAACTTTGCAGAATAAAACGTTAGTTTGAATTTGAAGCACAATCATATACAAGGATTGCTCAGAAAGCAATGACTCACAATTTTTTTTCCGAATTTATTCACAATGTATGAAATTCACAAACATTATAGCTGAATGTTTACTTTACACCAGCTGCTACAATGAGTAGGGTAACTCTTTTGTGCGTCCTAAAAAGGACATTAAGTGGTGGGTTGTTGTAGTTTTCCTCACATCCCGAGTGTGCTGATAAAGGTGGACTGGGGTACTTCAGGAGATTGTGCTATGCTTGGCTTCATTTGCATGTCACTCACTACTACAAGGATCATGTCAATCCCTCACCTTGTTAGCCAGGCTACCATGAAAATGTTTCCAGAGAGTGCTAATGAGGTAGCCTAGATGGAGGTCTTGGCCAGTATATTTTGCCTGACCCTGACTATCATATCTGATCAGTATGTTGTACCTGGCCAGACATTAGTTTTCCCACACCCCCCCCCCCCCCCCCCACCCCGCTCCCCGTTTTTCCACATAATCTCCATCCATTTTTACGGCCTTATGCTGCACAAAATGAGGACGTGCATGCTTTTCCTGTACCAGATCGTCATGTTTATGTAGCCATGTTTATTTGATGTCTGTGGTTGGTTGTGAAACTTTAAAGAACTCATCTTGTCTATACCTTCAAATATCCAAGATCGTAGAAAATTGCGATTGCACTTTCATTGCTGACTGAATGTTGTAGGACCAATTGTCGACTTCTGATGAAATGATTCTCACATATAATAGCATCAGCATGCTTCAAGATGTTTGCACTGGTGGCTATAGAATACACCCAGGTCGCAGCCAATCATTCAGCGTCATCTTTCCACTTTCTGAAGCATTAACTTTCTGAACTCAACATCTACAACTTTTATTCACAGCACATAAATGTTTGTGAATGTTCCACACATTTTCTTTCTCCGCCACCAAGAATTCAATTACAGCCCATTGTTTGTAACGCATGTCACATATATGGACCATTTAACGGACTAATACAGCAGCATTATCTGACAGAAGGTCGTGTCGTTACTTATAGAAAACATCATTATTGCAATCTGTAAATTGTCACTTTGCTGTCTTTATTCTGGCATGAGAAAAAAAAATGTGGGACATTATTTTCTGAGAAACCCTTTTATATGTAATTTGTAATGGACTTGACTTAGTTCCACCTTGGTTTGTATGTAGAGGGTTTTATCATGAGGTTTAGGGATATTCTTTTCCGTTTCTTCTGGCGTATAGTTTTTATAGAATGGTGTAGAAGCCTTCACTTCCTAAACCCTTTTTAGTCACCTTGTACAAATATGCTTGGCAGGTTATAGTGTTACTATTCATTTCCATTTTTTGCTCAGTCATAACTGCTATTTAGATGTTACAAATATAAACAGGTATGGCTCAGTTACCACAAGTTTCAAGCATCCCCTAGTCTCAACAAGTCAGATCTGTATCTAGTCATATTGGAGATGTGCACATAAAAGAATCCTTGGCAGTGGAAAATAGAAACTAACAGACTGTTGATTGCAGAAATTCCTACCCAATAGTAGCACGTATGAAGACCAAAAGGAGGCTGCACTTCACCACGTAAAGACACGATCACCTGTTAATCTTTACACTTAATTACTAGTATATCCAACAAGGATATTCAAACCCCCAGGGGAAGAAGATGAGTCACTAAAAAGACTAAAGAGGGTTGTGCATGAGTCTAGCAACTTCATATTGTAAAACTATTGATGTGAAACTGCAAATGATTTGGTATGGGCTGTAGTTGTGGCCCTATGCTTCATATGAAGTGAAAAGGTGAATCAGTTGTCAATTTTTCAAATATGTATATTTTGGAGAAGTCATGTGGTGTTCAAATGTTTTCAACATTTTTGGGGAATGAGTAACAAAAGATCTAGACCAAGTATCTTCAACATTGTTTTGCCTGACTCACTATTGTTACTATATGTCATCCCCCCCCTCCCCCCCCCCCCCCCCCCCCCCAAAGATTTTTGGACTCAAAATGGTTCATTCCAAATAATATGTATATAATACGAAATTGACAAGTTTTGATTCTTTTCTCTAATAGTACATACACATGTACTTGAATTTTTTCTAAAGTGTTTTTAAAATTTAATAGCATTCGAAAATGTTGATGGATTTTAACATTGAATAAATGTTTTACCAAAAAAATATTCTTAACTAATTACTCAACAGACTAAACTGAAGCATAATTCCGCTCTTGAATTCCTACTTGGAAAAAACCTGTAATTGGGGAAAATCCCTGATTGGATAAATATTTGGTGTTAATAATAAAAGGTGGGGTGAAAAATTTTATTTGAAAAAGGGGAGGGGGAGATTATGCTTGGGGGGGAAAAATCACACTTGACGGGAATATAACTTTTTGGGTTACACTACCAAGTCCTAACAGGGCTTTGCATGTAGCAGGATGCAGTCTGGAGAACGGAATACGTTGTATCGCTAGTTTACAGTTTGACTGTGATATTTGCACCTTTCTGTCCGACACATCCGTCTTCAGCAGAATCAATTATCAATTTTTAAATTTAAATATTTTCTAGGTGATGCCCACATTTATTCTAGAAGTTTAACTTTTTAAGCGGGGGCTCGACTTCATCGCCTCGGGTTTTTTCCCCATTTTAGCTCCGTCCCTCTCGGCAGATGGGTACCCCATATGTCAAGAGCATTGCACAAAGCATGAACTCCATAGCTCCAGTGATGAACTCAGGGATCTCTGGAAAAAAATTGACATCATGGACCGACCGTTGCAGCTCGAAATCGAACCCCGGCCGTCTGAACACGAGGCATACGGCTTGACCACTTCGCCACAGAGACCTCCAAACTACTACATCTTTGAGAGATGAACAACAAAAGATGAAGATTTCTAAGAAGAAATACATTTATAATTTTAGGGAAACTTGACATGGAGAAAGTTTTTGTATTTTTTCAGAAAAGCTGACACAACGACTTGTTGACTGAATCAGTTAAGCCACATGCTTTTCTAGATGTTACACATCATACATGAATGTTAGGCAAGGATAAAAGTGGTTGTAAGTTATTTTACAATTTATTAACTTGACAGCAATTCACTTGTTTATGCCTTTTATGAATCTCAAGGTTTTCTAATGAGTAGAAAAGAGTAAGACTACTGCATCTACATTTAAAGTATGGATCCACCGAATATTTGATTCAGTGCAGATTAGTGAAATCAATGAACTGTTTGTGCTTGACTGAGTGGTGTCCTTCAATCGAGCACGAATAGGTCAAAGGGCAGAGTGATAATTTTAGATCCAAAAGTTGGATAACATTCTGTTTAAATTCTGTACTAACTTGACACACAGCTCCTTGTGATGAGCACTTGTACTTTATCAGATCTCAGGTTGAATCAGCTGACTAGGCAAAGGATACAATAGCCAGTCGGTTAGAACCAAAGAAGTAAATATCAGCATCTGTGCTAGTCCTTGCATTGTGACTGTTGTATTGGTTAAATCATGCCTTGTTGTTTTGATATACTGTTCAAGTTTAGGAAATATGTGCCTCTAACCAAGTGAATTTCATTCACATTCACCACTGCTGGCATCACTTTTACAGATAGCAGATGTAATCTTTTTACAAAGAATGTTGAGAGACTCTTTATTTTTTAAAAGTGAATACATGTTTCACTCAGCAATAACTTTTGAAATGAATTTTTTAAACTGATAGTGATTAGTTTGTGGTACTAAAAAGTTTGACAGGCAAGAGGGGCATTCCTGACACTAAAGAACACATGGAGATCCATATAAATTAAAATTAACTTCATAGTTACAATATTCAGCGCCAGTGTTGAGTCGGTGCTACTGTATGGAGTGGAGACATGGAGAACAACCAAGGTCATACAACAAAGACCAAAGACTCCAGTCCTTCGTTAACAGATCCCTATGAAGGATAAGGGCATAAAGGGGCAGGACATGGTGACGAATGAAAATCTACTGGAACAACAAATTAAGCAAAGAAAATGGGGCTGGCTAGGACATATACCGTGGAAGGCACAGTCCAACATAGCCAGACAGGTTCTTACATGGAATCCCTAAGGGAAGAGAAAGAGAGGTAGACCCAAAAATACATGGAGAACAGAATACGAGAAGGAACTAAGATGAACTAAATGATCACACCTGGAGATAGGTAAAAAAGCAGCCCAGGACCTTGCATGCTGGCGGGCGGGATGTTGTCAATGGCCTATGCACTGAGAGGAGCTGTGGGCTTTCATTGATTGATTGATTGATTGATTAAATAGTTTAAATTATTTTCCTAATATAACGCTTTGACACATCCTATGGTTTTGTTGATATTAGAAAATATTGGTAGATGTATTGAACAACATTTTATGTGAAATGTTCATTCACTATACCTATCTGTATTTATATTCACCTGAATAGTTAAAGGCCTGTATCCATATTCATATCCAACCAAATAGTTTAAGACCTTTATTCATATCTGTTTTCATATCCAGTCAAAAAGACCTCTTCGTAACCGGTCGAATATTTAAAGAATTATAATCATATTCAGCCGAATAGTAAAAACTTATAGAATCTCTAATTTAAAAGCTGCCTTTCTCAACCCTTTTATCCTGGTGGAACACTTCAAATAATCAGGGAACCCTTATGTACAAAATATAGCTACAGATCAGTGCTTAAGAGAACATAGCAGTATATACAACGACCTTCCTCATTTACTGGTTTCCCTGGAGTGCAGTAACATCGATTCTCAACAAAACAGAACAAACAATGCTGTAAAACTCCATATGCAGAAACTTTTAAAAGAACTTAATATCTGGTCCATCGAACAAATGCCATTGTTTAAATTTGCCTAATCAGATGTTAATTTATATTTGTTGTTCATGTTTCACCTAGTTCAATAATTGATAACATTGTTTCATTGATTATCATGTCTTATTTAGCTAACAACTTTGAAGGATTACACATATGTTGCAGTTTTGTCATATTTTCTCCAGTCTACACACCATCTTGTATGTTTTTTGTCTTTAGTTGTGTGTTATATCATAATTATGAATACATATTATAATTATATAATAAAATATAATGGCAGACTTATCCAAAATGATATGTCTACGAATAGCCGGTAGCATCTCCAGGAGAGACAGATTGAGGAATGAGGACATTCGCAAAAGGTCAGTTTCATTCCATGTGATGAATACATATCCAGACAGAAGATGTAATAGTTTGGTAATCTCATGAGAATGCTCCCTGATCAGGGTAACAAGCCCCATTCCCAACCTTCCTTATTTGCCTCTTATGACATGCCTGGTAGGTTACCATATTACTGTTCTTTGCTCACCTTTTGGGCTCTGGTAACACTCTCCCAAATATATAATACAATATTTATATATTAATGATATACTTATACACTAATATATCAACTGTTGATACACTATAGAATACCAGAGATGTACATAACCATCATACAGAGTATGCATGAAGATACAGTTAATAGAGTGGTACATGAAGGAGCAATGACCAATAGCATCTGGGTACAGACAGGGGTAAGATAGATACTTTCACTTGCTCTTTCCATTCTTGTTGGATATAAGTTAGATAATGAAGACATCAAGTAATGGAAAGAGAACTGGTATTTAGTGGACAGTATGGTCACAATTGGAGAACCTGGATTACGCAGATGATCTGGTACGCATAGTAAAATGTAAGAGAAACTTCAGAGGGTTAAAGAACAATCAACCAAATTGAGACTGAATATCAGCATGAAGAAAATAAATAGAAAACGCAAGAATAGCATTCCTGGAGCAGCAAGTTAAGAGAAGAAAGTAGGGCGTGGTAGGACATACAATGAGGAAGGCAGTCTAACATATTTAGGCAGGCTCTCACATGGAATCCCCAAGAATAGAGAAAGAGAGGTAGATCTAAAAATACATGAAGAAGAGAATATGAGAAGGAACTACTATTAAATGGTTACACCTGGAGAAAGGCAGAAAGAGTAGCCCAGGTCCATGAATGCTGGTGATATGTAGTGAATGACCTATGTCGAAATCCCCTAGTCTGTATCCACAGGCAATCCTTGTCATGAAACCCTCAGGTAAAGACCTATGCACCCTACGATGATAACGGTAAAGAAGAAGGGAAGAATGTGTATGTATAGAGTGAGTAGGAGAAAAAGGAGCTATCACAAATTCATCATAAAATTATTTGTTCTTTGACAATATTTAATGAAAATGTGTACACACTCAGTTTTTATTTTACCTCCGATGAAAAATACCTGTGCCATACCGAGGATTTGAATGCATGTCACTGTGGTCAAAGACTGACATTTAAACCAACCATTAATCAATGCCTTTTTTATTTGTTTTAAAAATTAATTATTCATATATTTTATGTTGACTCGAAGTGCCGTTTGTCACTAAGACCCGAAAGGAAAACAAATGATGATAACACTACAACCTGCCAGACATGTTGTAAGAGGTGACTAAGGAGGGTTTGGCATGGGACTGGCTAATCCATGTGGTAGAAACTATAAGCCACGACAAAAAAAGATGACCTCTATGCCTCATGATAGAAGAGGTGCATAATAAAAGAGCTGATGCAGTGGCGGCACAAGCTGTGGTGAATGATGCGGTGATGATGAGAGACAGATGATGAACAGTCTACAGAATGATGAAGAGACAGAGTGTTGCAAAAATGCATATGTACAGAGGATGATAGATTTGGAAGTGATTAAGGGAGAAGTGTGTTCTGGAAAGATCCGAAGAGCACGAAATCAACACCTAACTGGGACTCTTGAGTGGTATTATAAGTTTGGCTGGCTGCTTGAATAGAGCACTTATGAGAATGTCCTCTGTGTGATGATGTCGGTTCGTAGAATTAAGAAGAGGTGCAATACCAGAATTTAGTATGACCTGTATTTCTTTCCCTCAAAATAAACAAGGCACCCATTAACAGCTGGGTCAACTGGAGCATGTTGACGACACTTATTGAACCCAGTACCTTTATTGTGAGTAGCAAGGATTCTGCTACTCAGAAATTCATGTACAAGTTCACTTTAACATTAAATCATGCCTTGAATGTGCACAATATTTAATCTGTTGTTTTATGTATATGTATAAAGTCTGTTCAAAATGTTCCAGAACTTTGGCTTCCCTGGAACATAGTCAACTCTGTCTCCTTCTAAATACTCCCTTCCTCTACAACACTCTCAACACTGGTTACATTTCTGGTGGTTCCACTTCTAGAAGGAGTCCTGGTAAACATTTTTGGGGATCATGTGCAGATCTCTCTGGTAATTGTCCTTAATTTCTTCAATGGTTCGAATAATTCTTTCAAGCTTGATTTCAGTTTAGAAAATAGAAAAAAAAATTTGTTGAGGCTTGGTTAAGTGATCAGTGTTGTCTTGGTTTTTTCAAAAATTCCCAGAGTGAGCAATGATGTGTGGGCCGACACATTGTCATGGTAGAGGAACCAGGAGTTGTTTCTCAGCAAGTCAGGCCTTTTTTTTCCTGTTTCTCCATTAGAATGTTATGGCATGATCTTATGAAGATGTTGCATTCTTTTGTTATTTCCAGAACTGTCAGATGATGATTGAAATATGCCATCTGATGAATCTGGGCAACATGCCCTGAATACGAGCTGTCATCTGTTGATTGCCAACAATCTTTGAATCACTTAAACAATGTGTACAGCTCATGCACTGTTCTCTTTAAACTGGTTTTAACATTTCGTGTGTCTCCACAAACGTCTTTCCGAATTGGAAGCAAAACATGTTGATTCGCTGCACATGAAATTCAGACATCTCGAGAAATGCACAACATAATCTACACACATGTAAACAATCAGGTCAATAAATAATCACAATATAAAACACGAGAAATGGTAGGATACTTAAGAAAGTCATCACTAGGAAGTGTTCGGAAGTGGTTATGACATCACATCGACACATCATTTTAAAAGTGGTGGAACATTATTTTAAAAAACAGATGTTGTATAAAAGTTTTTTACCAATAGCCTTGTGATCCACATTTTCTATTATTGAAACCACCTTGTCACAAATCATATTGGGTAGATGGACTTCTATTGTTACAAAATATATTAATTATACAACGATACCGTAATTCATTCTGGCAGATCAGTGTCATGCCAGTTAACCAAAAGCTATCCTTTGTTCTGCAGTCCATCTTGTCAGTCCTTAGAAGGTACCTTCCTGTGTCTTCCTTGGTTTGTCTTCTGGACTTTCATTTGGCTATTAGTAGTAAGTATGTGGGTGATTTCCTTCTTGGATCTTACTAAGCCTGGGGAAGGTGCAGCTGTAGGATGCCAGTCTCCAGATTTTCCTTGTTAACTATTAGTCTACCCAGCAGTATAGAGTCCCTGAGTGGATTCCAGGGCCCCTTACTGTGGAGAAAAGAATAGGTCCACTGCACCTTCGTGCATGTCATTAAAGGTGACTGAAGAGAATCATGCATGGGGGCTAGCAACCTCATCATGTAAAACAATTTGTTTCAGAAGTCATCGCTGCAAAATGCTTTGTCACAGGCGTCTTGAAGGAGGTCAACAGTAGTGATGACCCTATACTCCGACTGGAATGGAACAAAGGAAATGAAGAAAGACAAGAACAGTTTAGGGTCTGCACCTTGCCTTTGGTGGTGCTGGTAAGCTGTCATTGTGTGAGGACTTGCTTCAAGGCATTTTCCCCCATCACCACTTGGAGGTATGTCAGCACTGATGTCTTTTAATAAATTATATTTACCATTAACATCTAAACTTTTGTTTGTTTTAATACTTTCTTATTGTTAATTAATGATATTAATGTTGTGTCCACAATAAAAATAGAGTCATGCAAGACAGAAGTAGGTCATCTCTCAAGAAGCCTAATGAATGATGCACTGCAGAGAAATGTTTGACGATATCTCCTTTTTTGTTTCTTTTACTAATTTGGTATTAATAGACACTCACTTAGTCTTACCTCTTCTACCATTGGTGTAGAGATATGTTTTTCTTTATCTTGTGGCTTATAGTTTCTACAGGTTGGAGTAGTTGGCCCAATGCACAACTCTCCTTAGTCACCTCTTTACTTGCCTGGTTACTTACTTTCTTTGTCCGAGACATCAAGTCAGATATTTCAATATTCGGCCACGTGGAATTCACTTGGCATTCCCCCTCAGCATTGCATATTTGTCGGAGGTTTAGAGAAGTCATCAGGTGTCTCTCTACATTCAAGTTTCTGTCAACATGTGTCTCTCTACATTCAAGTTTCTGTCAACATGTGTCTCTCTACATTCAAGTTTCTTCCAACAGGTGTCTCTTTACATTCAAGTTTCTTCCAACAGGTGTCTCTCTACATTCAAGTTTCTTCCAACAGGTGTCTCTCTACATTCAAGTTTCTTCCAACAGGTGTCTCTCTACATTCAAGTTTCTTCCAACAGGTGTCTCTCTACATTCAAGTTTGATACAACAGGTGTCTCTCTACATTCAAGTTTGATACAACAGGTGTCTCTCTACATTCAAGTTTGATACAACAGGTGTCTTCCTACATATTCAAGTATCTTACAACAGTTGTCTTCAAACTTGTTAGAACAATCACTCAAAATCATTATTACCAACAACAAAAATATATACATATATTAGTATTTATTCATAAATTATTTCCAAATAGGCCTATGAGTACATACAAAGAAGAACACATATTTTAATGTATTCTATTTGTGCACCTGAGTAGTACCTGGGTTAAAAAATTAGATCTACTTTCAAAATTGTAAAAGGTAGGTAAAGAAGGTTGTGCATTGGGCTAGTTGCCTCATCCTGTATTTAGTGGCTGTACAGTCTATATAAGCACTAGCCCAGGTCAAAGTCTAATTGTGAGTAGCCATGGACATTAGCCACCACTGCACATGAACACTACAGGATAACAGAAACATGAGAGGGATGGCTTGGAGAATGATTGGTCATTTGACCACAGTGGAGGTCATAGCAAAGGGGAAGAATAGATTCACATTAGAGATAAGATGACAGACTACCATCAGGTCATCATCACTCTAGGTAGAAGATGCAGAGACATGGTTAATGAAAAAGTGGACCTCAAAGTTAATCCATTACATTCCAGCCTAATTTACAAGATGTTAGTCTTAATGCTCAAGGCAAGAACAGTTATTTTATGCGTTGCATGGCTAACAGAACAAAGTCATTAAAAGTAAAATTATAATTTTTAAATATAAAGACACAGCTTTTGTTTATAAATCCAGTTTAGCTAAATAAAAATATATGGTTGATATGTGACTTTAGATAAATCGGACTCTAAGTAGTGCTACTCTAGTTGACTGCAATGTACAATTTGGACTGTAAAAGGTTAAACAACTAATAAGTGATTAATGCCTTGGATGTTGATGCTGTCATATATACTGATGGATATGTGCTGTGTGGTAAAAATGCTGGTTGGGTGCTTCTCTGCTAGATTGAAAGACAACATTGCTGCTGAGCAGAAAGGTACATACATAACAGCAACCTCCAGTGTGAGAATGAAGTTTGAGGCAGTGACTTCTGCTGTTAAGTGGCTTTCTGAGGCCTCATTAGAGATGAGTAATCAGACTATATCCTTGTTTTGGAAGGTACAGAAGAGCTTGCTATGGCACAAGTGGATAGCAGACATACAGGCATTGAATGTTTGGGATCTTGGTTTGCAGGAATGAAAGAGCTGACATCGTGACCTCAGGGGCATCCACAGTGGGGACACTCGTAGGTTAAATGTTGAAGTTGATCAATGACCACCTCTCGGACGATGACCCTGCAATCGATGAACCAAAGATGCACAGATTGTAAGGTTATGAAATCATATGGGAGTCCTGCAGAGAGGGGCATCTGAGAGGACAGAGCAGGAGTATGTACAACCAGTGAGCTACAACAACCATCAGTACCAACACTCTTCACCATTTACTGAGAGGAACTGACCACCTATAGGTCTGTCCAGAGTACAATAATGCCTATTCTCAATAGTGTCCGGAGTACAATAATGTCTATTCTCAATAGTGTCCGGAGTACAATAATGCCTATTCTCAATAGTACACATATTTTAATGTATTATATTTCTGTACACAAGTGTTGCTCATATTAAAACAATTAGCAACCTTACAAAATTGTAGTAAAATATGTGATGTGCATGTAAATAGCAATATCATCATGAGAAAACCTTTGCTTTTGAAATCACCTACTACAAATGCTCAGATACAGACTTCCTATAAAGGATGCAGCTGTAGTGGTAGTCCTATGCTTCCCTTGCAACATTCAGAATCATGATTCTTGCCCTTTTTAGAAACTTGATGGATGACTGACAAAGCGATCAGTGGTGACATTCATACCTGATGACATCAGAACAGCAACATACCCTCTCTACTTTACTTGGCTTGCAGGCATACTTTGTACACTGCACTAGTTCTGCCTCAAGATTTTCTTTTATAAAACAGGAGAATGTTCTCACATACATGTATGAAACAGTAGAATGTTGTGACAGACATGTATGAAATAGTAGAATGTTGTGACAGACATGTATGAAACATAATGTTGTGACAGACATGTATGAAATAGTAGAATGTTATCACAGACATGTATGAAACAGTAGAATGTTGTGACAGACATGTATGAAATAGTAGAATGTTATCACAGACATGTATGAAATAGTAGAATGTTGTGACAGACATGTATGAAACAGTAGAATGTTGTCACAGACATGTATGAAACGGTAGAATGTTGTCACAGACATGTATGAAACAGTAGAATGTTGTTACAGACATGTATGAACATTAGAATGTTTCCCAAATGACCCAGCCTTGCTCATCAAGACATCCAGTGGACTTTTAACACCAATAATACCATCAAAATGGTTACAAAAAACAAAATACAACTATCAATATGCTGTTATTCCTATTGCTAAGCTTCAACTCTGAATATGTCCTCATACACCTGCTTTATAATGCTGGTAAACTTTTGAGAGATCATGTAGTGTTCCAGTGTGTTATCCCTATCCGAGGTATCAAAGAGTCAAGGAAGTTAATGTACAGACTTGAGTTTCATTATAATAACAGATCTACAACTATACATCATTAGCTATCTGGCCAGCACATGATTTGTTTTGTTGGAATCTGCTTATTTGTCTCATAAAATGGTACCCGCTCATTTTTTTAGTCTTTCAAATATAACTTTGTTAAAACTTTACCTGACACTGATAAGACTATTATTTTTTTTTAAATTTGCACATTATGGAAGAACACCAGCAAACATTCTGAGAACTTGTATTTTTCACATGACAGCATTCAGCTGCAAAACATGGACAGTTACCCAAGCCTCAAGGAAGAGAATCAAGTTCTTTGAGTCAAAATGTAAAAGAAAGGTCTCCAGAATACCATGTATCGAAAAACAGAAAAATGCACATTTGACAAGATTTTGGCATAGATGAGAACTGGTTTATAAATTCCATGTTGAACAGAAATTGAAATACTTTGGCCACATCAAGAGCCACAACGGTCTTGAGAGAACGGTAATGGAAGGTATGGTCCCGCTGACAAGAGAGGCAGAGGCAGACCAAGAAGGTGATAGAACCAAGATGTCAAGGAATGCTTGGGCATCACTCTGGAGCTTTGGCAAGAGATCGAGTTTCTTTCAGACGGGATGTGATGGGAGTGACATTTTGCAAAGGACATGCTGCAAGATGAATTTATACATTCTTATAGATTTCTTGTTGGTAGCTTAATCAGATAGCCTTTTTTCCACTCTTTTGGAATATTTTTTGTATGCCATATATTTCCAATAAAATTGAAAAGTATATTGGCGGATGCGTCAATGTCTGCTTTAATAGCTTCAGCTGGTATCCCATCAGGACTAGCAATTTGTTCATTCTTTCAATAGCTACTTGCTAGCTCGATCTCTTCTTTACTTGGTTTATCACAGTTAACTTTTGGGATGAAGTAGCAGTGAATGCGTTGACAGCAGTCAGCAAACTCATTGATGACTGACTGCTTGTGTCAGGGTCAGCTAATCACAGCTGACTACGACCCTATTCCACGTCCATGTGATGACACTGTAAATAGACTGCTGTCATGCAGAGGGAAGACAAACTCAGTCCCAAAAATGACTTGCTGAAACTGGATGTGTCAGGCTGAAAAATACAGATATCTTGCCTCGCTGTAAACTATGACACAGCATAATAACACATTTTTTAAGCACCAACACAGAAGACAGTTAACTTTGAGGTCTTCTTCAGCATGTAAATGTCTAGTGGGTTGATTGGTGGTGGTCTAATTAGGAGCTCCTCAAAGTATTTGGTCCATTTTTCATCTATTCTTCAAGATCTGTTATCCTTAATCTCAACTTGCCTTAATTGGTTTGCTTTGTTGCTGGTATTTTCATGACAGATAGTTTTCTTGTAGTTTCATACAGACCTTTCAAGTTTCTTCTAGCTGCAGCTTCTTTGGTTTCTGTAGTCAGACTATATATGTAGTTTATTTTGTCTATCATAATGATGCTCTTTTTTACTTCCTTGTTTACCTCTGTGTAGTCTTTCTGCGTTTTAACTTTGACGGCTCTGGTATTGCAGTTTAGTAACACCACTTTTTTGGCTTGTTTCTAATTCATCTTTGTGAGTGTTGTTGCTATTATCCATATTGTCCATAGCTTCCTCACAGGTTGTTTGTGAAGACCTTTTGTAGATGTTCCTATTGTTCATCAATGCCAGCTTCTATGTCTCGTTGCAGAGCTTGAAATGTATTGTTGAGTTTGATGCTGAACTTTTTTTTCTTCTCATCTTCTTTGACATATCCCAGATTATAGATAGTCCTGTTGACTCGAGTTGTTCTGTTCTTCACAGCCTAAGCTTAACTGGTAATCACTAGAATGTCATTGCCTGACAAATGGGAAATGGGTTCTAAATCTTGGTAATCCACAGGTCTTTTTCTATGTGGAATCAAATTAAAATCTATCATGCACACTGCATGGTGACTACACGAGAAAGCTGGCTTTAATCATCAGCCCTATAAATCCTCCCAGTGAAACCAGCAATCGAATTAATGGGTAGATCACTGTAGTCTGTTTTCAATATAAGACTTGCCTTGTCTTAACTTAACTTAACATCATCATGTTGGATTAGAAAAGTGTTTCCCAACCGCCGGTTTGCAGAAATTTCCTGCCGGTCCGCAAAGAAGTGATTGCGACTTAAGTCACAAACTGCGGAGATCGGCTTGATGTGACCTAAGCTCTGACTGGCTATTGCTTAAACTCAAATGATATCAGCTACACAAGTATCCGTACGCTTTGAACACAAGAGCTCATCTATATTTGGTACATTTTTTTTATTGAAGTAAATGAGGTTTTGGGGGGATATTCATACAAATTTCACGATACGTAAATTGTCATTTGAAAATTGATAGACAAGTTTTAGAGATTAATTTATCTGGTCATACTAGGTTGTGGTATTTTGGAAGGCAAATTTTGTTTGTGTGTGTTATTGTGCTGCAAAATTTGAATTCCTGCAAGATAAAAAAAAAAAAAAAAAAGTGAAACCGCAAAAACATTAAATTTTCTTCAAATTATTCCTATTTTCACCGGTCCGCAAATATATTTATCGTTTTTGCCTGTCCGCAGGTGTAAAAATGTTGAGAAAAAGTGGTTTAGAAGACTGCAGAATCTGTATACAAGTTTCTTCTGCTCCTTGTCTTGTCTTGTTTTCCAGTAACCGTAAGAGCTTGTAGGGGCATCCCTCAGTGTGTTAATGATATGTCAAGCATTTTGCATACAAAGAAAGGGCTCCAATCTCTCCCAGGCGGTGTGTTAGTCCATTATTGGGCCGTCTGTATATTTCCTAGCCACACCAAAACTGGTGTTGTCAGCAAACAGGGCAAAGGGCGTCAATCTCAAGCCATGTGTGCTGGTCCATGCAGGAACAATACGGGATAACAGAAATAATAAAACACCACAAAATGAACTAACTAATCCAAATGGAAAACTGCAACACATTGCTGCGAACATAAATGTAACTCATCGACTTGTGTGAATTCCATTCAAATCCACGGCCTGGCGTCATCAATAATCATCTAAAACAAGAGCAAAATTAGACACATGGCCTGTTAGGTGCCATCTTTGCTGCTCTAATGGTATCCATTTCTCCAGAATCATTACAACTGTCTTGTTTGAAAACCAAAAAAAAAACGGTTATAAAATAAGACCTTACTGTACTACACAGATAATTTATTATTGAAGGTGAGGTCACCTTTCTTTCCAATTTAGGTATCTCCAGAATGAATGCTATTGTCTTGTCTGAGAACAAATACCACCACTGCTCTCATGAGCGTCACAACAAAACACACTATGATCATCTTCCTGATGGCCGTCACCGTTGGCACTATTGTTGTCAGCTGTGACACAGAAGATGCTGCTGTTACCTAAAGCGAGGTTCCCCACCTCTTTCACTCTGACATGCTCAGTCTTGATATTATACTGGTTGTTGACTACCATCTTCTCTGTGTGGACATTGCAGTTGATGACAACGTTCCTGGAGGAGAAGGTAAGAATATTTGTTATTATCAGTTAGTGCAACTTTGTAATTACATACGAGGCATGTTCAAATGAAACCGGATCAAACTGTAACAAGTGAACATACGTATGATGCGCATGATGATGTCACTTCTGGTATAAACAGCACATACAAACCATCAAGTTTGCAAAATTTCATTATCCTCCGACTTATAGTTTCTTCAGCAGACCATTGAAAACATGGCGGGTGTGATATGGAATCCGTCCAGAGTGGATCAGTGAGCAGTGATTCGGTTTCTAACATCTGAAGGATGTTGACCAGTTGACATTCATCACAGAATGCAGGCCGTGTATGGTGACAAAAGTATGTAGAAGACAACAGTGAGGAACTGGACAACGGTGTTTAAAGAAGGACATGAGTTAATGCAACAATGTGTGCCTGATCTGGTCTCGGATGATCTTTCGATAACTCGCATCCTTCTTTAAACATCGTTGTCCAGTTCTTCACTGTTGTCTTCGACGTACTTTTGTCACCATACACTGCCTGCATTCTGTGATGAATGTCAACTGGTCGACATCCTTCAGATGTTAGAAACCGATTCACCGCTCGCTGATCAACTCTCGACGGATTCTGTATCACACCCGCCATGTTTTCAAATGTTTTCAACGGTCTGCAGAGGAAACCATTAGTTGGAAGATAATGAAATTTTGCAAACTTGACAGTTGGTATGTACTGTTTACACCAGAATTGATGTCATCATGCGCATTGTATGAATGTTCACTTGTTGCAGTTTGGTTCTGTTTCATTTGTACACGCCTCGTATTAAACATCTGTTCTTAGTAGATTTTCCTGTGTGTTACCAAGGCCTGGAAAAGAAGCAAAGAATAGTAACGCTGTAACATGCTAGGTGTGCAGCAAGCGACGGCAGCCTTATCCTGTAGAAACTGAATGCCACAAGAAAAAGAAAAGAAGGCATTTACATTGAAGGTAGAAAATTAGTGGCTAATGAAGTTGTTGGTTGTTGTTTGAAGCTACTCATGTGGAGTTTCTTTGGTAGCAGGTTATGGTGGTTCTTCTTACATTCTGAGATGTACTTAAGAAGATGAGGTCCTCCTGGCTGTAGTGCAATGTGAGGCTTCTCAGTAAACTAACAACTATGGGGATCACAGTGTCAATCCTCACCTCAAACTGCAGTGACACAGCCTGTTTGCAGGGAGCCTCTCACAGACATGATGTGAGGTCTTGATCAGAATGTTTCTCCTGACCCTGATGTTACTCTTTGCTCCCCACCTTGTGGAGGTAACTTAAGAATCATTGTGTTTCTATACCAGGGAAGTAACTGATCCATATGTGTTTATCTTATTATAGATTTATCTAAATGACACATTTCACCTTTCAATAGCAACTTTTGAGATGGTTCAATTTATTTTGAAAACCTTCACAACTGTGATGTCTTGAAATTTCAGGTAGCTGCTAATGAAAGGTGGAAGGGATGTCAACTCGTATTCTACATGGACAAGTCACAATTTGTCACCATGGACTGAATCGATTATTTTTGCCAATCGACTAAAAAAACTGTCATCATTATCAGTTATCCATCTGGTTCACCTTGAAACATGAGACTGCAACAAATGCTATCCATCTGTTCTTATTCTGTGCCGCAATTTTTAGTTCCGTTCACGATTCCCGCTGACTGCATAATCTCGTTCATGCATCTTTGACCCACAAAATAGTTTGAACATTTGAATGTGCCTTAAACCTAGAATTCAATGTTTGTAATAATAATGAGGGAGTTTTAGTCCAGTATAGTATTGGGGGCTTGGTGATCTCGAGGTAAGACGACCCCTCAAGTGACTGAGGTCGCGGGTTCGAATCACGGTGGAGACCGGGTTTTTTTCACATGAATCGTATGGCAAAAATTCCCCTGATCTCTAGGTAGTAAGATCGGATGCCAGTGTTTAGTGTCGAGCACGCTAAAAATCCTTTGACAGAAATAGAAAAGAGTAGACTTAACAATCGTTGCCCAGACAAAAAAAAACCAAAAGTTTCAGTTAAAAATCTACCCAAATTATTTGTACCTTGGGCTCAGTGAGCCACAAGAAGTTTTAAAATACCTACTATGTATAGCCGAAGCCTTCAGCTATCTGGCCTGTTTCAATACCAGGATTCCAAGTATAGTAATAGTTCACTCCCTTTTCACAGCATAGGTTCCAGATTTAATGTCCTTTATTGGCACACTCCAGTCAACTCAGTTGTTAATGAGTATAAAAGGTACTGTTAGGGAAGAAAAGGCAGCGAGGGAACTGACCACCCCCCTTAAAAAAATGCGAAGACTTGTACAATATTTGTTACTGTTGTTATTCGAAGTTTAAAAAAGTCATTATGTTGGCTTAGAAGACTGCAGAGTTTGTAGACAACCAGTTTCTTCTACTCCTTGCTTTGTTTTTCCCATAACTCCAAGAGACCACAGGGATATCACTCAGTGTTTGAGCGATATGTCATAGGCATGTTGCCAACTGGGCATGGCCCAATATCTCCCGGGCAATGTGTTTGTCCATTTTTGGCCTGTGTGGTTATTTTTCAGCCCCACCAAAACCATCACTGTCAGCAAACAGGGTGAAGAGCGCCAACCTTGTGAAGTTAAACTGTGTGCACTAGACCATGGGCGTACGACACAGGGCAACTGAAAAACTATTTCAAATAGCTGATTAAAAAAACCACAAAATGAACGAACTAACTAATCCAAATAGAAAAAAACCACAGCCTGTTTTCGTGGACACAAGAGTAATTCGTCGACTAGTGTGAATTTCAGCCAAATCCATGGCTTGACAGTATCCATAATGAACGAAAACACAAGAGCAAGATCAGACTGTTAAGTGCCATTGATGCTGTTTAATGTTTCTTTGGTAGTTGGGAGGCTCTTTTGCTTCCCGAGGCGTACTTGAGAAGGTGGATCAGGGTCCTCCTGACCCTAGTACAATACGAGACTCCTCTTCTCACCAAGCTTACCACTATAAGGAATACACAGTCAATTACCACCTTGTTGGCCAGACTGCTGTGACACGAACGAGGACCTTAGGTGGTATCATGATTAGTATATTTCATCTGACCCTGATTATTTTTGTCTCCCTAGAACAATAAGTTACTAACACTCCATCACTGGCATAATTTTAATAATAAGGAATATTACTCTCCAAAGTGACTGCTGGCCGCACATTAAGTCACAGCAGGCCTGTTGTATTTAAAATTAAATCTATGATCAATCAATCAATAAAAAATGTCAGCTTCCTATGGAGCACAGGTCATCAATAAATACACATCACGTCTGACTGCCCTGATTCATCCGTCCTAGCTCTGTCTACATCTCCATTGTTTTCTTTTATGTTTGTCCCGAGCTCTCTTCTTCATGTGTTTTTCGGTATGTCTGTACTTCTCTTGCCCTGTGGATTTCAGAACAGAGACTTTTTTGTAATGCTATAAGATGGTTTTCTTAATGTGTGTCTTATCCAACATCAGCACCTTTTCACATCATGTTCCACTGATATCTGGTTCTTTCCAACAGTTCACCAGTTCAGGACTCAGTCATGACTGAAAGGGGCTACTACTGAAATATCTTTATCTTTGCACAAACACTCATTTGTGAAAGTCTGTCTCTTTTTAAATGTTATTTATGGCGTTCTCCGTGTCTCAGAACTGTCTTTACATCGGAGGTGAAGATTTTTATTTTTGTGTTGAATTTAATATCGCCTGGTTTCCGTAAGTTCCTAAATGCAATGAAAACTACCCTCGCCTTTTATACAAAGGCTCACACATTGATATCTTTCTCTGTACCTCCTACTTTATCTATATTCCTACCAAGATATATGAATGATTCCATATCTTGTAGAAGTGTGGCTCGCAACACAAGCTTATTGCCTTTAGTTACATTTCTTATCATAATCTTTGTGCTAACTTCTTTTGTATGTGTGTTCTCAGTCCCAATTTTTGTGACCTCTTATCAAGTATACTTATTTGATTTGATTTGATTTATTTGCTGTAAGTCGTAAGCTTTTTTAACTTCTTTACCACTTTGGCTGTTTAAGGAAGGAGAGGGCCAAGACTACAGATGAGATATGCTGACCAAGAGCTCACCTCATGTCCTTGTTAGCTCCTAGAAACTCCTACACTTTCTGATTGACATTTTACATTGGAAAAAGTTGTGACAATTATTGTCTTACACCCTGTACAGCAATATTGCTTTCAAATTTTTACTTCAAGTCTCAAGTCATCTTTAACGCAAGTCCAGTTTCAATGTCAAGTTATCTTTAACAAGATTTTAGTACAGCCTCAAGTCTTCAGTTACCATGTAAAGTCAAATCTCAAGTGAAGCCCCTCTAAGTCTGAAGTCAATTCTAAAGTCTGCAGTCACTATTTCAAGTAAAATCTCAATTAAGCATCAAGTGAAGCCCCTCTAAGTCTGAAGTCAATTCTAAAGTCTGCAGTCACTATTTCAAGTAAAATCTCAATTAAACCTCAAGTGAAGTCCCTCTAAGTCTGAAGTTAAGTTTCAATTAAGCATCAAGTGAAGTTCCTCTAAGTCTCAAGTCATCAAGCTTTCAGTCAGTTATCACAGTATGCCAGGTCTCAAATCAGGACCCTCTAAGTTTCAAGTTAAGTCTCAAAATATATTTAGCAAGACTTAAGTGATGTCTTCAGTTATCAAGCCATGTCAAGTCTATGGTTTAATCCCTTTAAGTCTAAAGTCAGGTCTCAGGTCATTTTTAACAAGGCTCAAGTTCAGTCTGAAGTCTTCAGTTACCATGACAAGTAATTTCAAGTGAAATTCCTCTAATTCTCAAGTCTTCAGTTACCATGACAATTTAAGTTCCTCTAATTCTCAACTCTTCAGTTACCATGACAAGTGAAGTTCCTCTAATTCTCAAGTCTTCAGTTACCATGACAAGTGAAGTTCCTCTAATTTTCAAGTCTTCAGTTACCATGACAAGTGAAGTTCCTCTAATTCTCAAGTCTTCAGTTACCATGACAAGTGAAGTTTCTCTAATTCTCAAGTCTTCAGTTACAATGTTGTGTCAAATCTCAAGTTAAGTCTCAAGTGAAGTTTCTTTAAATCTGAAGCCAAGCCTCAAGTGATGTCCCTCAAAATCTCAAGTCAAGTACCTCAGTCTCAAGTCAAATCTTTAATTGCATTGTCTTGTCTCTAGTAAGTCCCTCTAAGTTTCAAGTCATTTTTGAAGTGATCTTTACCAAGTCTTTAGTAAGTGTCAAGAAGTCTCAAGTTAAGTTCCTCTAAGTGTCACACAAAGTCTCAAGTCTTCAGTTACCATGTACCACGCCATGTCTCAAGCAAAACCCATCTGAAGTCTCTCTAAGTCTCAAGTCAAGTCTTCAGTTATCACATTGTCTTTAATCAGGTCCTGCTAAGTCTTAAGTCAAACGTTACTTTCAACAAGACTCAAGTCAAGTCTCAAAGTTATAATGTTAAGTCTCAAGTCCCTCTAAGTCTCAAGACAAGTTTCATCATCTTAACAATAATTGTCAAGTTTCAGTTATCATCTCAAGTCTCAAACTAAGTCCATGTAAGTGTTAAGTTTAGTCTCAAATTGATTCTTTAGAATCCAATTCAATCAATGACTAATAATTAAATAAATATACGTTGATTGTTACTGACAAATTATAATCATTGAATTGTTAACGCACAACTGTATTACACGTGCACCGGCGAGTTGTGCTTTGATTTCGTCTCATCAGTGTGTGTCACTTCACCAAATTATTATTCAAATCACGAGCCGCGGGGGGTCCTAATAAGAAATGATGCATAACATAAGACTGACAATGTCTCCCATCTTCTAATGTACAATCCTACCTCACCTACAAGAGTAGTGGACCCAGTTCTTCTCAGTAATCCAGCTGAGGGTTGGAATCGTAATCCATAGCGAGAGCTAGATGAGACAACAGACATGTGAATTCTGCTTTGCCGCAGCTAATTGGGCCAGCAATGAGTCTGCTGTCCCAGTGTTGAGGTGATAAAGACGACAATACTGGGCCAGAAAGTGCATTGGATACAACAGTATGGATGAGTACACCATCACATAAATTCTATGATGTTACTTGCCCTGTGGAGATCTACCAAGGCAAAGCTCCAAAAATCAGTTGAGTTCATCATGGGAACTCATCTGATAGTGTAAACATCAAAGATGTGATTGATCACAAGATAAAGACAAGGTAACTCAACTTAACTTCATTAGACTGGTTTAGAAGGCTCTACACAGTCTATATACAACAAGTTTATTTCACTTCACCGATTTTGAAAAAGATGTGAGCATCCAATCTATTTTTGAATGCATTAACTGACTCTGCTTTCATTACATCCTGGGGCAATGCATTCCAAGGATTCACCACTCTCTGACTAAAATAATATTTTTGAATATCTAATCTGGAACTGTCTTTAAACAATTTGTAAATGTACCCTCTTGTTTTTGTAGTTGGTCATACTTTGAAAAACTTGGTATATCTTAATTTATCCTTTCCATTTATTAATTTTAAAACTTGTATTAAGTCACCTCAAATTTTTCTCTGTTTGATACTGAAGACCAGTTTTCTTAGTCTTTCCTCATAACTATAATTCTGAAACCCTGCGATCATTTTTGCAGCTCTTTTTTGTATCCTTTCCAGCATGTTTATATCCACTATATGATATAGACCTCACACCTGAACACAGTACTGCAATTTTGGTCCCACCAATGATTTATATAGTTTGACTAGTACTTCCTTGTTCTTGTGTGAAATGTTTCTTTTTATCATGCCCAACATGGCATTATCCTTTTTCACTGCCACCTGGACTTGCTCACACACCTTACCTGTATGATCTATTATAACTCCTATGTCTCTTTCCTTTTTTATTGTCCTGATATTGTTCTCTCCCATCATGTAATTATTTTCATTATTGGATTTTTCCATGTGGATGACTGTACATTTTTCTACATTAAACTCCATCTGCCAGCTCTCAGACCATTTTTGAATCTTATTTAAATCCAATCTTAATAGATCCACCTCTGTCGGAGAAGAGACCGTGCCGCATAATTTTGTGTCATCTGCAAACTTTGCAATCATGTATCTTTTATCAAAGTCCAAATCATTTAAATATATTAAGAACAAAATTGGTTCCAATACCGATCCTTAAGGCATACCACTTATTACACACACCAGTCAAAGTACTCCTTATTTATGCCCACTCTGTCTTCTGTCCATCAACCAATTTTCTATCCAATTGGCAACTCTGCTGCCTATACCATGTGATTTCAACTTTTGAAACAATCGTTGATGAGGCACTCTATCAAAAGCCTTTGCAAAATGAAGATAGATAACATCCACCGGCTCCCCACCATCTAACATTTTGGTAACCTCTCCATGAATTCTAATAGATTGGTTAAACACGATCTTAACTTAACTTAACTTAACATCCTTATACTGGTTTAGAAGACTCTGCAGAGTCTGTATACAACCAGTTTCATTTACATTACCTTGCTCTAAAAGCTATGTGCATCCAATTTATTCTTAAATGCATTAACTGTCCCGGCCTCCACTACCTCCCGTGGCATTCACCACTCTCTGACTAAAAAAATATTTCCTAATATCTAATCTGGATCTCTCTTTAGTCAACTTGTAGCTATGCCCTCTTGTTCTTGTGGGTGGATGTATTTTAAAAAAACTTTTTATAGTCCATCTCCCTTTAGTAAACCCATGCTGACTATTTTTTTCAAACTCACTTGTCTATAATTGGCTGGATCTGATTTTTTGTCCTTTTTGAACAAGGGGATCACACCTGCATCTTTCCAATCCCTTGGAACAATCCCCTTTTCAAGAGTGTGAGAATACAATATCGCCAATGGTTTTTCTAACTGGCCTCGAAGTTCAAACAGTAATTTTGTATGAATACCATTTTTACCAGGACATTTATCCACCTTCAACCCATCCAATTTAAAAAAAAACCATTTCCTCTGTAATGCAAAATGTTAATAATCCTTCTGTGTGTATATCCTGTTGGAAAATATTTAATGGCTCTGGGATCCTGGAGAAGTCTTTTTTTGTGTAGACTGTGCCAAAGTACTGATTGAGTTGATTAGCAGCATCCATGTTCTCACTTACTATTTTTTCTGTACTATCTTTAAGTGGGCCAACTGTGTCTTTCGTTCTCTGTTTATGTCAAACATAAGAAAATAAGCTCTTGCTATCAGTCTTGATCTTTTTAGTAAGTTTTTTTTCCTAGTCAATTTTTGCTGCTCTATTAACTTTATAAGATTTTCTTTGTATGTCCAAATATTTTAAATATGTTTCATTTGATTTTTCAGTCTCTAAGTATTTTTTCCAAGCTTTATTCTTAGCTCTTTTACATCTAACCACGGATTGAGTTATCAATTTTGTTTGCTTATGGTTCAACTTCCTACATGGAACAAATTCCTCTTTCAGGTGTTCAAAAATAGATTTAAACTTAGTCCATTGCTTTTCAACATTTCCACCAGTAAAAATATATGTCCAGATTATGTGGATTGCTATTTCTATCATCTTCTGTACATCTGTTCTAGAGTAGTAATTTAGTGGACACATTTTCTTTTCTTTCATAGCTACAAGATCCCAACAGACAATATGATGGTCGCTTGAGCCAAGTAGTTCCCCAACAGTAACATTCGCAATCATATTTCTTTCTGTAGAATAAAATAGGTCAAGTGTGTTTCTGCGGCTCATACAGTCCTCAACATGTTACAATTTTTAAAAAGTTATGCACTTAACAAAAGGATGGGATTCAACATGTGCTTGAGTCAAGCCATTAATAGGAAATATTCAAGCTGTGTATCAAGTCTATACTTTAATGTTACTTAAGTGTGACTAGAGTCCGAGCTGATCCACTTGAGTTGAAAATTGTGGGTATAGTACTTACACGTTGACTGGCCTGCGGTTCGGATTGCAAACTTCTCCCATAGAACCATGAATATCTGGATTTGAACATATTTGGGTCAATAACTGAGTGACCCTTTCTTTGATGGGTATGGCTAAGGCAGAACTGACTATCTTGGCACAGTGACTATAAGAGGTCTCTGCTGTTGAATCTGCTGATACTATCAAGGAAGGTGCAGTTAATGAAGGTTCTGCTGGCAGAGATTCTCTTTGTGAGATAAATGCTGAAGATGCCCCTGTAATGTCCTGACCTGAAAGGATTAATTAATGATCATTTTGTTAATTATATATTGGGTAGGACTGGTGATCTAGAATAACTGATTACTTGGTTCTTCTGTCTCACAACCACAACCTAATTGATACAAAATAAAATAATGATTAAATGACTTGAATGGTCACAAAAATTGGGTCTGAGCATACACAGAGAGAAAACTAAAATTATGAGAATAAAAGAACCTAACATCAGCCACATTGTGTTGGGAAACAAATTTGAAGTGCAGATAAAGTTATCAAATTAAAAATACAAATAGCGACAGAACTTTTCATTGCACTGAAGAATTTAGGGAAAATAACAAATTAAGTTAATCACAAAAATAAAAATCTTCAACTCTAATGTAAGTCTCTTATTGAACATGGAGGACCATTAAACAGATAACAACAAAGATACAGATTTCATAAATCGTTGCCTGCACAGAATAGAGAGAGAGAGAGGGGGGGGGGGGGGGGGGATGAAATTCTGACATATGGTAAAAAGGATTATTGGGACAAAAATGGTGGAAAAACTACAAGCAATCATAAACAGAAAATATTACCTCTACACCCAATGGTGGACGAGGAGTAAACATGTCAAGCCAATATAAAATGGGCTACATAAGCATTCAGTACTAGAAATGTGTCTTTAGGTTTCTAATTTATCTGTCCTGTGGCATGGCAAAGTTTATAGTTGTATTGTCTTTTGATTAAGGGAATTCCTTTCTCAGTGTGTCATGACAGGGACAAGGGAAGGTTGTGCATGGGGCTGGTAAAAAGCATTGCTACTGGAACTGAACTTCAACTACAAATATATCAATTTTAATTTCCCTAAAAGTTGGAAATCTACTCTACAGATATAAATAGATGGTCAAATACTGGAATAGATCAAGAGCATCTTCTATCTTAAAAATATAGTAATGGGAAATGAGAGATATGAATGAAATCAGAAAGAGAGCCACATTTGTATTCACCAACATATATATGTCATATATTGACATTCAAATAAGTAAGTCAACACACTAACAATTTGAATGATCAGATATATATTAATATTTATGGTATAGCATAGAAACATGGACTGTGAACAAATGACTGCAGATGAGAATTGAAACCATTGAAATGTGGATATACAGAAGAATTGAGATCCTCTCCTGGAAAGAGGAGACATCAAATAAGGGTATCTTGGAGAGATTAAGGGTCCAAACAAAATTAGTAATGAAATCAAAGTCAAATAGCTAAGATATACTGGTCACATCAAAAGGCATAACACCTTTCTGAAAACAATACTTAGAAAGGAAGGTGGAGGACAGACGTGTCAGAGGTAAACAACACTATGTGGGAGGATAACTAAAAAGATCTACAGATTCTGAAAGATTGTGCCATCAAGGCAGGAGACAGAGAACAATGGAGATCTATTGCAGCCAATCTTTGATGTGGAGATGACACCTCAACTGAAATAAAGATTTGTAAAGGTAAACCGAATACGACATTGGGTTCATTCTCAACCCCCTAGAGTACCAGGTAAATGGTGATGGGGAAGATTCATGATCTGGATAGGTCTGACACTTCATAATAGTTTACAGTGGTACTATTCTTTGATTCCCAATAAGGAGATCCAGAATCCACATCACACCTGGTGGCAACAACAAACTCTCTCCATTTCACCCCGTCTGCGACCATCCTTTAGGTCATTGTTTTCCATTTCAGCTTCTATGATTCTTCATCAAGTTTCATCTTCCACCTGGGGTCCAAATCATTGTGTTTTTGGTTATAAAGTCTCTCAAATCAAATCTTGTCTTGAGAGACAAGAGAGTAAATCAAATCAATCAATTAATCAAAACCCTTCAGCTCTCTGCATACATCAACAAATTCTTGCCAAAGTCTTCCTGCCCTGCGCCATCCTTTCCAGCTCTGTACATATCTTCCCTGTCATCTTTATATTTGCCTCAAGCTCTTTTCTCTATGAGTATTTAGGTTTGCTTCTACTTCTTTTGACCTGGGGATTCCAGAACAGTGACGGTCTGGTAATGCAATCTGTTGTTTTCCGTAATGTGTGTCCTATCAAATGCCAGTGCCTTTTCCTCATGTCAAGTCCCACTGACATCTGTCCAGTTCTTTCACACAGTTCCATATTAGTGACTTTTGTATTCCTTCTATTCAGCGCGGACACCATTTGATGAAAGCTTTGACCTTTTCCATTGCAGTTTTTATTGTTTTTCACATTACAGAGACATTCAATAGGACGGATTTTGCATTGAAGTTGAAGATTTGTATTTTTGTGGTGGACTTAATTGCAATGAAAGCCCCTCTCATCATTTGTATTACTAATTTTATATCTCTATCGGTACCTCCTACTGTTCCTATTTTGCTACCAAGTTAGGTGAATGATTCCATCCCGTGTCATATTGTGTTTCTCAACACAATCTGATTGTTGTTAGGTGCTTTTACTCTCACAATTTTAGCTTTTTTCTCAGACGCAGTTTTTGTGACTATACAGTAACTGAATAGTAACTGTTCAGTAACAGGTTGGCAAAACCTGTTAACTGTTTGGACTCACTATCAGTGTACAAAAGACGAAAGTGATGGCACAGGGTGCAGATCCTCCAAACATTGTCTTAAACAATAAAAATCTGGAGGTAGTAAATCACTTCAGCTACCTCAGAGCTATCATCATCGACAACCTTTCCCTGGACGCTGCAGAAACGATTAGGAATGTCCTTATCAGGCTTTCACAGAGAGTGTGAAATAATAACATGCTGACCATCTTCACTAAGGTTGCTGTGTACAGATCATGTGGGATTAGTACCCTGCACTATGGCAGCAAAACATGGACAGTATGCCTCACATGAAAAAAAGGCTAAATGCTTTTCACATGCGCTGCCTGAGACGCATACTTGGAATTTCATGGAGTGACAGAGTGACTAACAACAAAGTGTTGGACTGTGCAAATATTGTCAGCTTAGTTATGATCCTCCACCAGCGCTGCTTGTGGTGACTTGGGCACATGTGCAGAATGGAGGTTGGGCGAATACCAAAAGATTTCATTTATGGAGAGCTGACCATGGGCAAGCGTAAAAATGGTAGACACTTCCTTCGCTACAAAGATGTTTGCAAGCGTGACCTGAAGGCGTTGGATTTGAACACCTGCAACTGGTCAGAACTTGCCAAAGACAGACATGCCTGGAAGCAGGCTTTGTGTGTTGGTCTGCAGGCAGGGGAAGACAGGATGTCCATTGTCTCTCGAGATTGACATGATGCCATTCAGTAACTGTATTTATTTCATTTTGCATCTGTTATGAGATAGTAGAGCCAAGTCATCAACAAAGTCCAGATTATCAAGTCATTTTATCAAATGTTATTTAATTCAATTTTCTTAGGGAGAAGTTGAGTTGTACATAATTAAGTCAGTACATAATCAAGTTGTATATAATCAAGTCAGTACACAATCAAGCTGTACAAAATCAAGTCAATAGCCAGTAGAAAGAGAAATGATGATGAGACATTCCTGTCACCCATTGGTTCTTATTTCAAAGTGCCCAGAGAGATATGCATCATGTAGAACTCTGTACTTCATATTTTCACGTTTTCTTAATTATGTTAGTGGACTTTAGATGATCTCTGCAAAACTGTCATTGTTTAAAGTAACCCATAGCATTACTGTCGTAGGGGTGTAAGGTGTTAGCGATCTCACATTTCAAAGGCTCGGCTTTATAAGGGCAGTAGCCATCTCCTCTCCCGCGCCGCTTTTACTTCCCGGACTGAACCGGTACCCATTTAAGGCTGGGTCGACCCGGGAGCCAATGCGGTCTGAAAAAACATTACCGCCTCAACTGGGGAATGAACCCAGGACCACTCAGATGCGAGGCCAATCCGCTAACCACTGTGCTACGCGGCTTCATTGTTTAAAGAAGACAATAATAACAAAAAAACAAATAAATAAATATAAGAGGACTTGCCTGTCAGTTGTTGAGCAATATTATTGTTATCTGGTTTCTGCATGAAGGAACGACATGAACAACCTGACTGCAAGTATTTAATAATATCCTGGTGTCCATATTTTATAGCAGTCTGTAGGGGGTTAAGCCCAAATTTGTCATGAATATCTAAGGAGGCATTCCACTTAACGAGGACCTTCAGCGTTGTTGTGTGGCCTAGAATGGCACACTTATGGAGTGGAGTTTGTCCATATGAATCTACAGCATTAATACAGGCACCAGCTTCTAGCAGCATCTTTACCACTTCAGCTTGATCACAGCAGGCTCCAGCATGTAGAGGTGTACCTTCTAGAAGATCAACTGCTTCCAAAGGAGAATTGTTCTTCAACAAGATTCCAGCACTCTGTATGTGGCCATTATAAGCACTATGGTGCAAGGCAGTGAAGCCTCTTCTATTGGCTGCGCCAAGATCAGCTCCAGAATTCATTAATAGCTTAACGATCTCGCTGTATCCTTTCTCGGCACTCACAACTAATGCGGTTTGACCATATTTATCCTTGGCGTTCACTGAGGCATTTGCATTGATCAAGACCCTTACAACATTGATATGCCCTCCATGAACAGCATACAGTAGAGGGGTTCGTTGTTTATAGTCTAGTGAGTTCACGCACGCCCCTTGGTTGATCAGCCGTTTGACTGACACGATACATCCTCGTCTTGCAAGTTTGTGAAGTTTTGTAGCACCACGTTTGTCCAGAGCATCAGATGGGGCTTTTCTGCGGAGAGCAGGCGATTCGTCCATCAGTAGTCAATCTGGTGGGATGATTGTAACAAAAAAATTACATCATTGCTTATACAATTACACCTATGATCTTTGCTTGCTGGCTCACACACAGTTCCCAGTTACATCTATCATCATTACTTGCTGACTCACACACAATTCACAATTATAACTATCATCATTGCTTGCTGACTCACACACAATTCACAGTTATAACTATCATCATTGCTTGCTGACTCACACACAATTCACAGTTATACCTATCATCATTGCTTGCTGACTCACACACAATTCACAATTATAACTATCATCATTGCTTGCTGACTCACACACAATTCACAGTTATACCTATCATCATTGCTTGCTGACTCACATACAATTCACAGTTATAACTATCATCATTGCTTGCTGACTCACACACAATTCACAGTTATACCTATCATCATTGCTTGCTGACTTCCACACAGTTCACAGTTATACCTATCATCATTGCTTGCTGACTCACACACAATTCACAGTTATACCTATCATCATTGCTTGCTGACTTCCACACAGTTCACAATTATACCTAGGATTAAAATAAGGCGAGGCTGCAGCGGTTCTGTGGATGTGTACAATGGGAAAAAAAACATGAAAAAAAACTAGTAAAAGTTGATTAAGGTTGAGCTTGATCAAAATTTTAAAATGGGTATGGTCAGATACCGCACCGAGACGAGAACACAAACAAAACCTAAATTACGACCAATAGGCCTTCATCAGCGACACTGGTTCCCATCTATTTGTCTTCCTTCTCCCCCCCCCCCCTCCCCCATTCTTCCATCAGTTCTCTTCCCCCCTCTCTTATATCAATATCACGCCCTCCCGGCTTATATTGCCTTCTCATTGTTCTCCTATCTGGACCACTATTTGGCCACGCTTGGCTTATCAGGCATATTCCGCCACTTTTTGTTTGACCGCTCCCATTTCAGTTTCTATCGAGTACTTGGCATAACCGGTCGCTTAGACAGAAAGCGTCTCCCACCTGAAACAGATGAGTTGACCCTTTTTTTTCGTATATGTTGATTTGTTAGTTCAGTTTTGTTGTCCCTGATGAAGGCCTATTGGTTGTAACGTAGGTTTTGTTTGTGTTCTCGTCTCGGTGCGGTATCTGACCATACCCATTTTTAAATTTTGATCAAGCTCAACCTTAATCAACTTTTACTAGTTTTTGTTCATGTTTTTTTCCCACAATTATACCTATCATCATTGCTTACTGACTCACACACAGTTCACAATTACATCTATCATCATTGCTTGCTGACTCACACACAGTATACAATTATACCTATCATCATTGCTTGCTGACTCACACACAGTTCACAATTATACCTATCATCATTGCTTGCTGACTCACACACAATTCACAGTTATACCTATCATCATTGCTTGCTGACTTCCACACAGTTCACAGTTATACCTATCATCATTGCTTGCTGACTCACACACAGTATACAATTATACCTATCATCATTGCTTGCTGACTCACACACAGTTCACAATTATACCTATCATCATTGCTTGCTGACTCACACACAATTCACAGTTATACCTATCATCATTGCTTGCTGACTTCCACACAGTTCACAGTTATACCTATCATCATTGCTTGCTGACTCACACACAATTCACAGTTATACCTATCATCATTGCTTGCTGACTTCCACACAGTTCACAATTATACCTAGGATTAAAATAAGGCGAGGCTGCAGCGGTTCTGTGGATGTGTACAATGGGAAAAAAAACATGAAAAAAAACTAGTAAAAGTTGATTAAGGTTGAGCTTGATCAAAATTTTAAAATGGGTATGGTCAGATACCGCACCGAGACGAGAACACAAACAAAACCTAAATTACGACCAATAGGCCTTCATCAGGGACACTGGTTCCCATCTATTTGTCTTCCTTCTCCCCCCCCCCCCTCCCCCATTCTTCCATCAGTTCTCTTCCCCCCTCTCTTATATCAATATCACGCCCTCCCGGCTTATATTGCCTTCTCATTGTTCTCCTATCTGGACCACTATTTGGCCACGCTTGGCTTATCAGGCATATTCCGCCACTTTTTGTTTGACCGCTCCCATTTCAGTTTCTATCGAGTACTTGGCATAACCGGTCGCTTAGACAGAAAGCGTCTCCCACCTGAAACAGATGAGTTGACCCTTTTTTTTCGTATATGTTGATTTGTTAGTTCAGTTTTGTTGTCCCTGATGAAGGCCTATTGGTTGTAACGTAGGTTTTGTTTGTGTTCTCGTCTCGGTGCGGTATCTGACCATACCCATTTTTAAATTTTGATCAAGCTCAACCTTAATCAACTTTTACTAGTTTTTGTTCATGTTTTTTTCCCACAATTATACCTATCATCATTGCTTACTGACTCACACACAGTTCACAATTACATCTATCATCATTGCTTGCTGACTCACACACAGTATACAATTATACCTATCATCATTGCTTGCTGACTCACACACAGTTCACAATTATACCTATCATCATTGCTTGCTGACTCACACACAATTCACAGTTATACCTATCATCATTGCTTGCTGACTTCCACACAGTTCACAGTTATACCTATCATCATTGCTTGCTGACTCACACACAATTCACAGTTATACCTATCATCATTGCTTGCTGACTTCCACACAGTTCACAATTATACCTAGGATTAAAATAAGGCGAGGCTGCAGCGGTTCTGTGGATGTGTACAATGGGAAAAAAAACATGAAAAAAAACTAGTAAAAGTTGATTAAGGTTGAGCTTGATCAAAATTTTAAAATGGGTATGGTCAGATACCGCACCGAGACGAGAACACAAACAAAACCTAAATTACGACCAATAGGCCTTCATCAGGGACACTGGTTCCCATCTATTTGTCTTCCTTCTCCCCCCCCCCCCACCTCCCCCATTCTTCCATCAGTTCTCTTCCCCCCTCTCTTATATCAATATCACGCCCTCCCGGCTTATATTGCCTTCTCATTGTTCTCCTATCTGGACCACTATTTGGCCACGCTTGGCTTATCAGGCATATTCCGCCACTTTTTGTTTGACCGCTCCCATTTCAGTTTCTATCGAGTACTTGGCATAACCGGTCGCTTAGACAGAAAGCGTCTCCCACCTGAAACAGATGAGTTGACCCTTTTTTTTCGTATATGTTGATTTGTTAGTTCAGTTTTGTTGTCCCTGATGAAGGCCTATTGGTTGTAACGTAGGTTTTGTTTGTGTTCTCGTCTCGGTGCGGTATCTGACCATACCCATTTTTAAATTTTGATCAAGCTCAACCTTAATCAACTTTTACTAGTTTTTGTTCATGTTTTTTTCCCACAATTATACCTATCATCATTGCTTGCTGACTCACACACAGTTCACAATTACATCTATCATCATTGCTTGCTGACTCACACACAGTATACAATTATACCTATCATCATTGCTTGCTGACTCACACACAGTTCACAATTATACCTATCATCATTGCTTGCTGACTCACACACAATTCACAGTTATACCTATCATCATTGCTTGCTGACTTCCACACAGTTCACAATTACACCTATCATCATTGCTTGCTGACTCACACACAATTCACAGTTATACCTATCATCATTGCTTGCTGACTCACACACAATTCACAGTTATACCTATCATCATTGCTTGCTGACTTCCACACAGTTCAAAATTATACCTATGATCATTGCTTGCTGACTCACACACAATTCACAGTTATACCTATTACCCTTGCTCACTCACAGTTATACCTTTCATTCACACTCACTCAGTTAAACCTATCCTCACTAATTCAGTTATACCTATCATCCTCACTCACTCACAGTTATACCTATCATTCTCACTCACAGTTATACCTATCATCCTCACTCACTCACAGTTTTACCATTCAGTTATACCTATTTTCCACACTCACTCATTCAAATTGTACATATATTCACACACAGCTATAAAAATCATCCTCACTCACTCAGTTATACATATCATCCTCACTCCCTCACAGTTATACCTCGTATCGTCAATCGCTAACATAAAGTTACACCTATCATCCTCACTCACTGCCTTTTCTTTAACATTATACCAGGTATCCATTTGCAACAGAGTCAAATGCAGCGTCCTCATAATGGGAGTTGAACTCTACACCTTTACTGTTAATCGCATGTGTTCTACCATTATGACAAAGCTGCAGACTGATCCAAGTGGAGATGCATCCTGAAATGCCACTTCAGACTGGACAAAAAGAAGCTCATACAATATGGAGAAGTGAAAAGACAACACAGCAAAGAAAAAGAAAAACTCAGTACAGAGTTACCACTCCACGGTTGCATCATCCGATGCTGCTGCTACTACTATGTTAATCAGATTCCCCTATGAAAGATATTACTGTAAAAGGCAGTCTCAGATTCCCCTATGATAAGATATTACTGTAAAATGCAGTCTAACAACTCGAGTAAAGAAGACTATTACATTAATGATGTACATATAAACCACCATATGCCTGCTGACTGTGTCTAGCTCATTGGTTTTAAAGAAAGATCTATAGGTGTCACTCTCAAACTTGTTTCATCACATAGGAATCCTTAAATTAATTGTAAGTTTCAGAGAACTCCTGCGGACAAAAATATTGCCATATTTCTTTGATTTTAAATTGCATTTTTTTCAATTAAAACATCTCTAAAAATAGGATGCATCTTGTAATTGATGCATCTTCAATGCCAGTGTAAAGTCAGTCCTGTTGTATGACTCTGTAACATGGGAAACAACAAAGACAACAACAAAAACGTTTCCAACTTTCATCAATGGGTGCCTGTGTCGAAAGGTGGGATTAAAATGGTGAGGTCCCTACTGTGTAACTGTGGAAAGAACTGGACAGATATCAGTAGACTTTGGTGTTGGATAACACATTACGGAAAACAGCTGATACCATCATAAGATATGCCCTGTTTTGGAATCAACAAGGCAAGAGAAGTAGAGGTAGACCTAGATACTCATTGAGAAGAGAGCTTGTAACAAACATAAAGACAACAGGTAATACATAGACAAAGCTGGAATGGATGGTCCAGGACAGGAGATCTTGGCATGTATTTGTTAAAAGCCTATGCTCCGTAGGGACCTGAAAGGTTTTCAATGATTGATTTTATCTTACAACTGAAAGCTTCATTCAATCTGTGCAAGAAAAAAGTTGTCTTGCATCTGGTGGGCGAAACTAAAGGCGGCATTGTCATTACCTAATGCATTCACAAATTTGGTAGTAAAACTTTGTGTTTGTCTTGTTATAATATTATCCTATCATTTAAGTTACATTCATTTTGATTCCTTATTGCTGTTCAAAACATCACCAAATAAATTACACTGTGAAGCCTCATTGAAAAGAAAAGTTATTGTGTACACAGAAGAGCATGGATATATAGTGGCAAGCAAAAATGTAATATTAGTGATGCAAATGTCTGTCATTGGAGAAATAATGATAGCTCATTTTTTTTAATGCAAAGCCTTTGATGACTCAAGAACAATATACAATATCATGATATAACGCAGATATCAGTGACTTGATAAGTGATTTAGAAGAATCTGACTTATTTTGATTCAGAAGGAAGTGACACATAACATACCATCTAGCAAATAATTGTTCTGTGTAAATTTATTGATATTTTAAATTTGTTGTGTGTGGTAATTAGGATGGCAGCTTTTATTAAATGTTTTTAAAATACTGAATTTAGGGTGTGTTTTACAATCAATGACATCATGGATATCTACCAATTAAAGTAGATTAGAGCTAATAATAATTGTCTATGATCTTTTAACTAATTTTATTTGATACTAGAAATCATATAAGAATGGCAAAGTTGAATACTCTATCTTCTATCTATCTATCTTTAGTCCACTTGTGTCATTAGATTTCATGGGGAGGTGTGACCTCCTTTGTTTCATAATTTTTAGCAGGCGAATATATGCTGGTGACTTGCCAGATGAATCCCAGTATGTTGAATAGTATAAAGCTAAACTATAATCATAGATCAAAATAGTCTGAATAGAAATACTGGAGTCCAGGTGTTTAATCAGCCAGAACGCTGCCATGTAGCCTAAAGTTATCCCTTTGTTTTGTAAATTCATCTCTTAGGCCCTTATTCATCTCTTAGGCCCTTAGAAAGTATTGTCATATGTCTTCCCTAGTTTGCTTTTTTGATTCTCATAGGATTAGTAGCAGTAAGTTTGTGGGTGGTTTTCTTTGTACGGGTTACTACTTTGACTGGGAAAGGTGTTGCTCTGGTCTGCAGTGACTTCTGCCTGCTAACATTTAGCTTGCCCAGCAGTATAAGACCTGCAATCAAACTTTGGTGGTGTTGGTAACCACTAATATGTCATTGTGTGAAGTCTTTCTAGAGTGTTCGTTATTTACCATCTCCTCTAGAAGATATGTCAATGTATTGATTGTGAATATAAAATAATAGTTTATTAATTGCAATGCTTGGTCCACAACTTCCAGAGTATGTTTACAACCAGTTTATTCCACTCCACCAATACTAAAAATAACTCTGTGCATCCAATCTATTTCTGAATGCATTAACTGAGCCTGCCTACCCCACATTCTGTGGGTGGCAATGCATTCCAAGCATTCACCCCTCTCTGGCTATAAAAATAATTTGGGTTTTATTATTATAGTCAATCCTGATAACTCACGAAACCACCAGAGACCATTTACATAACCAATGATTCAACAGAGGACCAGTTGAAAAACCCTGCTATACTAGTCTCTTACATAAAGGCTATGATAAATTCTTAAATCATACAGAGCATATGCTTTATGTAAGCTATTAACCTGTTTTCGGCGGCATACATTAACTTTGGTCTCACGATCAGCAGTGAGAAAACAGAGGTACTCTACCAGCCAGCCCATGAGAAGCTGTACATTGAACCAAACATTACTGTACAGAACCAACATCTCCAGGCAGTGGCTAGCTTCACCTAGGCAGTACCCTCATTAGAGAAGCAAATATCAACTGTGAGGTCAATAACAGGATTGCTAAGTCAAGCACTGTGTTAGGGAGGCTATAAGAAGACGTCTGCAACAGTCAAAGTATAAGTGGCGGTATCAAGATAAAAGTGTATCGTGCTGCGGTATTATCCACTCTGCTGCATGACTGTGAGACATGGACGGTGTATAGCAGATATGCCAGAGACAGCTCAGTTGTTTTCACTTGAACTGTCTGCGTAGGCTGCTCAAGATTAGGTGGCAGGACAAAGTGCCTAACTCTGAAATTCTTAGCAATACTAACATGTTGAGCATCTATTCACTTCTGAAATTGGTTCAGCTAAGAGATGGATGGCACATGTTGTTCGCTCATCAGATAAGCGCATTCCCAGACAGCTGTTACAGCTAAGAGATGGATGGCACATGTTGTTCGCATATCAGATAAGTGCATTCCCAGACAGCTGTTATATCATGGTGAGATAAAAACAGGCAGACTCTCAGTAACTTTCACCAGGAGGACAGAAGGGAATGCCACAGAGACTCAAATGCTTCAATATTAATGTCACCGCCGGGGAGATGTTTGCACAAAACCGTACCACCTGGCGCGATAGTATCACCGAAGGCGGCGAAGGTGCTCAAATCGCAGAGACTGAGAGAGCATCATCTCTCACTCCGCGGGAAGGCTCAGCGAAAACGTGCTGCCAGGAAAAAAACAACAAAACTCACGATTCCACAGCCGGCTCCCCGCGTGTGTGTCCTGAAGGTGACAGGGTATTTCGTTCCAGGATTGATCTTTGCAGCTATCAGAGAACACATTGATTTCGCAGCAATAGTCTGACTCTGACTCAACTGACTGATTCTGTGGTGTTACTATTTGTGTGAGTGTACTGTCACCATCTTCGCTTGTGGCAATGATCACATGTGTAGACCACATTAATATAGTTATAGGAAACAATTTCAAATAATTGTATTACAACTTATCTGATGACAGATGTGAAAACTAGCAATTGTTCACATTCAAGGATCTCTCCGTCATTATAGCAGACGAAGGGTGTGTTTCCTATCTCACAGCACATAAGTTTAACCCTTTACACCCTAAGCCTTAAAACAGGAAATACAAAATCATAAGGGCAGGGAGTTACTTCTTTTCCTTATTCTAATACTATTTCTTTACTTATGCGATGTAAATGCTATCCCAGAACAGAACAAGCAATTAACAGTTGCATTGAACATATTAGTAGTGTTTTCGGTTTCCATAGACCATACAATCGGCAGGTTAGGGTGTAAAGGGTTAATAACATCCGGTGTCAGAGATCACAGAAAGTACATGCTGTTGGAAACGTTAATGTTTAAATGGGTTTAATGTGCTGTTAGTTTGGGAGATGAGGCATAAACAGAAAGGGATTATGTGGGGGGAATGGGTTTAATGTGCTGTTAGTTTGGGAGATGAGGCATAAACAGAAAGGGATTATGTGGGGGGAATGGGTTTAATGTGCTGTTAGTTTGGGAGATGAGGCATAAATAGAAAGGGATTATGTGGGGGGAATGGGTTTAATGTGCTGTTAGTTTGGGAGATGAGGCATAAACAGAAAGGGATTATGTGGGGGAATGGGTTTAATGTGCTGTTAGTTTGGGAGATGAGGCATAAACAGAAAGGGATTATGTGGGGGGAATGGGTTTAATGTGCTGTTAGTTTGGGAGATGAGGCATAAACAGAAAGGGATTATGTGGGGGGAATGGGTTTAATGTGCTGTTAGTTTGGGAGATGAGGCATAAACAGAAAGGGATTATGTGGGGGGAATGGGTTTAAGACCTGATGAATTGGAAATGAGTTAAAATGTTGAGGAATGGGGATTGGATGAAAGGGTTTAGAAATTGGTGATGGGGATAGGAAATGAGGGAAAGCGTTGAGAAATGTATTAATAGGTAAGAGATGACTGAGGAATGGGTGATGGGATGATAAAATGGTTGAAGACCCGGTGATGGGAATGATGAATGGATGAAATTGTTGAAGAATGGGTGATGGGAGTGATCAACGGGTAAAATAGTTGAGGAATGGTTGATGTGAGGGATCAACGGGTAAAATGGTTGAGGAATGGGTGATGGGAGTGATCAACGGGTAAAATAGTTGAGGAATGGGTGATGGGAGTGATCAACGGGTAAAATAGTGGAGGAATGGTTGATGTGAGGGATCAACGGGTAAAATGGTTGAGGAATGGGTGATGGGAGGGATCAACGGGTAAAATGAATGAGGAATGGATAATGGAAGGGATCAACGGGTAAAATGGTTGAGGAATGGATGATAGGAGGGATCAACGGGTAAAGTGGTTGAGGAATGGATGATAGGAGGGATCAACGGGTAAAGTGGTTGAGGAATGGGTGATGAAATGATGAAATGGTTGATGAATGAGTGATAAGAGTGATCAACAGGTAAAATGGTTGAGGAATGGATGATAAGTGTGATCAATGGATAAAATATCTGAAGAATGGGATGATGAAATGCTAAAATGGTTGAAGAATAGGTGACGGAAAATATAAATCAATTAAAGCCTTTGGTTCCTCTGTGTGCAGAGGTCACTGAGTGATTGACAACATCTCGTCAGCATACCCGGTCCTGAGCTGCTCTTCTTGGCCTCTCTCGGAGTGTAATAATTTAATCTTAGTTCCTTCTCGCATGTTCATCTCCATGAAATTGCCCATCTACTTCTCTTTCTCTTCCATTGAGGATTCAATTTAAGAACTTGTTTGGCTATGTTGGATGCCGCTTTTCATGTCATATCCATGCCCATTTTCTTTCGCTTATCTGGTTCCGGTGGCTGTTGTTGGCTTCATTCCAACAGGTCTTTATTTATCCCCATGCCCTGCCACTTTATGCCCCGTATCCTTCGTAAGCATCTGTTAACGAAGCACTGGAGCCTTAGTTGTATGACTTTGGTCGTACTCCATGTCTCCGCTCTATATAGCAGCACCGACTTGTTCTGGCGTTGAATATTCTAACTGTGGTGTGTCTTGATTTCTTTGGAGGTCCATATGTTGTTTAGTGTTAAGAATGCCACACTGCCTTTCCAACTCTGATCCTTACATCTGCATCTGTACCTATTGACGTGTCAGCTGTGCTGCCTAAATAGGTAAAGTTATCAACTTTTGCCAAAAGCTCTCCCTCAAACATGATTTGTTCTTTGTTAATAGTGTTCAGTTTAAAGAGCTTGGTCTTCTTGATGGCGATGATAAACAAGTAAAATGTGTGATGAGAATGATGAACAAGTAAAATGTGTGATGAGAATGATGAACAAGTAAAATGTGTGATGACGATGATGAAAGGTAACATGTGTGATGAGAATGATAAACAAGTAAAATGTGTGATGAGAATGATAAACAAGTAAAATGTGTGATGAGAATGATAAACAAGTAAAATGTGTGATGAGAATGATAAACAAGTAAAATGTGTGATGAGAATGATAAACAAGTAAAATGTGTGATGACGATGATGAAAGGTAACATGTGTGATGAGAATGATAAACAAGTAAAATGTGTGATGAGAATGATAAACAAGTAAAATGTGTGATGAGAATGATAAACAAGTAAAATGTGTGATGAGAATGATGAAAGGTAACATGTGTGATGGTGATGATGAAAGGTAACATGTGTGATGGTGATGATGAAAGGTAACATGTGTGATGGCGATGATGAACAGGTAAAATGTGTGATGACATGTGTGATGGTGATGATGAAAGGTAACATGTGTGATGGCGATGATGAACAGGTAAAATGTGTGATGGCGGTGATGAACAGGTAAATTGTGTGACCACAATGATGAAAAGGTAAAATGTGTGGGGACGATGATCAACAGGTAAATTGTGTGATGATGAACAAGTAAAATGTGTTAGGGCGGTGATAAACAGAAAAATTGTGTGATGGTGAACAAGTAAAATGTGTGAGGGCGGTGATGAACAGGTAAAATGTGTGAGGACGATGATGAACAGGTAAAATGTGTGGGGACGATGATGAACAGGTAAATTGTGTGATGGTGATAATGAACAGGTAAATTGTGTGATGGTGATGATGAATGGGTAATGGTGATGGGAATAAATGAATGAAATGTGAAATGAGTGGTGGGTTTGGAGATTAGTGAAAGGATTGAGAAATAAGTGATGGGAATGTGAATAAATGAGAAGGGGGGGGGGGGGGGAGAAGAGTGATTGATATGAGGTTTATGTGGTGTAGATTATTAGTGAGTGATTGAGATGAGAAAGGAGTGATGGAGATGAGAAAGGAGTGATTGAGATGAGAAAGGAGTGATGGAGATGAGAAAGGAGTGATTGAGATGAGAAAGGAGTGATGGAGATGAGAAAGGAGTGATGGAGATGAGAAAGGAGTGACGGAGATCAAAACTGAGGAGAAGAGATAAAAAAATTGACGAATTATGAAATGGGTAGAATAGATGAGAAATGGGTGGAAGAGATGATAAATTGGTGGAAGACATAAGAAATAGGTGGAAGAGAGACATGGACGATGAAGTGATAAATGGGTGTAAGAGAGAATTGTAGGCATACGAAACAACAATAACGACAGTCAATAAATAGGTCTTTATATTGGCCAACCTCTGTCTTAATCATGTCACGGGCTGCCTTATTCGTGACGAGGTTTAGATACGAAATGCCGAGAATTCTAGTAAGACATCTCATGCTTATTAGGCAGCTGCATAGTGATCAATGACCCACGGAGACGAACCTTCATACAAAGTTTATCCGACAGCTTTGAAGAAATCGTCCTTCGCATTAACCATTATCCACAGAACTAGGCTTTCCAGAGTAGAGGTAATAAAACAATGACAAACGACAAGGGGAAAAAAAAGAAGAAAAAGAACATGAAGTAGACGCAAGAACAACTGTAGCAACAGGTCAAGGTGCCAAAGCTGTTCTAAGGTTGGTGTCTTATATTATTGAGTTGAAAGAAAGAAAACCACAGTAACCTTATAATCATGTTGTAAAAGCAGATAAATAGTGTTTTGCTTTGTCCTGGTAACTTCATAACATTAAATCATAGCTATTGAAGCCACTACTGCAACTGCTGGGATACAGGCTTCCTGTAAAGGGGGTAGTACGTAGTTGTACGTCTCTACTTCGCTTGGAACGAAATATTAATCAAATAAAATTATATAATTATAAACATTTACATACCTTTCAGAAATTATTATGGGAAACGCCCTGTGGCAATACCTTATACAATGACAACTAAGCAGTTACCAGCACCACTAAAAACACAGTGTTGGTCCTATACTGTTAGGTAGGCTTAAACGTCAACACGGAAAACCCCGGAGACTACTTTCCAGAGCTGCACCTTCTCGGACATGGTAAGCCGCAAGAGGGAAACCACCCACAAACTTGCTACTAGTAGTCAAATATGAGTCTGGGAGATAACCCAGGGAAGATAACGAGACGATTCGTTCTAAAGGCCGACCAGCTGAATTTGAGAAGAAATGGTTGACTTTTGGCTACCTGACATCAGTCACGAATCTGTCTGATGGAATACCAAGATTATAACATTCCAGTAGAATTATGACCACTTGTTAGCCTCGGGAAGTACACTCCTGTTTAAAGACTCTTGTCTTGGTTTATTGTTGAATTTTCCCTTTCAATTAACATGTCCATACTTGTTTAATTTGTTGTGGCTTTAATTGTGTACAGAATTAGACAGCCAGCCACATGCCCAACCCTCGTCTAGTACGACATGCCTGACATGTTACAGTGTGACAATTATTTGCTCCCATTTCTGGCCATGGAAACACTTTGGTAGCATCACGACTGATGGTATTATGAATTGTCTGGAAGAGGTGTTGGTCTTACAGTTCAACAATAAACTCAAAACTGTTCAGAGTTAAAGAGGAACTCCAGGTAACGGTTGAGTTCATCACGGGAACTTGTCTGACAGTGTAGTCGCAAGAAGATCACAAAAAGAAGAAAAACAAAAAGAAGAAGAAAAGGAAGAAAAAAAGAAGAAGGAAGAAGATAATTTTTCATTTTCTACTTTTGGCTATCCATTGTCAATATTTCTGTCTCTTTCAAAGCTGTCCTCGCCTGTCTGGGAAATTATCTGCCTATCGTGTCTTTGAGTACTCTCTCCTCATCATTCTAGAGAGATTGTTGGTCAGACTAAATTTAACTATTTCCTGTTCTGCTCCCCCGTTCGCCATCAGACATCCATATCAATGTGTCCAACAAATCCATATCTGTGTCTTGTCTTTATGAGGTTAGTCTCGTTGGACAGTGTTCTGTGCCATGCGAACCAATGCAACCGTCTTTATCATACAATTGTTTGAGACGGCTTCCCTTGCCTTTGACTGTCCACAGCCTCCCTGTAAGATATAGCTGTTTGATGTCAGGGTTGCCTCTTCTAACTAAGAAACATGTCTTATGTGATTATCGAGACTCCTCTACCCGACGATGTGGGTTTTTCTTAAAAAGAGTGAAATAATTAAAAGAATTATCTATGCTCTTTTCAACGGCGCTCATTTGAACCCTCGCTATTTTGATCATAAACACTTGTGTAATGACAATTGTCTACTGAATTCACGAAATAACAATATAACAGCTATCATATTTTCTTACCACAAACTCTCCTAATGCCTCGAAATTGATGTAACTCTGATGTTTGGTGTAGCCTATCTGACAATATCCAGGCATCGTTCTATAGTCGTATAATTCCAAGCTGTCCATTAATGGGAACCTAAATCCGGCATTGCCAATGTTGTAATATCCTTTCAGACGTTCAGGTCTCGCGCTTGCGGTGGGACCAGGATGTTATTTGAGTTTTTGTTACCACAATATTCGACGCGTCTGTTAACACATGTGTTACTAGTGACGTACCACACAAATAGGGTACGAGGCAGAGCTGGGGACCGACATGAAATGATATCTCCTGTGTGCTAAGTCACTTGCGTCAGGGTCAGGTGAATACTAATCAAGACACCACGTGGGGAACTGTGTCGCTAGTCCAGTCAGGCATAACATTCTGACCAGGACGTCGCGTCAGGGTCAATATACTGACCAAGAAAACACTATCTCTTCCATGTAGCGTTCCTGGAAACAGGCTGTTTTCAAGGCAGCCTGGCTGACGAGATGTGGATCGATGTGATCCCCGTAGTAGTGAGCGCCACGCAGATGAAGCCAAGCACAGCACAACGACCTGGAGGACCGCGGTCCACCTTCATCAGCATGCTCGTGATGTGAGAAAGCTACTACAACCCGCCACTTAACGTCCTTTTCAGGGCGCACAAAAGAGTAAACCTACTCATTGTGGACATTAAACAGCAACAACAATAACAAGACCCCACGTCGTATCCATATCGTGCATCTGAAAACAGACTTTTACAGCAGCCTGACCAACGAGGAGGGGATCATTATCGTGATCTCAGTTGTGCTCGTCTACTAAATAGCCCCTTGTATTGCACTACAGACAGGAACGCTAATGCCAACCTGTCTTAGTAAGCCATGGGAAATAAAAAAGACTTGTACAGCTCGCCACAAGAGATAAACCTTCAGAAGGAGGAACAGGGGACGTCGAACAATTGTTGGTCTTTTTTCTTCACTCTTTCTCTCTCTCTCTCTTTCGATCTCTATATGACATAGTTGATATATAGCTCGCTCCTCGCTGCAAAGTACCCTGGTTCGTTTACTGGTTACCGCACTATAACCCTCCCAGCTGTAACTGGTTGTCTTGTGGCCCATTTACATGAGACGTCCCGCAGTTTTGATAATTCAAAACTCCACCCCGCCTCAAAAATCAAATTTGACGTCACAAATCTGTAACCGCTCCCTTTCACCCACGCCACAAAACCCTGAAACCTTTCAATGTGACGTCACACATCTTTAGGCGCCCCACTCCCCCACCCTCCTTCCCTCCTCCCTATCACACTGTGTCACGAAATCTAGAACCCTTTCAATGTCACGTCCCAAACCATAACCCCCCCCCCCACCTCCACCCTTCACACTCCATAACAAAACCTAAACCTCTTTCAACCCTCCCCCCTCCAACTTCGTCACAGAAACTCAGACCATCCTAAATATGACATAACAAACATTTAATCCTCTGTCACACTCGACCACAAAAAAAAAACACACCAAAATTTGTCTCAATGTGACGCAACACTTCTTAATTTCGTATTACTCATTTATAAAAACTCTGAACTCTCTCAATGTGACGTCGTGTATCTTTAACCCCCTGCCGCCCCTCCTCACTTAAAGAAGCACTTTAAAAAATGAAACATAATTGCAATGTATATTTGGTAATTGTAGAGTCACACTGTTAATAAAGGGGTTAACAAATAGTGTACAAACATTCCTCAACATCAGAGTACATGGTTGGAAATGGCATGCAAGCACTTAACTGAAGACACATTAACAACACCCTTCACATAAATAAATGTAAGACAAAACATTACAACACTTACAAACATCAGCACAGAGGCAGCGGAAAAATCAATACCAACAGGCAGAAGACAGAATTATAAACCTTTCTGGACCAGAGAGCTACAAGAACTGCATGATAGGACCACCATAGCAAGAACTACCGTGGAGGAAGATCCATCAGACTTCAACATCACAGAACACAACACACATCAAGCTGTATACAGGAAGGAAAAATTCACGTGTGTCAGAAAAGGATGGCAGGAAAAAACCGCATCACCTCAACATGGAAATGGAAACAACAAAACTTCGGAGTCTGGTGAGAACACCACCAGCCATGCAGAAAAAGGTACTTAAGAGAGTGGCGAGACGTATACAGGCAAACTTGAAGAGAGTGGCGAGACGTATACAGGAAAACTTGAAGAGAGTGGCGAGACATATACAGGAAAACTTGAAGAGAGTGGCGAGACGTATACAGGAAAACTTGAAGAGAGTGGCGAGACGTATACAGGAAAACTTGAAGAGAGTGGCGAGACGTATACAGGAAAACTTGAAGAGAGTGGCGAGACGTATACAGGAAAACTTGAAGAGAGTGGCGAGACGTATACAGGAAAACTTGAAGAGAGTGGCGAGACGTATACAGGAAAACTTGAAGAGAGTGGCGAGACATATACAGGAAAGCAAGCAGCCAATCTCCTTGTCGCGGGTTTTGCAAACGACACCAAAATAAACAAGCCCAAGGTAAGAGAGAGGTGGAAAATGAACTTAAAAAAGAAAAGGAAAAGGAAAGACAACAATGAGGATGAAATAAACAAGCTTTTCAGCATCCGAGAATTGAATTTGGCAGTAGGAAAACTTAAGATGAAAAAGGCACCTGGGCCCGACGCGATAACAAATGAAATGATAAAACACTTGGGACCAATAGGCAGAAAGTGATTCCTGGACCTGATAAACCAATCGTGGACTCAGGGACTGTTCCCAAAAATATCGAAGGAGGCAGAAATAATCCCAGTCCTCAAGAAGGGATAACCAAAAGAAACCAAATAAGCTACCGCCCAATCAGCCTCCTTAGCTGTCTAGGGAAGACAACGGAAAGGCTGGTGAACAATAGGATGCTAACTTTCCTTGAGAAAAACAAAATCCTGGACGAGTGCCAGTCTGGCTATAGAAAATACAGAAGTACCGACGACCAGACCGCTTATCTGACCCAGGAAATCGAAGATGCCTTTCAGAGGAAATGCAAACTATTGGCCACCTTCTTTGACCCGACTAACGGTTTTAGAATAAAGTCTGGAAGAAAGGACTAATGCTAAAATTATCGGGCTGCGGAATAAGGGGGGGGGGGGGGATCCTTGCCTGGATCAAAGACTACCTCCACTCACAATGTCTGAGGGTCAGGCTGGACGAAAACACGACATAAATGGTCAAACTACCTGAGGGGGTTCCCCAGGGAGGATCACTATCCCCTACCTTGTTTATCCTCTTCATTAATGATCTGCCAAACCAGTTCATACCACACATCCACAAGGCACTCCATGCGGACGACCCAGTCAGAAAACACTGGAACGGCAAAAGCAAGAATGCAGGAAGCAATTAATGCAGTAAAGAAATGGGCAGACTCGTGGGGTGTCACAATAAACAAAAGCAAGACCCTCTCAACACTCTTCTCGCTCTCTACAAAACCCCAAAGCATATTGGAGACGCCTACCCTCAACCCATGTGGCCGCACGTCTACACAGATGGATCATCAGAGGAAGCATTGAGGAAAGGAGAGGCGGGACTCGTCATACTTCTACAGGCTGGAACCGTTATAGAAATAGCAAGTGCTGCCGGGGAGCCCTCGACAAATCTAAGAACAGAGTAACATGCAATAATTGAAGTAGTCAAACTATTGGATGAAAAGGGGTTAAAGGATAACAGAATAGTGTTTTATGTGAATGCATGGAAATTTTGCAGGGCAGGCTACACAAAGATACCACAATAAAATCACCCTGCAGTGGATTCCAGCTCACTGCGGCATACCTGGGAATGAACGGGCGGACAGATTGGCCAGGAAGGGAAGGCAAAGAGAACAATTCACCCACCCAGTGTCACTGCCAGAAGTCCACACATCCCACACAAAAATATAAACAACAGTGGTTAGAGAGAATAAACAGCAAATACCCACAAGATCCAATCAATAGACTGAATAGGAAACAGTATACCACAATTATCCACCTCAGAATAGGTCATTGCAGACTAAATGCACACATGCATAAAATGAAAGCAGCACAGACTGCACATGTCAGAGAGGACCCCAGACTCCAGAACACATCCTGCAAACATGTCCACTGCACCAAGGCTCCCGTGAGAAGACCTGACCCGAGGAAAGAAACATACAAGACAAGCTGTTAGGAACCATTGAAGACCTGCGCCTGGCGTGTCACTTCATTGAGGCAGCCCATCTGGTGGCATAAAACGAGCATACGAAACCGAACGCAAAGAAGAAGAAGAAGAAGAAAATGAAGAAGAAATCATATGAACATATCAGGAACGTCGGATTGCTGGAAAAGTCTAGACCAATGCTCCTCAACCTTTTTATATCTGCGCCTATTTGTATACCTTTCGTGAGGGTATATTTTCCTTACCGCCCGCAAAAATCCAAACTGAAGAAAACTCTACGATCGTTCCCCGAGTCTACGTATTTTTTAATGTTTTTATTCATCATGTAGCATGCCCTTTGCAGAACATCGCTCCCATCACAGCCCGCCTGAAAGAGAACTCCATCTCAAGCCAAATCTTAGACGCTCCAGAGACATCCTCAAGCATTTCTTAACGTCTTGGTGTCATCACCTTTTTGCGCTGTCTCTATCTCTCTTGCCCGACACCATATATGCACCATATATTACTGTTCTTTCAAGACCATAGTGCCTTTTGCTGTGGCCAACGTTTTCAAATTATTTGTTCATTATGAAATCTATGAACCAGTTCTCCTCTATGTTCAACTCTTGTCGAATGTCTGCATTCTTTTTGTTTTGGTGCACGGTATTCTGAGAATTTTTATAACATTTCAATTCAAAAATGTAAACAGCACATTCCAACCGTCAAGTTTGCAACATTTCATTTTTCTCCGACTCATAATTTCCTCAGCAGACCGTTGAAAACATGACGGGTGTTATAGGGAATCCGTCCAGAGTTGATCAGCGAACGGTGATTCGGTTTCTAACAGCTGAAGGATGTCGACCAGTTGACATTCATCGCAGAATGAAGGCAGTGAATGGTGACAAAAGTGTGGCGGCCATAAGCTCCGGCGACGGTCCACCCCAATTGCTGCATCAATTTTGGCGATGGCATCTTCTGACGCAACAATATGCGCTTGACCTGGTCTCGGAACATCTTTCGTTAACTCACGTCCTTCTTTAAACATCGTTGTCCAGTTCCTCACTATTGTCTTCGACACAGTTTTGTCACCATACAATGCCTGTATTCTGCGATGAATATCAACTGGTCGACATCCTTCAGCTGTTATTAACCGAATCACCACTCACTGATCAACTGTGGACGGATTCCGTTTCACACAGATAGGTTTGCCGAAAGTCAAGGAAGGTTTGTTAAAAGTAGGGAATACACGAAATCAATAGGATAAAGAACGATGTACTAAAACTCAAGTGTGTACAGAAAGAATTGCTAAATGTCAAAGGGATTCATGAAGTCGAGGATATATAGGAAAGTAAATGAAACAAGGAATGCACGAAGGATTGCTGAGAGCCAAGAGGATACAGGAAGCATTTTTGCAAGTCAGCTTGATAGTATTACTTGATAATAGTCAATAAAATACAGAACGATTTGCTTACTATCAGGTGGATTCAATGCAAGAAGGTTGCTACAAGTCAAGGGCATACACGAAAGTTTGTTGAAAGCCAAAGAGGTACAGGCAGGTATACTAAGAGTGATGGGGATACAGAAAGGTTTTCAAAAAGTCAAGGAGATATAAGCCAATAGTCAGAGAACTACAGGAATGTGGGCTAGTAGGTAAAGGAAGGTTTACTAAAACTCAAGGAGCTAAAGGAAGGTTTACTTAAACTCTTGTGGGTAAAGAAAGGTTTACTGAGAGTTAAGGCATACAAGAAGGTTTGCTATATGTCAAGGGCATACAGGAAGGTTTGCTATATGCCAAGAGCATACGGGAAGGTTTGCTATATGTCAAAGGGCATACGGGAATGTTTATTAAAAGTCATGTTTGTACAGGGATATTGACTAAATGTCAATTTGAAATAGGATGGTTTACCAAACGCCAAGGATATGCATGGACCGAAATAGACCGAAAATCCATGTTGTGAGTTCGGGTGTTGGAAGTGAAAATTTGATTGAACCAGCTAGTCACCTATCATTCCGTTGTCTGCCAGGTACACGTCAACCTCAGTTTTGTTCTTCTTCTCTGATAAGACATTAACACCGTACGTGCGTAGCCACTGGAGATAACAAACGCGTCATGTCGGGCGGAAGTGAAGTGGAACTCTCCGTCTGTTTAAACAAACATGCTTACGTATTCAAAACCTACGACAAAGAGAGCAGGTCGTGGTCTTCAGACTCCGCACAGGCCACAACAGACTGAGGTACCACCTATTCAATAAACTGAAGATAGGTGGTACTGACGAATGCACTTGTGGTACAGGGAAAATGACCGCTGAACATCTGCTGCAAAATATCCCGATATACGAGGACCAGAGAAAGCACATGTGGCCATCACTAGTGGCAACACTAGACAAGCTCTATGGCAGTGTCGACAGCCTCAGGATGACAGCTGCTTTCTTTGAACAAATACAGGTTGACGTCTGACAGCGTACGAAGAAGAAGAAGAAGACGACGAAGAAGAAGAAGAAGAAGAAGAAGAAGAAACCTACGACAGGCAGATACAGAGAAGCTTCGAGTTGTTGAAAAGGAAATGGAGAGAAAGACATCGACAGTATCTCTGCGGGACCGAATTCACAACACAGAAATCAGGCACCAAACCACCTCAAAAGACGTTGCAGATACTGTGTTGTTGAAGAAATACAGATGTGTACCACATGTGATGCGCATGTGTTAAAATATGGACACACAGAGTGCCGTTCTGGTGACACATAACTGTAGAATGTCCACTCAGAGGTACTCCATGACAATAGACCGAAAACAGTTTAAACATTTGACTACCTGTCATCAGACACGTGCTATGCCTGAATTAATACCACCAGCACAGACTCCAGATAAAGTTATACATACAAGCTCTTCAACCCTGACAGATGGCCAGTTTTGTGGTTATTTAAGGGATAAACTGTGAAGTGGCGAAAGAAAACTCGGAGCACACATTTTATGAGGAAAATTGATGGGGTTATTTGACTTGGCTTGGCTTCGTTCGTTCTCAATCTCCCGCTACCAAGCCCTGAAAAGGCTTTAAATAGGAGAATGTAGTCCAGAGAATAGAATGCGTTGTGTCGGAGTTTACATCTTGACTGCGATATTTGCAACTTTCGGTCCGACACATCAGCAGGCATTTTTGTTAGTACCGAGTTAGCCTTATCTCTTCAGTCCCTTATCAGTAGAAAGTCTGCCCTGCTGCAGCCTGTTATCCAGGATCACCGCGTGGAGGTGTAGAAGGGTCTTGGCAGTTCGGATTCGCTAGCCCTGACGCTAGCAGGTCAGTTAGCGGTCGCTGAACGCTGTAGCCCCTGCGCTGCTCAGCGTCTTGACCCCGATGAGGTTATTTGAAAGATATACTATGGGGTGGCGAGAAGAAATAAAAACTGGGAACTAGTTTATCAGGAGAATTGATGTGGTTATTTGAGGAATTAACTGTGAGGAGGCGAGAAAAAAAATTGGAGCTCCAAGTTTATAAGGAGAATTGATGGATATTTGAGGGACAAACTGAAAGGCACAGGTCTCAAACTCGCTGCATGCGAAAAAGTTTTATGTGCTCTGCGACATGATTGGCCCATTTATCATTTGTTTGGAGATATTAAAGTTTTGACAAGAATATAGAGCATTATGTACCACAATAGGAGTAATATACATTTCTTCAATACAGGAACATGGTGTAACTAGTGAGAAGGTATCGATCAAATGTGAGCTTACTTACCGTGCAAAATAGAGATTGTAAGATAGTTTTAAAAAAAAAAAAAAATCACAAAGAAAGTGTTCGAGGAGAAGGAAAAAGCATGAAAAAAAATGTGAAAAATATATTTAAGTCAATTTTCAACAAATTCTCACGTCGACAAATTTAATTACATGTGTATTCTATACTTTCCTTTTAAGATTATTTGGTGATCAATTCTTTTCCAATCTATATTACCTCGAGATAACGAAGATCACTTGATCTTTGTTCCACATATGACAGTCCTTCAAGCAATTATTTATGATTAAGCTAACTGCCGATAGTGACTGATGAAATCACACATTTCTGAAGATGATACGATCCTTGGCAACATAATTTTCATCCTGGTATAGGTTATAAACATAGAATGAGTCTCGGAAACAATTGATCAGATTTTTCAAAACAAATTAGGCAGTCTAAAAATAAAAAGCTCGTAGGTGGGGGAAAATGTCTTTTATTGACAGAATAATTCCGTATTTGTACGAAACTCTCTTTACAGTCGATTGACCGATTTACATGTCGGCATTTTGCCCAGTCAGATACGTAGGGAGACAAACATTAGGGACCGTTGACTTACAAACATATTTTGTTCGTTTTCTGTGTTACAGTTCTGGAGTTTCGTTTTACATATGTTTATAGATGTCGCCTAACTGGCTTCGGGTCTACTTAGCTCGAGTGTTTGAGTCTATTAAGATGGACTCGCACATCTGTAATAACCAGCCACCAAGAAACTTTTTGTGTACAGACCGTAGTCTTCTAAACCAGTATAAAGACATTAAGTTAAGTTATATATATATATATATATATATGTCTGAGCGTGTGTGTGTATGTGTGTGTGTGTCTGTGTGTGTGTCTGTATGTCATGTGTGTGTGTGTCTGTGTGTGTGTTAGAGAGAGAGAGGAGAGAGTGAGAGTGCCTAATGACAGTGGGGCTTGCTTCGTCTGACACGGGAACGTTAGGCCACGATAGAAAGTGCCTACACACCAACTCTGACAAATCCAGACTCAGCCAATGCTATGTTATCTGAAGATCCTGATTCACTTATCGCTGCGGTCCCAAAATCTGACAAATTGATTCTGCTAGAAGATTGTAACACCATAGTTAGCGCAGACTACACTGAATGGGATGACATCATTGGTCAAAATGGCATAGGTAAATGTAACGGTAACGGCCTACTCTTACTGAAGACATGTGCCTCAAATGAGCTTATCATTACCAACACCACCTTCCGACTCACAACTAAAAAATGAACAACGTGGATGCATCCCAGGTCTTGCCACTGGCATCTTATCGACTAAATCATTGTTAGACGTCGGGACCAAAGTGACACTAACTCAGTCACAATAACTAAGAGTGTGTGTGGGGCAGAATGCTGGACCGACCATCGTCTCGTGATAACCAAGTTGATTATAACAGTCCAACCCAAGAGGCGTCCTCAGGGGACAAAAGCACCGGGGAGACTAAATGTTGAGAAGCTGAAGTGGGAACCTACTAAAAACAGTTTCGCTGCTGAGATGGAAACCAGATTGGATGAGATTCAACTTGGAAGCTCCAGCATCGATCAAATCTGGGCGACCATTAGGGACACTGTTTATTGTACAGCGCTAAAACACCTTGATCGATCCACACGAAAGCACAAAGACTGGTTCGACGAAAATAATGGCGAAATTAATATTCTCTCGACGCAAAGCGTCAAGCACACAGAGCTCTTCAAAATGACTCGTCGTCCTTGTCCGAGAAAATGGCCTTTACTAGTGATCGAAGAATAGTCCACAAGAGCCAGGGAGTTACAAGATTCTTGGCTAAGCAGACGGGCAGACCAAATAGAGGGGTTTGCTGTGCGCTATGACGTGGCCGTGAAATCACTTTATGGTCCACAGCCTTCTGGTAACTCTCCAGCTCGCAACTCAGATCGACTGCTGTTAACTCAGATCCTCGACAGGTGGGCAGAACATTTATGCAATATTCGTAAATGAAGAGGTCACTCAACGTATGTCCCAGGTAGAAATGAACACGGCCATGGATGATATCATAACTGAATATGAAGTAAACACAGCCATCAAATCTCTTTCTCCTGGAAACGCCCCTGGAGCTGGCGCAGTACCAGCAGAAGTGTATACAGCAGCGGGAGGATGCCTCACCAAGAGTCTCAATATGTTTTCTGCTCCATGGGGGCTGAAGGAGTAGTCACACAGGAAATGAAAGATGTGTCAATAATGCATATCTAAATCTGTTATCTGCTATAAATTGCCGAAAAGATCCTAGCGCACACTGCCAACCCGCCTGAACCAACATCTTGAACTAAATCATCACCTCCCGGAAAGTCAGTGAAGATTTAGAGTTGATCGAGGAACTGTGGACGTTATAGTTTCAGGACTGATCAACCAGAGGATATGGTCCAATAAAGAGACATGCCCAACCTTACATCCACTCTCAGAACGGATCAACCAGAGAATATGGTCTAATAAAGAGACATGCTCAGACAACCTTACAACCACTCTCAGGACGGATCAACCAGAGGATATGGTCCAATGGAGAGACATGCTCGGACAACCTTACAACCACTCTCGGGACTGATCAACCAGATGATGGGGATGAATCCGCTTCTTATCTCAGCGATTCATCTCCCGTCTGATCTTTTGAGAGTCTCCATTTATCGAACTGTTTGTGATTGTCGTAATATTTTCTTATGTTACAACTCACTTATTTTCGTCTTATCTAGGTAACTGTCACTGCCGTCTTCTTACTATTTAGGGATAGTCGTTTGACCTCACTATTCTTGACCACCACGTCCACCAGATTATGCTGATCTATGTCACTTGTTGCAATCAATACGCTTTGTTCTGCATATCTCATTGTGTTCATCGCGTATCATAAATAGAAAACCTGGCATTTCCACAAAGGATTGTTACACGTGTTCACTGTACAGATTGAATAGATCCGATGATAATACATATCCTTGTGGTACGCCTTGTTTTATACTTAACGAAGCTTCCTACTTGATCTCCTATCAGAATTGCTGCTGCGTGTTGCCAATGCATATTTTAAATTGCGAGCATATCTATCTCGTATATCTATGTTTTCTGGCATTGTTATCGCTTCCTGGTGTCTTACACTGTCCATTGCCATTGTGTTAACTATGACGCATAAGTGCACATAGATCTTTACTTCTATCGCTTTCCCTCTAGTTTGTGGCGTTATTCATGCCGTGGAAATACAACAAAACCAAACTATTCGTCGCTAATTTTCATTATATTTCTGACTCTTCGTCTGAAATTTTTTAACACAAATTTTGTCATGTGGTTGGTCGTTCTATGTTCTTCGGGATGTACTCTGCTAGGTTTCTTTGGTATTGTCATGAAAATAGATTTCTATAGGTCGCTTAGTAGATTCCGACTAACATAAATATCGTCGTGGTCACTCCCAGTGACTTAATTTTTTAAATTTTTTTTTAAAGTGTGATCTGGTCCTGACACTTTCCCTTACTTCGTGTGTTGTGTTGCGTCTTCTACCTCCTCAGATAAAATTGATGGACCTTCGCGTTGTCCTACCTCATCAGATAGAATTGATGGACCTTCGCGCTGTCCTACCTCCTCAGATAAAATTGATGGACCTTTGCGTTGTACTACCTTCTCAGATAAAATTGATGGACCTTTGCGTTGTCCTACCTCCTCAGATAAAATTGATGGACCTTCGCGTTGTCCTACCTCCTCAGATAAAATTGATGGACTTTCGCGTTGTCCTTCCTCATCAGATAAAATTGATGGACCTATGCGTTGTCCTACCTCATCCGATAAAATTGATGGACCTTCACGTTGTCCTACCTCATCAGATAAAATGAATGGACCTTTGCGTTGTTCTACCTGATCAGATAAAATTGATGGACCTCCGCGTTGTTCTACCTCATCAGATAAAATTGATGGACCTTTGCGTTGTCCTACCTCATCAGATAAAATTGATGGACCTCCGCGTTGTCCTACCTCATCAGATAAAATTGATGGACCTTGTGCGTTGACCTACCTCATCAGATAGAATTGATGGACCTTCGCGTTGTTCTACCCTATCAGATAAAATTGATGGACCTTCGCGTTGTCCTACCTCATCAGATAAAATTGATGGACCTCTGCGTTGTCCTACCTCATCAGATAAAATTGATGGACCTTCGCGTTGTTCTACCTTATCAGATAAAATTGATGGACCTTCGCGTTGTCCTACCTCATCAGATAAAATTGATGGACCTCTGCGTTGTCCTACCTCATCAGATAAAATTGATGGACCTTTGCGTTGACCTACCTCATCAGATAGAATTGATGGACCTTCGCGTTGTTCTACCTTATCAGATAAAATTAATGGACCTCCGCGTTGTTCTACCTCATCAGATAAAATTGATGGACCTTCGCATTGTCCTACCTTATCAGATAAAACTGATGGACCTTCACGTTGTTCTACCTCATCAGATAATATGAATGGACCTTCGCTTTGTTCTACCTTATCATATAAAATTGATGGACCTTCGCGTTGTTCTTCCTAATCAGATAAAATTGATGGACCTTCGCGTTGTTCTACCAGTGCTAAACAGAGTATATCATCGTTGTAGAGCTCTGCTTTGCATTCTGTCCATCTATTTATTACATTCTCTTTCCCCATGTTTATTTCACCTTCTGTTGATGCCACATCTCATCCTGCATTGACAGTCATTCACGCTCTCAACTCACGTATTATGCTATGCATTGATTTCGCATTAATCTTGTTTTGTAATTCCATCTCTCTGCGTCTTTGCCATAACCAGATCTCTTTGGCTATTTTACACATGACTTTGATCTCTGCAATTAGCTTTCATATTCTATTTTTGTCTTTTTTCTTCAGCTTTCTTTCCTCCATTAAATGAATTATTCCCGAAGTCATCCATGCGTTTTCGCTTTTCTCTTTACTCTCGGCATTGTTTCTTGTGATGTTTGTTGAATTGACTCTTTAACCATTTCCAATTGCTCGTTTTTGCTTTCTCTTTTTGCTTTAGCATTGTACCTATTCTGTATAGTTACCCGATATCTTTTAGTTCCTCATCCTGATTGAGTGCGTCCAAGTCTTTTCTCTGGGAGCGAGCCTTCTTCAATTTCTTTGAAACTTTTTTTTTTCTTTTTTTTTTCTTTTCCGTTCACCTTATTTCTCGAATCCCCAAGGCGGTGTGCGTTGCACTGTCGTTTTTATTTTGCCCCTGTCAGCCCAGTGCATCCGACTTGAGCATTCTTTTTATGTAAGGGCCTGTTTCCTCCTGCATTTTCTAAGGGTTTGCTTCCCCGGGGTAACGGCCTGTGCTGTGATGGGGATCGAACCCAGCACCTTCTGGCTGTGCGCCGTGTCACTTAACCACTAGTCCACGCCGTCCCACTTCTTTGAAGTTAAATTTACCATCCACTGGTACGTGATCGCATTGCAACCCATTCCTGTACTAGTTTTTGCTGACAGCATACCATTTTTTGAATCTTGTCGATATCAAAATGTAGTCTATCTGATTATGGACGTCGTTTCCCGGACTCTTCCAGGTCCAGAAACATCTGGGGTGTTGGTGAAACCAGGTATCGTCGATATACATGTCGTGCAAGAAATCTAACACTACTAACCTATCCGCTCTTTCGTGCCTCGTTCCTAAATTCGTAACCTCATGTGACGTCTGCCACATTTTTTACTCCTAATTTAGTGTTGGGTCCCCTACCACCATATCTACTTCGTGATTGTTTGTATTGATTCATTGCCAGGTCAATCTCCTCGTGGATCATCTAATACGTTCTTGTTCAGAGCTTTCTATTGTTGGAGCATACACTTAAATAAAGTTTATTTCAATCCGGCGACCATAGAAATTTCATCAGAATTACCATGTCTGATATATTGCCCCATTACCCCTTTAGAGCGTTTGTATTATTCGTGTCTAAAATTATTCCTTCTCCTCATTCATGCGTGACACTTTAAGATTACTCCATTCTGTGCTTACCCGGAGCCATTTCTCCTGCCCCTCTACCTCATTTCACTTATACCCATGGTGTTCATTTCTATTCTGGCCATCTGACGTTTGAGGTTTCTCAAGTTTACCGACTTGTGCTGATATTCTTATATTTCATATTGCAACAGATAGTATTTTCAATTGTAATTACCTATGTGCTGTTACGAGCTGTCACGACTTGAGAGCTATGAACGTCTATAGTTATACTTGGAAATATTATAGCAGCGGTTTCCTATTGCCCACAGTTAGACTTCCACCGACACGCATGAATAAAACACTCAGTAAATCACACACTCCATTCTCATGAATGGCAACTTTGAAATACTCACACATGAAATTTAGTTAGTTAGTTAGTTAGTTATTTAGTTAGTTAGTTATTTAGTTAGTTAGTTAGATATTTAGTTAGTTAGTTAGTTAGTTATTTAGTTAGTTAGTTATTTAGCTAGTTAATTAGTTATTTAGTTAGTATTTAGTTAGTTAGGTAGTTATTTAGTTAGTTAGTTAGTTAGTTATTTAGTTAGTTAGTTATTTAGTTAGTTAGTTAGTTAGTTATTTAGTTAGTTAGTTAGTTATTTAGTTAGTTAGTTAGTTGTTTAGTTAGTTAGTTAGTTATTTAGTTAGTTAGTTAGTTATTTAGTTAGTTAGTTAGTTATTTAGTTAGTTAGTAGCCCATCGCAAGGGATGGTCATAAACTTACTTGGGTAAAGAATTGCGACGTCACATTGAAAGGGGTCTAGGTTTTGTGACGCCGAGGGTGAGGGGTGGTGGAGCCTAAGGTTTGTGACATCACATGAAAGGGGTCTAGGTTTTGTGACGCCGAGTGTGAGGGGTGGTGGAGCCTAAGGTTTGTGACGTCACATGAAAGGGGTCTAGGTGTTGTGACGCCGAGTGTGAGGGGTGGTGGAGCCTAAGGTTTGTGACGTCACAGGAAAGGGGTCTAGGTTTTGTGACGCCGAGTGTGAGGGGTGGTGGAGCCTAAGGTTTGTGACGTCACATGAAAGGGGTCTACGTTTTGTGACGCCGAGTGTGAGGGGTTATGGAGCCTAAGGTTTGTGACGTCACATGAAAGGGGTCTAAGTTTTGTGACGCCGAGTGTGAGGGGTGATGGAGCCTAAGGTTTGTGACGTCACATGAAAGGGTTCTAGGTTTTGTGACGCCGAGTGTGAGGGATGGTGGGACCTAAGGTTTGTGACGTCACATTGAAAGGGATCTAGGTTTTGTGAAGCCGTGTTGCAGGCAGGAGAGGAGCCTAAAGGTTTGTGACATCACAGGGAAATGCTTCAGGTTTTTGTGACGTAGTGAGGGAAGGGGTTAAATGTGTGGGACGTCACATTTGATTTTTGTGACAGAATGGAGCTTTACATGACCAAAACTTTGTGACGTCACACGTGAATGGAATATAAGACAATCAGCAACAGCTGGTTAGATTGTAGTGCGGTAAAAGGTAAACGAAACCGGTTAGTTGTCCATTGCAAGTGATAATGGAGAGATCATCAGACAGTACTGTCTTGATGACGTAACGCGCTGTATTTGGATTATAATGACTAAGAAACTACGCTGGTCATAAAATTCACTCTCTAATCCTGAGCTTCATTGGGCCAGTAGCAAGACATAAGTCAAGTAGACGAGGTACCTCAGGATGCAGGCACTCTGCTCCCACGTACTTTGAGAGCAGGGATCGCTTGAGACTTGGGGATTGGATCGCCCATCGTTTCCGTTCATCGCTTTTGAAGGCGCATGACTTACCTCTGAACCACATCGACACCTAGAGACTCATATATGGGAACTACGTCATACTTAATGTTTTCAATATCCTGGGCACTACGTCATACTTAATGCTTTCAATATCCTGGGCACTACGTCATACTTAATGTTTTCAATATCCTGGGCACTTCGTCATACTTAATGTTTTCAATATCCTTGGCACTACGTCATACTTAATGTTTTCAATATCCTTGGCACTACGTCATACTTAATGTTTTCAATATCCTGGGCACTACGTCATACTTAATGTTTTCAATATCCTGGGCACTACGTCAGACATTATGTACCAATGCCCTAATGCCCTGGGTACCACGTCAGACATTATGTACCAATGCCCTGGGTACCACTTCAGACATTATGTACCAATGCTCTGGGTACCACTTCAGACATTATGTACCAATGCCCTGGGTACCACTTCAGACATTATGTACCAATGCCCTGGGTACCACTTCAGACATTATATACCAATGCCCTGAGTACCACTTCAGACATTATGTACCAATGCCCTGGGTATCACGTCAGACATTATGTACCAATGCCCTGGGTACCACGTCAGACATAGTGTTTCCAATGTTTGCAAATCGGATTACCTGATCATTTCCCATCAACAAGTTATCCACATTACTTGTTTCCATCTGGTCTGGATCTTGTGTTGCTCCACAGTCGCATGTCTCATCATCCCTGTATCCTTCTTTCGTTTACGTTGTTCCTGCATCGTGATACATTAGTTCGGAGTCTATTTAGTGACTTGCATGTTGCGTACGGCAAGTGATATCATCGCGTAGGTTCCTCCCGCACCTCGATTCAGGGAATTTGCGTCAGTTTGTTCCATTTTTCGATTCAACATTTTCTGGGACTAGTCTGTAGTAGACTAGACTTATTTATTTTTAGATCAAGTGAATGTAAAAGACACTGGTTGTGTACAGACTCTGCAGAATCTTCTAAATCAGTATAAAGAAGTTGAGCTAAGTTAAGTTAAGTTAAGTTAAGTTATGTTAAGCTAAGTTACGTTACGTTAAGTTAAGTTAAGTTAAATTAAGTTCAGTTAAGTTAAGCTAAGCTAAGTTAATATTTTGTACAATGCAGAAGCTGATCGTGTATCAATAGAACATGAAAGGCTACCTCAACCTGATAAATGTACAAGTTATGAAGAGACCAAGTAGTTATAGAAACAAATGGAAGCTCGAATGATCATCACCAATACCATTCCTGGACAAGCTCTATGGATGTATCAATAGCATCAGGTTAACCACTGCTTGGTTTAGTTATTTCCAGGTTGACGTCCGAAAGTGTAGGAAATTGTTTTATTCTTCAACTCGCTTTGTCTTTCTCTCCAATACAAACGCTCATACAAATGCCACAAGTGGTGAAAATAATACGTGCCAAAATAATTACATGAAAGGCGACTAAGGTAGGTTGTGCATAGGACTAGCAAAATCTTAATGATTAAAAAAAAGTATACTATAGTCAGTCACGACAAATGCTTCCATCTGAGTGGTATTCGGTAGATGCAAATCGTTCATTTTTAAAGAAACGAAAGCGTGAGATCTTAAGTGTGTGAATTCCGCAATTTTCAAGCATTTCCTTGTCTTTAGACCGCTAAGATTGACGTCCATTCCTATCGGAGATGGATGATAAGCTTGAAGGTTCAGCATACAAACTGTTCACGTGAAAGAACAATTGGCAGTTGAAAATCGAAACAAGCAAGCTGGTAGCCGCTGTCCGAGTATAAATTCTAAAGTTGACGAAATTCCAACACAATAGTTGCCTGCTTTAAAACAAAACCAAAAAAGACAACCTTTCCATAACGCAATGATACAACATATCAATTACCTGTTGGTTACCCCGCTGATACAAGTATATACAAAAAAACCTCTACCCATCCAACCGGTAGAAGAGGAGTGACTAGGTGAAAGTGCGCTTCACATTGTAAAGAAACGATAAAAAGTTGAATTCACACTTTATCCCTAACACGGCTACTTTTGGACCATTTCTAAAAAGGATATTTATCATTCACTCGTGAACCGTATTTACATCCTAGATTCTCAGATCGAGTAGACAGACCTTTGAATGGTAAGGTCGGAAAAGAACCTTGCCTTTCTATAAATGTATACACATGTCAAGGTTCTCCCACTGCAGGCGCTGATGTCGGGAATGACGTGGTAGAAACGTCACTGTACTTAGCCTCCGATTTTTCTGAGACTTGAAGGACCGCTGTCCACTTTCATCAGCACGCTCGGGATGTGAGGAAACCTACCGCAACCCGCCACTTAAAGTCCTTTTCAGAACGTACAAAAGGGTAAACTTACTCGTTGTGGGGTTACCATAACAACAACAAAAAACGTATTCACGTCACAGCTAGTTTGACAGGAACGTGGCAATCATGGATAGGTTGACGTTTTAGCTACTCGTGTCTGAGATCATTACTCTCGACCAATGTTGTTCTCCTGAGGTGGGTTACAGTGGATCGTCTTTCATCCAATGGCGTACTGAAGAAGGTGGACTCGTGCACTACTTTCTGTAGTCCAATGCAAAGCTTTACAGCAGGCTCACCACTATTTGTATCATGGTGTCAAACCCACCTAGTTGACCAGACTGCGGTAATAAAGTCTATTTTTATGTGTATGGCTTGAACGAGACATGGGTTCTTGGTCAGTATGTTTTACTTGACCTGAGGAGGAGTGGGGGTCAATATGTTTCACCGGACCCTGTAATGTGAATGGTCAATATGTTTCACCTGTCCCTGGTGTGCGGTGAAATCTTGATCAGTATGTCTCACCAAGTGTGACGTAGACAGTTTGACAGTATGTTTGACATAATCCTGACATAAAATGGAAAATTGGTTAGTATGTGTCACCTAATCATAACATAAGATGGAAAATTGGTCAGTATTTTTCACTTGGCCGTGGCGTATGATGTCATATTGGTCAATATGTTTCATTTGGCCGTGGCATATGATGGGATATTGTCAGTATGTTTCACCTAACTGATAATGGCTTCCACCATCATCGAAAACATGGATCGAACCCTACCCCTTTTACGCGAGTAGCGAACGCTGTACTACTCACTCTGCTACTACAACGCTCAATAAATATATTCATATTAATATTAATTATAAAGTTATGGGCCAAAAATGCAACACAGCGAGTGAGCCGACAGCAGCCAGCGACTCAAAGCTGTGGCTGCTTGCATCAAAGTCAGCGAACCAGCGCTGACCAAGACCCTAGTTTATCCCTAGGTGGCAGCACTGGAAGCAGCACTGGTAGTGGAGTCTGGTTAGTGAATATAGATCCCAGTGGGAAGCCAAACCCAGCAGCACCCCCCCCCCCCCCCCCACACACAAGCTAGCTGAAACGGGATGTGTGGTCACGAAATGCGCACTTATCAAAGACACGCTGTAAACTACGACACAACGTCCTCTTCGTGACGAACGTCGAAGAAGAAGAAGACGCACATGTTACATCAATAGTCTCTATCAGCTAAAAAGCCAAGATTAATCTTCAGTCTCGATAATCTCCGATATACCCAGCTGTAAATTAATACCTGACTTGCAGTTAAGAAAAGTATTGGAGAAAGAGGAAGACTGACTTGTCTCTACGCCGCATTGGTCAGGGTACTTTTCTACGAACTACCATTGGGTAAATTAAGTCGCCTCCAAGCAAGCCTGAACTGTCCACCAGCTCTTGATCCGTAGAGCTTGTCCTCAATGTAAGCTTGATTCATGCAGCTTTTTAACTTCATCAAACCCTTGATCCTAAGAGCTTGACCTCACGTAACGTTTGATTCACAGAGCTTGCCTTCACACGACCCTTGATTGACAGAGTTTGACCTAACGCGACACTTGATCCATAGAGCTTGACTACACACGACCATTGATCCCAAGAGCTTGACTACACACGACCATTGATCCATAGAGCTTGACTACACATGACCATTGATCCATAGAGCTTGACTACACACGACCATTGATCTATAGAGCTTAACTACACACGACCATTGATCCCAAGAGCTTGACAGCACATGACACTTGATATGCCGAGCTTGACGACATATGATCCCCTTGATCCATAGATTTAGTCCTCATGCAGCCCTTGGTAAATCAAGCTTGATTTCGAGTGACCACTGGCCTATCGAACTTGATCTCATGCGACCATCAGACCATCAATATTATTCTCATAAAAGCCTTGGCCCACCAAGACTGACTTGCTGTGACGATTGGACCACCATGTTTGACCTCTCCTGATCATTAGACCACAAAGTTTCGCATCATGTAATCCATGTACCACACAGTTTGATCTCATGCTTCCCTTGGATCATCCAGCTGAACCTCAAGCGACCACTGTTCCATAAATCTTAACCTCAAGCGACCATTGTGCCATAAATCTTAACCTCAAGCGACCATTGTGCCATAAATCTTAACCTCAAGCGACCATTGTGCCATAAATCTTAACCTCAAGCGACCATTGTGCCATCCAGCTCAATCTCAAGCGACCATTGTGCCATCAAGCTTAACCTCAAGCGACCATTGTGCCATAAATCTTAACCTCAAGCGACCATTGTGCCATAAATCTTAACCTCAAGCGATCATTGTGCCATAAATTTTAACCTCAAGCGACCATTGTGCCATCCAGCTCAATCTCAAGCGACCATTTTGCCATCAAGCTTAACCTCAAGCGACCATTGTGCCATAAATCTTAACCTCAAGCGATCATTGTGCCATAAATTTTAACCTCAAGCGACCATTGTGCCATCCAGCTCAATCTCAAGCGACCATTTTGCCATCAAGCTTAACCTCAAGCGACCATTGTGCCATCCAGCTCAATCTCAAGCGACCATTGTGCCATCAAGCTTAACCTCAAGCGACCATTGTGCCATAAATCTTAACCTCAAGCGACCATTGTGCCATAAATTTTAACCTCAAGTGACCATTGTGCCATAAATCTTAACCTCAAGCGACCATTGTGCCATAAATCTTAACCTCAAGCGACCATTGTGCCATCCAGCTCAATCTAAAGCGACCACTTTGCCATCAAGCTTAACCTCAATCGACCATTGTGCCATCCAGCTCAATCTCAAGCGACCATTTTGCCATCAAGCTTAACCTCAAGCGACCAATGTGCCATAAATCTTAAACTCGAGCGACCATTGTGCCATAAATCTTAACCTCAAGCGACCATTGTGCCATCCAGCTCAATCTAAAGCGACCATTGTGCCATCAAGCTTAACCTCAAGCGACCATTGTGCCATAAATCTTGACCTCAAGCGACCATTGCGCCATAAATCTTAACCTCAAGCGACCATTGTGCCATAAGTCTTAACCTCAAGTGACCATTGTGCCATAAATCTTAACCTCAAGCGACCATTGTGCCATAAATCTTAACCTCAAGCGACCATTGTGCCATAAATCTTAACCTCAAGCGACCATTGTGCCAAAAATCTTAACCTCAAGCGACCATTGTGCCATAAGTCTTAACCTCAAGTGACCATTGTGCCATAAATCTTAACTTAAGCGACCATTGTGCCATCCAGCTCAATCTCAAGCGACCATTGTGCCATCAAGCTTAACCTCAAGCGACCATTGTGCCATAAATCTTAACCTCAAGCGACCATTGTGCCATAAATTTTAACCTCAAGTGACCATTGTGCCATAAATCTTAACCTCAAGCGACCATTGTGCCATAAATCTTAACCTCAAGCGACCATTGTGCCATCCAGCTCAATCTAAAGCGACCACTTTGCCATCAAGCTTAACCTCAATCGACCATTGTGCCATCCAGCTCAATCTCAAGCGACCATTTTGCCATCAAGCTTAACCTCAAGCGACCAATGTGCCATAAATCTTAAACTCGAGCGACCATTGTGCCATAAATCTTAACCTCAAGCGACCATTGTGCCATCCAGCTCAATCTAAAGCGACCATTGTGCCATCAAGCTTAACCTCAAGCGACCATTGTGCCATAAATCTTGACCTCAAGCGACCATTGCGCCATAAATCTTAACCTCAAGCGACCATTGTGCCATAAGTCTTAACCTCAAGTGACCATTGTGCCATAAATCTTAACCTCAAGCGACCATTGTGCCATAAATCTTAACCTCAAGCGACCATTGTGCCATAAATCTTAACCTCAAGCGACCATTGTGCCAAAAATCTTAACCTCAAGCGACCATTGTGCCATAAGTCTTAACCTCAAGTGACCATTGTGCCATAAATCTTAACTTAAGCGACCATTGTGCCATAAATCTTAACCTCAAGCGACCATTGTGCCATAAATCTTAACCTCAAGCGACCATTGTGCCATAAATCTTAACCTCAAGCGACCATTGTGCCATCCAGCTCAATCTCAAGCGACCATTGTGCCATCAAGCTTAACCTCAAGCGACCATTGTGCCATAAATCGTAACCTCAAGCGACCATTGTGCCATAAATCTTAACCTCAAGCGACCATTGTGCCATAAATCTTAACCTCAAGCGACCATTGTGCCATAAATCTTAACCTCAAGCGACCATTGTGCCATAAGTCTTAACCTCAAGTGACCATTGTGCCATAAATCTTAACCTCAAGCGACCATTGTGCCATAAATCTTAACCTCAAGCGACCATTGTGCCATAAATCTTAACCTCAAGCGACCATTGTGCCATAAATCTTAACCTCAAGCGACCATTGTGCCATCCAGCTCAATCTCAAGCGACCACTGTGCCATAAATCTTAACCTCAAGCGACCACTGTGCCATCAAGCTTAACCTCAAGCGACCATTGCTATATCAAGATTGAGGATCAAGATGCTGAGCAGCGCATGAGCTGCAGTGGTTAGCGACCCATAGCTGACTGCTAGTGTCAGGGCCAGCGAAACAAAGCTGCCAAGACCCTTCTACACATCCACGCGGCGATCCTGGAAAGCAGTCTGCATCAGGGCAGACTGGCTAAGGAGAAGGGATTGAAGAGGGAATGCTAACCCGGTACTCAAAAATGATTGCTGAAGTTGGTTGTTTGGACCGAAAGGTGCAACTATCGCAGTCAATCTGTAAACTACGACACAACGCATTCGTTCTCTGGACTACATTCTGCTACTTAAGCCCTTTCAGTGTTTGGTAGCGGGAGATTGAGAACGAACAAAGCCAAGCCATATCAAGATTGTTTTCATATCACATATGTCCTTGGGACATTAAGATTGTCCACAAGAAGCCACTAGATTATCAAGTTTGACCTCAAGAGAGTTTGTAACCATCAAGTATAATCTGATGTGACACATGTACTATAATATGTGTCCTTAGGAGAGTTTTGGGCGAACAAGTTTGACTATGTATTCCGCGTACCATCAAGTTTGATTTCATATGATCCGCGTCCCATCAAGTTTGACCCAATGTGATCCGCGTTCCGTCAAGTTTGACTTTATGTGATCCACGTACCATTAAGTTTGACACTATGTGTTCCTCGAAAAATTAAGTTTGACCCAATGTGATCCGCGTACCATTAAGTTTGACCCAATGTGATCCGCGTACCATTAAGTTTGACCCAATGTGATCCACGCACCATTAAATTTGACTCTATGTGATCTTCGTACCATCAAGCTTGTCCTCAGAACCACTGAGCCTGTTCACATTCGACCCATGAAACATTGAGTTTGTTTTCAAGCTGCTATAGGACCATCAAGTTTGTTCTTGTGTTACCATTGAAATATCAAAAATGTTCCCAAACGATTCTTTGTGTCCTCAAGTTGCATTTAGACCCACTGAGCATGTGTGTGTCTTGCACTTAAAACATCGAGTTTGTTCTCGCGCTAACCCCTATGTGATTGTAGTTTGAGACCTACGATAAGACGAAACCTATCCTTTCACACGCTATATAATTTTTTCTAGGCTAGACCAGCGTGTCTGCGTGCTGGATATTCCCGTGTTTTAACATATCAATACAGTTCCTGGCACGTCAGTAGTATTCAAACATTCCACAGCACAGCTGACCCGGCGGTTCTCAACCTGGGACCCACCCAAGCCTATGCGGTTCTGCCAAATAGCGTGTGGTTGAATTAAATACATTTTGTCGTTTCTTTATTGTTTTTATTTAAACTTAGCTCGCAGTTGCTGGCAGAGGATGAACGAGGCGGTAAGAATTATAAATATCCTGGTTAATTCTCATTGGAGACATCACCGCTGATCTTACTTCTGTTGTCAGCGTTCATATCTGGTAAGGATTCCAAACTTCCGTTTGTTTACTTCTCCTTCTGTGATCTTTTAATTACCACTTTCGTACCACTCGAAAACAATTACACAATGTCTAGCAAACAGTTGAAATGGTCAAGGAAATCCTATAGCAGACGCTGCTGCAGAGGATGAAGTGTTAGAGCTAGTGATTGTACTAGACCTCAGTAATAGATGACGAATAACAAATCGCTCAGTATGTATTACAGGACTGTCTCCTGTATGTTCCGTTAAGGGAGATACACTGTCCAACGATTCAACACTAGACTCAAAACTGTATGGAGATCAAGAGGAGATCCAAACAACGAGCAGGAATTAAAAGGACGTATTACCAGACACCTCTAAAGAGATAAATCCAATACCCCTTGCAACCTCATGGGAAAAGCAACAAACCCTCAGCATAAAAACATTCATAACTACCATCTCACGGGAGACCAACGTGCTCTTCAAAAGAAAGCAGCAGCTTGCAACATTATCGATGAACTGTACCTCAGAGAAGTATGGATCCAGGTATATACTGACGGATCAACAGTTCTTGCAGTGAAGAATGGAGTCACAGGAAGCTAGGTTGTCTACCCAGATTAAGAAAAGGAAACCATTAGTTCATCCACTTGCACATTCTGTTCAAACTAATTGGCTGAAGTACATACATTAAATATTGGCATTAGATGGGCACGTTTTGGTGGCCATATGCCTGTGCATGTGGGATTGCCTACCTATGCGATAGCGAGATGGACTGATCAAAGACCTAGTCCGCATTAATACAGTACAGTGTTCCAAAAGATCGGGACCCATACATCCTATTGTTGGCTTCCTCGCATACAGCACATCTGTCGGACTGACGCAGAAGATTGTTGTTTCGAATGCTGACAATGCGTACTGATCAGATATGTTAGCCAGGGTCAAGCACAATATACTGACCAAGACCCTCACCTCGGCTAACTCTCGTAGCCCTCCCTGAAACGGGGTGTTTTCATGGCAGCATGGCTAACAAGGTGAGGGATCAACGCGATTCCCATAGTAGTGAGCGACACGGAGATGAAGCCAAGCATAGCACAGCTTCATCATCACCTTCATCAGCACGCTCGAGATGCGAGTCGGGACTGCAACTCACCACTTAATATCCTGTTCAGGGCCCACAAAAGAGTAAACCTACTGATCGTAGGCATTCGAAACAAACAACATCCTCGTCTTTTGTTCAGTGAACCGTGTCTGGTTGTAATTATACATTCCAATATGTAGTGAAGCATTTTTGCCAAGATTTAGCACAATTATTCACCTGTTAAACATGTTATTTACATCTCAATGATAGAAGTCCTCATTGAAGTGGCAGGTGTGTAATTTTGTATCTGTGCTGAGTTATTATTCCAATTATTATTGTAGCGTGCGAAAAACGTTAACATCCAATAACGTCGGTGTAAATAAATGGAAGTCTAGTGTTTTTGTATATTTTGTTTAGTTAAGAATCGAAGTTCCTACACTCCGGGCAGGCATATAAACTCAGCCTATTTAAGAAAATGAGTGATGAATGTGTCTAGTGATGGTCCCCGTAGCTCTACGGTTGTACAGACTTCTTTCTGTTCCGTCCTCTCAAGTAATCTCCCTGCTGGCTTTGCACGTCTGATAATTCAATTTTTTTTAAATTTTCCTGTTGCTGATTCTTCGATTGCAGTATCCTGATCCAAGAAACGGTCCTTGTTAACCTTGGAAATGCTACCCCTATCATTATAAATATTACCCATATCCTTAAAAACATTAACCCTATCCTTATAAAGATTACCCATATCTTTAAAAATATTAACCCTATCCTTATAAAGATTACCCATATCTTTAAAAATATTAACCCTATCCTTATAAAGATTACCCACATCTTTAAAAATATTAACCCTATCCTTATAAAGATTACCCATATCTTTAAAAATATTAACCCTATCCTTATAAAGATTACCCATATCTTTAAAAATATTAACCCTATCCTTATAAAGATTACCCATATCTTTAAAAATATTAACCCTATCCTTATAAAGATTACCCATATCTTTAAAAATATTAACCCTATCCTTATAAAGATTACCCATATCTTTAAAAAATATTAACCCTATCCTTATAAAGATTACCCATATCTTTAAAAATATTACCCATTTCTTTAGAAATGCTACCCTATCCTTATCCTTAAAAATGTTACCCCTATCCTTATAAATGTTACCATATGGTTAGAAATGTTACCATTATCCTTAGAAATGTTACCCTATCCTTATAAATGATACCATTTGGTTAGAAATGTTACTACTTTTCTTAGAAATGTTACCGTATCTTTAGAAATGTTACCCAATGGTTAGAAATCTAACCCAATCATTAGAAGTGCTTCTTCTATCCTCAGAAATGTTACCTCTGCTTAGAAATGTTACCCTATTCTTAGAAATGTTACCCTTTGGTTAAAAATATTACCTCTCTCCTTAAAAATATTACCCATATCATTAGAAATGCTTCTATCCTTAGAAATGTTACCCTATCCTTAAACATGTTACCAAATGGTTAGAAATGTTGCCCCTATCCTTAGAAATGTTATCCCTTTTTTAAAATGTTGCCCCTATCCTTAGAAATGTTATCCCTTTTTTAAAATGTTGCCCCTATCCTTAGAAATGTTATCCCTTTTTTAAAATGTTGCCCCTATTCTTAGAAATGGTGTCCCTATATTTGTTAATGTTGCCCCTATTCTTAGAAATGGTGTCCCTATATTTGTTAATGTTGCCCCTATTCTTAGAAATGGTGTCCCTATATTTGTTAATGTTGCCCCTATTCTTAGAAATGGTGTCCCTATATTTGTTAATGTTGCCCCTATTCTTAGAAATGGTGTCCCTATATTTGTTAATGTTGCCCCTATTCTTAGAAATGGTGTCCCTATATTTGTTAATGTTGCCCCTATTCTTAGAAATCTTAGATAATGGCTTTGCTGTAGTCCATGATTTGAAGGTTGAAAATAACACAGGTCGGCGACATTATTTCACTCTCGCCATGTAGCTTTGGTAGATATTCAATTAATGTCCTACTGGTTTTGCCAGGGCAGCTTCGTGGACACTTTTAGGTGCATATCGTGTACACATGACATCTGCGTTTATCGTTCATCTCCGATAGAACACGATCACATATTTCTTGACAACAGGGATATGCATGAAACAGAAATGTGCATGATTCTAACACTTTTTTGTTTCATTCTTTCGTTTGTTTGTTTCTTGAGAGTCGAGCACATTGTCTCTCTAATCACTCATGATGTTTACGCCAGGTATAACAAGGCGGGATATGCTTATAACTCTCTTTGCTCAATACGTGACTCCACAGCATTTGTCCATGCAGAATATGATCAGGCTGTTTAAGTCAAATGTTTCTATTTGAAGCTGCTCACTCCGTGTTAACTCTGAGCAACGTTTCTTTGGTAGCGGGTTTCGGTTGCTCTTCTTGCATCTCAAGGCGAACTTAAGAAGCTGGGCCTGGGTCCTCCTAGTTGTAGTGCCATGCAAAGTTCCTCAGTAACCTAAAAGTCTATGCAGATTACAGTGATGATCCCCACGTCATTGACACAGTTCATGTCTAGGAGCAGGGACAAGAAAGAGAAGTGGGGGTCTACATCAGTGCCTTTCATCTTACGCCGATTACTCTTCGCTCACTTTACACTGTTTAGACTACCGAGCTATGTGTCTTTAAGACATTGCATACACGTATCACATCCAGACTACAAACCCTCATCAGCGAATGTCTTCGTCCCATACATCGTGGTAGATGGCCCAAGAAAATGGAAAACACAGTTCTGTGGAAAATAACCTGCAACTACAAGTACGTCAGGAAATTTTTGAGACACACTCATAGAAAGATGTCGGATAGTATAACGAGAGATTCGCTGGAATGAAACCCTCATGGAAAGAGACGAGAGTAAGGTCAGGAAACACCGGGCGAAGAACTGGCCAACAGACAGACTCTCAACAGGAACAGAAGATACGATACACAGACTTATTAACAATGCCTCTGAAGGGCTTCTACATTGCTGCCACCTCATAGGAGATACTTCCCCATAACTGTTTCGCCTACCGTGCTAATATCACACAAGGTGTTCAGGTAGCAGAGAGAAATATCGTCGCTGAAGCTCAGAGTTAACGAACAGACCGAAAGAACAGAACCCACGACGACCACACAATCAACACCTTAACTGTGTGTCCCAAGTAATGCAGCTTGCCATGTCAGGATCCAACTGTCCTGAGATCACGTCTCGCAGCTTGCCATACCAGGATCGAACTTGACTCAGATCACATCTACCAGCTTGCCATACCAGGATCGAACTTGACTCAGATCACATCTACCAGCTTGCAATACCAGGATCGAACTTGACTCAGATCACATCTCGTAGCACAAGTCTCAAGCTGTCGTCATGTTCGCTTGCAACCTATTGTTAGAACTCGTGAATAAATGGTAGATGAAGGTCATATGTGCTTTCTCCTATCCTCGAATGTTAAACACTTTGCCTTAGATTTCCAACAGTGTCATAGACGCTTTCATCGGCATTTCATATCATTAGTTTGTTGAATCTATTTGTTGAATATATGGTATATCAATCTGTTGTGTCCTGTGTATGGCTGAATGGCGTAGATATCACAGCGTAACAAAACGCCACTTTCAGGATGAACTTAGAAAAAGAAGGAAGGAAGAAGGGAAAAGGAAGAACGAAGAAGAAGAAAAAAAATTTGTTGAGAAAATCGGTCGTCTCAAACTTTCTGTCACTCAACAAAAATAGATTGACCGTAACGTTGCTGTTGGTGTTATTGTTGCTGTTGTTGTTATTATTGTTGGTGTTGCTATTGGTGGTGCTGTTGTTGATGTTATTGTTGGTGTAATTGATATTGTTGTTGCTGCTGTTGTTGCTGCTGTTGTTGTTGATGTTGTTGGTAATGTTGTTGTTGCAGTTGTTATTGATGCTGTTGATTGTATCGCTGGTGTTGCTGTTATTGTTGTTGTTAATGTTGTTGTTATCATTGGTGGTGTTGCTATTGGTGGTTGTGTTTTGTTGTTGACAGTGTTGTTATTGTTTTCGCCGGTAATGTTGTTCCTGTTATTGTTATTGGTGTTGTTGCTGGTGGTGTTGTTGTTATTAGAGTTGATGTTGTTGATAGTATTACTGTTTTGTTGGTGTTGTTATTGTTTTCATTATTGTAGGTGTTGTTGTTGGTGGTGGTGTTGTTGCTAGTGTTGTTATTAGTATTGTTAGTAGTGGTGGCATTGTTGTTGTTCGAGTGTTTTGTTTTTATAGTCGTCGTTGGTTTTTGTTAGTGATGTTGTTAGTGTTGTTGTTGTTGATATTAAATGTGTGATTTGCCTATTAAATGTGAAGACGTGAATAATTGGAATTCTGATATTAAAACAGGCAAAAATATCCTACTAATACAAATAATATCCGTCGTAGGTATTTTAAACTTCCTGGAGCTTAATAGGCCTGGGGGAAGGTACACATACTTTGGGTAGATTTTTAACTTGAATTTTGTACGGGCAACGGCCGTTAAGACTACTATTTTCGATTTCTGTCAAGGGATTTTTAACGTTTCTCGACACTGACCACGGGAGTCCGATCTCACTGCCCAGAGATCAGGGGAATTTTTACCAGAAAATCGACGTGAAAAAATCCTGGTCTCTACCGCGATTCGATTCCGTGACCTTCGGAACTCGAGGCGGACACCTAACCTCGAGACCACTAGAGACGTGTATATTAAATTTGAAGACGTGTATATTAAATGTGAAGGCGTGTATATTAAGTGTGAAGACGTGTCTATTACACGTGAAGACGTGTATATTGAATGTGAAGACGTGTATATTAAATGCGAAGGCGTGTATATTAAATGTGAAGACGTGTCTATTAAATGTGAAGACGTGTATATTGAATGTGAAGACGTGTATATTAAATGTGAAGACTTGTCTGTTTAATATAAATATTCACATCGAACAATAAATTCTTGAACTTTGGCTGTTTTCATTCAGTTTTATTTAAAGAGCGGAAGAAACCGTTTAAATATTGTAAAATATTATGACACTATATTCAATTATTTCCCTTAATATGCATAAGTGGTGTCAATTGGTCGCATCCCTTACTTGAAGTTTCTTGCAGAAAGTTGCTTCCATAACCTGGGGTACGTGGTTCGAATATCAATTTCTTGTTACTTCATATTGCTTTGTAATATTTGGTGATTGTGGTTTACCAGCGCTTGATATGTACCTGTCTATGCCATTGTTGTGGCTACCTTACTTACTATGCGTATCGCTTGTACTGCCCTTTGTACCTTCACAATGATAGTTACATGTGTCAAAATTCGATGTAAAAATGCAAAGTTTGGTCCGCCCTTGCTCTCGCTCTTAGATATATCTATCTATATCTCAGGTCAGACCACGTTCTTGGCGGCATGTAGGAACTTTGGTTTCACAAATAACACTTAAAAAACTGACGAACTCTTCCAGCGTGCTCATGGGAAGTAGTCCATTGAACCAAACATTAACGTAGCAAACCAACGTCTTCCGGAAGTCGATAGCTTCATCTACTTAGGCAGGACCCTCACCAGAAAAACGAATATCGTCTTTGCTGTCAAAAAGTAGGATTGCTTAGCCGAGATCTACGTATGGAAGACTGAAAACAAACGTCTGGAACTGACAGGGCATCAGTGTCGCTACTAAAGTAAATTTACATCATCCTATGGTATTTACCACTCTATTGCATGTCTGTGAAACATGGACAATTTATAGCAGACACGCTAAATAGCTAATTCGTTTTAACTTCCTCTGTCTTCGTAGTCAGCTCGGGATCGAGCGACAAGGTAAAATGTCTTAAATTCTTTGCAAGTCTAACATGTTGACCACCCATACGCTCCTAAAAAGCTCAGATAAGATGGGCGGGATGATGATGAAGATGATGATGTGAAATAATCCCTGAACTGGCAGCCCTTGACAGCCCTATGTCTCACCTTTAGCTGTGAGCTGGCAGCTCTTGACAGCCCTATGTCTCACCTTTAACTGCAAGCTGGCAGATCTTGACAGCCCTATGTCTCACCTTTAACTGCAAGCTGGCAGATCTTGACAGTCCTATGTCTCACCTTTAACTGCAAGCTGGCAGCTCTTGACAGCTCAATGTCTCATCTGTAACTGTGAGCTGGCAGCCCTTGACAGCCCAATGTCTCACCTTTAACTGTGAGCTGGCAGCCCTTGACAGCCCAGTGTCTCACCTTTAACTGTGAGCTGGCAGCCCTTGACAGCCCAGTGTCTCACCTATAGCTGTGAGCTGGCAGGTCTTGACAGCCCAATGTCTCACCTTTAACTGTGAGCTGGCAGCCCTTGACAGCCCAGTGTCTCACCTTTAGCTGTGAGCTGGCAGGTCTTGACAGCCCAATGTCTCACTTTTAGCTGTGAGCTGGCAGGTCTTGACAGCCCAATGTCTCACTTTTAGCTGTGAGCTGGCAGGTCTTGACAGCCCAATGTCTCACTTTTAGCTGTGAGCTGGCAGGTCTTGACAGCCCAATGTCTCACCTTTAGCTGTGAGCTGGCAGGTCTTGACAGCCCAATGTCTCACTTTTAGCTGTGAGCTGGCAGGTCTTGACAGCCCAATGTCTCACTTTTAGCTGTGAGCTGGCAGGTCTTGACAGCCCAATGTCTCACTTTTAGCTGTGAGCTGGCAGGTCTTGACAGCCCAATGTCTCACCTTTAGCTGTGAGCTGGCAGGTCTTGACAGCCCAATGTCTCACTTTTAGCTGTGAGCTGGCAGGTCTTGACAGCCCAATGTCTCACTTTTAGCTGTGAGCTGGCAGGTCTTGACAGCCCAATGTCTCACTTTTAGCTGTGAGCTGGCAGGTCTTGACAGCCCAATGTCTCACTTTTAGCTGTAAGCTGGCAGGTCTTGACAGCCCAATGTCTCACCTTTAGCTGTGAGCTGGCAGGTCTTGACAGCCCAGTGTCTCACCTTTAGCTGTGAGCTGGCAGGTCTTGACAGCCCAATGTCTCACCTTTAGCTGTGAGCTGGCAGCCCTTGACAGCCCAGTGTCTCACCTTTAGCTGTGAGCTGGCAGGTCTTGACAGCCCAGTGTCTCACCTTTAGCTGTAAGCTGGCAGGTCTTGACAGCCCAGTGTCTCACCTTTAGCTGTGAGCTGGCAGGTCTTGACAGCCCAATGTCTCACGGAAAAAAACTCACACGTCCTCCTCAATTGTTGTAGTGATGTGTAGAGTGTGTAGAGTGTGTAGAGTGTGCAGAGTGTGCAGAGTGTGTAGAGTGTGTTTGGGTGTGGTAGGAGCAGCAGGTTTCATAGATCGGCCAGGTCTGATCAAAAAGTCTGGAGGTGCTCGACTGACTCCTCGTGGTCGTGGCAGAATCTGCAGTTTGGTTCACCTTGTGGGTTTAATCTATTCAGATGTTTGTTGAGAGGGGCATGATTTGTTCTCAGCTTGAAGATCAAACTCTGAAGATGGGCGGGACATGTATGCATGTCCGATGAGCGCCCGCCCATGCTGCTGTTATTCGGTGAGCTCAGAACTGGTAGAGGCTCATTAGAAAGATAGAAGAAACGCCACAGAGACTCCTTGAAAGTGTTTATTGACATCTTCAATATTGATGTCACCTTCCTGGGAGTTGCTTGCACATAATGGTCCTACTGGTCTAGCATCACCAAATGGGCTCAGATCGAAGAGTGAATCTTCAACACCGAGGCCTGGAGAAAACCTGGCGCCCGTAAGAGCAGAACGCACGACAACCTCCCAGCCGATTCCTTACACGTGTTGCCTGTGTGAGTCAGAGCCTGCTGAGTTTGACTGGTCTTTATAGACATATGAAAACACATCTGACAGCACAAGTCATTTCCTGACTCCATCTTCGCTTGCGACCGGAAACCATTAATAGTACCCATCTATGTCGCAATAGGTATTACATGCAGCAAGGTACATATCTACTCGAGAAGTCCACGGGGAAAACATAATAGGACCACTGTTACCTTCAATATTTGTCGTAAGAAACAACTACAAAAGATTATGCATGGGTCTGTAACCTCACTATGTAACATATATTGCTGTAAAATGGCACTGCAAATAACTTGAATCAGAAATTCCTACAAACTGACTAGGTTAAGCCACATGCAGTAATGAGCCTTTGCTTTAACAATTGGAAGGACGTGGGACGTTCAGGTCGCAGTATTGCATGTAGCAAGGTGGACAACAAGTATTACATATAACGAGGTACACAAAATGTATTACATATAACGAGGTACACAACAAGTATTACATATAACGAGGTTGATTATTGATCCAGCGGCCTATGGACACCTGCTCTTTGGCCCAAACATAAAACGATGTACACAACCACGTATTACGTATAACGAAGTATATTACAGGCATTACATATAACGAGGTAAACAACAAATCAATGGGAGCGAAATGTAATCAAAGTCAGGTGAAACATATTGATACACTGAGTAATGTGAGCGAAGAGTAATCAAGGTTAGGTGAAATACACTGATTAATGTGAGCGAAGAGTAATCAAGGTTAGGTGAAATACACTGATTCACTGATTAATGTGAGCAAAGATTAATCAAGGTTAGGTGAAATACACTGATTCACTGATTCATGTGAGCGAAGAGTAATCAAGGTTAGGTGAAATACACTGATTCACTGATTAATGTGAGCAAAGATTAATCAAGGTTAGGTGAAATACACTGATTCACTGATTCATGTGAGCGAAGAGTAATCAAGGTTAGGTGAAATACACTGATTCACTGATTAATGTGAGCAAAGATTAATCAAGGTTAGGTGAAATACACTGATTCAATGATTCATGTGAGCGAAGAGTAATCAAGGTTAGGTGAAATACACTGATTCACAGATTAATGTGAGCAAAGATTAATCAAGGTTAGGTGAAATACACTGATTCACTGATTCATGTGAGCGAAGAGTAATCAAGGTTAGGTGGTAATACACGGATTCACTGATTCATGTGAGCGAAGAGTAATCAAGGTTAGATGAAATACACTGATTCACTGATTCATGTGAACGAAGAGTAATCAAGGTTAGGTAAAATACACTGATTCACTGATTCATGTGAGCGAAGAGTAATCAAGGTTAGGTGAAATACACTGATTCGTTGATTCAAGTGAGCGAAGAGTAATCAAGGTTAGGTGAAATACACTGATTCACTGATTCATGTGAGCGAAGAGTAATCACACAATTACCCAGTAGTCCGCCGGGGTTTTTGTGTAGGACAAGGACACGAATAGCAACATTGTCACACAGAGGGCATGTCGTATGAGGCGATTAACTGTGTGGCATGGCATAACACCAGCCATGGTTAAGTGGTTTGTTTAGAGCAGCATAGATGGCGCCTAAGAGGCTGTGGGTCTACTTTGCTCTAGTGGTTAAGTCTATTAATATGGACTTGCACATCGGTTAGCCATCCTCCGCAGCGCTTGTCCCAACGTAGCGCAGTAATAAGCTGCTCGAGCCTAGCCCGCAAAGCAGGAGATCCTCCAACCTGCAACATCCAGCTCATACCAGAGCTAGGACCTGCACAGGGGCATTTGCCACTGTGAAAGTGCAGGTCGACTAAGAACTAAGAAGAGAAATCAAGGTCAGATGAAACACGCTGATTAATGGGAGCGAAAAGTAATCAAGGTCAGGGGAAGCACACTGATTAATGGGAACGAAGAGTAATCAAGGTCAAGGGAAACACACTAATTAATGGGAGCGAAGAGTAATCAAGATCAGGGGAAACACACTGGTTAACGGGAGCGAAGAGTAATCAAGGTCAGGGGAAACACACTGATTAATGGGAGCGAAGAGTAATCAAGGTCAGGGGAAACACACTGATTAATGGGAGCGAAGAGTAATCAAGGTCAGGGGAAACTCACTGATTAATGGGAGCGAAGAGTAATTAAGGTCAGATGAAACACGCTGATTAATGGGATCGAAGAGTAATCAAAGGCAAGTGAAACACATTGATCAATAGGAGCGAAGAATAATTGTGACAGATTTGGTCTAAGACAAATTATGTCTTATTTTAGTCAGTTTTCCTATTCCGTGGTCAGATTTTCCAATCAATAAAATTGTACAATTTAATAACACGAAACCAAATGGTTTAAGCTTCCTTAGAACTTGACCACACAACATGGGTTATAATAGATCATACAGGAAAGGTGAGTGAGCAAGTTAAGGTAGCAGTGAAAAAGGCAAATGCAATGTTAGGTATGATAAAAAGAAATATTAAACATAGGAGCAAGGAAGTGATCGTCAAACTGTATAAAGCTTTAGTTAGACCTAGATTGGAGTACTGTGTACAGGTGTGGAGTCCTTATCATAGAGGGGACATAAACATGCTAGAAAGAATACAAAAAAGAGCGACAAAGATGATAGTGGGATTCCAGAATTACAGTTATGAGGAACGACTCAGAAGAACCGGCCTACAGTGTCTTGAAGAGAGAAGAATTCGTGGTGACTTAATACAGGTTTATAAGATGATCAGAGGAATCGATAAATTAGACTATAACAAGTTTTTTAAAATACAGTCACCTACAATAACACGAGGGCATAGCTACAAGCTGATTAAAGAGAGGTCCAGGTTAGATATTAGGAAATATTTTTTTAGTCAGAGAGTGGTGTCTGCTTGGAATGCATTGCCAGGGGAGGTAGTGGAGGCAGGGACAGTTAATGCATTTAAGAATAAACTGGATGCGCATAGATTTTAGAGCAAGGTGATGTAAATGTAACTGGTTGTATAGAGACTCTGCAGGGTCTTCTAAACCAGTATAAAGATGTTAAGTTAAGTTAAGTTAACATGATCGAACGCCGCCGACCTTGCGCGGAACAATTTAGGATACAACCAATGGAAAGACAGGATACACGGAGAAAGTACTGATGGTAAAACTGGAACAGGAAAAAGACGCCATCTTGAGTAAAGTGCCGGCGCAAGAAGAGGGGTTTCAAAAACTGAGGCGGACTGAAAGAATATTCAGTTATCACGGGGAGAGACTAATGAACAGTAGTCGGAGAAATAGAGCGAAGGACAGACAAAACCAGTGTTTGACTTACTACAGAGACGATGTTAGAGTTGGTCCTCTAACACAAAGCCATCCTAATGTTACAGCAAAAGTGTACCTATAAGATTTGTCAAGTAAATAGATCTCGTAGCCTATATAGTAGAACTAGCGTTATAATTTCGCCAGAATTTGTCACGAGCAGGGTAGCCATGTTAGATTTGGCAGCCACCACGCTGTATAATAGTCCAGTTATTCTAATAGAACCACGGTGATCTAGTCATTCAACAAGAATCACGTTGATCTACAATCGTTAAAGAGAACAGAGCCAAGGACGACCCCTTGGATTAGACTACTACGAATCTACCATCAGTGTCAATACACGAAAGATTCGTTAAATAAATATATACAGCAAGAAAAATGTGGAAGGTAAGCTGGTGACAATAGTTATAGGGTTAGCTGTAGCTAGAGTTTAAATCATATAAAGCCATTAGGTAGGAATGTGATAGTAAGCTGTGTGATAGAAGAGTAAAGAGAAATAATAGAGAATTTGATTATTGTTTTGAAACAGTGTCTCTAGTTTATTGAAGCGAGTGCAAAGTTAAAGTGATATATTGAGGAGTGTGTTAGTGGAGAGTAAGCAGAGGCGACAGATAATTTCAGTAAGCCAGAAGAACAGAACCCCATTCCGTCTGCTACATAATTAAGGGAAAGTGAAGTACTTCACCTGCTCATTTATCTTTCTGGAAATAAGTTGTGTCAGCAGTCTGGTCAACGAGGTGGGGATCGTCACTGTAATTCCCATTGTGGTTAGCTTATTCAGGAGACTCGTATTCCACTACAGCCAATAGGTAACCAGTAAACCTTCTCAGGTACGCCTTGGGGTCAAGTTAGCTATTTATGATAAGTGACCTGATGAGCCGATTGTTTGTCCTGGTGTTGTCGGTTGTTTGTCCTGGTGTTATCGATTGTTTGTCCTGGTGTTGTCGGCTGTTTGTCTTGGTGTTGTCGGTTGTTTGTCCTGGTGTTGTTGGTTGTTTGTCCTGGTGTTGTCGGTTGTTTGTCCTGGTGTTGTCGGTTGCGCTACATTTGGCTAGCGCCACGAACCTTCGTATCATTTTAATAACTGTCTAGAAAAGCCTTCATTCTACAAGGTTCACAAACCTAACAATCTGGTCGTTCTATTGTCACCGCTTCTTCCTGTCCCACTGAACTGGTATCTATCTTTCCTGACGGTATCTTCCAGCCTAGGGTTGAGAATACTTCTTAAGGATACTAACGACGCCTTGACTACTTTCTCGTCCATTGTACTATACACAGACCGCACCTATCGTCTATTCCTACTTGATATCTTTTCCCTTTACTTTTCTATCCTGCACTCCGTTTCTTCCTTGACCCATCTATCTCCACATCTACTATCATTCGTCTGAGCGAACTCGTCCTCACTCTCAACACCTTGAAGTTCATTAGTCAGTTCTATGACCATATCAGCGGCATGTCCCCAGCTACGTTTGTCTTTTCATAGAACACATGAAACACCTGATTTTGCATCAGTATCAAGTTACTTTTCCCTTTATGTACTAGCGATACATCGACGGTGGGATTGGCATTACTGAAATGCCTGAGAAGGTCCTCTTGAGCTTCATTGACTTTGCTAATAACTTACATCCCTCTATCCAATTCACTTTTGATATCTCCCTCACGCCTGACCATTTTCTCGACATCAGGGTCTCCATCTACCCTTCAGGCCTCTCCACCACTGTCTGCTACAGACCCAGTGACACCCACAGCTATCTCTTCTACACTTCGTCTCATCCTCAATAATGCCGTGATTCAATCTTTTTCTCTCAGCCTCCTCCGCCTCTGTCAGGATGAGGACGACCAGTGCGTTAAGACCTGCATTAGAGAGACTGGTCTGGAAGTGCGTGAACGTTTCCGGCAACACTTCAATTAAATGCATAACCGCACGGGTTCCCCGATTGCCAGCCACTTCAATGGCATAGGTCACCGGGGTAACGTTGACGATCATCATTGATTCGTCCTTGAGAACAGACCGATCTCATGCATAAGTTGGCTTCAACCACATGGAATAAATATCTTCAATACCTTTTCTTAAATCATCATCTCATATTGGCCTCCATCCATCTCTTCCTCTTTTCCCTCTACCTATATCACCATTAGGATTTTTCGTATCTGGCCGCTACTGCCTTATTCGGTTGTTTCCCATTTCTTACGGCCTCCTGGCCACTTCATCTCCCCTTTAGGATCGTCTATCCGACCTGAGAGTAGTGATCTTACGATTTCTCAGTTAAATACCCTATTTTCCACTTATATATTAACATCTCTCTTTTATGTATTCTTCCCTTCTTCTATGATTTGCTAGTTAATTTTTGTTGTTGTTTGTTGTTCTCGATGAAGGCCTATTGGTCGTAGAGCATGTTTTGGTTGTGTTTTGATCTCTTTGCGGTATCTGACCTTACCTATTTATTATTTTTCTTTTAATTTATATTTCTTTGCTCTGGTTAACAACCTTACTCTCTCGTTTTAATAACCTTGGACCAGTCGCAAGACGACCACTCGAGACGACTGGACGTAACTCAGTATGCAGGCACTCTGGTCTCGTCTTCCTTGAGACCAGAAGCCGCGTGCAAACTTGCTGGATTTGATCGCCCACAGCTTCCGTTCATCCCCTTGAAAAGTGAGTGCCTTCCTTACATCTCGACTAAAGGGACCTCCGACGTCACGGTATGTAAGACAAACAACTGTAAACGGCTACTAACAGAAATGTTGTCAAGAGTTAAATCAATTCAACACGAGTAGTTTCGATCAACATATAGCCCGCTGGTTGCAGCTCTAACGTTCCCCTCTCTGCTCCGCTAACAACTAATTACACAATTATGAAGACAGCATTGCATTACATGACAAGCTGGAAAGGGTACAGTGTTGCTATTCTTTCATCTCTGAGTAGAACAGGTAAATTTATGAGATATAAAGAAGGAACAATAGTCCAGAAAACCGGGATTGCAAAAAAAAAAAAAGGACATTAACATAATGTACGCTTGTATAATAACAGCTTGGACCTTACAATCATGTTAAAAAAAACTGTATAATAGGAACATGTGAACATACCGTACATGTTACGTGTAAACCATATTGTATATATTCACACACGCACATATATATTAATACATACATGTGTATACATACATACATTTGCACATATACACACTGGTGACTATGGCACACAGACAAGATTAACTACCTATATACACTGGTGACTATGGCACACAGGCAAGATTAACTACCTATATACACTGGTGACTATGGCACACAGACAAGATTAACTACCTATACACACTGGTGACTATGGCACACAGACAAAAGTAACTACCTATTGATGTTTTTACGTGCGTACATATATTGACAGTTAATTCTTGTGGGGATCACAAAGATATCAGTGGACGAATGGATTGTCCATGTCCACAGACTTCGCCCCTCGGTGTGGTTATGCTTGCGCTGTAGAGGTCTGGGGTTGGTATTAGTCATCTCTTTCCTGATTGGCGAGGACTAGGTTTGAGAAGGCTCGTTAGTTTCATTACTTAAATCCTGCTACTGCACAGCTGACTGTGCCTCTGTTACCCTCTTGTTGTCTTTCAATTGGCTGCCCTTTAGTTAGTTCAGAAGCTGCACTAAAGAGAAGGCGGGAACAGGATATTGTGTTTGTCATTTCCATGAAAACGGGCTGTAAATATACATTTCTAGTTCAACTGTCGGCTAGGCTAGTACAGTTCATGAGATCACAGCACCTAATTACGCTGCCCTCGACGCCGGCGTGAACTAAATATATGGAGTGTTAAGGATTAAATTTAGATTTCGAAATAACTCGTAATGAGCAAGCTCTCACAAAGGATGTAGAAATATATTTCTAGTACGGTCATTGGGGGATGGTATGATATACTGATACTGTGCGAAACCGCATGGGAGACGAATGCAGAACGTTGAGCTGGATGTCTGCACGCTCACTTGTTTTAGATAAAAGGAGGACAAATATTGAGTTGGATAAAATTAAAACAACACGTCACAATGACAAAAACTCTGCACAAAACATCAGCATATGGTCAATTATTGGTGGCTTGCCATATATATTTTAGTATTCTGAATACACATGAGGCGTTGGAAGAGAATAGAGCAGCACTATCAATCGGCCCAAAACTATCAGCCCCAGACCGTAAAACACACACACACGTATTGAACATCTATCCATTTCCACGGTATCTGATATCATCACCATGGTTACCAGACTGAGCACTTTTTCTCAGGATTCATGTAGGTGTTGATAGGACAGTTGAAAGCTTTGGCAAAATCTGGAGAGTTCTGGGTTACTCCTATAACTCTGAAGATGACAATGAGAGAAATATACTTTGATAAAGTCTCATAACTGTTAACTAGAAGCGATGTATTTAAAAATGAGCTAAAAGTCAACAAAATTATTATTACCAATCGTTATATATAAATATATAAACGGCCACCTTGTATTTGAGTCGCTCGCTGGTACTCATATGACTTAAAAAACACAGTTCCAAAATTTGAAAAATAACAAACTGTTACTTCTTTCTGGCTCATTGCCTTCGCTTTCGAGTACATAATCAAGGCTAAACCATGGCCATCTATAATTTAGACTGCAGATAGCCATGGGTAAACACTGTTTTGTTTATGTAGCAGACGACAAATTATTAAATTGCAGTGTTTCAATTCTTGCGGTTATGTAACGAGATAGGACCAGGGAAGCCATGAAATACAGCGTTCGTGGTAACACACATAACTTTAGAACCATGTCCGAGAGATAGAGTTAATAGAATAGTCATTGTTCAAAATTCTTCGACAATGCTCGTTTAAGACTGTCCGGCCAAAATTGGATTTTCTCACCGTCCTTCTGAGACATCCAAAGACCTTTTAGGTCAAACAGGAAGTTAAAGGACAGATTTCTTTCTTTAGCAGTAGGATAGTTCATGAAAAGTTGATACGCCAGAACAAGACAAAGATTTACTTCATAGACCATGGAAAGTTGATATGCCAGAACTAGACAAAGATGGAGTTCATGAAGCATGAAAAGTTAATATGCTAGAACTAGACAAAGATGGACTTAATGGACCATGAAAAGTTAATATGCTAGAACTAGACAAAGATGGAGTTCATAAAGCATGAAAAGTTGATATGCCAGAACTAGACAAAGATGGACTTAATGGACCATGAAAAGTTAATATGCTAGAACTAGACAAAGATGGAGTTCATAAAGCATGAAAAGTTGATATGCCAGAACTAGACAAAGATGGACTTAATGGACCATGAAAAGTTGATATGCCAGAACTAGACAAAGATGGACTTCATGAAGCATGAAAAGTTGATACGCCAGAACTAGACAAAGATGGACTTAATGGACCATGAAAAGTTGATATGCCAGAACTAGACAAAGATGGACTTCATGAAGCATGAAAAGTTGATACGCCAGAACTAGACAAAGATGGACTTAATGGACCATGAAAAGTTGATATGCCAGAACTAGACAAAGACTGACTTCATAAACCATGCAAAGTTGATACGCCATAACTAGGCAAAGGTAATGTAAATGAAACTGGTTGTATACAGACTGTGCAGAGTTTTCTAAACCAGTATAAAGACGTTACATTAAATTAAGAGGGCAACCAGTGTAACACCTGAGTGAGTCATAGGTAGGCTGAGAGAGCTCCCAGTGAAGGTACCATACCTGAAACGCCCTGGACTGTGTACCCCAATCTTGATTTGTTGCAGTGCATTCTCCTCTGTTGTCATACTGCACCATATCTGGTAGACATATTATGTTAAAATTAGGTTAATGTTCCCACGTGAAGATGTTAAAGTTCGTTCACCCATTAATAGGTTAATGTCAACACATTAAGAGAAGAAGTTCACACATCAAGAGGTTAAGTTCACACATTGAAAAGTTAATGTTCCCACATGAAGATGTTAAAGTTCGTTCACTCTTTAATAGGTTAATGTCAACACATTAAGAGAAGAAGTTCACACATCAAGAGATTAAGTTCACACATTGAAAAGTTAAAGTTCATACATTTGTGAACGTTTGTTATCTTGTTTCTGTGTGTTATTCCAAATTCCTGCTCATAGATTTTTCCATATTATTATGTAAGTAATAGAGGATTTTGAGTTATACTGGAAAAAAAAAAACACTTCAGGAATATGCACAAATGGTGCTGTAACAATGGTTTAATCAATGGAAGGATGCGCATCACTGGTGAAGAGAGAGAACACTAGTGCAATAACAGCGCAATGTTATCTTCATCCCGTAGAACTGTCTGGAAACAAGCATCCGCAATGAGTAGAAGACTATGCTAGATTCAGTTGTAAAAATGGAGAACTACTTTAAGAGTAGCTCCCTTAAATCTTGATTATTTGTCAAGTTGTGTGAAAAACTTGTAGCACATCACGTGAATCGTCTTCTACATGCAGACACAAGATGGGTATCGGGAGGAAAAGTGTTGTCTTAAAAATTTGATGATGAATGGGATGCTAAAGTTGCACAAATGAGCTGCAAGAAGAGTTTTGTGAATTACTTATACATTACACAACATAAGAAAAGCTAACACACCATACCATAAGGCAACTCAACATAACATAAGGTAAGATAACATAACATAAGGTAATGCAACATAACATAAGGTAACACAATATAACAAAAGGCAAACAACATAACACCACATGAGACAACACAACATTGCATAAGGTAATATAGGGTAATACAACATAACATAAGGCAATACAACACAACATAAGGTAATACAACATAACATCAGACAACACAACATAACATAAGGTAATATAACATAACAAGAGGCAACACAACATATAATAAGGCAACTTAAGGCAACATAACATAGCATAAGACAACACCACACTATAACGTAACACAAGGCAACACAATAAAACATAACATACACAACATAAGGCCGCATAGCTTACGATAACATCAGTCAACACAACATAACATTAGACAATGCAACATAACATAATATAAGGCAGCACACACAACATAATAGATCACAATACAACACAACGCAACATAATATAGCATTGCGCACCATAACATAACCTAAGGTAACACAACATAAAATAACAGTCCAACACTGTACAACAGAACTTAACATTGCACAACATAACACAAGGTACCATAATATAACATAAAGTAACACAACATAACATATCACAACATATTATAATATAACATAACGCAACACTCACAGCATAACATGCTGTGACATAATGGACGATGAGGCTAACGTTGGTCAGGCAAAATACACTGATCAGAGAAGGTTAATCAGAGTCAGGAGAAATATACTAGCCAAGACCCTCACCTGATCTCCTCGTTGGTCGTCATGGAAACGAGTTGTCGTCAAGGACAACTAGTCTGGCTAGCAAGGTGAGGTTCGACGTATCTGTGTAGTAGTGAGCGACACGCAAATGAAGCCAAGCATAGCACAACCGTTTGGAGGACCCTGGTCCACCTTTATCAGCACGCTCGAGATGTGAGGAAAACTACTGCAGCCCGTCACTTAACGCCCTTTTCAGGCCGCACGTAAGAGTAACCTACTCATTGTGGGCATTCAAAACAAAAACTGTGACATAACAACACAGAACATAACGACATAATGCAACATAACATAATATAACAATGCAGCCCAACGCATGATGTTATAAGATATTATAAGACAACACAACATATCACAATGTGACATAACATAATTTCGCATAACCTAATGAAGCACAACACAACCTAACAATACCTGAGCAAAGTTGATGAAGAACAACTGGTTATGGTTAAAGTCTAGACCAGGTAATAAAGGCTCTTCTCTCCCTTGCTTCTTGACCCAGTTTCTGTAAGCCTGCCAGTCGGTCGTTAAAACAAGGTCATTTCAGTCAACATATCAATGTTCCAGATCAGTTTGTGAGAGTTAAAACACCGTTATCACATTAAAAGTATCAATGTTGTATTTCAACTACTCAGAGTGATATCACGGTCAGTACAGCCTTAATAAAATTGTTCTATATCAACTAGTCGGAGTAATAACACGATCAGAATAGCCACAATAACAATGTTCTATATCAACTAGTGGTAGTGATAACAGGGTCAGTACAGCCACAATAACAATGTTCTATATAAACTAGTGGAGGTGATAACACGGTCAGAACAGCCACAATATCAATGTTCTATATAAACTTCTCAATCAGGTCGTACGCTGATTATAAAGAAAATCGCCAATGTAACTTTCCAAGCAAGTTGTACAATGCTGCTGAAAAGGATGTGCATGGGGCTAGCAACCTCTTCAAGTTGTTGTTGTTTGTGTATGCCAACAATGAGCAGGTTTACTCTTTTGTGCGCCCTTAAAAGGTCGCTAAGTGGCAGGTTGCAGAAGCTTTTCTCACATCCTGAGCATGCCGATGAAGGTGGATCCTGGTACTCCAGGCTGTTGTGCTATGCTCTGCTTCAACTACATGTCGTTCACTACTATGGGGATCACTTAGATCCCTCACCTTTTTAGCCAGGGTGTCATGAAAACAGCCCATTTCCAGGGAGGACTGTTGGGAAGTCAAGGTGAGGATCTTGGACAGTATATTTTGCCTGACCCTGACTAACATGTCTGATCAGTATGTTTTGCCTGACCTTGACTAACATGTCTGATCAGTAATTTTTGCCTGACCCTGACTAACATGTCTGATCAGTAAGTTTTGCCTGAACCTGACTAATATGTCTGATCAGTATGTTTTGCCTGACCCTGACTAACATGTCTGATCAGTATGTTTTGCCTGACCCTAACTAACATATCTGATCAGAATATTTTGCCTGACCCTGACTAACATGTCTGATCAGAATATTTTGCCTGACCCTGACTAATATGTCTGATCAGTATGTTTTGCCTGACTAGACGTTAGTCTTCCACCCCACCTCTTCATGTAAAACTGTTTGTATTAATAGTCACTACAAATTCTAGGGTACAAGCTTCCTGTAAAGGGGCCAGATGCAGATAGGGACAATATGCTCCACGTGAAACAATAATGTGATCTAATGTCCACTATAAATATTGTCGTCTTAACTAATTTCCACTACAAATATTGTCTTAACTAATGTCGACTATAAATATTGTCTTAACTAATGTCCACTATAAATATTGTCTTAACTAATGTACACTATAAATATTGTCTTAACTAATGTCCACTATAAATATTGTCGTCTTAACTAATTTCCACTATAAATATTGTCTTAACTAATGTCCACTATAAATATTGTCTTATCTAATGTCCACTATAAATGGTGTCGTCTTAACTAATGTCCACTATAATTATTGTCTTATGTCCACTATAAATATTGTCTTAACTAATGTCCACTATAAATATTGTCTTAATTAATGTTCACTATAAATATTGTCTTAACTAATGTTCACTATAAATATTGTCTTAACTAATGTCCACTATAAATATTGTCTTATGTCCACTATAAATATTGTCTTAACTAATGTCCACTATAAATATTGTCTTAATTAATGTCCACTATAAATATTGTCTTAACTAATGTCCACTGCGAATAGTGTCGTCTTAACTAATGTCCAATACAAATAATTGTATCTTTACTAATATTCACTACAAATGTTTTTATCTTTACTACTATCTACTAAAAGTGCTGTTATCTTTACTAATATCCACTATTAAATGCTATCATTACTAATATCCCCTATTAAATTCTGTTAACTTTACTAATACTTCTATTTCCCAGTGATCCATATGTGATTATGTCTTTATACAATGTTATGTCTGTAGTCCTGTTTTGTTTTCTCCTGTGCTAGTTGGTTTTTTGTTTGTCTTTTGAATAGGAAATAATGATGTTGTTGCTGTTTTTGTTGTTGATGTTATTTATTGTGTTGATATTGTTGGTGTTATTGATGTTGTTGTTATTGAAATTGTTAATGTTGTTGATGTTATTGCTGTTGTTGGATTTATTGCTGTTGTTGGATTTATTGATATTGTATTTGTTTATTGTGTTGTTAATGTTGTTGTTGTTGGTACTGTTGATGTGATAGATGTCGTTGGTATTGTTGGTGTTCCTGGTGTTACTGATTTCGTTAAGGCTGGTAGTGTTGTTGGTGCTTCTAACGTTGTTGGTGTTGGTCGTTTTGTTGATGTTGTTAATGTTTGTGGTTTTTGTGTTGTTAGTGTGGGTGGTGTTATTCTGAGGGTGCGGATGCTTACCTTGAATGCCTGCTTGATCCCACCATTATCTGCGATGTTTTCACCCAGGGTATTTATACCATTGAGCTGAAATATTTAAATGCAATCATATTATTAATCAATCAATCCACCAGTCAATCAAACCATACAATCATTAAAATTAATAAATGTGCCATTTAAATTCATTTATAACCTCGGAATCAAGATGCTGAGCAGCGCATGAGCTGCAGTGGTCAGCGACCCATAGCTGACCGCTAGCGTCAGGGCCAGCGACTCATAGCTGTCAAGACCCTTCTACACCTCCATGCGGGGATCCTTGATAACAGGCTGCAGCAGGGCAGACTGGCTAAGGAGAAGGGATCAACGAGGGAATGCTAATCGGGTACTCAAAAAATGCTTGCTGAAGTCGGATGTGTTGGACGGAAAGGTGCAACTATCGCAGTCAAGCTGTAAACTACGACACAACGCATTTCGTTCTCTGGACTACATTCTGCTACTTAAGCCCTTTCAGGGTTTGGTAGCGGGAGCCAGTAAGTTTACAGTGATTCAATTGCCGATGAAATCAGTCCATCTTCAGTTGGCCAATCAATCAGTTATTTATTCAAGTTAGTCAGTAAGTTAGCAATCATTCAATGTTCCATACAATTTTCCCATCAATAAATTCAAGCTGGTCAATACGTCAACTAATCCAGCAGATTGACAAACATCAAACAGATGGACCGAGAAAAGTCCCTCAGATTACACCATCAATGCAAGTGAAAGAGGACTTTCAAGACCCATTGCAGCCAACCTTCAATGTGGAAGATGGCAATTCAGCAAAACTGAACTGTCTTTCGTTAGTACGCCTGCAGCGTGGAACGGAACTGGCCATCGCACTTCACAAAGCTGTGTTTTGGTACCACTGAAGTCTCTTACACTTCATCCCATACGGAAGTGCCTGCTATGGGACTGCCTTTACTTACTTACCTGGTCATAGTCAATGTCTGACAGTTATCACAGAGAATTGGTAAGAATATACTATTGGCCATGTATATTTTGTCTCCATTGGAACATTCGGATGTCTTAATCATGCACATATTTGGTATGTCATCGTATTTGTCTTGTAAGTTCTTATTTATATCGTCCTGTCCATCTAGCTGTCATCTGTGACAATGTGATGCTTAGATATCTGAATTGTTGAAACTTTGCAAGCGTCCGTGATTTTTGCCTGAGTATGTAGTGGCTTTTCTGTTTAACCCCATTAAGTTAGACGTATAGATAAAGATAAACTTACAGTCAAGTCGTCTTCAGGTGAACAGCATTAAGTTCGACATATAGAGGAAGATAAGCTTACAGTCAAGTTGTCTTCAGGTGAACAGCCATTAAGTTGGACGTAAAGAGGAAGGTCCATTGCAGTCTATTAGCCTTGATTCGAGCAGCCATTAAGTTAGACTTAAAAAGGCAGATACACTTAGTCAATTAGCCTTCAGGTGAACAGCTATTAAGTTTGACGTAAAAAATGCAGAAACATTTGCAGTCAAGTTGCTTTCAGGTGAACAGCCATTAAGTTTGTCGTAAAGAGGTAGATATACTTACAGACAAATTGCCTTCAAGCATAGTAAAGTGGTTGTATTGTTGTACCAAACAATCAGCTTTGTCTTTGAACTTCTCCACGGCAGAAGGACTCCACCACTGCACCAGATTGCCGTACTTATCGTATTGTCGCCCTGTCGAACATGACGGATAAATGGATATAACATTCTGCAAAGCTGAGGTTCTATTTCCCTTTCCTCATTTCTTTTTTGCTAAATATGTGACCTTTTTCTTCTTCTTTTGCGTTCGTTCTCAATCTCCCCCTACCAAGCTCCGAGCAGGGCTTTGCAAGTAGCAGGATGTAGTCCAGAGAACGGAATGCGTTGTGTCGCTAGTTTACAGTTTGATTGCGATATTTGCACCTTTCGGTCCGCCACATCCGTCTTCGGCAGGTGACCTTTTTAAATTCCCTTTTTCTTTGTCGTGGTATTTGTTATTTAGATGAATGTTTTTATCTTCCATGTTTATTTACCTAGTTTTTTGGGGGGTTTAAAAAATACATATACAAATTATTGCACACATTTTAAACAAATCTTTGTGTTTGTGAGGTGAAATAAAAATAAAATTTCACATGAGATAAAAGGTGTGATGGAAGGTGTTACATTTTAGGAGGTGTATGGTAACATCAATATATTTATGAGATAAATATGTGTACATATGTGTACATACCCATACATACATAATCATTTATACACATATATTTATATATAAGCATACGTATACGTACGTGCATGTATGTATATATATATTGTGAATGGTCATATGGAAGTTCGGCTGCCCCACCAAGTTTATCACGATTGTGAAACAACTCTATGAAGGCAAGCGTGCCCATGTGCTGGACAACGGAGACTTCCAGAACGTTTGACGTGACAAACGGTGTAAAGCGAGGCTGTGTGCTCGCTCCAACCCTGTTTAACATGATGTTCTCAGCCACGATGTCGGATGCTTTTAGAACAGCCAAATCCGGCGTCGCCATCAGATACCGAATGGACGGCACGCTCCTTAATGCTCGCAGAATGAGGACAACAACCGGGGTAGCAGACGACATGATCCATGAACTTGTATTTGATGACGACTGTGCTGTGAATAGCAACTCAGAGCGGGAAATGCAGGAGGACATGGATCGGTTCTCTACTGCGTGAAGCAACTTAAGACTGGTAATACATGTTACAAAAAACGGAAGGTATACACCAACCAACTCCTGGTACAGGACACACACAACCACAAATCAAAGTAAATGGACAGATCCTGAAAGGTGTGTGCAAGTTCACCTACCTGGGTAGTACACTATCACGAGCCGTCAATCTGGACAAGGTGGCAAGTAGAACAATGAAAGCCAGCGCAGACTTCGGTAGAATGCACGCGACAATATGGGAGCGCCGGGGTATTAGCGCCAAGACAAAGCTCAAGGTCTTCCGAGCTGCTCTTCTCCCAACCCTGGTATACGCAAGCGAGAGTTGGACTGTCTATGAGAGTCAGGCAAGAAGATTGAACCACTTCCACACAACCAGCCTGAGACGCATACTCTACATCCGCTGTTAGGACCATGTCCCTGAAGTCTTCAAAAGATCAGACACGCCAAGCATCTAAGTATCACTGCAAGCGGCACAGCTGAGATTGGCTGGGCACCTTGTGCGCATGCCAGACACAAGACTGCCGAGCCTAGAGAAGATTGTTGAAAACGAGGTCGCCCAAAAAAGCGATTTAAGGACAGCATGAGGGAAACCATGAGAGGCTGTCATATAGGTGAAGTCAACCGAGAGAGCATTGAGGAAAACATATCGGTCTAGAGAAATGCAGTAACGTGGGCGTTACTGAGAGCTAAAGTCACCGTTTGTAGACAGCGCAAACCAAACACCTGATCAGGAAGGAAAGAGCAGTGAAACTACCCTCACGGGCAGCAGAAGACATAGTGTGTAAACCATGTAATAGAACATTTCGTGTCCGCCTTGGACTTATAAGCCACATCAGGTCCAGCAAACACTTCACAAAAAACATGTCAAACTGCAGAAACAAAACAAAACTGAACGCATACAACAAGGATGACGTCGGTGGTCATCATCGATAAAGATGTACAGTCATTATCATCATATATACACACACACACAGATACATGCACTCATACAGAGCATCTCAAAAGGATTAGAACAATTTCAACTTGCTATGGTTTATTCCTAAATTGTCAAATTAAGATGCAATTTCACACATATATACTATAGCTATTCAATTTCAATTGTCAATGATTATCCCGAAGTTACCTCAGAAATGTTCAATGTGAGCGTCTTTGTTACTCTACAAATGTCAATACGATAATCTAACTCCTACCAGACGCGTTGCAGCATGTTTTCATCAATAGTTTGTGTTGCAAAATTACCGCTGCATTTGTGGCATAACTTCAGGATAACCATTATCAATTGAACTTGAACCTCTATATTATATATGTGTAAAATGACATCTTAATTTGACAATTTATGAAGAAAATATGGCAAGCTGGAATCGTTCAAATCATTTTAAAATGCCCTGTATAAATGTCAAGTGCAGACCCTGCACATGTGCTTTTAACGACAAACACATGCAAGCATGAATACAAGGTTTAAATGTAAGGGTAGGAAGTCAGATGACTTCTTATTCTTCTTCTTCGTACGCAGTCAGACAGTAACCATTATTTTTTCGAAAAAAGCGGCGGTCATCCTGAGGCTGTCGCCACCACTGCCATAGAGCTTGTCTTGCAGTTCCACTGGTGATGGCCACATCTGCTCTCTCTGATTCTCGTATGTCGGGCAGTTCTGCAGCAGATGTTCAGCGGTCATTTTACCGGTACCACACGGGCATTCGTCGGTACCACCTATCTTTAATTTGTTGAATAGGTGGTGCATCAGTCTATTGTGGCCAGTGCGAAGTCTGAAGACAACGACCTGCTCTCTTCTGTTCAACTGGTAATAGGCATAGTTTTTTGTGTAACCAGTATGTTCGGTTTCCCATTTGGTCATGTATCTGGCTTTGATAAGCCGTTTTGACTCTTCGTACGTCATACTAGTATCTGTTTGTGGTAGTCTTGCACCTTCTTTTGCCAGTCTGTCTGCCTCCTCGTTGCCTTGGATGTTGCAGTGTGATGGGACCCACTGTACCACTACCCTTTTTGGTGCGGACTACTGGCACAGTTTGCAGAGTGCTGCTCTTAAGTCATTAAGCTCAGTGTTTTTCTGGCTTTTTAGCGCTGTGACTACGGCCAGAGCATCTGTAAGCAGGACTATATGGCTTTCATTTTCTTTATGTGTCACCATTTCTTCCACTGCCACCCTCAGTGCCTCTGCCTCCGCTCTGAAATTGCTTGTGTACTTACCAGTAGCGAATGACAGTGTTATTTTTCTGCCATTTGGTAGGTTCAGGAATGCTCCTGCCCCTCCGTTCTGTGTAGTGTTTGTTACAGAACCGTCGGTGTATGCATGGGTCCAGTCCATGCTTGGGTAGTTTTTCGATATAAAGCTTAGGGTAGTATCTCTCCTTTCTTTTTTAGTCTGGCAGTTTTTGTTTCCAATACCTGGTATATTTTCTACCACCTCTGGAAATACATCCTGCCTCCAGGTAGGTTTTCGTACAGTAGTGATGGGTTTTGGTGTTGTTAGTGCGTTTATGGGATCTTCGTGCATCTTTGCTTTGGCTATTTCTGCAATGTTTCTCCGCTTTAGTTTCCCATTTCCCAAATTGTTTAGTCTCTGGTGCATTGGATGGTCAGTCAGTCTTCAGAGTTTCTCTGACTGCAGCTGGGCTCTGCAGTCTCTTCTATCGGTCATAGATTGCAGTTTTGTAATCTTTTCAAGTTCTACAATTGGCGTTGACTTCATGCCTCCTGTTATAACTCTCATGGCTTGGTTTTGAAGTTTGCTAACTTTATCGAAGTTTGCCTTTGCTGCTGTTGTCCATGCCGCAATGCCATACTCGAGAACTATTCTTACTCTTCCAGTGTACAGTTTCTTTAGTATGCTTTCGTCTGCTCCCCAGCTTGTGCCAGCAAGTTTCCTCATGATTGTCATTCTTTCTCTGGCTCTCATTCGGTTTCTCTATATCTGACTTTTCCATGTCATGCGCCGATCAAATGTGACTCCCAGATAGTTTGGGTTGTCGTTTGGCTGCAGGAATTTGCCATTTAAGCTTAATTTGGTATTTTGGGGTTTGATTGAAAGTCAGATAACAAAAATGGTCTTTGTGATAAGGGCCTCTCTGCGGTGATTATACATTTATATTGTTCTAGTTAAAGATGATCTTTATTTTCCAAGTGGGCTATTTTAGAGGGCTGTAAAGGTTTCTCAAAATTTGACTAAGGTCAAGGGGTTGGTAAAGTTTGGTGTACAGGTGGTTCACTTTTTCTCCCTAGGGTTTCCCTAGTGGTCCTGCGGGGTCTTTGTGTATGACCAGGACAATGATAGCACCACTGCCCCACAGAGAGCATGTCGTAAAAGACGACTATCTGTGTGACATGGCATGACACCGGCTTTGCTAGGTCTTTTGTTAAGATCAGAATAGATGGCGCATAACAAGCTGCGGGTCTACTTTTTTCTAGTGTTTGAGTCTATTAAGATAGACTCGCAAATCGGTTAACCACCCTCCGAAACACAAGTCTAAACGCAGCGGATTAATAAGCTGCTCGAACCTAGCACAATAAGCAGAAAATCCTCCTCTCGGCTAGAACCTGCTCACGCGAGACCTGGGACATGCACATGGACACATGTCCCTGTAGAAGTACAGGTCAACTAAGGCTAAATGACTCCACTCCATGATATATAAGGTGTATTTTGCCACTCTACTGCCAGGAAAAATCCAGCCTGTTTCCTATCCATTGTTCTGATAGCTGACTTGACCAACCTTAGGAAACGGCTAGTCTAAAAATGACTAGTCAAAAAACATGCTAGGGGAAAAGAGGGAAGATAAAAGAATTATGTACATGAATGGTAAAAAACATATCATTTAGAATTATTAATACAAATTGTGATTTGTACTGTTTTAAATTGTGTATAGAATTTGTGAAATTTGAGCTTTAGTGTTATATAAGTATATAATGCAATTTTTAAATTTAGAATTACGTGCATAGACTGAAATTTTGATTACGGAATTATGTACATAAACGGAAAAATATGGAATTAATAATTAAAGACAGTTTCATAATTTTAAACAAAACACACACATGTTACAACATTTAGGAAAACAAAATAAATTGGAATTGCAAACCGAACAGTAAAAACAGAGTTGATACAAGACTCATACATTAAAATGCATTTTATTTAAAGCACAAGCACGTACTTATGAAACTAAGTAAAGTGAAACCCATACTCATTTTGGTTACCAAGAGACCATAAACATATAGTCTAGCTAAAGACCATAAACATATAGTCTAGCTAAAGACCATAAACATATAGTCTAGCTAAAGACCATAACATGCAGTCTAGCTAAAGACCATAACATATAGTCTAGCTAAAGACCATAACATATAGTCTAGCTAAAGACCATAAACATGCAGTCTAGCTAAAGACCATAAACATGCAGTCTAGCTAAAGACCGTAACATATAGTCTAGCTAAAGACCATAACATATAGTCGAGCTAAAGACCATAACATATAGTCTAGCTGAAGACCATAACATATGGTCTAGCTAAAGACCATAAACATATAGTCTAGCTGAAGACCATAACATATGGTCTAGCTAAAGACCATAAACATATAGTCTAGTTAAAGACCATAACATATACTCTAACTAAAGACCATAAACATATAGGCTAGCTAAAAACCATAAACACACATATACATATATATATATCTGATCTATGGAAAGTGAGATTGGACTCCAGTGTTCAGTGTCGACGTCGTTAAAAATACTTTTGCAGTTAGAAATCTAAAAGAGTAAACTTAACGGTCCCTTTCCGAACATAATTAAAACTATTAGTACCTTTACTTAGGCCTAGTAAGTTGCAAGAAGTTTTAAAACACCTGATACAGATATCCTTTTGTTTCGGCTTCCTGGCAACATACATTAACAACATGCCTTTTTTTATATCAGGATTCCAAGTATTCTAAGTATATATATATATATATATATATATATATATGATAAAGCCCATAACCATTAATGTTAGATATAGGTACATGACTTACATTTATCAGTTATTGCAACCCATAAACATGTCTGCTAGTTAAACCTTATAAGTATATTTGATAGTTTAGTTAATAAATATTGATGTTACCAGTGCTCATACATATGTACGTTAATCATGAGGAAACTTGCTGGCACAAGCTGGGGAGCAGACGAAAGTATACCAAAGAAACTGTACACTGGAAGAGTGAGACCAGTTCTCGAGTATAGCATTGCGGCATGGACAATAGCAGCAAAGGCGAACTTCGATAAAGTTAACAAACTTCAAAACCAAGCCATGAGAGTTATAACAGGAGGCATGAAGTCAACGCCAATTGTAGAACTCGAAAAGATTACAAAGCTGCAACCCATGACCGATAGAAGAGACTGCAGAGCCCAGTTGCAGTCAGAGAAACTCCGAAGACTGACTGACCACCCAATGCACCAGAGACTAAACAGTTTGGGAAATGGGAAACTAAAGCGGAGAAACTTTGCAGAAATAGCCAAAGCAAAGATGCACGAAGATTCCATAAACGCACTAGCAACACCAAAACCCATCACTACTGTACGAAAACCTACCTGGAGGCAGGATGTATTTCCAGAGGTGGTAGAAAATATACCAGGTATTTGAAACAAAAACTGCCAGACTGAAAAAGAAAGGAGAGATACTACCCTAAGCTTTATATCGAAAAACTACCCCAGCATGGACTGGACCCATGCATACACCGACGGTTCTGTAACAAACACTACACAGAACGGAGGGGCAGGAGCATTCCTGAACCTACCAAATGGCAGAAAAATAACACTGTCATTCGCTACTGGTAAGCACACAAGCAATTTCAGAGCGGAGGCAGAGGCACTGAGGGCGGCAGTGGAAGAAATGGTGACACATAAAGAAAATGAAAGCCATATAGTCCTGCTTACAGATGCTCTGGCCGTAGTCACAGCGCTAAAAAGCCAGAAAAACACTGAGCTTAATGACTTAAGAGCAGCACTCTGTCAACTATGTCAGCAGTCCGCACCAAAAAGGGTAGTGGTACAGTGGGTCCCATCACACTGCAACATCCAAGGCAACGAGGAGGCTGACAGACTGGCAAAAGAAGGTGCATTACTACAACAAACAGATACTAGTATGACGTACGAAGAGTCAAAACGGCTTATTAAAGCCAGATACATGAGCAAATGGGAAACTGAACATACCCGCTACACCAAAAACGATGCCTATTACCAGTTGAACAGAAGAGAGCAGGTCGTTGTCTTCAGACTTCGCACTGGCCACAGTAGACTGAGGTACCACCTATTCAACAAATTGAAGATAGGTGGTACCGACGAATGCCCGTGTGGTACCGAGAAAATGACCGCTGAGAATCTGCTGCAGAACTGCCCGACATACGGGGATCAGAGAGAGCAGATGTGGCCATCACCAGTGGAACCACAAGACAAGCTCTATGGCAGTGTCGACAGCCTCAGGATGACCGCCGCTTTTTTCGAAAAAATAATGGTTACTGTCTGACTGCGTACGATGAAGAAGAAGAAGATATGTATGTTAATAATAATAATGTTCGCCTAGGCATCTAGGACCCGTTGCGTCGATCTACCACTACCATGTCCAATTACCGAGGCTTGTAGCCAAGCCTCGTTCACTGCCGACGGAGAGACTGCTGTGTGTGTTAGATAAAGGCCATAAAAAAATGTGTTAGATAAGTCCATAAATATATTTGTATATTTGTTAGATAAAGCCCATAAGCAAATGTGTAAGGAAAGTATTCACACACACACACACACACACACACACACACACACACACACACACACACACAGACACACACACACACACACACACACACACACACACACACACACACACACACGCACGCACACACGCACGCACACACGCACGCACGCACGCACGCACGCACGCACGCACGCACGCACGCACGCACGCACGCCCGCCCGCCCGCCCGCCCGCCCGCCCGCCCGCCCGCCCGCACGCACGCACGCACGCCCGCCCGCCCGCCCGCCCGCACGCACGCCCGCACGCACGCACGCACGCACGCCCGCCCGCCCGCCCGCCCGCACGCACGCACGCACGCACGCACGCACGTACGCCCGCCCGCCCGCCCGAACCCTATATATATATATATATATATATATATATATATATATATATATATAAGGGCAGGATGTGTGGGAGAAATGAAGAGGTACGAGGAAGAAATTAGGGGAGGGTATGTAATAATAATAATAATAATAATAATAATGTTCGCTTAGGCGTCTGAGGCCCATTGCGTCGGATGAACACCAGCATGTCCAGTTGTAACTGCGTGCTGCCAGGCCTCCTCTGAGGCAGATGGGGAGGCTGCTACCTGTTGGAGCCACTTGTTTCAGGGACGACCTCTCCGGCGCTTCCAACCAGCAGGGTGGAGACCGTTTGCACTGTTGACTGTCTTTTGAAGGATCTGGTGAGCTGGGACCTCCTTGTCCAGTCGGACAACATGACCGAACAGAGAAATGCGGCGATGTTCCAGAATAACTGAAACAGGGGGGATATGTGTTTTTGCGGAAACATCCACATTCCGGATGTATGCGTCGCCAAGTATGCGTCGCTGATTTCGCATGTGGAAGGCCTCAAGTCTCGAGGTGTCGCTTTTTTCAGGGTCAAGGTCTCGGAGCTATACACGAGGACCGGGAGGGTATGTGGAAGAATTGATTTGGATATGTAAATCATAAATGATTTAAGAGTGGCGAGAAATAAGAGGACGGTTGATGGACAGATGATGAGAGTCTGTGTGGGAGAAATTAGTGGGGTGGGTGAGGGAGAAATGAGAGGAGGATGTTTGGTAGAAACGAAGCGAGAGTGTGAAGAACACATGAGAGAGAGAGTGTAGGCGACACGATTAAATAATGTTTGGGAGAAGTGATTGGAGGGTGCGTGGGAAAGGTAAGGAGTTAGTGTGTGGGGGAATGGTGTGAAGGTGTTAGAGGTAGATGAGGGGAACGTGTGAGGGAGAAATGGGACGAGAGTGTGGGAAGCACATTAGGGAAGGATCAGTTGGAAACATTCATGGAGATTGTGTAGGAGAAATGAGGGAATATTGTATGTTGGAGAAGTGAGGGGATATTGTATGTTGGAGAAATAGGGGATATTGTGTGGGAGAAATGAGGGTATATTGTATGTTTGAGAAATGAGGGGATATTGTGTGGGAGAAATGAGGGGATATTGTGTGGGAGAAATGAGGGTATATTGTATGTTTGAGAAATGAGGGGATATTGTGTGGAAGAAATGAGGGGATATTGTGTGGGAGAAATGAGGGTATATTGGGTGGGAGAAATGAGGGTATATTGGGTGGGAGAAATGAGGGGATATTGTATGTAGGAGAAATGAGGGGGTATTGTATGTTGGAGAAATGAGGGGATATTGTATGTTGGAGAAATGAGGGGCTATTGTAAGTTGGAGAAAAGGGGTTATTGTATGTTAGAGAAATAGGGGATATTGTGAGAGTCCACACTGTGAGAGTGAGCATCGTGAGAAGCCTTGATTTGCATTACAGCTAGGAGAACACTAGCGCACTTTCTTCGGTGCGTTCCAGGATGTAAGAAAAGGCGTGAAAACTCGCTACCAGAGAAATGTCAAGAATGCAGAAGTCTGTGCGAGTTAACTGTGCAGAACGACAACAAAACTAACCCATAAATGTGTCTGCTGCACTGATAAAATGACTACTGAATATCTTCTACAAAAGTGTCCAACAAACAAGGAATAGAGGCAGCCCGTATGGCCATTGACAATATAATTCCTGAGCAAGTCTATGGAGATATAAATAACCACAGGATATCTACTGTTATCTTTAGATACATTCACGTTGAAGTCTGAAAGTGTACGCATAAGGACAAGATCTGTGGAGATACCCATAACTTCAGAGCAGTGCTTTCTATAGGTACATTCACGTCGACGTCTGGAAGAGCACGAAGAAGACACGCTTTATGAGGACATGAATAGCTTCAGGCATTCTTAAGATGATTGCGTGCTCACAATAGCTGCCTAGAGATGTGTACAATGCCTCCCTACTGGTTTCTTACAGGTTACAGCAGCTTCTTACAGACTTACAACAGCTTCTTACATAATGACAACAGCTTCTTACAGACGTACAACAACTTCTTACAGACTTACAACAGCACCTCACAGACTTACAACAGCTCCCTGCATACTTACAACGGGTCCCTAAATAGTTACAAAAGCTCCCTATATACATACAACAGCTCCCTATATATTTACAACAGATCCATATATACTTACAACAGCTCCATATATACTTACAACAGCTCCATATATACTTACAATAATAAAACACAACACAAACTGCAGGCTTGCGAAATCCACACACACGTGAAACCTCTTGAAATGCGGAGGGATAAAGCAGTTATGGAAGTTTATGAGCAAAGTTGCAGAGTGAAACGGGATCATCCCAAAACACTCATTGTGGAAAACTGATAGCCAAAAAGCAGAATTAAACAAAAGTCTGTACTTCACCATGTTAGTGAAATCAAATACAGATACCATCTACCAGAAAGAAGATAAGAGTTACAGAGAGTAGGAAAAGACATACATCCACAAGCTCACCTGAAAACACCAGAAGTACAGGCAAAGTTAATAGATGATACAACCAAACGTTCAGATCCAAGTACTGCTATTCGAGCAGCTCAAAGAACTATTGATGCCTATCCTGATGAATGGATACATGTATATACTGATGGATCTGCGTTTAAAGCCACCATCAGAGCAGGTTATAACATTTATATAAAATACCCGGACGATGAACTGTCTAATGCTTGCGGGGAGGTTTGCTCCAACTATGAAACTAGTTCACTGCACTTGAAGACGCTTTGTACCATCTGAAGATAGTTTCCTTCAAGGGCCCAAAACACTTATTTTCACACATTCAATGTCAACTCTTCAAGCATTAGAAGTTGCTGGTCATTGTAGACCTGAAAACCTTATCCAAATATCTCTAGACATTGAACATATTATCACTTCCAGTGCTGTCAACATAGGTCTGCAGTGGATCCCTGGACACTTAAACACACCGAGCAATGACAAGGCAGACAGACTCGCAAAGGAGGGATCAAGAACAACAACAAGAGCTTTACAAACAGCTCATAAGATCAGCAAACAAAGAAACAGCTGAACAAATGGACCATGGAATACACAGGAAGGGATGTCTATGGACATATGGTAAGCTCCAGTCCAAATGACAGTGTAAACCAACTCCCAAGGAAGGATTAGAGCACCATTTTCCAACTGAGAACCCAACACATTCCACTAAACAAACACCTGAACAGAATCCAACCACAACATACTCCTGAGTGCCAGCTGTGACCACACCTATATGAAACCATTGACCATCTTTGAGTGTTCAGCGCTCAATGATTTTAGTAGAATGCTTCTTCCTCCGTGGCCAGATACATGGAACACTTTGTATGGCACTAGACAACAGCTGATAAACACATGCAGATATCATTACATGGCATTGGGCCGAAGAGCAAGAGTCCGTTTGCTGCTGGATCCGCAACAACAACAACCAACACAACACACTTGATCCAGAACTGATTAGACTTAATAACAGCAACCAACACACTTGATCCAGAACTCTCTACAGACTTACAACAACATACACAACACAATTGATCCATAACTCCTTACAGGCTTACAACAACCAACACAAAACATTTGATAGAACAGCGCCATACATATTTGAAACAAACACCCCTGACCCAAAACATTAAAGTGCAGCCCCCATGACAGCTCTCGGAAAAAGGTGAGACCAATGTGAAAGAAACAAGTAATATAACAGATTGTTAGAACACTAGACAACGTTTTCATGATTCCTGGATTATTTCAAATACTCACCTCTGTCGTCAAATCCGTGCGTTATCTCATGCCCTATTACCACACCTATGCCAGCAAAGTTTATTGACCTGGTGAATGGAATATGTTAAAGGTTTGCGACTGGTGGAGTTCAATGACATTTTTTAGCATAGTTTGGCTTGGCTCAATGTTGATGTTTGAACTGTTTCTTTGTACAGTGGATGTCATCACAATAAAACATGATTGGCAATGAAGAGGCTGACAGATTGTTTCAGATAATGTTAAGAACTATCTCACCTAATCAAAATGTAGCTTATGAAGAGCACTTAATCCAACAGCGCACTTCACACTTACAAAAACTCCTTACAAAAACTCTTTACAGACTTACAACAGCTCAATAGAGATTTGCAACAGCTCCTTACAGACTACACACTTGAAACAAGCAAAACAACACAGATAACCCAACAACAAATTATAAACTTATGAATAGAATTACTTGGTATGTGTACCAATTCGTTCCTGACTCTCAATCCTTTTTTCAGAAGATACAGATGGGATGGTTATGGTATGAGCGGATAGTGGACATAGACGCCTCGAACCTTCAGGATCTTGTGTAGATACAGCGAGTTGGTTGTAGTAGTTGCTTCCATAATTATGACATGGACAGCCAATCTAGAAGATGGTGTTTGGCTGGTTCCTCTTGTTCGTCATAGTACTTGTAATGATTGTCTGCCATTTCGATCACGTCAAGTCATCCCGTAACCGGCGAGGTCGTTTGGGCACACATGAAGACACCCCCATAATTTCACGCCACATCTCTCTGTCAACGGCCGCTTTCTGTGCTTCCTCTGGTCAGAGATTGATCCATTCTTTCATGTCGTCCTACCATCTCTTATTAGGAGGACACCATCGTTATCTACCTTGCGCCTTTCCGTGCAGGATCGTATTTGCAAGATCGTTTGATTTCGACATGTGGCTGTACCAAGCGAGTTTCCTTCTTTTGACCGTTGCCAAGAGATCATTGAAAAGGCCCTATTGCCCTTTTAATTCTTTCTTCAATTTCTCTCGTATTGTCAATTTTACATTTCATGTTCCCTGGGTTGCACTTAAAATACACACAGAGTTTAAGACAAAATGCTGCACTATTTTCAGGCCAAGGCTGTATCATTGATAACTAAAATCAATAACGAACAGAAAACAGTCACTGGAAAGCCTTGTCGAGAAAAGTATTGGGGAAAAAAAAGAAACATTGACTTTATAGAAGAATAATATTAGATGGCATGGCATGATGGCTGATACTTACTTGGGAAAGTGTTTGCTAAAAAACGGTGGTTGTAGGATGCCAGCGGGGAATACTGAAACAGATTACACGAGCAAGATTTAGACTGTGTTTCCTTATATGGGCGATCAAGTGGTCGAGCTTTCAAGACATTGATCTTTTGTTTACAAAGTACAATGGTTCAAATCCTATCTTGTGTGAAATCAAAAACATTCCTGTGTATACTTCGTGGAGACTGTAAGGGCAAGCGGCCTTATTTAATGAGCCATGTCAAGCTCTTTATTAGATCACGTCATCCAAGTGGTTCAAACACGCCAACTGTTTCCTTTATTGCATGTCGTAACAGCGGACTAACGAGGGTTAGCCTCATTATGTTAAAACCAGTGCTTCAAAACATGAACATGATCAGACTTCCTTAAACGCTGATAAAGACAAGCAAAATGTACTGTTGCATATACGTTATATATATATATATATAAATAAATATCTAGTGCAAGGGACCGCCGCCAGTTAGGTGGATAGATGACATTAGAGTGATTGTGCAGCGACAAGGGATCCCATTGACCGACGCAACGCACTTGGAGCAGGATGAACGACTTAAGCTCCCCAAGTCGCTTAACGGCAGAAGTTGAAAGAAAATTAACTAACTATATATATATAGTTCTGACTGGTTTTCTGTCTGTCGCTCTGACTGGCTGTCTGTCTACCTTTCTGACTGGTTGTGTGTTTACCTTTCTGACTCGTTGTCAGTCTACGTTTCTGACTGGTTGTCTGTCTACCTTTCTGACTGGTTGTATGTCTGCGAATCTGATTGGTTGTCGGTCTACCGTTCTGACTTGTCTGTTCACCTTTTTGACTTGTTGTCTGTCTACCCTTCTGATTGGTTTCCTGTCATTCTGACTTGTTGTCTGTCTACCGTCCTGACTGGTTTTCTGTCGACTTGTCTGACTGGTTGTCTGTCTTCAAATCTCACTGGTTGTCTGTCTGCAAATCTCACAGGTTGTCTGTCTACCTGTCTGACTGGTTGTATGTCTACATTTCTGACTGGTCTGTCTACTTGTTTGACTGGTTGTCTGTCTACTTGTCTGACAGATTGTCTGTCTACTTGTCTGACTGGTTGTATGTCTAACTTTTTGACTGGTTGTCTGTCTACATTTGCAAGTAGTTGTTTTCCTAGCTTTATCACTGGTTGACTGAAGTGCAAGAATAGTACCACTGTTACACAGAGAGCATGTCGTAAGAGGCGACTAACTGTGTGGCTTGAAATGACATTTGCCACAATTAGGGCGTGTCGTTTGTTAAGAGCAGCATATAGGGCACCTAACAGGTTGCGGATCTACTTTGCTCTAGCGTTTGAGTCTATTAAAACGGACTCACATATCGGTTAACCACACTCCGTGGCACTTGCCCCAACGCAGCGGTGTAATAAGATGCTCGAGCCTAGTCTGCTAAGCAGGAAGTACTCCTCGCGCTTAATTCCAGCTCACGCCAGAGCTGGAATTTGAACAGGGGCATCTTCCCTGTAGAAGTGCAACTCGACTAAGGCTAAGAAAATACAAGGCCTGATCGTGTGGATCTTCGTTTTCTTGCTTTCACCCTGCAACACATTTGTCATCTGCCTGATATACAAACCACAACCCTTACTTTATTATACCTGGCACTAACACACACTTACTGATCTGGTTTTTTATTGAGTTGTAGAAGGCATTGACTGTCGTTGGGGGACTCTCCCATCTGAAAGAAGCACATGCACACGATGACAGTTAAATGTGTATACAATAGTATGATATGCGTACACATGACCTGGCCAATACTGCAATATTTGTACACATTATTTAAGTGTGTCATGTACGCATGACAACACCTTTGCAATGACACGTGCACACATTACGTTAGTATGTCAAGTACACATGACCTCTTCCCTACTGTGACAGCTCTGACATATTTAGTACCAGAGGTGTTCAAATGAAACGGGAACAACTGCTCCAAGTGAACAAACGTACGATGACGTCACGCCCGATGATATTGCTGTTCTTCTTGAATGCCTACAATAATTAGGATCGCCCTTTTGTGCGTCCTAACAAGGACGTTAAGTGGCGGGTTGTCGTAGCTTTCATCCTATCCCGAACGTGCTGATGTAGGTGGACCGGCATCCTCCAGGCGGTTGTGCTATGCTTGGCCTCATATGCGTGTCGCTCACTACTACGGGGATCACATCGAACCTCACCGTTTCCAGGACGACCAACAAGGAGGTCAGGTTAGGGTCTTAGCCAGTAAATTTCTCCTGACCCTGGCTAACATTATCTGATCAGTGTGTTTGGTTTTGCCTGACCAGACGTTAGCCTCATCGTCCCATTTCTGATGTAAATATCACATACCAACCGTCAATTAAGCAAATTTTCATTATCCTCTGACTCCTAGTTTTTTTCAGCAGACCGTTGAAAACATGGCGGGTGTAATACGGAATCCACCCATGGTTGATCCGCAAGCGGTGATTAGGTTTCTAATAGGGAAAGCATGTCGACCAGTTAACTGACATTCATCGCAGAATGCATGCAGTGGATGGTAATAAACGTGTGGCGAATGTAAACTCTCGCGACGGTCCACCCGAATTGATGCATCAATGTTGGCGATGGCATCTTCTGACGCAACCATATACGCCTGGCCTGGTCTCGGAAGATCTTTCGTTAACTCACGTTCTTCTTTGTCCAGTTCTTCACTGTTATTTTCGACATACTTTTGTCACCATACACTGCCTAATTGTGCGATGAATGTCAGTTAACTGGTCGACATCCTAACGCGTCCTCGAGATCAGTGGTGACTAACGCGTCCTGGAGATCAGTGGTGACTAACGCGTCCTGGAGATCAGTGGTGACTAACGTGTCCTGGAGATCAGTGATGACTAACGCGTCCTGGAGATCAGTAATGACTAACGCATCCTTGAGATCAGTGGTGACCTACGTCTACTCGAGATCAGTGGTGACTAACTTCTACTCGAGACCAGTGGTGACTAACGTCTACTCGAGACCAGTGGTGACTAACGTCTACTCGAGATCAGTGGTGACCAACGCGTCCTCGAGATCAGTAGTGACTAACGCGTCCTCGAGATCAGTGGTGACTAACGCGTCCTCGAGGTCAGTGGTGACTAACGCGTCCTCGAGATCAGTGGTGACTAACGCGTCCAGGTGCTGAGGTGTTGATTCCTATCGAGCAGTTTCAGCTATTTCCTCCAGGCCTAGGGGAGGAGTTGGGTGGGGGAGGGGGGAAGTTGGACGGTCCTCACAGAGAGACCTGACGTAATGCGGGTGTTTTCGCTTATGCCGTTTTTGAAGGTTTCCAATCACGTACTAAACCATGTGCTGTGGCCATTGATTTGGAGGATGCGTACAATAAAGTTGCGTTTAACTTCTTGACGGCTCGGCTTGTACAACTCCGGGTTTGTCCCTTCTTGATTACCTGGATTTCTTGCGCTCTTTTTTCAAAGTAGAGCCGTTCTTAGGTGTGGTAGCTGGGCTTCGGAACAAACAACGATACGCCTGGGCCTGCCGTGAGGATCGCCTTTGTCTCCAGTGCTGTTCAATGTGTACTCGATTGGGATTTCCGTTTATCAAATAATTGCGGACAATGGCAGGACTTTGTCGTATGTGGACAATGTCCTGGTATACCGTCAGGGGAGTCAGCGGGAGCAGATCGCAGGGGAGCTACAAGCAGAGATCAACCGCATTGGCGAATGGTGTAGAGAATCTGGTGCATTTATTAATTCGACGAAGTCTGTGGCGACATGGTTCTCCCTGAACAATAATACCGTCCACACATCGTTACAACCGTTATGCTTACGTGAGCCACAAGTAGAAAGATCCCACACACTGAAATATTTGAGTCCTCTTCGATAGAAATCTGCGGTTCAAGGAACATGTGGTCCACGTCATTATCAGAGCCCATGAAGGACTGGTGGCGATGAGGCTCATGGTTGTGGTTCACTGCAAACAGAGACTCTTAGTGATGTTATTACAGAAGTTGGTTCTTTCCATAATAGAATATGTCCTGGCAATTCTCACGCTCAACAAGACGCAGCTGGAAAGACTGGAAAAGATTCAGAATGAGGCACTGAGAATCGTTCTCGGTTGTACAAGAGACACGGCCAAAACTGCCATGAGGTTTCTGTTGGACCTGCCAACTATGGGGTTTAGGTGGCAGATGTATCAGACTCGAGATTACCTTTACATCAGCGCGAACAAATGGCATCCATTGGATGAGGGATTAGGGAAGACGAAAGACATAAGACTTGTATGGGGACAATCATGGATAGGCCAGACTGAGGCTTTTGTGCAAAGGGATTGTGCGTTTGGAGACATAACGCATGGCGAAGAATGGATGAAATTACCTGAGAATTTCCTGCAGACTTTCCGTGTGATTGTTCCACTTGACAGAGCGTGTGTCCAGCTGAATCCGGTTGATGTGGTGTCGGAGGTTAACGTGGTGTCGGAGGTTAACGTGGTGTCGGAGGTTAACGTGGTGTCGGAGGTTTACTTTTTGATCAGTGAAAATTCCACGAAAGATGATGTCAATATCTACACATATGGATCCATCTGTGGGTTCAGAAGTGCGTGGACCTTCACGGCTTAGAGGAGTGGGAAAACGATCAAGGAGAAATGTGGGGCTTTTGCGGTAACCACAAGCAGTCTGACCATGGAGATGATAGCTGTTACGAAGGCAATGTTCTGCCTGGAATCAATGGCTGCCACACATGTGTGAATTCTCAGTGATTCAATGAGGATGCTGAGGAAGGTGAAATCAGGCTGCTCGCGTGCCAGTGGTTGAGTCGGTAGCGCAGTCAAGTTTACAGAGAGCCACCCTCATACTCGTTCCTGGACATACAGGTGTCGAGGGTAACAAGAGAGCTGATAGGTTGACGAGTACATCTATAATGGCGGAGGGGCGATCAATGCACCGAGCCGATATCTTAAACGTCGTTAGAGAAACAGGTTGGAATGAATATTCTGGAGGTGATCTAGACTCTACTTACTTGGCGCGACTGGTTGAATTGAGGGGTGAAACGAGGGGAATCGATAATGAACACCACACGGGGATCATAGGCGTCTGGTTAGCCAGCGCAGGACCGGAACGGTCAGTCATCACGTAAAGAGATCTGAGCGCGTATGGACGTGCGATGAAGATGATCCGATGACTAATTAAGATTTCGAGCTAGGTTCACTTAGTTTTCATTCACTGAGTGTCAATCCCCAAACATAAACCGATGGTTGTACCCTGAATCACCAATTGCTGCAGTTCGTGTTCGCTTTCAGCCAGCACAGTTTTGGCATTATGTGCTTTTTTATTTATGCTCCCCCGAGAATGAGTCTTAGCGCTTCTTATCCGCGTTTTAAAATGCGTTCCAAGTAAATGTTAAACGGACAAGAAGACAGAACACGTTCTTGGCACACCCTTCTAAAAGCTACAATTAACAACTTATCCCTATGATGTGGAATTTACCAATTAATAAATAGGATCAAATGATTTCGTTAACCATATTTTTTTTAAAAAGCTATATCAAAAGAAAATAAATAATTTGAGAATCGAGAAAAAACATTTTGTTAAATAGACAAGAGTCATACATCCATGCAAAGAAAATCTAATGTCTTTCAACGGGAAGATTTAAAAAAAAAACAATTACTATTTATTACACGTTGACAAGGTGAGAATTATAGACGATAGCAGAAAAGAGATTGGAAAAGGTGACCACGATTTACCAGATACTGGTATTTGTAGATAACACTATATCAGATATTTTGAGAACATTAGGACGATTTACCAACAACTGGTATTTCTAGATGAAGCGTAATTTGTGTGTGTGTGTAGCACTGCATGTCCAAATGGAACTCTGTCCCCTTTAGCACGTTCACAGATTTTCTCAGGAATCATCTATGACTTCGGAGTAAAGCTCTTTTGTTGCAACATGACAGTGATCGGCCCATTACTGACTCTGCATGTTGAGTATCTTCCACGTTCGCTTAACTCGACAAACCTAGACCCAAATGATTATCACGGCTTTGGATCCATCAAGGGGGAGATGGGAGGAAATACTTTCAAGCCCATGACAATGTGCAGCGTGTAGTATAAACGTGGCTACACGCGTGTAGTATAAACGTGGCTACACGCGTGTAGTATAAACGTGGCTACATGCGTGTAGTATAAACGTGGCTACACGCGTGTAGTATAAACGTGGCTACACGCGTGTAGTGTAAACGTGGCTACACGCGTGTAGTATAAACGTGGCTACATGCGTGTAGTATAAACGTGGCTACACGCGTGAAGAAAAGACTTTTCTAGAGGAATCCATGCACTTTGGTGACCCTTGGGGACGTATCGAACATAATATAGATTACGTTGAAGAATGATGATGCTGCGTGCCACTTTATTTCGCAATAAATTTTGAAGAAGAAAATGGTTTTCATTTGAAGCCCCCTCGAACATTGAAATGAGTTGGCTAAATGAAGGGACGTTAGGCCAGGCGTCGGTTTTCGAGGCATGCCTGCATTTGTAGGTGATGGTAGAGCAGAGATTTAAAATAAAATAAAATAAAAGACAGTATTATAAAGTTGCTTAAAAATTAACAAGCAGTGATATATCGATCTGTCTCAGTGTACAAAACAGTAGCAGACATCAAAGTAACAAAAGCAGAAGATGAAAATATAGAACAAGAACAGAAAAAGATCTATGCAGAACAATAGAAGAATGGGGAAAAGAACAGCAGGGCAAAACTGAGGAACCATGGTGGTTGGTTGGTTGGTTACTAATGCCCACAATGGGTTGGTAACCCTTTTTGTGGGCCCTGAAAAGAACGGAACTTGTGGCAGATTGCAGTAGCTTTCCTGACATCCCGAGCGTGCTGATGAAGTGGACTGGGGTCTTTCTGGTCGTTGTGCAATGCTTGACTTCATCTGCGTGACACTCACTACTACGGGTATCACATCGAACCTCACCTTGTTAGTCAGACTGTTGTCCCCGTTTCCAGGACAACCAACGAGGAGGTCAGGTGAGGGTCTTGGACAGTATATTTCTCCTGACCCTGGCAAACGTTGTTTGATCAGGGTGTTTTGCCTGACCAGATGTTAGCCTCATCGTCCCAGGAAGCATGGTGATAATGGCGAAGTAGAAGAAGATTAGAAGAAGAAGAAATAGTATAATAAAAATAAGTAAATGAAGAATACGCCTAAGAAAAAGAAGGCTTAATCTCTTACTTCATTTTATCAACGACTTTCCGTAACATCCTCATTCTGCGTTGGAAATCGTTTCTCTGGATCAGAAGTCCGTTCTCAAAGAACAGGTCGTTGTGAATAGTAAGCTATTGACATATAGAAGGATTTGTGTGAGAGAAAGAGTGAGAGAGAGAGAGAGAGAGAGAGAGATAGAGAGAGAGAGAAACAGTACAGATCGTTGTGAAAGGTGAGCTGTTGACAGATAGAAGGATTTGTGTGAGAGAAAGTGTGAGAAAGAGAGAGCGAGAGAGAGAGAGAGAGAGAGAAAGACAGAGAGAGAGAATCAGTACAGGTCGTTGTGAAAAGTAAGCTATTGACAGATATAAGGATTTGTGTGAGAGAAAGTGAGAGAGAGAGAGAGAGAAAGAGAGAGAGAGAGAGAATCAGCACAGGTCGTTGTAAAAGGTGAGCTATGTGACAGTACATCTCCACTTGGATCGGTCTGCAGCTTCGTCTTCACAGAATGTCGGACTCATGTCCATGGCCTATATATGGTTTCTATATATGGTTCGATGTCAAGGTTGTCCATACTGGAATAGCTTTTGACAGCTTTAAGGGCGGTGGGAACGAGTATATTGTCCCACAAGTAGAGTTCCAAATAGAGCTCGACACATCGCTTCATCTGCTTATCTTCATCTGTTATTTTCTCACCAGGGATGGATTTGAGTGACGCAGCAGAGTTTCTACTGACAGGACAAATAACTTTCTTTGTGTCAAAATACATTTGACTGTTTCCTATTTGTGTCATCGTAAATGTGTCTGATGTTTCCTGTTTGTGCCATCGTAAATTTGTCTGATGTTTTCTGTTTGTACCATCGTAAATTTGTCTGATGTTTCCTGTTTGTGCCATCGTAAATTTGTCTGATGCTGCTTGTTTGTGCTGAGTCTGGATGTTTACAATAACACACATTGGTACACTGACCAGCTGTTTGTTGCAGCTGGCCTCTGGAGAACTTGAAGTTGCACAGAGTACCTGCATTTGGAAACTGCTCGTATTTAATCAGAGCAGCGCGCTTGGCCTCAATGACGGGTGTCATATCCTCTACTTTAGCTTCAAACCAGTCATCTGATTTAACAGTTCTTCTTTCAAAGGTAGCAAGTGATGTGCTATGAAAGACATTTCGGAGATGTTGGGAAGTCTCTGTAACGGTGGTGTCAAGATGCAGGATATTGAAACTTTTCTCAAACGCATTGTTAAATCTCTTGATTAACGCAGAGTCCGACATTCTACTTGCGTCAATGCGTGACTTGCCTTTGCTTCTGGTGTGGTAGAACTTCCTTGTCTGCAATATGACTTGTACAGGGAACCAGTAAGTGATCAGTGTTACTCTTTGGTAAGAGCGCGTCAAGAACACGTATTTGAGGAGAGGTCGTCTGCAATAATTACATTCAACTGATCCCAGTGCTTTGATCGTAGGTGCATCCATGATACCTTATGTTCGGGTTTGGTATAAAAATGGGAATTGATCACACAAAGTTCAATATAGACACAGAACGCTAAAAAACGTTGGCCATTTTTTATTAACTTTGCCAACTACAAACTTGCCAAGACATGAAAGTCCCAAGACATGATTAGCGTCCTCTCTATTATTAAAGTCATCGAATAACAAGATGTTCTTGATTATACATACTTCTAATGACTACTGATAAATCCTTATAAAACGTATCTTTGGCTTCAGGCTTGGAGCAGAAGGTAGGTGCATATGCACTGACAAGAGTGACGGGGCGTACTGTGAAATGGAAACTCAGTGTAAGCAGGCGCTCTGAAAGATTTTAATCTGGTTTATCCATGTTTATTAAAGACTGATTTACTGCGCAGTCTTCAGCATGCTCTCTTTTCATTGGAGGTCTTTCTCTTGCCAGTAGAGTACGTAGTTTTTCTCACACATTAATCCCGAGCCCGCTAACCGAGTTTCTTGAAGTGCTGCAATGTCTACATCCAGAGAACAAGCGGTTGCCAGTGCAGAAGGCCCACTCTTACCCTCTCTACGTAGCAAATACAGCCTAAAATCAGCGAGTTGTCAGAACATTGGTGGAACAATGACTAGACTGTCTTAGAAGACCAGCTCAGGATGTTTCTTCAGTGTTTACTCTCTAAGCATTTCTCGGGACCAGGTATTCCACAAGACAAGGGGATAGTGAACCGTTTTTACGACAGCAGTTTGTTAGTCCTGCTCTGACTCTTGTCCATCGGGTCTATTTGCGGGTATTTTATTGGTTATTAATTATTTTATGACGTAATATGATTAATGATGCTGTTTATAATGCTTTAGTGTTCAGCTACACTGTCCCCAAACTATAATTCTATGTTTTTATTCAGCCTTTGAATAACTCCACAAAAACACATCCGCCGTCTGGGAATCGTGTGATCGTAAGTTAGAAAAAGAGAGAGATAGAGAGAGAGAGAGAGAGAGAGAGAGAGAGAGAGAGAGAGAGAGAGAGAGAGAGAGAGAGGGAGGGTAAGTACAAGTATTTTTGGAATGGTATATACGTTTAATAAGTGTCAATGTGAACTGTGGATATGTAAAATGAATGGTTTAACCATGTATACTTCCATGTGAATGGTGAACTGTAAACATATCAAATGTTTAGCTTAACAACAAGAATGAAGATCAGGACATTACATGTGAAATGTGAACTGTGAACATATAGAATGGTTGATTGAACAATGCGAGGATCAGCAAATTTTCTATTATAGTTTGAACAATGGACAGATGACATAATGTCTTAATTATATGAGGATCAGTACTTGTTCTTTGGGGATCTGACCTGATGACAGATTGAATGCTGTCTTTACATTTAGAGGATTAGTACATGCCCTTGTGGTTGCGTTATTTGTAAACAGATAGAATAATGTATTTAACAACGAAAGATTATTACTGATCATTTTGAAATGCCAACTTTATACACATAGAGTGATTGGTTTGACAATGAAGGATCAATATTATTCTCTGTAGAATGTGTTTGGATAAAAAGAATGATGGATTAACGATGAGAGAATTAATAATGGTCCTTGTAGAATGTGTCTGGGGATTGATAGAATGATGAATTTTCTTCTTCTTCGTTCGTTCTTTAACTCCAGCTACCAAGTCCTGGAAAAGGCTTTTCAAGTAGTAGGATGTAGTCCATAGAACGAATTAAGTTGTATCATAGTTTACAGGTTGACTGAGATATTTGCACCTTTCAGTTCGACACATCCGACTTAACAGACATTTTTGGGTTCCGAGCTAGCCTTCCCCCTTCATTTCCTTCTTCTTAGCCAGTCTGCTCTGTTGTCCATGATCACCGCGTGGTGGTTTAGAAGGCTCCTGGCAACTATGTTTTGCTAGTCCTGACTCTAGCAGTCAGTTTTTTGGGTCGCTGATCGCTGCTGCTCCTCCAATGCTCAGCATCTTGATCCCGAATAATGGATGAACGATGAGGATCAATAATGGTTCATGTGGAATGTGTCTATGGATATATCAAATGCTGGTTTACTGATGAGGGAATCACAAATGGTCCTCGTAGAATGTGAACTGTGTACATACAGAATAATGGATTAGCCATTTTAAGATCAATTAAGTTCTTTGTGAAATGTGAACTGTGGACACTTAGAATGATTGGTTTAGTAAAGAGAGACAGTTATGTATAGACTATTGTAGACGGTGAACTGTAAACAGACAGTATTATTGATTTAATAATGAAGGTATCTGTACAGTTTTTTGGTGGAGAGTGGACCATGCAAACATACAATAATGGTTTAACTATATAGGATTAGTACTGATCTTCTCAGGATGTGTATTGATGTCAGATAGACGGATGGTTGCACATGAGAGGATCAGTACATGTCATTGGGGAATGGAAACTGGCGTCAGATAGAATAATAGTTAAACAATGAGAATCAGTACAAGTCATTGTACAGTGCGAACTTTAGTCTGATAGAATAATCCTTTAACAATGAGAGAATCAGTACAAGTCCTTGTACAGTGCGAACTTTAGTCTGATAGAATAATACTTTAACAATGAGAGAATCAGTACAAGTCCTTGTACAGTGCGAACTTTAGTCTGATAGAATAATACTTTAACAATGAGAGAATCAGTACAAGTCATTGTACAGTGCGAACTTTAGTCTGATAGAATAATACTTTAACAATGAGAGAATCAGTACAAGTCCTTGTACAGTGCGAACTTTAGTCTGATAGAATAATACTTTAACAATGAGAGAATCAGTACAAGTCATTGTACAGTGCGAACTTTAGTCTGATAGAATAATACTTTAACAATGAGAGAATCAGTACAAGTCATTGTACAGTGCGAACTTTAGTCTGATAGAATAATACTTTAACAATGAGAGAATCAGTACAAGTCATTGTACAGTGCGAACTTTAGTCTGATAGAATAATACTTTAACAATGAGAGAATCAGTACAAGTCATTGTACAGTGCGAACTTTAGTCTGATAGAATAATACTTTAACAATGAGAGAATCAGTACAAGTCCTTGTACAGTGCGAACTTTAGTCTGATAGAATAATACTTTAACAATGAGAGAATCAGTACAAGTCCTTGTACAGTGCGAACTTTAGGCTGATAGAATAATAGTTTAACAACGAGAAGAGCAGTACTGAATTGCTAACTATTATCTAGTATCCAAAGGTTCGAGTGTATATTGCTTTGAACACAACAAACAATGCACAACAGACTCACAGTGAACTGATAAAAGGATATACAAAGCTGAACCTACATTTGCGTAGAACTTCTCCAAGTAGGCGTCGTTGGTTACTTCATCTGGATAGCCGACCTTTGACACTATGTAATCATTCTGTAAAATGCATACATTGGAATTATACGAGTTCAAAAGTGCTGAATGTCAATGTGTTCCATACAATGAAGCTGATCGATGTAAATTAATAACTACCATAGTCACAAGAGCAGATGAAAGAAGGATGACGTTTCTTCCTCTTCTTCTTTGTTCGTTCTCAATCATCCGCTACCAAACCCTGAAAAAAGCTTTGCAAGCAGCGGAATGTAGTCCAGAGAACGTTGTATCTTGGTTTACAGCATGACTGCGATATTTGCACCTTTCGGTCAAAGACGGAAGAAGTTTCGACGTAACCCAGTTCCCTAATCCCATAAAACCGGTTTTGATAGGGAGATGTCAATTAAAAAAACTAAACTTAACGTCTTTATACTGGTTTAGACAACTGCAGGCTATATACAACAAGTTTCATTTACATTTCCTTGCTCCAAAAGCTATGCCCATCCAATATTTTCTTAAATACATTAATTGTTCCTGCTTCCACTATTTCCTGTGGAAATGCATTGCAAGCATTCACCGCTCTCTGATTTAAAAAAATATTTCCTTATATCTAGTGTGGACCTTCTTTCTTTAGTTAATTTGTAACTATGCCCTTTTGTTCTTGTAGGTGGTTGTATTTTGAAACAAACTTGTTATAGTCTAATGTATCCGTTCCTTTGATTATCTTATAAACATGTCTTGTCGCCTCGAATTATTCTCTACACTGTAGGCCGGTTTTTCTGAGTCTTTCCTCATAACTGTAATTCTGGAATCCAACTATCAGCTTTGTCGCTCTTTTTTGTATCCTTTCTAACATGTTTATATTCCCTCTATGATAAGGACTCCACACCTGTACACAGTACTCCAATCTAGGTCTAACTAATGCTTTATGCAATTTGACTTTCCCTTCCTTGATTCTTTGTTTAATATTTCTTTTTATCATATCTAACACTGCATTTGCCTTTTTTACTGCTACCTGAACTTGCTCACTCACCTTACCTGTATGATCTATTATAACATCTAGGTCCCTTTCCTTTTCTATCTTTCTAATATTAGTCTCGCCCATTCTGTAATTATGTTCCATATTGAATCTACTCATGTTGATGACTGTACATTTATTTACATTAAACTTCATTTTCCAGCTCTCAGACCATTCTCGAATTCTATCTAAATCCGACCTACATATATCTACTTCTGTTTTAAATGAGACACTACTGTATAGTTTTGTGTGTTCGGCGATTTTTGCAATTATGGATCCCATATCAATATCCAAATCCATATCAAAATAAATATCTCGAGTTCATGCGATGGTATGTGGTCTCTGGCGTTGGTCTACACCTTTGTTCCTTCCTTATGGTTTTGCACAACCTTACAACCTTCTGACAACATACGAGATTTAAACCAGTCTGAAACACACCGACGTTCAATAGATATTTACTGGGTCAGGCAATCAGTGTCGTTCAAAGCCTTTGAATTCTCTGATATACCTTAACAACTAAAGTATTGTCATGATACTAAAAAGAACACCATTTATAGAGTTAGCGCAGAAAACTTAGATAAGCACAACGGGTAATCTTTTGCCAGATCTACTTGAAATCTCTCCTTCATAACTTTGTATTTGTCTCCTTAAACTCCGTTTTCATTCACGGCTGCGCTGAGCGTAAGTTACGTGGTACCAAAGTCTTCACTGCTTAGACAAAATCGCGTGACAGCTTTCATGGTTTGACCAATAATACGTCAGAGCTCCATTTCTGGATTCCACCTTTTAAAAAAAAACGCCACTAACAAAAATTAACGAAACAACCAGCCACTACAGCACTGGTGGACCTGCTAAATTCCCTAACATCCTTCTGATTTATACCTTTCCTCATAATTCTAACTAGAAGTCGTATGATTCTCCCCAAGTTTAACATGCCATAATCACGTGGCCAACATTTAGAACAACCATACTAAATGATGGATAATAACCTGGATAATAACCTGGATAATAACCTGGATAATAACCTGGATAATAAGCGGCACTAATAAAAGACAGCAATTCTGACAGTTAACTAGCCTCTTTACCTCAGCCTAATTTTCTGATTATGAAAAGTTACATTCCGAAATGACCGATGCATCTAAACTTTGAACTCTCAATACGTCTTTATTTCTTTCCAATATTCTTGCCTCCTACCAGGTTGCAAATAGCTTACAGTGGCCTCTTGATTTAGGATTAGGACTGGAATGATCCCTGTGATCCTGTTAAGATCCCTGTGAAATTCCCAACTTTGGCACGCTGGTCATGCTCGGGTTCACGACAATAAACGAGATAAAGTCCTAGCCACAGGTCTTCAGGAACTAGTACAGATCTACTGTCATGGTCCTGCTGAGGTTTGCAGCAAATACAAGAGCTTTTGTCTTATCTACAGGACTTCATAGGCTTGTCGGGAAATTTTGTTCTGATATGTTGGGGTTCCAGTCAATAAATGAGATGATGCCGCCTCTTCGAAGGTACCAATAGTGGAGACTTTGGAGATATATATAGGAGTGACCTTTTCAGGTTGGTCACTGACAGCTTCTTGGATGTTCACATTACAATCGATAATCCTATAATCAACAGACTACATAATTGTGAAACCAAACGTGGATCCTGCATGGAAGAACGTCTGTGAAGAGTTTATGAAACCAGAGTACTTTTAGACTAATCAAAATTAACACTCTTTAAAGTTTACTGCAGGAAACACAGCATCTATAGATCTGTCCGAAGTGCACTGCTATATATTGTTAACATAACAGAACACAGTAGTCAAATTATGAGCAACACAGAAACCTTTTCTCTAGCAACTTTCTTGGTATCTGCGTCCATCCAATCTAGGTCACCGAGAAGTTCATTAAATGAGCTGTGTAGTTCACTGATCATCTCCATGGCCTGGCCAAAATCAAAGGAGGGGGAGGGGGGGGGGGAGGGGGAGGGGGAGGGAGGAGTAGAATGTCAAACGTAAATTATAACTTTTTCATCAAAACTTTTTTGAGCGCCCTGTGGAGCATAGGTCTTCAACAAATACAAGCTAAGTCATTAAAAGTTGACTAGTCTGTACATATTGACGTCATTGTAGCTGAAAGTTTCTATAGGATACCTGCCCCATGCTCAACCCTCCTTAGTCGCCTCTGACGACATGCCTGGCATGTTACAGTGTTAGTCATCTTTGCTGCTCTGTCAGGGTCAGATACTAATCAGGAGAATTCGAACCAATAATGATCTGGGGTAGTTGTCTCGCCGCAGCGACTCAATTTCAACCAGTGTTCGTAAAGCGATCTCAGTCCCGCCAGGCGGAGCGATAGCGCGGGCTTGCGGAAAACGCTCGCCTGCCTTTCCCCGTGGTGCGAATAGGGTGCGGTTTGTGGTAGTGGCTCCTCCACCGCGGTGCGCTAGTCTGGTCCGTATCAGGAAACGTGGGCCGTCCGTGGTGATTTATCTAAGGCTTATAGCAGAGCTCGACAGTACGTCTCGCTGGTGGTCCGACTCTCGCAAAGAGCTTGTGACCGGCAAATGGAAAGCAGGAATCGTTGCCTCGAGGCCCTGCGTTCTCCCTACGGAGAAGGGCAGGCTGGCAGGCCAAATTGTCTCTAGTCCCAGTGAAATTCGTCGCCGAGGTCGTTGGGATCCGTTCTGCACAGAGCGCTGCCATCCCTCCTCGAGCGAGCCCGGTCGGTCGGTCGTCTGGTGCGTGTAGAAGGCCCCTGTCAGGCGGTCCTAGGTCGACGGAGTGAGGGACGGGTGGAACAAACCGTCCGTCCCGTCAGTCGGTCCCTGCGGCCGTCGTCCCAGCGAGGCTTTTTACACACCCTTCCTCCGCCGACCGGTGTGTGCTGTACGTACGTCTCCGACAGATATCTGGTTGATCCTGCCAGTAGTCATATGCTTGTCTCAAAGATTAAGCCATGCATGTATAAGTTCACACTGTCTCACGGTGAAACCGCGAATGGCTCATTAAATCAGTCGAGGTTCCTTAGATGACACGATCCTACTTGGATAACTGTGGCAATTCTAGAGCTAATACATGCTTACCAAGCTCCGACCCTCGCGGAAAGAGCGCTTTTATTAGTTCAAAACCAATCGTCGTTTCCCCTCGCGGGGTTGCGGCGTCCCCACTGGTGACTCTGGATAACTTTGTGCTGATCGCATGGCCTCATGTGCCGGCGACGCATCTTTCAAATGTCTGCCCTATCAAATGTCGATGGTACGTGACATGCCTACCATGTTTGTAACGGGTAACGGGGAATCAGGGTTCGATTCCGGAGAGGGAGCATGAGAAACGGCTACCACATCCAAGGAAGGCAGCAGGCGCGCAACTTACCCACTCCCGGCACGGGGAGGTAGTGACGAAAAATAACAATACGGGACTCTTTCGAGGCCCCGTAATTGGAATGAGTACACTTTAAACCCTTTAACGAGGATCTATTGGAGGGCAAGTCTGGTGCCAGCAGCCGCGGTAATTCCAGCTCCAATAGCGTATATTAAAGTTGTTGCAGTTAAAAAGCTCGTAGTTGGATCTCAGGCGCAGGCGGGCGGTCCGGCTCGCGCCGGTTCACTGCCCGTTGTCTCCTGCCCTACCGTCTGCCGGCTCTCTCCCACGGGTGCTCTTCGCTGAGCGTCCTGGGTGGCCGGCGCGTTTACTTTGAAAAATTAGAGTGTTCAAAGCAGGCCTCGGCTGCCTGAATAATGGTGCATGGAATAATGGAATAGGACCTCGATTCTATTTTGTTGGTTTTCGGAACTGGAGGTAATGATTAACAGGGACAAACGGGGGCATTCGTATTGCGGCGTTAGAGGTGAAATTCTTGGATCGCCGCAAGACGAGCTACTGCGAAAGCATTTGTCAAGAATGTTTTCATTAATCAAGAACGAAAGTCAGAGGCGCGAAGACGATCAGATACCGTCGTAGTTCTGACCATAAACGATGCCGACTAGCGATCCGCAGGAGTTGCTTCGATGACTCTGCGGGCAGCTTCCGGGAAACCAAAGTGTTTGGGTTCCGGGGGAAGTATGGTTGCAAAGCTGAAACTTAAAGGAATTGACGGAAGGGCACCACCAGGAGTGGAGCCTGCGGCTTAATTTGACTCAACACGGCCAACACTGAAATGATTGACATGCCGAGACCACTCTTCTGGGGTCTAATATGGAACTGGTGCTGGACTTAGACCCCCAGAAATCTGGGGTTATGCCCCTTGTGGTTCGGTTTTGTCTGCATCCAGTGTTTGATAAAGGAATTGACGGAAGAGCACTATCAGGAGTGGAGCCTGAGACCTAAGTTAACTTACCACGCCAATACTGCAGAATGACTATCAAAAAGTACACCTTCGTGGGGTCTAATAGAGAACATGTGCTGGAATTAGACCCTCGAAAATTTTGGGGCTACCCTCTAAGAAACTTGATTGTCTCGCTAAGGGAATTGACGGAAGGGCACCACCAGGTGTGGAACCTGCGGCTTAATTTGACTGAACACGCCAATACTGTAGAACAACTGACAAATCGAGAGTACTGCCGTTTGGGTCTAATAATGAACGTACGCTGGTATTAGACTCACGGATGACAAGTCAGCTCTCAAACACTCAAATGAAAGAACGCTACGGAAATCGTGTTTAACTCCGCAGAAACCGCAGATTTCAAATACCTGGTCATTGACAAACAAAAGCCCTCAATAAATTCGTCTGACCAAATAGTGAACGGGTGCTGGAAATAGATCATCTGAAGACAGGTCAGTTTTACCCTACAAATGACAGGGCGTTGCTACGGAAAACCAGCTCAAATCGAGAGGAGCCGCAGACACTTTGGTTCACGTACCAGGCTGATAAGCCAAGGGCGCGAGGCTACCATGTGGGGGATTACGGCCGAACCCTTGTAAGCCGCAATCCCGCCCAAAATCTCAGCACCACTGCAATGGGAGGCTCCTACATGCTCGGGACCTGGGGCTTGCGCCCCAGCCCTATCAGGTAGAGCCACAGTAAGAGGTCCTTGCCGCCCGCCAATCAAAGCGGGCGGACAACTGCTTGATACTTACCCTATACGGCGATGGGGTGCGAAAAACACCAACCAAAGACTTAGAACCTGGTCGGGGTGTCGAAAACAGTAGAGCAGCCACCTCACTGTGAACTGTCAAGACTCAACCACTGACCATGAGAGTTGTCCGCACACCAGGCGATCAACATCTCTGTGACATTACCAGGCTTGTCCTCTGGCTGAATGCACTCCGGCTACGATATCTACCTCTGTACGTTATCAGCCATAACTATCATGCTGGACGCAGAAGAGATGCAGACCAGCGGACATTGCACACCTGCCCCACTGTGTCAACACCCCAGGTGGCGGGGAATGCTAGGCGTACCATCCCTGCATAGAAGCCAAGAAAATAAAGGGAAAAAGAGATACCCCACTCACATGCAAATGCTACGTTTCTGGCAGGACGTGACGATCCTGGGATACAGACACACTGGACTGCCTCTCTTCCGGGTAAACCAGTCCATCTCATATATCATCACATATCATCATTGCACCCTATAGACACGAGTAGTGAAGACTCGATAGTCTGGTAAGACAACTTCCATAAGAGAGAAAACTCTGATCGTAAACAACTGCTGCCTTGCAGATAGGCTGGGGACAGCCAAAGGCTAAGGAGGGCATCCCTACAGAAACGCCTGTTGAAATCGGATGCACGGGGCCGCAAGCCTAACAAAACAGTGCAACGTAAATCACAGTATGATGGCAGTACAACCTATTAGAAAAACGTATGGCGCTCATCCTGAGGAGTCCCGCCAGGCAGCGATAGCGCCGGGCCCCACGCCTCGAAGGGGCCCACCCTTGACTACTGGTGGTCACCCACCCATGTGTCGTGGAGTCAAGGCACATGGCTATGGGGCAACGTCTATTGGCCAAAACCTCAAGACCCTCAAAATACTACAGTGGAATGCGGAGGGAGTCATTAACAAAAAACTTTCCCTAACACACCACCTGCATGAAGGTAAGATTGACGTGGCATGTATCCAGGAAACGCACCTCAACAATAACCATAAATTCTCAATCAGAGGATACCAGACCTTCCGTCTAGATAGAGAAGGCCACAAAGGAGGGGTCCTGATACTGACCAGAAACAGCATACCGAGTAGCGCGGTACCTGTCAATCACACCGGACAAGCAGAAATTGTAGGAGTTGACATAATGGCTCAAGAGACGAAGCTCCGCATTTTCAATCTGTACGGACCACCAAACAGAGACCTATCGCTCTCGAGTATGGAGGTTAGAGACTCCAACTGCATAGTAGTTGGAGATTTCAACAGCCACTCGGAGAGATGGGGATACTCTGACACAGACAGCAGAGGTGACAAAGTGGAAGATTGGGAGATAGATGCAAATCTCTCCCTAATCAATAGGCCGGAGGATAGCCCTAGCTTCTATTCAAGAACATGGCATACCACCTCGACTCCAGATTTGGCCTTCTCCACACAGGACATACACTATAAAATAGACCGCCAGGTGCTAAACCAACTGGCAGGTAGCGACCACAGGCCGATCAGGCTAACCATTGACATGGAAGTAGGCCCACAGGAAACAAAACCGCTCCCACGTTGGAATTACAAACGAGCCGACTGGGACAGATTTGCAATCCTGACAGATGGGCTGTGTGAAACCATCAACACACGAAACACCAAAATGAAGCCCATGGTAGAGAGCCTAAGCAAGGCAATAATGCAAGCCGCCACTGAAACCATCCCAAGAGGAGCTAGGAAAAACTATAAGCCCTACTGGAATGATGAGTTACAGAAAGTGGAAGATGCAGTAACCAATGCTAGGAACATGGCAGAACGAGAAAAATCCATGGAGGCAAACATCGCCCTCAAAACCGCCGCGGCGAAGTACAAACACACTCTCAAGCAAACAGCAAGAGAAAGTTGGAAAAATAAAACGGAAAGTTTAAACCTGGACAAAGAAGGGAACAAGCTATGGAAGCTAGTCAGAGCCATGAATGACGAAACCCCGTCAAATAAACAAATTACTATCAAGCAGGGCGAGAACTTGATCACAGGTAAGAAAGCCGCAAACGCCTTTGTCGATCACTATGCCAGAGCAAACCACATCGAGGTCCCTGCAGATAAGCATACAGACATTAGCGAAGAGCTAAAGGGACACGAAAACATAAATACGGCTCCTGAAGAGCACATGATGGCCAAACTAACAATGCGCGAAATGGAAGAGGCTATGAGAACACTGAAGAAAAGGAAATCTCCCGGAAAAGACGGGATAACAAACGAAATGCTGATGGGGCTGGGCCAAACAGCGAAGAAAAAACTACTATCAGTCCTGAACCAAAGCTGGAAAAGGGGCATTGTACCCCAGGCATGGAAAGATGCAATACTGGTACCAGTACCAAAAACAGGAAAGGACAAAACAGATCCGAATGGATACAGGCCCATAAGCCTACTGAGCTGTGTCGGCAAGCTGATGGAACGGATGATTAACACCAGACTGATGTGGCATCTGGAAGAAAAACGAATACTAATTCCACAGCAAGCCGGCTTTAGACAGCACAGATCCACTGAGGACCAGGTCATCCTCATAGCCCAGGAGATAGAAGATGCCTACCAGGCACAGAAACACACAGTAGCTGTTTGGGTGGATCTGGAAAAGGCATTTGACAAAGTCTGGAAGGATGGACTTAGAGTCAAGCTAAGAAGAAGTGATGTCTGTGGGAAGATGTACAAGTGGATCAACCACTTCCTGAAACAAAGAACGGCCAGAGTCCAAGTACAAGGGCAGATGAGCAAAAAGGTGACACTCGAGCAGGGAGTACCCAAAGGGGGAGTATTGTCACCCACACTCTTCCTGGTATATATAAACGATATTACAGAGAATATACCAAGAAGAGTCCATAGCTCAATGTTTGCAGACGATCTGGCTATGTGGACCTCTGAAAAGAATCTCACCATAGCAAGAAATCGGATGCAGACGGCCCTAACATCGCTGGAAGAGTGGGCGAACTCATGGCTGGTCAAAATAAACGAGGAGAAAACCACGTGCACAATATTCTCGCTCTCATTAAAACCCCAAAGTACCAAATTAAGCCTAAATGGCAAAATCCTGCAGCCAAACGACAACCCAACCTATCTGGGAGTCACATTTGATCGGCGCATGACATGGAAAAGTCAGATTGAGAGAAACCGAATGAAAGCAAGAGAAAGAATGGCGATCATGAGGAAACTTGCTGGCACAAGCTGAGGAGCAGACGAAGGCATACTAAAGAAACTGTACACTGGAAGAGTGAGACCAGTTCTCGAGTATGGCATTGCGGCATGGACAACAGCAGCGAAGGCGAACTACGATAAAGTTAACAAACTTCAAAACCAAGCCATGAGAATTATAACAGGTGGCATGAAGTCAACGCCAATTGTAGAACTTGAAAAGATTACAAAACTGCAATCCATGACCGACAGAAGAGACTGCAGAGCCCAGCTGCAGTCAGAGAAACTCCGAAGACTGACGGACCATCCAATGTACCAGAGACTAAACAATTTGGGAACTGGGAAACTAAAGCGGAGAAACTTTGCAGAAATAGCCAAAGCAAAGATGCACGAAGATCCCATAAACGCACTAACAACACCAAAACCCATCACTACTGTACGAAAACCTACTTGGAGGCAGGATATATTTCCAGAGGTGGTAGAAAATATACCAGGTATTGCAAACAAAAACTGCCAGACTGAAAAAGAAAGGAGAGACACTACCCTAAGCTTCATAACGAAAAGCTACCCAAGCATGGACTGGACCCATGCATACACCGACGGTTCTGTAACAAACACTACACAGAACGGAGGGGCAGGAGCATTCCTGAACCTACCAAATGGCAGAAAAATAACACTGTCATTCGCTACTGGTAAGTACACAAGCAATTTCAGAGCGGAGGCAGAGGCACTGAGGGCGGCAGTGGAAGAAATGGTAACACACAGTGAAAATGAGAGCCATATAGTCCTGCTGACAGATGCTCTCGCCGTAGTCACAGCGCTAAAAAGCCAGAAAAACACTGAGCTTAATGACTTAAGAGCAGCACTCTGCAAACTGTGCCAGCAGTCCGCACCAAAAAGGGTAGTGGTACAGTGGGTTCCGTCACACTGCAACATCCAAGGCAACGAGGAGGCAGACAGACTGGCAAAAGAAGGTGCAAGGCTACCACAAACAGATACCAGTATGACGTACGAAGAGTCAAAACGGCTTATCAAAGCCAGGTACATGACCAAATGGGAAACAGAACATACTGGTTACACCAAAAACGATGCCTATCACCAGTTGAACCGAAGAGAGCAGGTCGTTGTCTTCAGACTTCGCACTGGCCACAACAGACTGAGTTACCACCTATTCAACAAATTGAAGATAGGGTGTACCGACGAATGCCCGTGCGGTACTGGTAAAATGACCACTGAACATCTGCTGCAGAACTGCCCGACATACGAGGATCAGAGAGAGCAGATGTGGCCATTGCCAGTTGAACTGCAAGACAAGCTCTATGGTAGTGGCGAGAGTCTCAGGATGACCGCCGCTTTTTTCGAAAAAATAATGGTTACTGTCTGACTGCGTACGCAGAAGAAGAAGAAGAAGAAGAACCAATAATGTAAGTCAATAATCAAGAAAAGAAACGTTCAACTGTACATAGAATAGGCCCCGAGTGGTAACAGCGTTGAAGCTACCTTCTATCGTGTCGCAAGAGGTGCCTGCAGAAAAGGGATGTGTATGGAACTAGCAGAATATCTTTAAAAATAATTGCTGTGAAAGTGTCAGTGGAAATGCTTGGATAGAGGCTTCCTTTATGTGCCAACTGTAATGGGGGTCTTATAGTGCACTTGGAGCGAATACATTGTTCTTTGTACTATAGGCTCGAATAGTGCGTCGCTATATGAACACTCGCTTTACGAATGCATGTACAAATGAACGTCTTTGAATATACCAGGAACTCTTACATGCAAAAGCTAGTTCGCTCTTTCGAACATTTTCGGAGCACAATTTTTAAACCAATCAGTCAGTCAGTCAGAGGCGCATTCTTCTTCTACTTTCTCTTCCTCTTCTTCTTCTTCTTCTTTTTTTGTACGCAATTAGACGTTGACGTGAATTTGTTCAAAGAAAGCAGCGGTCATCCTGAGGCTGTCGACACTGCCATAGAGTTTGTCTAGTGTTGGCACTGGTGATGGCCATAGATGCTTTATCTGATCATCGTATGTTGGAAAATTTTGCAGCAGATGTTCAGTGGCCATTTTCCCAGTACCACAAGTGCATTCGTCAGTACCACCTATCTTTTTTTAAATTGAATATATAATAGCTCAGTCTGTTGTGGCCTGTGCGGAGTCTGAAGACCACCATCTCTCCTGTTCAACTGGTAATAAATATCATTATTTGTGTAGCCAGTATAGTCTGTTTCCCATTTGACCATGTATCTGGTCCGAATAAACCTTTTGAACTCTTCGTTGGTCACATTAGAATCTGGTTGGGATAACCTTCCACCTTCTTTCCCCAGTCCGTCTGCCTCCTCGTTGCCTTGAATGTCACAGTGGGTTGAGACCCACTGTACCACGACTCATCTGGGTTTGGACCGCTGGTATAGCTGACAGAGTACTGATCTTAGGTCACTTAGGTCTGTATTTTTCTTGCTCTTTAGTGCTATAACCTAGGACAGGGCATCTGTTAAAAAGACTACCTCACTGTGATTGCTTTCGTCTGTCAGCATAGCTTCTACTGCAGATTTCCTTGCCTCTGTTTTTGCTTTCAAATTACTTGAGAGTTTTTATGTTGGCACTCTACCGTTTGATAGGCTCAGACATACCCCTCTCCCTCCACTTTCTGATGTGTTTGTTGCAGACCCGTTAGTTTATGCATTGGGTCCAGTCAGGGCTTGGGTAGTTCTTCTCTATGTGTCTCAGGGCTTGGGTAGTTCTTCTCTATGTGTCTCAGGGCTTGGGTAGTTCTTCTCTATGTGTCTCAGGGCTTGGGTAGTTCTTCTCTATGTGTCTCAGGGCTTGGGTAGTTCTTCTCTATGTGTCTCAGGGCTTGGGTAGTTCTTCTCTATGTGTCTCAGGCTATGACTTATTTTCTTTTGAGTCTGACTGATCTTGTTTCCGATACCTCGTTTATTTAGAAACGCATATACTAGGATGGATATTTCAAAGAACAAACTGAACAAAGTAATATTCGTAAAGATGACTAAACAGACGAACATGAACACAGAAAAGACAGAGAAACCGACAGAGACAGGACAGGCATACATACATAAGAGGCAGGCATACAGGAAAGGCAGACAGACAGGAGAGAGAGAGAGAGAGAGAGAGAGAGAGAGAGAGAGAGAGAGAGGCAGATAAGAGAGGTAGGTACATAGACACGAGAGACAGACAGTCAGGAGAGACAAATTGGCAGGACAGTTAAACAGACGAGGCAGAGGGGAGGTGGGGGAGGGGAGGGTTAGCCCAAAAAACAGGGGGGGGGGACACAAATATGACAAACAGACACACAGAAGAGTCAGACGAATATGACACACACACAAAGGAGGTATACAGACATGGCGAAGAGACATACATGAGAGACATATATAGACATCACGAATAGACATACATGGGAGACACATATAGACATAACGAATAGACATACAGGGAAGATATATATAGGCATAACGAATAAACATTCAGGGGAGACATATATAGACATGACGAATAGACATACAGGGGAAACATATATAAACATGACGAATAAACAAACAGGGTAGGTATGCAGACCTGACGAACAGACATACAAAGAGGTCGGACCCACATACTTATAGGAAAACCAGACAAATACGACATACATACATAGAGGGGAGCCATACAGACATGACACACAGACATACAGGGGAACCATACAGACATGATAGACAGACAGTAGAGATATATTTAAATGAATGAACATACATACAGGGAAGCCAGAAGAACATGACGCAGGCATACAGAGAAAACATACAACTATGATACACAGACAGACATGAGAGGCAGACAACTATGACACACAGACAGACAAGAGAGACAGAGATACATAACACACGTGCATAAATGAGATGCAGATGGTCAAGTCAGACATGACCAACAGTCATAGAAACATAAGACACTGACAGAACATATAGGACAGATACAGACAAACAAAACATATATACAAGACAAACAGTCATATTGATTTGATAAGACATACAATAGTCTTTGAGTCACCATCAAAGTTGTCCTTAATGAACATCCTTCCTACAGCAAATCCTAGGACGAATGTACTGAAACTTGCACACACGCGGAACCTATCAGGCTCAAAGGAAGCTCCAGTAATGGCCTGGGGGAACATGTTCACAAGAGAAAGTGAATGGAGTGGGTCTACAAATTACATGGTAATCCTAATTAACAGACCAGTCGATGCGGGCCAGAGAGAAAGAAAAAATGAGGGAGAGAGGGGGATATATATATATATATATATATATATATATATATATATATGTATAGAGAGAGAGAGAGAGATAGAGAGAGAGCGTGAGAGAGAGAGAGAGAGAGAGTGAGTGATAGGGCAAGTTGGATGGGAGGTGTTCACGTTAGATAAATACTTTTTAGTGTAGTATAACTAACAAAATCATAAGAATTTTATTCTAAAATTTCTGCACCTGGTGATAGATACGAAACGAATAAGTTCACTAGGGGGTGATTGTAGATCGTGATAGATACGAAGCCATTAAGTTCGATATGGAGTAATTGTAGAGGCAAGCAGCATCTATTCCTCATTTCTTTATTTATACATTATTTCTGAAAGTCTGCAAATTGAAATATTTGAAGTCACCATAACTCGTGAACGGAAAGACATGTCGAGCTGACATTTTCATTTGAACATTCTGTCAGATTGCTTTGTCACTGCACCTGATTTCAAGTCGCTGCGTCGTTCACTTTAAGAGATATTATCATATGATCATTTCTCTATAAAAGTAGAATTTAAATGATTAACCTAACAACGATCACAGTAAAATAATTGCAAAAATACGAGAGTTATCTCCTCCAAATGTTTGGCATAAGGGGTTCCATCTTTGTGTACTTAAATATTCAAATCATTCCCTTCACGAGTTATGGAATATCGCTATATAGCTGCGGGAAGAATATTGTTTACCAGCAAATACTGACACGATAAACTGACACCATAACCAATTTTGGCAACAGCAATGTTCAAAATTGTAAATGTCCGTCAATCCATTGTATGAGCATTGTTGGCTTCAGTTGTATTTATTAAAATATTGTTATTTTGAGAGCGATGCAGGATAATAAAGCACTTATGTGTATGTATGTCTATATGTGTGTGTGTGTGTGTGTGTGTGTGTGCGTGCGTGCGTGCATGCGTGCGTGCGTGTGTGTGTGTGTGTGTCTAAGTATGTGTGTGTGTGCGCACATATGTGTGTGTTTGTAGCCATGTGTGTATGTGTGTTTATGTGTATTTTTGTTTGTTAAAGGTTTGCCTCTCTGTATTCTATTTGCAGAGACACGGCTCTTTCAACCCAGGTCTGTAGTCTTTTTGGCGATATCAGGAGCATTACCAGTGCATCTTAACTTAACTTAACTTAACGTCTTTATACTGGTTTAGAAGACCCTGCAGAGTCTGTATACAACCAGTTTCCTTTACATCACCATGCTCTAAAAGCTATGCGCATCCAATTTATTCTTAAATGCATTAACTGTCCCTGCCTTCACTGGCAATGCATTCCAAGCATTCATCACTCTCTGACTAAAAAAATATTTCCTAATCAGGACCTCTCTTTAGTCAACGTGTAGCTATGCCCTCTTGTTATTGTGGGTGGCTGTATAAAAAAAAAAAATTGTTATAGTCTAATTTTTCCATTCCTCTGATCATCTTATCAACCTGTATTAAATCATCTCGAATTCTTCGCTCTTCTAGACACTGTAGGCTGGTTTTTCTGAGTCTTTCCTCATAACTGTAATTCTGGAATTCCACTATCACCTTTGTCGCTCTTTTTTGTATTCTTTCCAGAATGTTTATATCCCCTCTACGATAAGGACTCTACACCTGTACACAGTACTCCAACCTAGGTCTAGCTAATGTTTTATACAGTTTGACTATGACTTCCTTGCTCCTATGTTTAATATTTCTTTTTATCATACCTAACATTGCATTTGCCTTTTTCAATGCTATCTGAACTTGATCACTCACGTTACCTGTATGATCTATTATAACCCATAGGTCTCTTTCCTTATCTATCTTTCTAATATTGTTCTTTTCCATTCTGTAATTATGTTCCATATTGGATCTACCCCATGGAAAGATGCAATACTGGTACCAGTACCAAAAACAGGAAAGGACAAAACAGATCCAAATGGATACAGGCCCATAAGCCTACTGAGCTGTGTCGGCAAGCTGATGGAACGGATGATAAACACCAGACTGATGTGGCATCTGGAAGAAAAACGAATACTAATTCCACAGCAAGCCGGCTTTAGACAGCACAGATCCACTGAGGACCAGGTCATCCTCATAGCCCAGGAGATAGAAGATGCCTACCAGGCACAGAAACACACAGTAGCTGTTTGGGTGGATCTGGAAAAGGCATTTGACAAAGTCTGGAAGGATGGACTTAGAGTCAAGCTAAGAAGAAGTGATGTCTGTGGGAAGATGTACAAGTGGATCAACCACTACCTCAAACAAAGAACTGCCAGAGTCCAAGTACAAGGGCAGATGAGCAAAAAGGTGACACTCGAGCAGGGAGTACCCCAAGGGGGAGTATTGTCACCCACACTCTTCCTGGTATATATAAACGATATTACAGAGAATATACCAAGAAGAGTCCATAGCTCAATGTTTGCAGACGATCTGGCTATGTGGACCTCTGAAAAGAATCTCAGCATAGCAAGAAATCGGATGCAGACGGCCCTAACATCGCTGGAAGAGTGGGCGAATTCATGGCTGGTCAAAATAAACGAGGAGAAAACCACGTGCACAATATTCTCGCTCTCATTAAAACCCCAAAGTACCAAATTAAGTCTAATTGGCAAAATCCTGCAGCCAAACGACAACCAAACCTATCTGGGAGTCACATTCGATCGGCGCATGACATGGAAAAGTCAGATTGAGAGAAACCGAATGAAAGCCAGAGAAAGAATGGCAATCATGAGGAAACTTGCTGGCACAAGCTGGGGAGCAGACGAAGGCATACTAAAGAAACTGTACACTGGAAGAGTGAGAGCAGTTCTCGAGTATGGCATTGCGGCATGGACAACAGCAGCGAAGGCGAACTTCGATAAAGTTAACAAACTTCAAAACCAAGCCATGAGAATTATAACAGGTGGCATGAAGTCAACGCCAATTGCAGAACTTGAAAAAATTACAAAACTGCAATCCATGACCGATAGAAGAGACTGCAGAGCCCAGCTGCAGTCAGAGAAACTCCGAAGACTGACGGACCATCCAATGTACCAGAGACTAAACAATTTGGGAAACGGGAAACTAAAGCGGAGAAACTTTGCAGAAATAGCCAAAGCAAAGATGCACGAAGATCCCATAAACGCACTAACAACACCAAAACCCATCACTACTGTACGAAAACCTACCTGGAGGCAGGATATATTTCCAGAGGTGGTAGAAAATATACCAGGTATTGCAAACAAAAACTGCCAGACTGAAAAAGAAAGGAGAGACACTACCCTAAGCTTCATAACGAAAAGCTACCCAAGCATGGACTGGACCCATGCATACACCGACGGTTCTGTAACAAACACTACACAGAACGGAGGGGCAGGAGCATTCCTGAACCTACCAAATGGCAGACAAATAACACTGTCATTCGCTTCTGGTAAGTACACAAGCAATTTCAGAGCGGAGGCAGAGGCACTGAGGGCGGCAGTGGAAGAAATGGTGACACATAAAGAAAATGAGAGCCATATAGTCCTGCTGACAGATGCTCTCGCCGTAGTCACAGCGCTAAAAAGCCAGAAAAACACTGAGCTTAATGACTTAAGAGCAGCACTCTGCAAATTGTGCCAGCAGTCCGCACCAAAAAGGGTAGTGGTACAGTGGGTCCCGTCACACTGCAACATCCAAGGCAACGAGGAGGCAGACAGACTGGCAAAAGAAGGTGCAAGACTACCACAAACAGATACCAGTATGACGTACGAAGAGTCGAAACGGCTTATCAAAGCCAGATACATGACCAAATGGGAAACCGAACATACTGGTTACACCAAAAACGATGCCTATTACCAGTTGAACCGAAGAGAGCAGGTCGTTGTCTTCAGACTTCGCACTGGCCACAACAGACTGAGGTACCACATATTCAACAAATTGAAGATAGGGTGTACCGACGAATGCCCGTGCGGTACTGGTAAAATGACCACTGAACATCTGCTGCAGAACTGCCCGACATACGAGGATCAGAGAGAGCAGATGTGGCCATTACCAGTGGAACTGCAAGACAAGCTCTATGGCAGTGGCGAGAGCCTCAGGATGACCGCCGCTTTTTTCGAAAAAATAATGGTTACTGTCTGACTGTGTACGCAGAAGAAGAAGAAGGATCTACCCATGTGGAAGACTGTGCATTTATCTACATTAAACTCTATTTGCCAGCTTACAGACCTTTCTGGAATTTTATCTAAATCTGACCTCAATATATCCACTTCTACTTTAGATGAGACACTACTGTATAGTTTTGTGTCATCAGCAAATTTTGCAATCATGGATCTCATATCAATGTCCAAATCGTTTATATATACCAAGAACAAAATTGGTCCCAAAACCGAGCCCTGTGGCACTCCACTTTTCACTTCACACCACTCAGAGTACTCCTTGTTTATGCCCATCCTCTGCCTTCTTACCGTTAACCAATTTTCAATCCATTTGGCAACTTCCCCACCTATTCCATGTTATTTTAACTTTCGAAATAATCTTTGGTGAAGTACTCTATCAAAGGCCTTTGCAAAATCTAGATAAAAAACGTCTTCTGGCTCCATCTGTATGTATCTATAAAAGTGAGGACGATCTCAGAGGTCAAACTCAGCCAAAGTGATATAGAAGGGCCTCACTCGGAGGGCACAGATTAGTGTACGTTTCTGGAAGATTATAAACACGTGTGTCTTGATGTATGTATGTGTGTGTCTTGATGTATGTATGTGTGTGTCTTGATATACGCGCGCGCGCGTGTGTGTTTGTGTATGCATTTATGTATGTATGTATTTTCTTGATATTGGCTTGGCTTGGCATGGCTTCGTTCGTTCTCAATCTCCCGCTACCAAACCCTGACATAGGCCTAATTAGCAGAATGTAGTTCAGAGAACGGAATGCGTTGTGTCGTAGTTGACAGCTTGACTGCGATAATTGCACCTTTCTGTCCAACACATCCGACTTCAGAAAGCATGTTTTGAGTACCTGGTTAGCATTCCTTCTTCTTGATATTGATGAACCGTTTCTCAGCGTAGCTGTGGATCCCAACTTCGTTTCCAACGGACCCTGTCTTGGGCTACGGAAGTCTAGTACGTTGTAAGTACTTGGAGGTTTCTGCATACAGCAAGAGAGTCTGACCAACGTATTGGAGGTCTTCCCCATGATCTCTCTTACCTCGAGGGTACCAGACAGCTGTGGCTGTGCTCCATCGACCATCATTTCGTCATAACATATGACTTGCCCATCTATGTTTTGCCTTGTCTGCATGGAGTTCCGCCTCATTCACCAGGGACAGTTATCTTGTCTATGTCAGAATTGTGGAGATGTTGCACACGTTTGTTCCAGAGAGTAATTATGAACAAGAGTCCATGAAGAGAGGCCTGGGTCACTCTCACTTTGTCCTCTAGCAAGTGTGTTAGTGTCCACGTCTCAGCACCGTAGCAGGTCGCATAGAGTACAGTGGAATTGAAGAGGGAGGTTCGTATGTCCTGGTCATGACAACCATCCAGGACCGTGTTAATAGATGAGAAGGCTGCCCAATCCACACCGAGATGTTATGTCAGTTCAGGTTCCAGGTTATTTTCTATGTTGAGAATATTTTCTTCATCGACTATAAAAATGCTTTTGATTCTGTAGAACCCCATTTTGTCGTATGTTCATTGTTGGAATAGGTGTAGATCCTGGTTGCATTATAGTTCTCGCCAACAATTATACGAACTGCACTACCAAATTTCGTCTCTTCCAACGTCAAATTGTGGAACCATTTCAGAAGAGGGTTCGCCAGGGGGATCCTATCTCATCTAACCTCTTATCCGCATGTTTGAAATCAGTCATTAGCCGATGCAACTAGGACACCTTTGGCATCATTATTGGTGGCAGACGCTTCAATCATCTTCAGTTTGCTGATGACATAGTGCTCATCACAGAGTCAGCAGCAGAAGCTAACTAAATAATGCAGGTACTCGATGGAGAGGGCAGGAAAGCGGGACTGGAGATGAATGCACAATCGCTTCGCCACTTGTGATTCTATCTTCCTTGGCAAGGTACGTTTAGAAGATGTCAACCGGTATATCTATCGTAGGCGCCTTCCCAATATGGAGAATATATATAGTGAGTCAAAGCAAGGGAACTACTGCTGTAAATGTGACCCGATTCATGTGTCTGCCTGGTTCCCTTTTAAACAAAGAGCCGTCGCATGCTCTATGTTGGTGTTCCTATTTCTTTACCCGGCAGACTCTGACTGAGTAGACTCCCATTCAACTGTTCTTCAACTAATTATTTCCTGTCCTTTCCACTCGTTTCTTCCCGAATGGGTTCCAAATCCAGTGCATTCTTGGCTATAATGTATGGCCTCTTTCTAAGAGTGTGACTTATAAATGTACTCTTTCTCTCCACAATCCCCTGCTGTATTGGCTGCTGCCATGTTCTTTATCACAGGTCTGTGATTGCTATTACTTCTGACCATTTAGCAGAAAGTATACGATGGAGACACCTGTTAACGAAAGTCTGCAGTCTGGATGTGATACCCTTAATCACATGCCATATCTCAGAGCTATAGAGCAGGGCCGTCTTTATATTCGTGTTAAACAGCCTAATCATATTCTCCATACAGAATGATGTCGAGTTACATAATGGACGAATAGCATTCAAAGCAAATCCAGCCTTGTTAATCAAGGCGTTTACATCTGATTGTGTTCCTTCTTTCATTACTACAATTACTTCATCAATATTACTACAAAGTTAGGTGCAGATGTGCACTTCAGCTGAATGGATAACCTTTAACTGTTAACATTATTTTTCAGCAATAATGAAACACAATATATGTTTACGCAAATATTTGTAAATATTTCGTGGTGAAAATAAAGAATAAAAATGGAATCTTTGTAAAACCTCAGTGGTTACCTAACTCCAGGTTGGGAAGTATTATTTGTAACCAGTAGCGTTTTGCGTAGGTTAAAATAATAAACTCATTTCTGTCTTTTGTCTTGGAAGACCGTGTTGGGCCAATGACTTTACTCAGGCCCTCTTTCTAGGACATTTGTGGATGTCCTAGTGCGCCTTTAAAGTTGTAGGGTCAACCGGATGGAACTTTACTAGTGCATCTGTTGTCAGGTATACAGATCAAACGCCTCATCCATGTGTACTTTCTTAACAAAGCGTTTTCTAAGACATCATTGACAAAGGTTTGGTGCTTGATTTATGTTTTGTGAATTCAGTTCCACAGACTGTGTTCTATATTCTCCTCTCCTTCTCTCTGTGAGCAGCGGGAAGTTTCTCTGCATCTGCTTTCCGTGGGTTTCATACCTCAACCATTTAGCATGGCTAGAATAACCATATAGCATGGCTAGAAAAGTCATATAGCATGGCTGGAATAGCCATATAGCATGGATGGAATAGCCATATCGCATGGTTGTAAAAGTCATATAGCATGACTGGAATAGCCATATAGCATGGTTGTAAAAGTCATATAGCATGACTGGAATAGCCATATAGCATGGCTGTAAAAGTCATATAACATGGCTGCAATAGCCATATAGCATTGTTGTAAAAGTCATATAGCATGGTTGGAATAGCCATATAAGATGGCTGGAATAGCCATATAGCATGGCTGGAATAGCCATATAAAATAGCTGGAATAGCCATATAACATGGCTGGAATAGCCATATAGGATTGCTGGGATAGCCATGTTGTTGTAGCTATAAACTCGTGTCTGGTTGTTTCAGGTCTGCCGAAGTATGACTTAGAAATAACTGAAGATGTGCCAACTTATTTCAATCCTTCTTGAAATTGCCAGATTTATTTTGAGAGAGTTTGTCATTTCTTGATCCAGGTAACTATATGGATTTATGTTTTTGGCATATTAAATTTCAATCCACAGTTCTCCCTGCAGGCAAAAGTGTTCACCGGCGATATGATCTTCATTCTATTAAATATTAGGCCAACTGCCTGTCTTGCTCTGTTGAACTCAATTAGACATTGTCCAGTCTCTCTGGCGATGTGGCTGAAGATGTATACGTCATCTGCATACCTTAAATGAGTGATCGATTTTTCTGTCTATGCTGATGCTCTATCTCGCCAATTTAGTTTTCTATAGACTTTCTTCGTGACCATGACCTACGAGCCTCTCTCTTCACTTCCACTGTATTCCCTGCGATGTGCTACGGTGCTGAGATGTAGACACTAACAAAACCACTAGAGGACAAATTGAGAGTTACCCAGGCCTCATTTGAGAGACACTTGGATGGAATCACTATCCGGAACCAATGCCTGCAAGGTCTCCTCAATTCTGACATAATATGATTGTCCTTGGTGATGGATGCGGTAATCCATGCAGACAAGGCAAAACATCGATCGGCAGGTCACATGTTGCGACGAAGCGATGGTCGATAGAGCACAACGACAGCAGTCTGATACCCCTGAGGTAAGAAGAGACCGAGGAAGACCACCAATGCGTAGATCAGACTCCTTTGCTGTACGCTGCAAAATCAGAGATGCCTATAGGAGCACTTACCACGCACTGGACTTCCATGGCCCTAGACAGCGTCCGCTAGAGATGAAGTTGGGACACGCAACTACGCTGAGGAACAGGTCATCAAGATCAAGATCAAGAAAGGCTTTCTTCAGAACACCAGTAAAAAATGTTGGTCAGATTATATTGTCGGGTTGAACGTCACGTTGTATTTATGTGTTGACAGGCACGTAATATAGGTTATGAGGGTAGACGGTGCAGCACAGTTAATGATCTGACAGCAGCCAGCTCTTCATACCTGGATGCTTGCGTCAGATTCAGCGAATCGTAGCTGTCCAAGACCCTTTACCACCTCCAAGGAGGGGCCCTGAAAACAGCGTGCACTAATGTAGCCTGGCTAATAATAGGGATCGCAGTGGGAAGGCAAACGCGGTAGGCAAAAACAAGCCAGCTGAAATCAGATGTGCCAGAACGAAAGCCCAGATATAGCAGTTCGCTTTAATCTACGACACAACGTTCTTTTCAGGACAAACACCAAGAAGAAGAAGAAGAAGAAGAAGAAGAAGAAGCAGAAGAAGGAGAAGAAGGAGAAGACGATAGGGTAATATCGATTGAGCAGCCATAATTTATCTCTTCTATCAGCTGAGAATCATTTGATGTGCTGTTGTTATTCATAATATTTATACCGATTCTGTGCTACAAGTGCCAAATCTGGCGTGTGTTCGAGGTACGCGTGAATTTAAATTCTACACGTGGAATGAAGTGTCACACATAATCTGTGTCCCCAAGTGAAAAAAATTGCAAATTGATGTCATTTGAAATAATAATAGCTGTCCATCGTTGTTGATGATGACCGCCGACATCATCCTTGTCACAGATTTCCCTGTTGGGTGTGGGTGCGCATGTGGCTGAACAGACCAATGCGGGCACGAAAACATCTGCTACATATCGGGCACACGAGGTTTGTATAAGGTGATGGTGTTTCCGCTGTTCGGGATTTCCGTATCTCGCATCTGCTCTGGGCTTTCACAACACGGTCGTCTTCGCCGGTAGCTACACCCGATTTGACTGCGCTTCTCCAATCTGATCTGTTTTGCGCAAGACATTCCCAGGTGTCGATATCTATCTGGCAACCTTTCAGTGAGTCCTTCAGACCGTCTTTAAAACGTTTCTTTGGGCGCCCTCTATCGCGCCATCCCTCTCTCAGCTCACCGTAGAGAAGCTTCTTTGAGAGCCGCTCGTCTGACATACGGACGAGCTTTTTAGTCGTGCTTTTTCTAGCAGTGCATGGATGCTGGGCATGTTAGCCCTCGAGAGAACCTCGATGTCAGTGACACGATCTTGCCATCGGATGTGGAATATCCGCCTCAGGCAACCTGTGTGGAAGTGGTTTAACCTCCTTGCATGTCCAGAGTATACAGTCCGGCTTTCGCAAGCGTATAGTAGAGTTGGAATGATAGTTGCACGGTAGACTTTGAGTTTGGTCTTGACGCTGATTCCACGATGTGCCCAGACCATCGAGCGCATTCTACCAAAGGCTGTGCTGGCCTTTGTTATTCTGCTTGCCACCTCATCGTCTAGGCTGACAGATTTCGACAGCGTGCTGCCCAAATATGTGAATTGTTCTACGACATTCAGCGTCTGCTCGCTGACTGTAGTCTCTGGTTTTGTGTACGGCATGTCTGGTGCTGGTTGGTACATGCCCTCTGTTTTTTTGGCATTTATGGTCAGGCCAAAATTTTCGCATGCGGCAGAGAACCGGTCCATTCCAACCTGCATGTTCCGTTCTGAGTTGCTCATTAGAGCATTTGAAATATGGCTGGAACTAATCCCTGTACTGAGTACATCATATTTTGTTTGATAATTTCATGAGATTGAAATAAAATCAACTTCAAATGATGTCTAGCGAATTAATTAACAAAATAACTTACTAACTAACTAACTAACTAACTAAATAACTAACTAGCTAAATAATTAACTATCTACCTAATTAATTAGCTAATTAAATAAATGAACAGCTAACTAACTAAGTAACCAAAAACTAGATAACTAAATAAACTAGATCTAGCTGATTAACCTTTGTGTACTTGAGAATTATGTTGTTGTAGCTGTCTCCCAAAAATAGAATCCTTTTATTGACCACTCTCCACATAATGTAGTTGGCCAAGGTCCTGCAATAAAATTGTCAGAACTTAGAAATGCTTGATAGCCGTTGCGATGAAGCCGATGAAGGTTGAAGATGAAGTGGTATGGTTTTCTAATAATTTCGTTTATCTAGGTATACAGAACTGCAACTTTCTATTTTAGTATGGAGATCAGAAACTACGTGAACTTTCAAACTGGGGTCAGACAATAGCTCCCTCTATTGATACGGTCTGGCTAATATTGAACGGGTGCTGGAAATAGACCCTCGGAAGACAGGTCAGTTTTACCCTACTAATGACAGGGCGTTGCTACGGAAATTCTGCTAAGCCCGAGAGGAGCCGCAGACATTTGGTTCACGTACTAGGCGGATAAGCCAACGGTGCGAGGTGAGGGATTACGGCCGAACGCCTCTAAGCCAAAAATCCCGCCCAAAAGCAGCTCAGCACGAATGCAAAGGGAGGCTTCGACATGGTGGGGACCTGGGGCCCACGCTCCAGCCCCGCCCGGTCAAGCCGCAGAATGAGGTCTCTGCCGTCCGCTGATAAAAGCGGGCGGGAAGCTGCTCGATATTCACCCCATACGGCGATGAGGTATGAAATCATTTGTAGAAGACTTAGTTCTCGGTCGGGGTGCCCTAAGCAGTAGATCAGCTACCTCACTGCGAACTGCGGAGACTCAACCCTTGACCATGAGATATGTCCGCTCCCTAGGCGGACAACATCTCCGTGCAAGACTAGGCTTGTCACCTGGTCAAATGCACTATTTCGAGAGGAATCACAGGTCACTGACATTTGGTCCACGTGCTTGGCTGATAAGCTACCATCTGAGGGATTGCGGCCGAACGCCTCTAAGCCCGAATCCCGCCCAAAATCTCAGCACCGCTGAGATGGGAGGCTACGACATGGCTGGGGCTTGCGTCCCGGTCCGATCGAGCCGCAAGAATGCACCTGGTAAAATGCACTCCTTCCTCGCTCTTTGCATCTATCTGCTAACAGTCATTCCAATGGACGCAGAAGAGATGCAGTCCAGCGGATATTGCACCTCCTACCCTATGGTGACAAGCTCCGGGTGGCGGGGAATGCTAGGCGTACCATCACTGCAGAAGAGCCGAGAAAATACAGCGAGCAAAAAGATACCTCACTCATATGCATATGCTACGTTTCTGGCAGGACGGTGACGATCCTGGGAAAAAGTCACACTGGACTGCCTCTCTTCCGGGATAGTACAAACTAGAACATAGTCCATCATATCATTGCTAAACGCTATAGACATGAGTAGGGAAGACTCGATAGTCCTGCAAGACAACTTCCTAAGAGAGACAACTCTGACCAAAAACAACTGCTGCCTTGCAGTTAGGCTGGGGACAGCCAAAGGCTAAGGAGGGTAACCCTACAGAAACGCCTGTTGAAATCGGATGCACTGAGCCACTGGCTAACAAATTAAATCAGTGCAACGTAAATATCGCTGTCAACAGCGTACGATGAAGAAGAAGAAGAAGAAGAAGAAGAAGAAGAAGAAGAAGAAGAAGAAGAAGAAGAAGAAGAAGACAATAGCTCAGCATTCAAACTGAGGTCAACTATTATCAAAACACTTAAATTGGGGCTTTCCATTCCTCCAATACAAACACAGGAGTCAGACACTTGCTTCACTTTTTAATTGGGGTCAGAAACAAAATAGAATTGGAAACTGCTCTGACACTCAAACAGTGACATATATTACAACAACATAGATTCTGAAATCAGCCCATTACTGCAACTCTTAAACTCGGGTCAGACACAATTCAAATTGGCTTCATACAGTACCACAACACACATATTGGGATCATACACTGCCTCAACACACACACACATGTATCAGGCACTGCCTCAACACACACACAGGGATCATACACTGCCTCAACACACACACACATGTATCAGACACTGCCTCAACACACACACAGGGATCATACACTGCCTCAACACACACACAGGGATCATACACTGCCTCAACACACACACAGGGATCATACACTGCCTCAGCACACACACAGGGATCATGCACTGCCTCAACACACACAAGGATCATACACTGCCTCAACACACACACAGGGATCATACACTGCCTCAACACACACACAGGGATCATACACTGCCTCAACACACACATAGGGATCATACACTGCCTCAACACACACACAGGGATCATACACTGCCACAACACACACAGGGATCATACACTGCCTCAACACACAAACACACATGTATCAGACACTGCCTCAACACACACACACAGGAATCATACACTGCCTCAACACACACACACACATATATCAGACACTGCCTCAACACACACACAGGGATCATACACTGCCTCAATACACACACAGGGATCATACACTGCCTCAAAACACACACACAGGGATCATACACTGCCTCAACACACACACAGGGATCATGCACTGCCTCAACACACACAAGGATCATACACTGCATCAACACACACACAGGGATCATACACTGCCACAACACACACAGGGATCATACACTGCCTCAACACACACACACACACACACATGTATCAGCCACTGCCTCAACACACACACAGGGATCATACACTGCCTCAACACACAAACACACATGTATCAGACACTGCCTCAACACACACACACAGGAATCATACACTGCCTCAACACACACACACACATATATCAGACACTGCCTCAACACACACACAGGGATTATACACTGCCTCAACACACACACAGGGATCAGACACTGCCTCAACACACACACACACACATGAGTCAGGCACTGCTTCAACACACACACACACACAGGAGTCAGGCACTGCTTCAACACACACACACACACACACACAGGAGTCAGGCACTGCCTCAACACACACACAGAAGTCAGCTACTGCCTCAACACACACACACACACACACAGGAGTCAGGCACTGCTTCAATACACACACACACACACAGAGGAGCAGGCAATGCCTCAACACACACACAGAAGTCAGACACTGCCTTAACGCACAAACAGAAGTCAGACACTGCCTTAACGCACAAACACAGGATCCAGGCACTGCCTCAACTCACACGCTGTAATCAGACAGCACCACAACCGAAACATGCAGGTCAGACACAACCGCAACACACACACTGTAGTCAGACAGCACCACAACACAACCATTGGGGTCAGACAATACCGCAGCAGACACACTCGACTCAGACAATACCGCACTATATAAACTGGAGTCCAACACTACCTCAACACTTAAACTAGATTAAGTCACTACCTGAACACTCAAGCTGAGATAGAACACTAACCAAACCGCATCAACACACAGGCACACACAGGGATCAGACACTGCCTCAACACGCTCACACACACACACACGCGCACGCGCGCGCAAACAGTGATCAGACACTGCCTCAAAATGCATAGGGATCAGACACTGCCTCAACACACAAACATACCCCCAGGGATCAGACACTGCCTCAACACACAAACATACCCCCAGGGATCAGACACTGCCTCAACACACAGACATACCCCCAGGGATCAGACACTGCCTCAAGACACAGACATACCCCCAGGGATCAGACACTACCTGAACTCACACACGTGATCCAGCTACTTCCTTAACGCGCACACATAAGTCAGGCATTTCCTCAATACAAACACAAACAGACGTCAGACACTGCCTCAAAACACACATAGAAGTCAAGCACTATGTCAGCACACACACAGGAGACAGGCACTGCCTCAGCACACACACATGAGACAGGCACTACCTCAGCACACACACAGGAGACAGGCACTACCTCAGCACACACACAGGAGACAGGCACTACCTCAGCACACACACAGGAGACAGGCACTACCTCAGCACACACACAGGAGACAGGCACTACCTCAGCACACACAGAGGAGACAGGCACTACCTCAGCACACACACACAGGAGACAGGCACTACAGCAGCACACACACAGGAGACAGGCACTGCCTCAGCCCACACACAGGAGACAGGCACTGCCTCAGCACACACACAGGAGTCATACACTACGTCAACTCATACAGAGGAGTCAGACACTTCCAAAACACACAAATAGGAGTCAGACACTGCCTCAATGCACACACACACACACACGCACACACACATACAGGGACGAGCCACTGTCTCAATACGCAAACAGGAGCCAGATACTGCCTCAACACACAAACAGCAGTCAGACACTGCCTCAACACACAAACATGAGTCAGACACTGCCTCAATAGTGATACAAGTGTTCATAAATTCCAGCTTTTTTAAAGCTCCTTCGAACCACATTTCCTCAAACTGTCTACCTACCTGTTCTCAGTGGTGGACAGTAAAACATGGAGTTCCTTGTAGTAATCTGGCGACAGATTGATGATGACTTCATTGTCTGTGATATCGTTCAGCCCGATATCTTTACTTGATGTTACACCATGGATATATTCACGCCAGTTAAAGACCTAGATCAAATTGAGAAAGTGAGCAGGTTAATATGGAGTAGGTCTCAACATCATTTGAATGCACTAAATGCAGCACTTAAGAAATATATACGAGGAACTGTTATTAAGTAATTTGTTGTTGTTGTTTTTCGTTCATTACGAGTGATGAGGACCTTTTATTTTTTCACCTAGCCAGTCCTTCCAGTCGAGTATTCTGTAATTCCGGGTTGTGGATGGGTGCGGAGATGGCTGAGGAGTCCGATTTGGGAACGGCATACTCGCAGGCAGTGAAAGCATGGAAAGTTCACTTCGCGAGACGGTGATCATGATTGTCAGCAAATCCATGTATCTCACTCGCTTTATTGCTCAGCCAGGAGACCCACAACTGGCGCAGCTTTTTGACTGTAGTTTAGATGGCAGCGGACATGCATCTCCGCTTCTTCGCTCACCCATTGTCACAGGACTCGACTGTGTTAGTACTGGATAAATGAAAAGAGAATGACTTGCGCGATGAATTTGATTTAAGTGAGGAATGGTTGCGCGGTTCGTCGACCTCACTCTCTCGCCCGAGCCCAATTTTAACAAGTGGCAAGACAAGTCAGGACGACTGGATATGGACTCGGGTGCAGTGGATGACCACAGCTGCTCCAGTGCCTCACCGTGTTCTGTGCGGTCCACACCACTCAGCACATTTGCTGTCGTGGTAGCCTGATGACGAATTTCTTGCTTAGCTGGCTGGGCTTGAGCAGGGCAGGACAAATCTAAAAAAGCTTTCCCTGTTCTTGGCTTCCTACTTTTTCTTTTACCACCTCTTATGCCCCTTTTCTTTTCGTACGTTTGTTTGGGTCTCTTACTGACAAGGACTCAGAGGTAGGCAAGATGTCTTGTCAAGGTTTCCCACAGTCTGACCTAAAAAAAAAAGTATAACGCTTCGTTGTTCGTCCACGGGGCAAGCCTACAGTGAGGCGGCGATAGTGTATGCTAAATTGCGTATGCACATACTGCTCGATCATCATGAACCCTGCATGGGGTATTGGTAAAGCAAAATGGTTAGCCCTGAAATAAGATTATCTGCATCAGCTGCAGCGGTCAGCGACCAATAGCTGATTGCTAGCGTCAGGGCCTGTGAACCAGAGCTGCCAAGACCCTTCTACACCTACATGCGGTGATCCTGGGTAACAGGCTGCAACAGAGAAGACTGGCTAAGGAGAAGGGATCGAAGAGGGAATGCTTACCTGGTACTAAAAAAATGCTTGCTGAAGTCGGATGTGTTAGACCGAATGGTGCAAATATCGCAGTCAAGCTGTAAACTACGACACAACGCATTCCGTTCTCTGGACTACATTCTGCTACTTAAGCCCGTTTAGGGTTTGGTAGCGGGAGATTGAGAACGAACGAAGCCAAGCAAAGCCAAACCATATTAAAACACATGTTACTTAATGTCACTCGTACACGAATGCACTGAATGTAGCACTTTGATATGAAGTATACACATTAATGCCTTAAATGTAGCACTTTTATTACATCTACACATGCATGCATCTATTCGCCCATCCATCTGCCCCTTTATTAATCCACCACTCTAATCAATTAAATCACCCATGATTTTGATTCATCCCTCAAACCACCAACCCACCCCTTCATCCCTCAAACCACCAACCCACCCCTCCCTCCCTCAAACCACCAACCCACCACTTCATCCCTCAAACCACCAACCCACCACTTCATCCCTCAAACCACCAACACCTCACTCCATCCCTCAAACCACCAACCCACCACTTCATCCCTCAAACCACAAACCCACCACTCCATCCCCCAAACCACCAACACCTCACTCCATCCCTCAAACCACCAACCCACCACTCCATCCCTCAAATCACGAACCCACCCCTTCATCCCTCAAATCACGAACCCACCACTTCATCCCTCAAACCACAAACCCACCACTCCATCCCCCAAACCACCAACACCCCACTCCATCCCTCAAACCACCAACCCACCACTCCATCCCTCAAACCACCAACCCACCACTCCATCCCTCAAACCACCAATAACAAATTCATACGAAAACCACCATATAACACTCACTTTCCCACCATCCATACAACTCTCAGTTCACATATAACCCGTTCACTTGCCCACCGTCCTTCCAGCCAACCACATCTCCATCCAGCCAACCACCTCTCCATCCAGCCATCCACCTCTCTCTCCATCCAGCCATCCACTTACCAACCCAAACATACCTTGCCGTACGTGCCATAAAGTTCACCTAAAGTCGTTGGGTTATACATTTTATTTCTGTCTCGTCTATCCTCGTCTGGTACAGATATCTGAAGTTTTACAGTAAAATAAAACATTAACATACAAACAGAGCAATTGATACACACATATCATTATAACAAAACTGAAGCACTCATTAAGCCTGTGCCTCGGTACAGCAGACCAATTATCACCATACAAAACTGAAGCACTCGTTAAGCTTGCACCTCGGTACAGCAGACCAACTATCACCATACAAAACTGAAGCACTCATTAAGCCTGCATCTCGGTACAGCAAACCAACTATCACCATTCAAAACTGAAGCACTGGTTAAGCCTGCACCTCGGTACAGCAGACCAACTTTCCCTAAACAAAATGAACGTGACCAGGCAGTCGACAGCACCACCTCAATTGACAGTACCCTCACGAGTTAAGCGAAAATTGATATTGAGGTCAACAGCAAAACCAAAACGCAAATTCCGCGTTTGGGAATCTACAAACAAACGTCTGGAACCGACAACTGAAAAGTTAACCGCGCTGTAGTGCTGACAACTCTGTTGCATGCCTGTGAAACATGGACAGTGTATAGCAGACATGCCAGACAGCTGAATCATTTCCACATGAGCTGCCTGCGTATACTGCTCACTATATGGTGGCAGGACAAAGTTTCTAACCCTGACATTATTAACAGGTCAAACGTGTTGAGCGACCGTACGCTTTTACAAAATGACCAGATAAGATGGATGTACATGCCTACATGCCCGTTAGTTTGTCGTGTCAGGATTAAACATTTAAATGCGAACACCTCGCAGCTCCAGTCTGATGCTGTCGCCATTTACACCTGCTATGGGCAACTTTTATATGAGTAATGGTTGAGTGATCGCACTGGGACAAAAAAAAGCAACTGCGTTACGATTTCAAGGCCTCAGCCTGCACGATATATTTCATTTCGAAGCAGCTGCAAATAATTATGTAAGCAAAACCTATCAAAGACACTCTCCATGCGAGCAATAGGTGTGGGGGTTGTGGGAGGGGGATCGACATTCCCTAAGTCAACTATATATTTGATATGTCCGCTCAGTAATCGAGTTTGCGCTTCTCCTTCAAGCCATTGCAATGAGACTCAGGAGAGCCAACAATCATGATCTGAGGTTCATATATGGCGCAATGAAAACAAGACCGACAGATGCATGTGAAATCAACACCAACATCGAAACTCTGAATCTAGGGTGAGAACGTTCACATGAAAGATACTAGAGAATGGCAACTTCAGAGGAGAATAGGAAAATGGTAGTTCATTGGCACCAAAATTATTGAATAGAAATGAAACTTTTTGTTTAAATGCACAAGACACTTTAATTAAAAACCCCATACCAAAGAGTGGAAGGTCATGGCAACCATCAAAGATGAATCACCTTGCTGGCAGACTATCAGGCTATAGCAAGAACTGTAAACTTTCTATAGACAAGAACACTCTTACCATCTTTGCTGAAAGCTACTGTTTTCGAAACTGTAGATTAATATCCACAAAACATGTTTCATATATAGACAGATGGATCTGCTACCCCCAACGCTGGACATGGTCCAGGAATTCAATATCATAACATGCATCAAGAGGGCACTCTGCAACTACGACCCTTGTGGAGAGACATGTGCCAGCGTCGAGGTAGAAATAACAGCAATCGAAAAATCTATGTGCCGAATAATCTCAGATTTTTATAGTGGCACAATACAACCTGAGGAAATCGCTGTATTCCCAGACTCAAAATCACTGCTTCAAGCCTTGAAAAACAGAAAGTTTTCCAGTATTAATAACGTCTACAAATACATTTATCAACTGTCCATCTCTTATACAGTGCAAGTGGTGCTGCAGTGCATACATGGTTATGTCAGACTATCAGAAAATGAGAAAGCTGATGAGCTGGTCAGAAGCGGAGCAACACTACTACAGCCACTAGATATTATCACACTTACAGGCCTGCGAGTAGGTCCTGAGAAACAACTGTGGAAAATAGTGGAGGCTCGATAACCCAAAGCTTCACCTTCGCCAGATAAGGTGGACAGCAAAAATGAAACCACTCACAAACTTAATAGTAATAGCCAGATGAAAGTTCTAAATGCAAACCATGGACATCATGGGATTTCTTTTTTTCGCTTGGGTCCTTCTTGTGCATTTCAGCGTCAGATTATTAAGGGGTTTCTTGGATGGGCCCCAGTACGTGCTTCGTTCACGGGGAACTTTACTGCTTCTGTAATTTCTGCTATCCATCTTTTACGTGATCGGCCCTTGGGACTGTATCTGTTGTATATGTATAGCATTGCTTTATGTGGGATACTATCTGGTGTTTGATGCGTCACGTTGCCCAACCATTTGGGTTTGCTGTCGCTTGATGAGGTCTAGCACCAGTGTTGTTGCTACTTGTATCCTGATATCTTCGTTTCTGACTCTATCCATGATTGTTACTTCACGCATTCTGCGCAGGCATTCATATCTGTTGTTACGATGTTTCTTTTATCTGGCACTGTTAACACAATGTGGGTAGGAATATTGTGTTGTATAGCGTTCTTCTTGTATCCATTGTCATGTGTTTACAAAGTAATGTCGGGGATGTGTGCCCAAATGTTTTATTTGCTTTATTGCATCTGTGTTGGATTTCAGTGTCTCGTTTGCCATCTGCTGAGATTATGTTACCCAGGTATGTGACATGCTTCACCTGTTTTTTTTTTTGTTTTTTTTTTTGTGTGCAATCGCCATAACTTCGTTTCTCTGTGTTGGTTTTTATACTGTAATCCGTACAGACCTCATTAAGACTGTTGATATGGTCCTGCAGTTGTTTCTCTGAGGTTGCTTTTAGTGCTTGGTCATCAGCAAAGAGAAGTTCATTTAAGTGATCACTAAAACTACATGGGAGTACACCTTCTAAAGGCCGACCAGATGGATATGCAGAACAAAAGGATAGCTTTTGGACTGCCTAGCAATAGATAATGACTCACCGAATTAAACTCAATTTAGTTGATTTTGTGCAAACGGCTATAGGTAAGGGGATGAATGCAAAGGTAGTTCCACGGCAGAAACTGCTGTCGGTGATGAAGTGTTGGAGACTGCATCGTACTAAACCTCAGCTTTCATATGAGGGGTGGAAGTTGCCAATTCCCTTCTTTGCTTCCTTTCCTTCCCTAAAAGTAAGCCGGATACCCATTTACTGTTGCGTCGACTAGAGAATGTAGATATCAGCGATTGAACCAGTTACATCTACTATGAGAATGGACTACGCTAACACTCACCACTCTAACACTTGCCACTCTAATACTCACCACTCTAACACTTCCCACTCTAACATTGCCCACTCTAACATACATCCCCCTAACACTCGCCACTCTAACACTCACCACTCTAACACTCACAACTCTAACACTCGCCACTCTAACACTCGCCACTCTAACACTCACCACTCTAACACTCCCCACTCTAACACTCACCACTCTAACACTCGCCACTCTAACACTCACAACTCTAACACTCACCACTCTAACACCACTCTAACACTCACCACTCTAACACTCACCACTCTAACACTCGCCACTCTAACACTCACCACTCTAACACTCACCACTCTAACACTCACCACTCTAACACTCGCCACTCTAACACTCACCACTCTAACACTCACCACTCTAACACTCACCATTCTAACACTCACCACTCTAACACTCGCCACTCTAACACTCACCACTCTAACACTCACCACTCTAACACTCACCACTCTAACATTGCCCACTCTAACATACATCCCCCTAACACTCACCACTCTAACACTCACCACTCTGGCACTCACCAGTCTAACACTCACCACTCTGACACTCACCAGTCTAACACTCACCACTCTGGCACTCACCAGTCTAACACTCACCACTCTGACACTCACCCCTCTAACACTCACCACTCTGACACTCACCAGTCTAACACTTACCACTCTGACACTCAAAAGTCTAACACTCACCACTCTGACACTCACCAGTCTAACACTCACCACTCTGACACTCACCAGTCTAACACTCACCACTCTGACACTCACCAGTCTAACACTCACCACTCTAACACTCACCACTCTGACACTCACCAGTCTAACACTCACCCCTCTAACACTCACCACTCTAACACTCACCACTCTAACACTCACCACTCTAACACTCACCACTCTAACACTCACCACTCTAACATACATCCCCCTAACACTCACCACTCTAACACTCACCACTCTAACACTTCCCACTCTAACACTCACCACTCTAACACTCACCAGTCTAACACTCTACCTCTTCTCTACTCAGACGATAAAGTGCACTTACCTTGGCTAAACTAATCTCAAAGTCAACAATGTCTGCGACTTCTCTTCGTGCTGAAGCCGGATAAGCAAACCCGAGTTGTTGTCCGACATTATAAATGAACTCTTCGTATGCCTTCAGCATGGTGTCATTTCGATCGACCAGGTAGTACTTCTGACCTGGCATGCCAAAACCAGGTTGGTCTATCTGAAATGGATACGTCAATTGGAAAAATGTAATTCAATATCATTGTATAATGCGCGTGGCATTATCATTGCATATTGCACTAAGGAGCGCATTGCCAAATGGTTTCGGGGCCTGCCTGACGATAAAGAATAGCAACGGTTCGAATCCCGGTATGGCATATTTTGTTTTTCTGGTGGGGGTGAAATAAACAAACATAGCCTGCATACGACGTGGCGACAGCAGTGGCGAAGCGGCCTGTAGTTCTCAGACAAAAAAACCTAGACTACGCCAGCATTGGGAAAAAGTCGTATTGACAGTTTTTTGGAGTTTTTTGACAGTTTGTATCATTTTATAGCTCCAACACAAATGTGGTTGACAGTTTAAAAAAAAAATCTGGAATCCATTTCTTTGCTACGCGGTTTCAGATGAAATGGTGTTCCCACGACGAGGTTGCCAGTCCCATGCACAATCTTAGCTAGTCGTCTCGAGCAATCAAAGACACTATTTTATAAACGCCGGGAATCCCTCCGACGTCTAGACCATTCGTTGAGAGACGATCAGCCGGGTGAGTGGACGGCGGAGATGTTAACCGTTTGTGTTGCAAACAATCGCTGATTCCAGCTCGCAGAGACTGTTCGATGATCAGAAATTTGCTATTACCACCCAGAGTTGGGCTCGAGAATTGACGCTTTGTATACTCTAATTCAATATCGAAGCAACAGTGGAAACCAGATAAATCGATTCACGCGCAAGTGTTCTTGCCTGGACGGACCACGAGATGCCGCATGGGCTTAAAAATAAGATGATGAGGCATTTGGCCACTCTAGAAAGAGTCATAGTTACTCCTGACCAATGAGATAGTCCCAAGTGGAGTTAGCATGACTCCAAGTGATAATGGCGGGAATCATTCAGGTGCAAGAGCTCACATAATGAGACCTTTACCATTATCAGCACTGCCAAAGGCATAGTGCAGGCACTATATTGCTGGGTGGTTAGTGTACTGGCTTCCCAGTCAAGCGATCAGGGTTCAATCTACAGCTGGTGTAGGATTTTGTCCGATCGCAAACCGGCTCCCAAGGTCGGCCGCTACAGAGATTGGGTTCAGATAAAACCTGGGAAGTAAAGGCGGCCGGCGTGATGCTGACCACACCATCCATTATGTGTCGTTGGTCACAAAATAATATGGGCCTAACACCAAATTCCCTATACTCCGCATGGCGTGACGAGATCTTGACTTTACTAGGCTAAATACTTCAACGACTTGATCTCGGGGGCACCTTACTGGTGGAAAGGAGAAAGACGACTGCACATCTTAAAATGTGATTAAAGATTTGTGCATGAAGCTAGCAACCTTACCATGAAGCTAGCAACCTTACCATGAAGCTAGCAACCTTACCATGAAGCTAACAACCTTACCATGAAACTAGCAACCTTACCATGAAGCTAGCAACCTTACCATGAAGCTAGCAACCTTACCATGAAACTAGCAACCTTACCATGAAGCTAGCAACATTACCATGAAACTAGCAACCTTACCATGAAGCTAGCAACCTTACCATGAAGCTAGCAACCTTACCATGAAACTAGCAACCTTACCATGAAGCTAGCAACCTTACCATGAAGCTAGCAACCTTACCATGAAGCTAGCAACCTTACCATGAAACTAGCAACCTTACCATGAAGCTAGCAACCTTACCATGAAACTAGCAACCTTACCATGAAGCTAGCAACCTTACCATGACGCTAGCAACCTTACCATGAAACTAGCAACCTTACCATGAAGCTTGCAACCTTACCATGAAACTAGCAACCTTACCATGAAGCTAGCAACCTTACCATGAAGCTAGCAACCTTACCATGAAGCTAGCAACCTTACCATGAAACTAGCAACCTTACCATGAAGCTAACAACCTTACCATGAAGCTAGCAACCTCACCATGTAAAAACAATTGCTTTGGAAACCCCAACTGCAGCAGCATACACAGTGCGTTGGCGTAGATTTAATGAAGGGGTGACTTTATACTCCGGAAGGTGGGAAACAGTGGAGGTCACATGTTAGCAAGGAAAAGTCTGTAGTTGCGGTCTAGACACACCAGAGCTGTACCTACCTCAGGTCTAGTAAGCCGCTGGGGATAAAATGTCAGACTACCACGGAGACTTTTTCGCCCTGGAGATATGATGCAGAGACTCGTGCAGAATCATCTGTGAGACCACTTGTACGCTACTACTCACTACAACTGAAACGATAAAGGCCCCCGACATTTCCACATCCTGACTGTATTCATCTTACAACTAAATAAGACCATTCCATAGTCTGTCCGGAACAAAGACAGACAGAATGAATCAATCATCGGTCAAAACGTCTGGGATCAAGATGAGGACCAGTGCATGAGCTGCATCCGTCAGCAAGACATAGCTGACTGCTAGCGTCAGGGTCAGCGACCAATAGCTGACTTCCAGCGTCAGGGCCAGCGACCAATAGCTGACTGCTAGCGTCAGGGCCAGCGACCAATAGCTGACTGCTAGCGTCAGGGCCAGCGACCAATAGCTGACTGCTAGCGTCAGGGCCAGCGACCAATAGCTGACTGCTAGCGTCAGGGCCAGCGACCAATAGCTGACTGCTAGCGTCAGGGCCAGCGACCAATAGCTGACTGCTAGCGTCAGGGTCAGCGACCCATAGCTGACTGCTAGCGTCAGGGCCAGCGTGCCATAGCTGACTGCTAGCGTCAGAGCCAGCGACCCATAGCTGACTGCTAGCGCCAGGGTCAGCGACCCATAGCTGACTGCTAGCGCCAGGGCCAGCAACCCATAGCTGACTTCTGGCGTCACGGCCAGTGACCTATAGCTGACTGCTAGCGTCAGGCATGCGACCCATAGCTGACTGCTAGCGTCAGGGCCAGAGAATCAGAGCTGCCAAGACCCTTCTACACCTCCACGCGGTGATCCAGGATTACAGTCTGTAACAGTGCAGACAGGCTAAGGAGAAGGGACCGAAGAGGGATGGCTAACACAATAACTAACATTTCATGCTGAAGTCGGATGCGTCGGACCGAAAGGTGCAAATATTGCAGTCATGCTGTAAAGTACGACACAACGCAAAAACCAATGTTCAAGGTTTGGTAGCGAGAGTCTGTGATCGAACGACGAAGAAAAAGAAGAAGTAGAAGAAAAAACTTATTCAGCTCGCTGTGGAGCATAATAATAATGGTTGGTCATCCGAAAGCGAAGATGTGGGTGTTGTGTGATCATGCATGGCTGTAAAGTTATGTCCTGGCATGACAAACCCCATCGCACGTCCATTTTATCTTCTTCAATCATCTGTTAGAGACTGCCTCCCTAACATGTGACTGTTCCTAGCTTTGCTGCAAGTAGCAGTTGCAGTAATTCGACTACCCCTCTGCTCCAATCGCCCGTGATCACAACGAATATCTGTGGTCTAGGTTGCATGCAGTTAAGGTAAAGTCATTGCTGTTTGACCCAGCCAGAAGGTGACAGGGCGGCCGAGGGAACGGAATCATGTAGGAGAGAGCTAATATCCGTAGACTGCTTCGTGAGCTGGTGGGGGTGGGACGTCCGCCAGATGCACTGCACGGAAGTGAGGTAAGGTCATGGCCACCACGGTTCACCTCATACTGTTTGCTCCACGTTGCCGTTCCGCAAAGAATATACATACATTAGACCGAATCAAACTCAAAACCAATAATAACAGAAATACGGATAAGTTTGAAAACAAGGTTCAGGAAAGAACAATAACAGGCATTAACCGGTATTTCATTATAAATAGATCAAACAAAGAACAACACAGACACAACTTAACTTTCCCCGTATTTACATTTGTTACAACATAGGTCTAACACCACATTTGTTACAACATAGGTCCAACACTACATTTGTTACAACATAGGCCTAACACTACATTTGTTATAACATAGGCCTAACACTACATTTGTTATAACATAGGCCTAACACTACATTTGGAATAATATAACTAGCTTTTAGGAAAGCTTGATTTATTTTTTTTTATTTTACGTGTTTGCCTCACTAGTTTCTACTGGCCGAGGCGCGCCTATTCCACCCAAGACCGTAATCTTCTTCTTCTTCTTCTTCTGCGTACACAGTCAGACAGCAACCATTATTTTTTCGAAAAAAGCGGCGGTCGTCCTGAGACTCTCGCCACTACCATAGAGCTTGTCTTGCAGTTCCACTGGCAATGGCCACATCTGCTCTCTCTGATCCCCGTATGTCGGGCAGTTCTGCAGCAGATGTTCAGTAGTCATTTTACCAGTACCGCACGGGCATTCGTCGGTACACCCTATCTTCAATTTGTTGAATAGGTGGTACCTCAGTCTATTGTGGCCAGTGCGAAGTCTGAAGACAACGACCTGCTCTCTTCGGTTCAACTGGTAATAGGCATCGTTTTTGGTGTAACCAGTATGTTCGGTTTCCCATTTGGTAATGTACCTGGCTTTGATAAGCCGTTTTGACTCTTCGTACGTCATACTGGTATCTGTTTGTGGTAGCCTTGCACCTTCTTTTGCCAGTCTGTCTGCCTCCTCGTTGCCTTGGATGTTGCAGTGTGACGGAACCCACTGTACCACTACCCTTTTTGGTGCGGACAGCTGGCACAGTTTGCAGAGTGCTGCTCTTAAGTCATTAAGCTCAGTGTTTTTCTGGCTTTTTAGCGCTGTGACTACGGCGAGAGCATCTGTCAACAAGACTATGTGGCTCTCATTTTCACTGTGTGTTGCCATTTCTTCCACTGCCGCCCTCAGTGCCTCTGCCTCCGCTCTGAAATTGCTTGTGTACTTACCAGTAGCGAATGACAGTGTTATTTTTCTGCCATTTGGTAGGTTCAGGAATGCTCCTGCCCCTCCGTTCTGTGTAGTGTTTGTTACAGAACCGTCGGTGTATGCATGGGTCCAGTCCATGCTTGGGTAGCTTTTCGTTATGAAGCTTAGGGTAGTGTCTCTCCTTTCTTTTTCGGTCTGGCAGTTTTTGTTTGCAATACCTGGTATATTTTCTACCACCTCTGGAAATATGTCCTGCCTCCAAGTAGGTTTTCGTACAGTAGTGATGGGTTTTGGTGTTGTTAGTGCGTTTATGGGGTCTTCGTGCATCTTTGCTTTGGCTATTTCTGCAAAGTTTCTCCGCTTTAGTTTCCCAGTTCCCAAATTGTTTAGCCTCTGGTACATTGGATGGTCCGTCAGTCTTCGGAGTTTCTCTGACTGCAGCTGGGCTCTGCAGTCTCTTCTGTCGGTCATGGATTGCAGTTTTGTAATCTTTTCAAGTTCTACAATTGGCGTTGACTTCATGCCACCAGTTATGATTCTCATAGCTTGGTTTTGAAGTTTGTTAACTTTATCGAAGTTCGCCTTCGCTGCTGTTGTCCATGCCGCGATGCCATACTCGAGAACTGGTCTCACTCTTCCAGTGTACAGTTTCTTTAGTATGCCTTCGTCTGCTCCCCAGCTTGTGCCAGCAAGTTTCCTCATGATCGCCATTCTTTCTCTGGCTTTCATTCGGTTTCTCTCAATCTGACTTTTCCATGTCATGCGCCGATCAAATGTGACTCCCAGATAGGTTGGGTTGTCGTTTGGCTGCAGGATTTTGCCATTTAGGCTTAATTTGGTACTTTGGGGTTTTAATGAGAGCGAGAATATTGTGCACGTGGTTTTCTCCTCGTTTATTTTGACCAGCCATGAGTTCGCCCACTCTTCCAGCGATGTTAGGGCCGTTTGCATCCGATTTCTTGCTATGGTGAGATTCTTTTCAGAGGTCCACATAGCCAGATCGTCTGCAAACATTGAGCTATGGACTCTTCTTGGTATATTCTCTGTAATATCGTTTATATATACCAGGAAGAGTGTGGGTGACAGTACTCCCCCTTGGGGTACTCCCTGCTCGAGTGTCACCTTTTTGCTCATCTGCCCTTGTACTTGGACTCTGGCCGTTCTTTGTTTGAGGTAGTGGTTGATCCACTTGTACATCTTCCCACAAACATCACTTCTTCTTAGCTTGACTCTAAGTCCATCCTTCCAGACTTTGTCAAATGCCTTTTCCAGATCCACCCAAACAGCTACTGTGTGTTTCTGTGCCTGGTAGGCATCTTCTATCTCCTGGGCTATGAGGATGACCTGGTCCTCAGTGGATCTGTGCTGTCTAAAGCCGGCTTGCTGTGGAATTAGTATTCGTTTTTCTTCCAGATGCCACATCAGTCTGGTGTTTATCATCCGTTCCATCAGCTTGCCGACACAGCTCAGTAGGCTTATGGGCCTGTATCCATTCGGATCTGTTTTGTCCTTTCCTGTTTTTGGTACTGGTACCAGTATTGCATCTTTCCATGCCTGGGGTACAATACCCCTTTTCCAGCTTTGGTTCAGGACTGATAGTAGTTTTTCCTTCGCTGTTTGGCCCAGCCCCATCAGCATTTCGTTTGTTATCCCGTCTTTTCCGGGAGATTTCCTTCTCTTTAGTGTTCTCATAGCCTCTTCCATTTCGCGCATTGTTAGTTTGGCCATCATGTGCTCTTCAGGAGCCGTATTTATGTTTTCGTGCCCCTTTAGCTCTTCGCTAATGTCTGTATGCTTATCTGCAGGGACCTCGATGTGGTTTGCTCTGGCATAGTGATCGACAAAGGCGTTTGCGGCTTTCTTACCTGTGATCAAGTTTTCGCCTTGCTTGATAGTAATTTGTTTATTTGACGGGGTTTCGTCGTTCATGGCTCTGACTAGCTTCCATAGCTTGTTCCCTTCTTTGTCCAGGTTTAAACTTTCCGTTTTATTTTTCCAACTTTCTCTTGCTGTTTGCTTGAGAGTGTGTTTGTACTTCGCCGCGGCGGCTTTGAGGGCGATGTTTGCCTCCACGGATTTTTCTCGTTCTGCCATGTTCCTCGCATTTGTTACTGCATCTTCCACTTTCTGTAACTCATCATTCCAGTAGGGCTTATAGTTTTTCCTAGCTCCTCTTGGGATGGTTTCAGTGGCGGCTTGCATTATTGCCTTGCTTAGGCTCTCTACCATGGGCTTCATTTTGGTGTTTCGTGTGTTGATGGTTTCACACAGCCCATCTGTCAGGATTGCAAATCTGTCCCAGTCGGCTCGTTTGTAATTCCAACGTGGGAGCGGTTTTGTTTCCTGTGGGCCTACTTCCATGTCAATGGTTAGCCTGATCGGCCTGTGGTCGCTACCTGCCAGTTGGTTTAGCACCTGGCGGTCTATTTTATAGTGTATGTCCTGTGTGGAGAAGGCCAAATCTGGAGTCGAGGTGGTATGCCATGTTCTTGAATAGAAGCTAGGGCTATCCTCCAGACCGTAATCAATTTGGGTGATATTAAGACGCATAAGCCAGTGCTTGGATGTGTTTTGTGATCTGTTTGTATCTAGCCTGCTGTTTCCGTGATGTTTCTCTCGTTGTTCCTCGCCATTTGATGATACTCTCGTTGTCCTTAAAAACAATTAGAAATAAACATATCTTTGTATTGTAACTTGTTAATATCGTTGATAAGGATGTCAAGAGTGTCCTGCATGTATCATCACGGTGGAGAGAAACACATTATCGCCATAATTGCAGTTAAAAGATGGCTGCGTCATTGTTAACATGCAACAAAGAGATGCAGTGTTCTGTTATCCGTTTTTATTAGCAGCAAAGGGGTAAAACCCTTAAAAACTAATTGGCGAAAGAAGGTTCAGCATGGTGAAGTATGCCTGTCACTCCCTTCAGTATGGTGAAGTATGCCTGTCACTCACTTCTGTGTGGTGACGTATGCCTGTCACTCACTTCAGTATGGTGACGTATGCCTGTCACTCACTTCAGTATGGTGACGTATGCCTGTCACTTACTTCAGTATGGTGAAGTATGCCTGTCACTTACTTCAGTATGGTGAAGTATGCCTGTCACTTACTTCAGTATGGTGAAGTATGCCTGTCACTCACTTCAGTATGGTGAAGTATGCCTGTCGCTCACTTCAGTATGGTGACGTATGCCTGTCACTCACTTCAGTATGGTGACGTATGCCTGTCACTCACTTCAGTATGGTGACGTATGCCTGTCACTTACTTCAGTATGGTGAAGTATGCCTGTCACTCACTTCAGTATGGTGAAGTATGCCTGTCACTCACTTCAGTATGGTGACATATGCATGTCACTCACTTCAGTATGGTGAAGTATGCCTGTCACTCACTTCAGTACGGTGAAGTATGCCTGTCACTCACTTCAGTATGGTGAAGTATGCCTGTCACTCACTTCAGTATGGTGAAGTATGCATGTCACTCACCTTTAAATCGACAATTTTTCTTCATGAAGCGTCTAACTGCTGAAAATCGACTCTAGGGTCTCTACTACATGTGCCTGACCCGGTCGTGAACAGTCTATCACAGAGCTCATTCTTGAAACTTCCTACTCCACTCATACACTTGCTGGAGTGAAAGGCATGCATTACCGTACTGGACCTTCATTTGCCGATTAATTGTTGAACGTTTTCACTCGTTCGCTGTTTAAAAAAACGGATAACAGAGCGCTGCTCCTCTTTGGTGCATGTCAATAGTGTTGTTACCATCTTTTAACTGCAATTATGACGTCACGATGTTCGTCTGCACCGTGATGGTGCATGCAGGACACTCTTGACATCCTTAACAGTCATACTAACAAGTTGCAATACGAAGGCATTATTTTTTTTAATTTATGTCCTCTTTTTAAGGTTTTCATTTGTAAATTCCTTCCTACTTCTTATTTGATGACCAGAGGCATTGGCACATACAGATCTATGAAAAGAACACGATAGCAACCAATACAGCAGGAAATTGAGAAAGAAAATGGAGATAGATAGCACACACTTTCAGAATGAAGCCGAACAGTATAAACAACCACGTACGGGATTGGAACCAGCAGGAAAATGGAGGTATGGGAATGCCAAAAAATGCCAGTCTGAAGCCACCTCATTCGAGGTCTCGTAGATGGAACTCAATTCCACAGCCGGGGGCGGCGTGACCTAGTGATTAAGTGACACGGCTCACAACCAGAAGGTTTTCGGTTCGATCACCATCACAGCACCGGCCGTTACCCCGGGAAGCAAACCCTTAGAAAATTCAAGAGGAAGCAGACTCTTACATAAAATGCATGAAGTCGGATGCACTGGGCCAACAGGCGCAAAGTAAAAACCACAGTGCAACGCACACCGCCTTGGGGATTAGAGACATAAGGCGAACGAAAAAAAACAACCCCAAAAAACAAAACAAAACACACATTTGACAGCCAATACAGGAACAGATGGAAAGCATCTGCTGGGATCCTATGTGCCTAGGGGAGCCAGGAGGATAATTGATAATAACACTGCGTGACGACTGCAGTGGTATGCGACCTTTGTTTCTCAGAGCAATTCATCAAGCAGGTAAACATTAACAATGGGAATCAAAGACAGAATGATAAATCGACTATTCTCATCTAAAACTGACCACAAAACATAGCTGCTCTATTTCAGCTGGCCAAGTATAGACCAAGTTACTAACCTGGAGAACATTTCTAGAAGAATTTTTCTCATCCATGCCAACACCAAAAGAGATGATTGATCCAAAACCGTGGGTATTAATTGCAGTAATAGACTGGACCAGGTTGAAATTGTGTGCCGGCCAGTTTTTGGTGGTCAGTGGCCAACCTCTGAACTCGTTCATGAACCTCAGTAGTGGCTTGTCTCCTCTTGAGTTGATTGTTTCTTATTGGGAAGGAGAAGATTGAAATGATTAGGATGGGTCAGTGGTTGGGGCAGTAGTGGGTTGTGTAATTGTAGTAGCAGTAGTTGCTGTTGCTGTGATTGATTAGTGGTAGTTGTAGTAGTGGTAGGTGTGGTAGTGGTAGGTGTGGTAGTGGTAGCTGTGGTGATTGATTTGTGGTAGTTGTAGTAGTGGTAGTAGTCGTAGGTGTGGTAGTGGTAGGCGTGGTAGTGGTAGCCGTAGGGATTGATTAGTGGTAGTTGTAGTAGTGGTAGGTGTGGTAGTGGTAGCTGTAGTAGTTGATGTTGTTGTGATTGATTAGTGGCAGTTGTAGTAGTGGTAGGTGTGATAGTGGTAGCTGTATTAGCTGATGCTGTAGTGATGGATTAGTGGTAGTTGTAGAGTGATAGGTGTGGAAGTGGTAGGTGTGGTAGTGGTAGGTGTGGTAGTGGTAGCTGTAGTGATGGAGTAGTGGTAGTTGTAGTAGTTGGAGCTGTAGTGATGGAGTAGTGGTTGTTGCAGTAGTTGATTCTGTAGTGATGGAGTAGTGGTTGTTGCAGTAGTTGATGATGTAGTCATGGAGTAGTGGCAGTTGTAGCAGTTGATGCTGTAGTGATGGAGTAGTGGTTGATGCAGTAGTTGATGCTGTAGTGATGGAGTAGTGGTTGTTGCAGTAGTTGATGCTATAGTGGGTTGTTGCAGTAGTTGATGATGTAGTGATGGGGTAGTGGTTGTTGCAATAGTTGATGCTGTAGTGATGGAGTAGTGGTTGTTGCAGTAGTTGATGATGTAGTGATGGAGTAGTTTTAATTGTAATAGTTGATGCTGTAGTGATGGAGTAGTGGCAGTTGTAGCAATTGATGCTGTAGGGATGGAGTAGTGGTTGTTGCAGTAGTTGATGCTGTAGTGATGGAGTAGTGGTTGTTGCAGTAGTTGATGATGTAGTGATGGAGTAGTTTTAATTGTAATAGTTGATGCTGTAGGGATGGAGTAGTGGTTGTTGCAGTAGTTGATGATGTAGTGATGGAGTAGTGGCAGTTGTAGTAGCAGTAGTCGATGTTGTTGTGATTGAGTAGTGGTAGCTGTAGTAGTGGTAGTTGTGGAAGTGGTAGTTGTAGCAGTTAATGCTATAGTGATGGAGTAGTGGTAGTTGTAGTAGTGGTAGTTGTGGTAGTTGATACGGTAGTGAGGGAGTAGGAGTAGTTGTAGTAGTTGATGCTGTAGTAATGGAGTTGATGTAGTTGTAGTAGTTGATGCTGTAGTGATGGAGTAGTGGTTGTTGTAGTAGTGGTAGTTGTAGTAGTGGTAGTTGTAGTATTGGTAGTTGTAGTAGTGGTAGTAGTAGTAGTGGTAGTTGTAGTAGTTGATGCTGTAGTGATGGAGTAGTGATAGTTGTAGTAGTTGAGGCTGATGGATTAGGGGTAGTTGTAGTAGTTGATGCTGTAGTGATGGAGTAGTGGTTGTTGTAGTAGTGGTATTGTAGTAGTGGTAGTTGTAGTAGTGGTAGTAGCAGTAGTGGTAGTTGTAGTAGTTGATGCTGTAGTGATGGAGTAGTGGTAGTTGTAGTAGTTGAGATCGTAGTGATAGAGTAAGGGTAGTAATCGTTGATCTTATAGTGATGGAGTAGGGGTAGCTGTAGTAGGTGATCGTGTAGTTATGGAGTAGTGGTAGTCTGTAGTGTAGTTTTTAGTATTCTATTTAAAGAGTAATAGTAGTTTGTAGTGTAGTTTTTAGTATTCTATTTAAAGAGTAATAGTAGTTTGTAGTGTAGTTTTTAGTATTCCATTTAAAGAGTAATAGTAGTTTGTAGTGTAGTTTTTAGTATTCCATTTAAAGAGTAATAGTAGTTTGTAGTGTAGTTTTTAGTATTCTATTTAAAGAGTAATAGTAGTTTGTAGTGTAGTTTTTAGTATTCTATTTAAAGAGTAATAGTAGTTTGTAGTGTAGTTTTTAGAATTGTAGTGAAGGATCTTCTCCGTCTAAGGAAAGTTATGAGCAAGGATACAATTAGAATAAGATTCGACCTTGACAAATGAAAACACTCGGAGGAAATTGTAGCTTTTGGTGCAATGATAGGAGAAAGATTTGCATCATGCACTGTCCTTACGGGTAGACCCAGATATCGATATGATAATAGGTACTTTTAATGTAGCAATAATAGACACATCAACAGAGATCCTAAGGAAGCAACAGACACAAAAAGAAGCTCTGGGTTCTATCTACCTATCTGTCTGCCTGTCTGTCTATGCTCTTTGCGCGCCAAATACGGCGCATACAGCAGAAACAAATTATTTCCATTTGGAACGGTGTGACGCCCCTGTTGTTAGATCTTGTATCGTGCTGAAGCCCATAGTTGAGCCATCTCGGATGATTGTTCTTCTGAGTGATTCCTTTGGTCTCCCTCTTTTTCGAACGCCCATTAGTGTCCACTCGAGTGCTTGCAATGTTGTTCATTCTAAGGACATGTCCGATGTATGTCCATCGTTTCTCTTCAGGATGATGGTCGACACGTATAGTTAGTTTGTCTCTGTTCTTATAGAGCCAATAGTTATGAACTGGTCCAATCGTATATTCAATAATTTTCTTAAACATTTATTTTTAAAGATATTTAGTTTGTTTTCTAGCGCTTTTATTGTCTTTCAGCTTTCACATCCATATGTCAGAACTGATATTACGATTGAGTTGAATAGTGTCAGCTTGGTATGTGTGCTATTGTCGTTGATTTCTAGATGGTGGTGAGCTGATTAAACGCGTACGAGGCCAAAGCAATTCTAGTGGAATTTCCTTTGTGGCAATTCCATCTTGTGTCATTTGCTTCCCAGGTATGTGTAGTGTTGGGCATTTTGTAGAGATTTAACCTGTAGCTTGATATCAACCGGTGTGGTTTACAATGGAAATACTTGATCTGTTCATGAAAGAGAATTGAAGAGCTTAACAAACACTCCAGAAGGGTCCAGTAGGTATAGGGTGATACATGGATAAATAAGGTTCACGATGAAAGAGACAATCATGGATCGCTGAACAGTATTAAGATATGAAGCAAAAATGCAAGACGGCCAAGGATCTAGTAAGGCATATACAAGGTCGCAACAACGACAATACAAGACAAGAATGAAAAATGCCTTACAGAAGACCAAGAGATAATGACACTGGATGGAGTACTGATCAGAACAATATAACCACGAGTGCCAGTCAGAACAATATAACCACGAGTGCCAGTCAGAACAATATAACAACGAGTGCCAGTCAGAACAATATAACCACGAGTGCCAGTCAGAACAATATAACCACGAGTGCCAGTCAGAACAATATAACCACGAGTGCCAGTCAGAACAATATAACCACGAGTGCCAGTCAGAACAATATAACCACGAGTGCCAGTCAGAACAATATAACCACGAGTGCCAGTCAGAACAATATAGCCACTAGTGCCAGTCAGAACAATGTAACCACGAGTGCCAGGGTGGGTTAGAAAAAAAACAATCGTCTACTTAACTCCTGAGATTGACGACAATCAACCGGAAACTAAAGAAGATGTGGCTGCAGCGGCGAAGGTGCTGAAGAAGGGGAAAGCTGCTGGAATGGATAATATCCCGGCAGAGCTTATACAGGTGTGTGGGGATGCAATAATTGACACCTGAAATATATCTGCAATAGAAAATTGCAGACAGGAAAGCGGCCAGTCACCTGGTTAATATCAATGGTCTTAACGATACCCAAGTCAGGAAATCTAATAGAACAGTCAGTCTTATTAGCCCACCATAGCAAAGCCTTGCTCAGAATAATTCACGACAGACTGAAACCTCAAGGTGGGAACATCATTACCGAAGAACAGGTGGGTTTTCGAACCGGAAGAAGCACCAGCGAGCAGGTCTTCAACCTACGAATGCTAAACGAGAAGTATTTGGAGCAACACATATCATCATCATCAGGTGCCCTGCCGGTGGGCGTTGGCGATCATGGACCTCTGCCCATTTATTTCACATGTGTCGTTTGCCAACTCTATTGATGATTGTCGTCTTGCCATTCTCTCAGGATGTTCAGCATCTTCTCTCTCGGCCTTGCTCTGTCTCTCAGGCTGTCCAGCATCTTCTCTCTCGGCCTGCCTCTGTCTCTCAGGATGTTCAGAATCTTCTCTCTCGGCCTTCCTCTGTCTCTCAGGCTGTCCAGCATCTTCTCTCTCGGCCTTCCTCTGTCTCTCAGGCTGTCCAGCATCTTCTCTCTCGGCCTTCCTCTGTCTCTCAGGCTGTCCAGCATCTTCTCTCTCGGCCTTCCTCTGTCTCTCAGGCTGTCCAGCATCTTCTCTCTCGGCCTTCCTCTGTCTCTCAGGCTGTCCAGCATCTTCTCTCTCGGCCTTCCTCTGTCTCTCAGGCTGTCCAGCATCTTCTCTCTCGGCCTTCCTCTGTCTCTCAGGCTGTCCAGCATCTTCTCTCTCGGCCTTCCTCTGTCTCTCAGGCTGTCCAGCATCTTCTCTCTCGGCCTTCCTCTGTCTCTCAGGCTGTCCAGCATCTTCTCTCTCGGCCTTCCTCTGTCTCCCAGGCTGTCCAGCATCTTCTCTCTCGGCCTTCCTCTGTCTCTCAGGCTGTCCAGCATCTTCTCTCTCGGCCTTCCTCTGTCTCTCAGGCTGTCCAGCATCTTCTCTCTCGGCCTTCCTCTGTCTCTCAGGCTGTCCAGCATCTTCTCTCTCGGCCTTCCTCTGTCTCTCAGGCTGCCCAACATCTTCTCTTTCGGCCTTCCTCTGTCTCTCGTTCCTGCTATCTTTCCCGTTGTGCTCCAAGTTACCTCTTCTCATAACATGCCCACAAATGATGACTGTCTTGCTGTGATCCTTGCACTGTGTTTGTGCCTTCGACTACTGTATCATTATTTTTCCTTACAGTCCATATGATCCGCAACATTCTTCGGTAAAACCACATCACCGTTGCTTCCAAAGATCTAAGCGCTTGCTTGCTAATTGTCCATGATTCACTGCCATATATCAGTACTGGTTCCACGTAGCATCCAAGGACTCTCTTTCTCAGTTCCAGTGACAAGGTTATCTTGCACGATATTCCTTTCATGGTCTGGAAGACCGATTTTGGTTGGGCTATTCTGCATTTTATTTCGTTATTGCATCCTCCATATGGTGTCATGCATGTGTTCAGGTATTTACACGTGCTAACGTGTCTTAATGAAGTCGATGTAGGGTCCGGCCCCCGACGACCCTCCTACATCAATGGATGTGATACGATGACATAGTCACTCACATCCAGGGTACAGTGATGGTCACAAGCTACTGTTTGGTCTCACCTGTGCAAATCTGTCCACAGCAACACCTACTCGTTGGTGATTGTTGATAACTACGTTTGCTATGGGAGCGACCGAAAACCTGGCTGTATAACCAGGAGTTGAGCAGTTTGGGACCCCACTAAGGTGGACAATGCAATACCCACCGACGAGTGAACCACGCTCCTACTGTCACCAACCCAAATCCCAACCATGGGTTAAATAATCTAAAACCTATCATATGCTTGTCTATTAACCTTCTCTTTGTCTAATCAACAAAGGTCCTACATCAAATAGGATACTAACGCATAAATGGATGCAGGAGGAAAACAAAGGAAAAACGGGTAGATGAGAGTAGTGATCATGGAAAACAAAGAAAAAACGGGTAAATGAGAGTCGTGATCCTGGAAAACAAAGGAAAAACGGGTACATGAGAGTCGTGATCCTGGAAAACAAAGGAAAAACGGGTAGATGAGAGTCGTGATCCTGGAAAACAAAGGAAAAACGGGTAGATGAGAGTCGTGATCCTGAAAAACAAAGGAAAAACGGGTAGATGAAAGTCGTGATCCTGGAAAACAAAGGAAAAACGGGTAGATGAGAGTCGTGATCCTAGAAAACAAAGGAAAAACGGGAAGATGAGAGTCGTGATCCTGGAAAACAAAGGAAAAACGAGTAGATGAGAGTCGTGATCCTGGAAAAGAAACCCATCTAGGGCAAGGGGAACTCCGAACTCAAACGGCCTGCTGCCTTGCAGATGAGGTATTGGATTACTAATGGCTGCCGGGGGAAGGCAAAGGGAAACCACCGCGTGGTTATCCCAAATTTCATCATTGATCGACACAACCTGAACCTAATCAACAATACTTCTTATACCATGTGTTTATTGACTTTAAAAATGCGTTTGATATATTCAGGCATGATGCTGAATTGGGAACATTAAAGATATATAACATCAACAGTAACATTGTGAGAGTTATCGAGAATCTGTTTGAAAAGGCAACAAGCGCAGTCTTTGTGGATGGAAAAATGAGTGAATGGTTCCACACATTCGTCGGTATAAGACAAAGATGTATGCTCTCCCCGACACTCTTCAATATATTCCTAGAAAGAATTATGAGTGATGCTCTTGAAGACCATGTTGGCACCGTAAGGCTAGGGGATAGAACGACTACTAGCTTACGCTTTGTGGATGATATTGATGGGCTGGCGGGGACTGAGACAGAACTTCTGGAATTGATCCGAAGACTGGATGTAACAGCGGAGAGTTTTGGCCTGGAGATAAAGGCAGAAAAGACTAAATTGATGACCAAAAACACTGAAGCAAATGAACAGGAGCTTGAAACTGAACTGCTTCAAGCATCTGGACTCAACAATCAGTGATGAGGGATCAAAACCAGAGGTCCTTGCCAGAACAGCACAAACAAGAGCAGCGCTTGCCAGAATGAAACCTATATGGAAAGATGAGCGACTCTCCCTCGCCATAAAGGCCAGAGTACTACAATTCTCTCGACATTCCTCCACTCCTGAGAAGCATGGGTAATTACAGTATACCTTCAGAAAAGAATCCAGGCCATGGCGATGAGATGTATTAGAAGACTCCTAAGTGTCACCTAGAAAGACGGTATCATAAATAATGAAGTACGACGTAGAATCGAGAAGCGAATGTACCACGACCTCCTCACGACCATCAAAGGCGAAAGCTGACTCGTGTGGCCACGTCTCGAGACCAAGGTCCTTGCCATACCACACGGCACAGTACAAGGCACGAGATGGAGGGGACGTACGAGAATACCGTGGGAAGACAGCATTTATGAATGGACTAAAGTATGGCTCTAGGAGACACAAGAAGCAATCGCAGACAGAGAGGGATGGCTCAGGATTGTGGAGGTGTCAGCAGGATTGCTTCAACGATGTCAAGAGGTACAACTCAGTAAAGGACTAGTGGTAGTTTGTAAATAGTAGTGGTAACAGTGTATCAGGCCAAAGTAATGGTAGCTGTTGTCGTTATAATAGTGTATCAGGTTGAGGGAGTGGTAGCTGTTGTCGTTATAATAGTGTATCAGGTTGAGGGAGTGGTAGCTGTTGTCGTTATAATAGTGTATCAGGTTGAGGGAGTGGTAGCTGTTGTCGTTATAATAGTGTATCAGGTTGAGGGAGTGGTAGCTGTTGTCGTTATAATAGTGTATCAGGTTGAGGGAGTGGTAGCTGTTGTCGTTATAATAGTGTATCAGGTTGAGGGAGTGGTAGCTGTTGTCGTTATAATAGTGTATCAGGTTGAGGGAGTGGTAGCTGTTGTCGTTATAATAGTGTATCAGGTTGAGGGAGTGGTAACTGTTGTCGTTATAATAGTGTATCAGGTTGAGGTAGTGGTAACTGTTGTCGTTATAATAGTGTATCAGGTTGAGGGAGTGGTAGCTGCAGTAGCTGCAATGGTATTTTAGAAAACAAAAAACAATCAATTTGACAGGTAAACGGTGGTGGTAGAAGAGACACACCTTCAGAAAGAAACTAAACAGTTACAGAATTCCCACCTTACCAAGATCCATACAGGACTTGTATAAATCTTTGGCTTTCTTGACGCAGCCTAAATCTGATGGTTTGACTTCTTCCTCCAATAAATCTGGCAAACGAAACGAACAGAAGCATAGAAAATGATGAGAGATTTAAAAGTAAAGTGTCAATATATATATATATCAGTGGCGGTTGGTGGACTAAAGAGTTAGGTATGCACCTTTCAAAATTTGGTCCGATGTTCGGGGTGCTTATGTAAATATTTTATATAGAATGTTTTGATTAAGATTTTTTGGCTTTAAATACTTTTCAAGCGATTTCTAATCCTAGTAGAACCATATAAAATGTATATTAGATTTAGTACCGAATTAATATGGACTCCTTCTTCTTCCTCTTTCGTTCTCAATCTCCCACTACCAAACCCTGAAAGGGCTTAAGTAGTAGAATGTAGTCCAGAGAACGGAATGCGTTGTGTCGTAGTTTTACAGCTTGGCTACTATATCTGCACCTTTCGGTCCAACACATCCGACTTTTGAGTACCAGGTTAGTATTCCCTCTTCGATCCCTTCTCCTTAGCCAGTCTGCCCTGCTGCAGCCTGTTATCCAGGATCACCGCGTGGAGGTGTAGAAGGGTCTTGGCAGCTATGGTTCGCTGGCCCTGATGCTAGCAGTCAGCTATGGGTCGCTGACCATTGCAGCTCATGCGCTGCTCAGCATCTTGATCCCAATATGGACTATATTACAAGACAGAATAAACCGCGAAAGTTAATTTTTGCTTTTGTGTGTTGGTATTTTCCGAGCGGGTCCACAAAAATTATTTCATGTCATTAATGAGAATGATATATGGACTGTACATTTGCAGGTAAAAATCTAAATCTCCCCAAATTCATCAATGTCCAAGTCATAGAAGTTTCTTTTGAATCGTTGAGTCCTGAGCACTTGTTTTTCTATCATCATTCGAGCCAGGACGGTTAGTCTGTCTATCTTCGAACTGGTGTGATCACTCGAATCAAGAGACAGAGCACGTTGGATTGCAGATTCAAGATTCCTTGGGAGATCTAACAATAAAAGCGCAAAACAGCCTTACAAATCTGGAGAACCCTATCTGTTTGTAGAGAATGCACAGTCATCCAGCCCTTTCCTCTCATGTGAGTAAAAAATAGAGACTCTTCCGACTGCATGCCAAACTGGATGGAATGTCTGAAAAGTGGGATATAGTTCCTGACCCACCTCAACAAGCTGTGGTACGGAACGGAAGTCCCAAGAAAACCCACGATTGTTGGTGCAAGTGGACCTTGGCTTTGGCAGTAAACGAAAAACACAGCTCGGCAGATGTAGAGAGGCACAGCTTCAATTCAGTTCAGTTCATCCCGTAACCCATCAGGTCGTTGGGGCACACGTGAAGACAATCCCAAAATCCCACGCCATCACTCTCTGTCTGTCGCCGCCTGTCGTATCTCACTGGGACGAAGGCCTGACCACTCAGTGATGTTGTCCACCCATCTCTTCCTTAGACGTCCTCGCCCTCTCTGTCCCGGAACGGAACCAAAGAACGGAAATTAATAGTAATAGTTGAAACTCATGGGTTATTGTCATGGACAGGCGTTAGTGTTTAACAAATTATAAATTTAAATATGATGCTTTGAGCTCTAGATAGCCGTGAGAAGGACTGTGTCGGCCGTAGATGGAGCTATAGTAGTCATGAGACGAACAAATATCTGAACAGGTATTACAGGTCTATCATGTGAACTCAACGAACAAACGCCTGAGCAAGTATTACAGAACTGTCATGTGAACTCAACGAACAAATACCTAAGCAGGTATTACAGGACTGTCATGTGTGCGGTCAGTTAAAGAAAATACGCTGACCCAATGAACCAAGACTAAACTCAGAACTGTACTGGGCTCCAACAACGGTGGATCATCTCGAGAACTAGTCTAACAGTGAAAGCATCAAATACAAGAAAACAAGAACGTCAAGGACGTCAGCAGTGAAAACATCAAAGACAAGATAACAAGAAGATGTTTCAAGGACGTCAGCAGTGAAACCATCAAAGACAAGATAACAAGAAGATGTTTCAAGGACGTCAGCAGTGAAACCATCAAAGACAAGATAACAAGAAGATGTTTCAAGGACGTCAGCAGTGAAACCATCAAAGACAAGATAACAAGAAGATGTATCAAGGACGTCAATCTTTCACCTACTTTTGATAACAACATTCACTTGATCTGAGAGAAGACTAAACGAGTCGACATACGACTTGTCGTTTGGTATCACATTCTCTTTGATCCATCTGCCACAGGCGAACTGGTAGAAGTTGTCGCAGTAAGGAACACTGTAGTCCAGATACCTGTTGATCCTGGCAGCTGGAGAAGATTCAAACAGGAAACATCAAACACATGAGGTAGATAACAACATCGGCGCCTAAAGATCACCGAAGAGAGCCTAATAAACACGTAGCAATAGCAATTTTATTAATTTGTCGGTAACCAGGACCCTAGCGATGATCCTGTAATTGCAAATTTCAATGGTCTAATCCCGATCTTCATGCTAACCCTGACCATCTTTATTATGACCCTAACTGCCATTCACATTAGCCATGACAATAACACCAACCTTCACCTGAACCCTAACACTAATCTGAACAGTGACCATAACCAACACCCTGCACTAACCTTAATCATCGTTATAACTGATCCTTACCATAAACTTCATCTTAACCCTAACAATAATCCTAACCTTAATCTACATCCTAACTCTGACCCGAAACCTAACCTTCATCCTAACCCTAACCTTCATCCTAACCCTGACCCTGACACTTACTCTAAACTACATCCTAACTCTGACCTTGACCCTAACCTACATCTTAACTCTAACCTTCATCTTAACCCTGACCCTAACCTAAACCTTCATCCTAATCCTAAGCCTCATACTAACCCAACCCCTAACCTTAACTCTGACTCTAACCCTAACCTTCATCCTAACCCTGACTCTAACCTTCATCCTAACCCTGACCCTAACCTTCATCCTAACCCTGACCCTAACCTTCATGCTAACCAAACCCCTAACCCTAACTCTAATCCTAACCCTAACCTTTATCCTAACCTTGACCCTGACCTTCATACTAACCATGGCCCTAACTGCAATTCTAACCCTGACCCTAACCTTCATCCTAACCCTGATTTTAACCCTAAACCTTCATCCTAACCCTGACCCTAACCTTCATCCTAAACCTAACATTATTACTAACCCAGACCCTAACCCTAATTCTGATTATAACCCTAACCTTCATCCTAACCATGACCCTGGCCTTCATTCTAACTCTAACCAAAACCTTCATCCTAATTCTGATCCTAACCCTAACCTTCATCCTAACTCTTACCCTAACCCTAACCTTCATCCTAACTCTGACCCTAACCCTAACCTTCATCCTAACTCTGACCTTAACCTTTATCCTAACTCTGACCCTAACCTTCATCCTAACTCTGACCCTAACCCTAACCTTCATCCTAACTCTGGCCCTACCCTTCATCCTAACTCTGACCCTTACCTTCATCCTAACTTTGACCCTAACCCTAACCTTCACCCTAACCCTAACCTTCATCCTAGCTCTAACCCTAACCTTCATCCTAACTCTAACCCTAACCTTCATCCTAACCCTAACCCTTACCTTCATCCTAACTCTAACCCTAACCTTCATCCTAATCCTATCCTTCATCCTAACTCTGACCCTAACAGTAACCTTCATCCTAACCCTAACCCTAACCTTCATCCTAACTCTGACCCTAATCTTCATCCTAACTCTGACCCTAACCCTAACCTTCACCCTAACCCTAACCTTCATCCTAACCCTAACCCCAACCTTCATCCTAGCTCTAACCCTAACCCTAACCTTCATCTTAACTCTAACCCTAACCTTCATCCTAGCTCTAACCCTAACCCTAACCTTCATCTTAACTCTAACCCTAACCTTCATCCTAACTCTGACACTAACCCTGACCTTCATCTTACCTCTGACCCTAGTCTTCATCCTAACTCTGACCCTAGTCTTCATCCTAACTCTGACCCTAAACTTCATTCTAACTCTGACCCTAGTCTTCATCCTAACTCTGACCCTAGTCTTCATCCTAACTCTGACCCTAACCTTTATCTTAACTCTAACCCTAACCTTCATCCTAACTCTGACACTAACCCTGACCTTCATCCTACCTCTGACCCTAGTCTTCATCCTAACTCTGACCCTAACCTTCATCCTAACTCTGACCATAGTCTTCATCCTAACTCTGACCCTAAACTTCATCCTAACTCTGACCCTAGTCTTCATCCTAACTCTGACCATAGTCTTCATCTTAACTCTGACCCTAACCTTCATCCTAACTCTAACCCTAACCTTCATCCTAACCCTAACCCTAACCTTCATCCTAGCTCTGACCCTAACCCTAACCTTCATCTTAACTCTAACCCTAACCTTCATCCTAGCTCTGATCCTAACCCTAACCTTCTTCCTAACTCTGACCCTAACCTTCATCCAAACTCTGACCCTAGTCTTCAACCTAACTCTGACCCTAACCCTGATCTTCATCCTAACTCTGATCCTAACATTCATCCTAACTCTGACCCTAACCTTCATCCTAACTCTGACCCTAACCTTCATCATAACACTGACCATAACCTTCATCCTAACTCTGACCCTAACCTTCATCCGAACACTGACCCTAACCCTAACCTTCATCATAACTCTGACCTTAGCCCTAACCTTCATTCTAACTCTGACCTTAACCTTCATCCTAGCTCTAACCCTAACCCTAACCTTCATCTTAACTCTAACCCTAACCTTCATCCTAGCTCTAACCCTAACCCTTACCTTCATCTTAACTCTAACCCTAACCTTCATCCTAACTCTGACACTAACCCTGACCTTCATCCTACCTCTGACCCTAGTCTTCATCCTAACTCTGACCCTAAACTTCATCCTAACTCTGACCCTAGTCTTCATCCTAACTCTGACCCTAGTCTTCATCCAACTCTGACCCTAGTCTTCATCCTAACTCTGACCCTAACCTTCATCCTAACTCTGACCCTAGTCTTCATCCTAACTCTGACCCTAACCTTTATCCTAACTCTGACCCTAACCTTCATCCTAACTCTGACCCTAACCTTCATCCTAACTCTGACCCTAACCTTTGTCCTAACTCTGACCCTAACCTTCATCCTAACTCTGACCCTAACCTTCATCCTAACTCTGACCCTAACCCTGACCTTCATCCTAACTCTGACCCTAACCTTCATCCTAACTCTGACCCTAACCCTGACCTTCATCCTAACTCTGACCCTAACCTTCATCCTAACTCTGACTCTAACCTTTATCCTAACTCTGACCCTAACCTTCATCCTAACTCTGACCCTAACCCTGACCTTCATCCTAACTCTGATTCTAACCTTCATCCTAACTCTGACTCTAGTCTTCATCCTAACTCTGACCCTAACCTTCATCCTAACTCTGACCCTAACCCTCACCTTCATCCTAACTCTGACCCTAACCTTCATCCTAACTCTAACTCTAACCTTCATCCTATCTCTGACCCTAACCCTGACCTTCATCATAACTCTGACCCTAACTTTCATCCTAACTCTGACCCTAACCCTGACCTTCATCCTAACTCTGACCCTAACCTTCATCCTAACTCTAACTCTAACCTTCATCCTAACTCTGACCCTAACACTGACCTTCATCCTAACTCTGACCCTAACCTTCATCCCAACTCTGACCCTAACCCTGACCTTCATCCTAACTCTAAGCCTAACCTTCATAATAACTCTGATCCTAACCTTCATCATAACTCTGACCCTAATAATAACCTTCATCCTAACTCTGACTCTAAAAAAAACTTTCATCCTAACTCTGACCCTAGCCTTCATCCTAACTCTAGCCCTAACCTTCATCCTAACTCTGACCCTTACTTTCATCCTAACTCTGACCTTAGCCTTCATCCTAATTCTGACCCTAGCCTTCATCGTAACTCTGACCATAACCTTCATCCTAACTCTAACCCTAACCTTCATCCTAACTCTTACCCTAACCCTAACCTTCATCCTAACTCTGACCCTAACCCTAACCTTCATCCTAACTCTGACCCTAACCTTCATCCTAACCCTAACCCTAACCTTCATCCTAACTCTGACCCGAACCTTCATCCTAACTCTGACCCTAACCCTGACCTTCATCCTAACTCTAAGCCTAACCTTCATAATAACTCTGATCCTAACCTTCATCATAACTCTGACCCTAATAATAACCTTCATCCTAACTCTGACCCTAACAATAAACTTCATCCTAACTCTCACCCTAAACCTAACTTTCGTCCTAAGTTTGACCCTAGCCTTCATCCTAACTCTGACACTAACCCTATTCTTCATCCTAACTCTGACCCTAACCCTAACCTTCATCCTAACTCTGACCCTAACCCTAACCATCATCCTAACTCTGACCCTAAACCTAACTTTCATCCTAACTTTGACACTAGCCTTCATCCTAACTCTGACTCTAAAAAAAACTTTCATCCTAACTCTGACCCTAGCCTTCATCCTAACTCTAGCCCTAACCTTCATCCTAACTCTGACCCTTACTTTCATCCTAACTCTGACCCTAGTCTTCATCCTAACTCTGACCCTAACCTTCATCCTAACTCTGACCCTAGTCTTCATCCTAACTCTGACCCTAACCTTTATCCTAACTCTGACCCTAACCTTCATCCTAACTCTGACCCTAACCTTCATCCTAACTCTGACCCTAACCTTTGTCCTAACTCTGACCCTAACCTTCATCCTAACTCTGACCCTAACCTTCATCCTAACTCTGACCCTAACCCTGACCTTCATCCTAACTCTGACCCTAACCTTCATCCTAACTCTGACCCTAACCCTGACCTTCATCCTAACTCTGACCCTAACCTTCATCCTAACTCTGACTCTAACCTTTATCCTAACTCTGACCCTAACCTTCATCCTAACTCTGACCCTAACCCTGACCTTCATCCTAACTCTGATTCTAACCTTCATCCTAACTCTGACTCTAGTCTTCATCCTAACTCTGACCCTAACCTTCATCCTAACTCTGACCCTAACCCTCACCTTCATCCTAACTCTGACCCTAACCTTCATCCTAACTCTAACTCTAACCTTCATCCTATCTCTGACCCTAACCCTGACCTTCATCATAACTCTGACCCTAACTTTCATCCTAACTCTGACCCTAACCCTGACCTTCATCCTAACTCTGACCCTAACCTTCATCCTAACTCTAACTCTAACCTTCATCCTAACTCTGACCCTAACACTGACCTTCATCCTAACTCTGACCCTAACCTTCATCCCAACTCTGACCCTAACCCTGACCTTCATCCTAACTCTAAGCCTAACCTTCATCCTAACTCTGACCCTAACCTTCATCCTAACTCTGACCCTAGTCTTCATCCTAACTCTGACCCTAACCTTTATCCTAACTCTGACCCTAACCTTCATCCTAACTCTGACCCTAACCTTCATCCTAACTCTGACCCTAACCTTTGTCCTAACTCTGACCCTAACCTTCATCCTAACTCTGACCCTAACCTTCATCCTAACTCTGACCCTAACCCTGACCTTCATCCTAACTCTGACCCTAACCTTCATCCTAACTCTGACCCTAACCCTGACCTTCATCCTAACTCTGACCCTAACCTTCATCCTAACTCTGACTCTAACCTTTATCCTAACTCTGACCCTAACCTTCATCCTAACTCTGACCCTAACCCTGACCTTCATCCTAACTCTGATTCTAACCTTCATCCTAACTCTGACTCTAGTCTTCATCCTAACTCTGACCCTAACCTTCATCCTAACTCTGACCCTAACCCTCACCTTCATCCTAACTCTGACCCTAACCTTCATCCTAACTCTAACTCTAACCTTCATCCTATCTCTGACCCTAACCCTGACCTTCATCATAACTCTGACCCTAACTTTCATCCTAACTCTGACCCTAACCCTGACCTTCATCCTAACTCTGACCCTAACCTTCATCCTAACTCTAACTCTAACCTTCATCCTAACTCTGACCCTAACACTGACCTTCATCCTAACTCTGACCCTAACCTTCATCCCAACTCTGACCCTAACCCTGACCTTCATCCTAACTCTAAGCCTAACCTTCATAATAACTCTGATCCTAACCTTCATCATAACTCTGACCCTAATAATAACCTTCATCCTAACTCTGACTCTAAAAAAAACTTTCATCCTAACTCTGACCCTAGCCTTCATCCTAACTCTAGCCCTAACCTTCATCCTAACTCTGACCCTTACTTTCATCCTAACTCTGACCTTAGCCTTCATCCTAATTCTGACCCTAGCCTTCATCGTAACTCTGACCATAACCTTCATCCTAACTCTAACCCTAACCTTCATCCTAACTCTTACCCTAACCCTAACCTTCATCCTAACTCTGACCCTAACCCTAACCTTCATCCTAACTCTGACCCTAACCTTCATCCTAACCCTAACCCTAACCTTCATCCTAACTCTGACCCTAACCTTCATCCTAACTCTGACCCTAACCCTGACCTTCATCCTAACTCTAAGCCTAACCTTCATAATAACTCTGATCCTAACCTTCATCATAACTCTGACCCTAATAATAACCTTCATCCTAACTCTGACTCTAAAAAAAACTTTCATCCTAACTCTGACCCTAGCCTTCATCCTAACTCTAGCCCTAACCTTCATCCTAACTCTGACCCTTACTTTCATCCTAACTCTGACCTTAGCCTTCATCCTAATTCTGACCCTAGCCTTCATCGTAACTCTGACCATAACCTTCATCCTAACTCTAACCCTAACCTTCATCCTAACTCTTACCCTAACCCTAACCTTCATCCTAACTCTGACCCTAACCCTAACCTTCATCCTAACTCTGACCCTAACCTTCATCCTAACCCTAACCCTAACCTTCATCCTAACTCTGACCCTAACCTTCATCCTAACTCTGACCCTAACCCTGACCTTCATCCTAACTCTAAGCCTAACCTTCATAATAACTCTGATCCTAACCTTCATCATAACTCTGACCCTAATAATAACCTTCATCCTAACTCTGACCCTAACAATAAACTTCATCCTAACTCTCACCCTAAACCTAACTTTCGTCCTAAGTTTGACCCTAGCCTTCATCCTAACTCTGACACTAACCCTATTCTTCATCCTAACTCTGACCCTAACCCTAACCTTCATCCTAACTCTGACCCTAACCCTAACCATCATCCTAACTCTGACCCTAAACCTAACTTTCATCCTAACTTTGACACTAGCCTTCATCCTAACTCTGACTCTAAAAAAAACTTTCATCCTAACTCTGACCCTAGCCTTCATCCTAACTCTAGCCCTAACCTTCATCCTAACTCTGACCCTTACTTTCATCCTAACTCTGACCCTAGTCTTCATCCTAACTCTGACCCTAACCTTCATCCTAACTCTGACCCTAGTCTTCATCCTAACTCTGACCCTAACCTTTATCCTAACTCTGACCCTAACCTTCATCCTAACTCTGACCCTAACCTTCATCCTAACTCTGACCCTAACCTTTGTCCTAACTCTGACCCTAACCTTCATCCTAACTCTGACCCTAACCTTCATCCTAACTCTGACCCTAACCCTGACCTTCATCCTAACTCTGACCCTAACCTTCATCCTAACTCTGACCCTAACCCTGACCTTCATCCTAACTCTGACCCTAACCTTCATCCTAACTCTGACTCTAACCTTTATCCTAACTCTGACCCTAACCTTCATCCTAACTCTGACCCTAACCCTGACCTTCATCCTAACTCTGATTCTAACCTTCATCCTAACTCTGACTCTAGTCTTCATCCTAACTCTGACCCTAACCTTCATCCTAACTCTGACCCTAACCCTCACCTTCATCCTAACTCTGACCTCAACCTTCATCCTAACTCTAACTCTAACCTTCATCCTATCTCTGACCCTAACCCTGACCTTCATCATAACTCTGACCCTAACTTTCATCCTAACTCTGACCCTAACCCTGACCTTCATCCTAACTCTGACCCTAACCTTCATCCTAACTCTAACTCTAACCTTCATCCTAACTCTGACCCTAACACTGACCTTCATCCTAACTCTGACCCTAACCTTCATCCAAACTCTGACCCTAACCCTGACCTTCATCCTAACTCTAAGCCTAACCTTCATCCTAACTCTGACCCTAACCTTCATCCTAACTCTGACCCTAGTCTTCATCCTAACTCTGACCCTAACCTTTATCCTAACTCTGACCCTAACCTTCATCCTAACTCTGACCCTAACCTTGATCCTAACTCTGACCCTAACCTTTGTCCTAACTCTGACCCTAACCTTCATCCTAACTCTGACCCTAACCTTCATCCTAACTCTGACCCTAACCCTGACCTTCATCCTAACTCTGACCCTAACCTTCATCCTAACTCTGACCCTAACCCTGACCTTCATCCTAACTCTGACCCTAACCTTCATCCTAACTCTGACTCTAACCTTTATCCTAACTCTGACCCTAACCTTCATCCTAACTCTGACCCTAACCCTGACCTTCATCCTAACTCTGATTCTAACCTTCATCCTAACTCTGACTCTAGTCTTCATCCTAACTCTGACCCTAACCTTCATCCTAACTCTGACCCTAACCCTCACCTTCATCCTAACTCTGACCCTAACCTTCATCCTAACTCTAACTCTAACCTTCATCCTATCTCTGACCCTAACCCTGACCTTCATCATAACTCTGACCCTAACTTTCATCCTAACTCTGACCCTAACCCTGACCTTCATCCTAACTCTGACCCTAACCTTCATCCTAACTCTAACTCTAACCTTCATCCTAACTCTGACCCTAACACTGACCTTCATCCTAACTCTGACCCTAACCTTCATCCCAACTCTGACCCTAACCCTGACCTTCATCCTAACTCTAAGCCTAACCTTCATAATAACTCTGATCCTAACCTTCATCATAACTCTGACCCTAATAATAACCTTCATCCTAACTCTGACCCTAACCTTTATCCTAACTCTGACCCTAACCTTCATCCTAACTCTGACCCTAACCTTCATCCTAACTCTGACCCTAACCTTTGTCCTAACTCTGACCCTAACCTTCATCCTAACTCTGACCCTAACCTTCATCCTAACTCTGACCCTAACCCTGACCTTCATCCTAACTCTGACCCTAACCTTCATCCTAACTCTGACCCTAACCCTGACCTTCATCCTAACTCTGACCCTAACCTTCATCCTAACTCTGACTCTAACCTTTATCCTAACTCTGACCCTAACCTTCATCCTAACTCTGACCCTAACCCTGACCTTCATCCTAACTCTGATTCTAACCTTCATCCTAACTCTGACTCTAGTCTTCATCCTAACTCTGACCCTAACCTTCATCCTAACTCTGACCCTAACCCTCACCTTCATCCTAACTCTGACCTCAACCTTCATCCTAACTCTAACTCTAACCTTCATCCTATCTCTGACCCTAACCCTGACCTTCATCATAACTCTGACCCTAACTTTCATCCTAACTCTGACCCTAACCCTGACCTTCATCCTAACTCTGACCCTAACCTTCATCCTAACTCTAACTCTAACCTTCATCCTAACTCTGACCCTAACACTGACCTTCATCCTAACTCTGACCCTAACCTTCATCCCAACTCTGACCCTAACCCTGACCTTCATCCTAACTCTAAGCCTAACCTTCATCCTAACTCTGACCCTAACCTTCATCCTAACTCTGACCCTAGTCTTCATCCTAACTCTGACCCTAACCTTTATCCTAACTCTGACCCTAACCTTCATCCTAACTCTGACCCTAACCTTGATCCTAACTCTGACCCTAACCTTTGTCCTAACTCTGACCCTAACCTTCATCCTAACTCTGACCCTAACCTTCATCCTAACTCTGACCCTAACCCTGACCTTCATCCTAACTCTGACCCTAACCTTCATCCTAACTCTGACCCTAACCCTGACCTTCATCCTAACTCTGACCCTAACCTTCATCCTAACTCTGACTCTAACCTTTATCCTAACTCTGACCCTAACCTTCATCCTAACTCTGACCCTAACCCTGACCTTCATCCTAACTCTGATTCTAACCTTCATCCTAACTCTGACTCTAGTCTTCATCCTAACTCTGACCCTAACCTTCATCCTAACTCTGACCCTAACCCTCACCTTCATCCTAACTCTGACCCTAACCTTCATCCTAACTCTAACTCTAACCTTCATCCTATCTCTGACCCTAACCCTGACCTTCATCATAACTCTGACCCTAACTTTCATCCTAACTCTGACCCTAACCCTGACCTTCATCCTAACTCTGACCCTAACCTTCATCCTAACTCTAACTCTAACCTTCATCCTAACTCTGACCCTAACACTGACCTTCATCCTAACTCTGACCCTAACCTTCATCCCAACTCTGACCCTAACCCTGACCTTCATCCTAACTCTAAGCCTAACCTTCATAATAACTCTGATCCTAACCTTCATCATAACTCTGACCCTAATAATAACCTTCATCCTAACTCTGACTCTAAAAAAAACTTTCATCCTAACTCTGACCCTAGCCTTCATCCTAACTCTAGCCCTAACCTTCATCCTAACTCTGACCCTTACTTTCATCCTAACTCTGACCTTAGCCTTCATCCTAATTCTGACCCTAGCCTTCATCGTAACTCTGACCATAACCTTCATCCTAACTCTAACCCTAACCTTCATCCTAACTCTTACCCTAACCCTAACCTTCATCCTAACTCTGACCCTAACCCTAACCTTCATCCTAACTCTGACCCTAACCTTCATCCTAACCCTAACCCTAACCTTCATCCTAACTCTGACCCTAACCTTCATCCTAACTCTGACCCTAACCCTGACCTTCATCCTAACTCTAAGCCTAACCTTCATAATAACTCTGATCCTAACCTTCATCATAACTCTGACCCTAATAATAACCTTCATCCTAACTCTGACCCTAACAATAAACTTCATCCTAACTCTCACCCTAAACCTAACTTTCGTCCTAAGTTTGACCCTAGCCTTCATCCTAACTCTGACACTAACCCTATTCTTCATCCTAACTCTGACCCTAACCCTAACCTTCATCCTAACTCTGACCCTAACCCTAACCATCATCCTAACTCTGACCCTAAACCTAACTTTCATCCTAACTTTGACACTAGCCTTCATCCTAACTCTGACTCTAAAAAAAACTTTCATCCTAACTCTGACCCTAGCCTTCATCCTAACTCTAGCCCTAACCTTCATCCTAACTCTGACCCTTACTTTCATCCTAACTCTGACCCTAGTCTTCATCCTAACTCTGACCCTAACCTTCATCCTAACTCTGACCCTAGTCTTCATCCTAACTCTGACCCTAACCTTTATCCTAACTCTGACCCTAACCTTCATCCTAACTCTGACCCTAACCTTGATCCTAACTCTGACCCTAACCTTTGTCCTAACTCTGACCCTAACCTTCATCCTAACTCTGACCCTAACCTTCATCCTAACTCTGACCCTAACCCTGACCTTCATCCTAACTCTGACCCTAACCTTCATCCTAACTCTGACCCTAACCCTGACCTTCATCCTAACTCTGACCATAACCTTCATCCTAACTCTGACTCTAACCTTTATCCTAACTCTGACCCTAACCTTCATCCTAACTCTGACCCTAACCCTGACCTTCATCCTAACTCTGATTCTAACCTTCATCCTAACTCTGACTCTAGTCTTCATCCTAACTCTCACCCTAACCTTCATCCTAACTCTGACCCTAACCCTCACCTTCATCCTAACTCTGACCCTAACCTTCATCCTAACTCTAACTCTAACCTTCATCCTATCTCTGACCCTAACCCTGACCTTCATCATAACTCTGACCCTAACTTTCATCCTAACTCTGACCCTAACCCTGACCTTCATCCTAACTCTGACCCTAACCTTCATCCTAACTCTAACTCTAACCTTCATCCTAACTCTGACCCTAACACTGACCTTCATCCTAACTCTGACCCTAACCTTCATCCCAACTCTGACCCTAACCCTGACCTTCATCCTAACTCTAAGCCTAACCTTCATAATAACTCTGATCCTAACCTTCATCATAACTCTGACCCTAATAATAACCTTCATCCTAACTCTGACCCTAACCTTTATCCTAACTCTGACCCTAACCTTCATCCTAACTCTGACCCTAACCTTCATCCTAACTCTGACCCTAACCTTTGTCCTAACTCTGACCCTAACCTTCATCCTAACTCTGACCCTAACCTTCATCCTAACTCTGACCCTAACCCTGACCTTCATCCTAACTCTGACCCTAACCTTCATCCTAACTCTGACTCTAACCTTTATCCTAACTCTGACCCTAACCTTCATCCTAACTCTGACCCTAACCCTGACCTTCATCCTAACTCTGATTCTAACCTTCATCCTAACTCTGACTCTAGTCTTCATCCTAACTCTGACCCTAACCTTCATCCTAACTCTGACCCTAACCCTCACCTTCATCCTAACTCTGACCTCAACCTTCATCCTAACTCTAACTCTAACCTTCATCCTATCTCTGACCCTAACCCTGACCTTCATCATAACTCTGACCCTAACTTTCATCCTAACTCTGACCCTAACCCTGACCTTCATCCTAACTCTGACCCTAACCTTCATCCTAACTCTAACTCTAACCTTCATCCTAACTCTGACCCTAACACTGACCTTCATCCTAACTCTGACCCTAACCTTCATCCCAACTCTGACCCTAACCCTGACCTTCATCCTAACTCTAAGCCTAACCTTCATCCTAACTCTGACCCTAACCTTCATCCTAACTCTGACCCTAGTCTTCATCCTAACTCTGACCCTAACCTTTATCCTAACTCTGACCCTAACCTTCATCCTAACTCTGACCCTAACCTTGATCCTAACTCTGACCCTAACCTTTGTCCTAACTCTGACCCTAACCTTCATCCTAACTCTGACCCTAACCTTCATCCTAACTCTGACCCTAACCCTGACCTTCATCCTAACTCTGACCCTAACCTTCATCCTAACTCTGACCCTAACCCTGACCTTCATCCTAACTCTGACCCTAACCTTCATCCTAACTCTGACTCTAACCTTTATCCTAACTCTGACCCTAACCTTCATCCTAACTCTGACCCTAACCCTGACCTTCATCCTAACTCTGATTCTAACCTTCATCCTAACTCTGACTCTAGTCTTCATCCTAACTCTGACCCTAACCTTCATCCTAACTCTGACCCTAACCCTCACCTTCATCCTAACTCTGACCCTAACCTTCATCCTAACTCTAACTCTAACCTTCATCCTATCTCTGACCCTAACCCTGACCTTCATCATAACTCTGACCCTAACTTTCATCCTAACTCTGACCCTAACCCTGACCTTCATCCTAACTCTGACCCTAACCTTCATCCTAACTCTAACTCTAACCTTCATCCTAACTCTGACCCTAACACTGACCTTCATCCTAACTCTGACCCTAACCTTCATCCCAACTCTGACCCTAACCCTGACCTTCATCCTAACTCTAAGCCTAACCTTCATAATAACTCTGATCCTAACCTTCATCATAACTCTGACCCTAATAATAACCTTCATCCTAACTCTGACTCTAAAAAAAACTTTCATCCTAACTCTGACCCTAGCCTTCATCCTAACTCTAGCCCTAACCTTCATCCTAACTCTGACCCTTACTTTCATCCTAACTCTGACCTTAGCCTTCATCCTAATTCTGACCCTAGCCTTCATCGTAACTCTGACCATAACCTTCATCCTAACTCTAACCCTAACCTTCATCCTAACTCTTACCCTAACCCTAACCTTCATCCTAACTCTGACCCTAACCCTAACCTTCATCCTAACTCTGACCCTAACCTTCATCCTAACCCTAACCCTAACCTTCATCCTAACTCTGACCCTAACCTTCATCCTAACTCTGACCCTAACCCTGACCTTCATCCTAACTCTAAGCCTAACCTTCATAATAACTCTGATCCTAACCTTCATCATAACTCTGACCCTAATAATAACCTTCATCCTAACTCTGACCCTAACAATAAACTTCATCCTAACTCTCACCCTAAACCTAACTTTCGTCCTAAGTTTGACCCTAGCCTTCATCCTAACTCTGACACTAACCCTATTCTTCATCCTAACTCTGACCCTAACCCTAACCTTCATCCTAACTCTGACCCTAACCCTAACCATCATCCTAACTCTGACCCTAAACCTAACTTTCATCCTAACTTTGACACTAGCCTTCATCCTAACTCTGACTCTAAAAAAAACTTTCATCCTAACTCTGACCCTAGCCTTCATCCTAACTCTAGCCCTAACCTTCATCCTAACTCTGACCCTTACTTTCATCCTAACTCTGACCCTAGTCTTCATCCTAACTCTGACCCTAACCTTCATCCTAACTCTGACCCTAGTCTTCATCCTAACTCTGACCCTAACCTTTATCCTAACTCTGACCCTAACCTTCATCCTAACTCTGACCCTAACCTTGATCCTAACTCTGACCCTAACCTTTGTCCTAACTCTGACCCTAACCTTCATCCTAACTCTGACCCTAACCTTCATCCTAACTCTGACCCTAACCCTGACCTTCATCCTAACTCTGACCCTAACCTTCATCCTAACTCTGACCCTAACCCTGACCTTCATCCTAACTCTGACCCTAACCTTCATCCTAACTCTGACTCTAACCTTTATCCTAACTCTGACCCTAACCTTCATCCTAACTCTGACCCTAACCCTGACCTTCATCCTAACTCTGATTCTAACCTTCATCCTAACTCTGACTCTAGTCTTCATCCTAACTCTCACCCTAACCTTCATCCTAACTCTGACCCTAACCCTCACCTTCATCCTAACTCTGACCCTAACCTTCATCCTAACTCTAACTCTAACCTTCATCCTATCTCTGACCCTAACCCTGACCTTCATCATAACTCTGACCCTAACTTTCATCCTAACTCTGACCCTAACCCTGACCTTCATCCTAACTCTGACCCTAACCTTCATCCTAACTCTAACTCTAACCTTCATCCTAACTCTGACCCTAACACTGACCTTCATCCTAACTCTGACCCTAACCTTCATCCCAACTCTGACCCTAACCCTGACCTTCATCCTAACTCTAAGCCTAACCTTCATAATAACTCTGATCCTAACCTTCATCATAACTCTGACCCTAATAATAACCTTCATCCTAACTCTGACCCTAACAATAAACTTCATCCTAACTCTCACCCTAAACCTAACTTTCGTCCTAAGTTTGACCCTAGCCTTCATCCTAACTCTGACACTAACCCTATTCTTCATCCTAACTCTGACCCTAACCCTAACCTTCATCCTAACTCTGACCCTAACCCTAACCATCATCCTAACTCTGACCCTAAACCTAACTTTCATCCTAACTTTGACACTAGCCTTCATCCTAACTCTGACTCTAAAAAAAACTTTCATCCTAACTCTGACCCTAGCCTTCATCCTAACTCTAGCCCTAACCTTCATCCTAACTCTGACCCTTACTTTCATCCTAACTCTGACCTTAGCCTTCATCCTAATTCTGACCCTAGCCTTCATCGTAACTCTGACCATAACCTTCATCCTAACTCTAACCCTAACCTTCATCCTAACTCTTACCCTAACCCTAACCTTCATCCTAACTCTGACCCTAACCCTAACCTTCATCCTAACTCTGACCCTAACCTTCATCCTAACCCTAACCCTAACCTTCATCCTAACTCTGACCCTAACCTTCATCCTAATTCTGACCCTAACCCTAACCTTCACCCTAACCCTAACCTTCATCCTAACTCTAACCCTAACCTTCATCCTAACTCTAACCCTAACCTTCACCCTAACCCTAACCTTCATCCTAACCCTAACCCTAACCTTCATCCTAACTCTGACCCTAACCCTGACCTTCATCCTAACTCTGACCCTAACCTTCATCCTAACTCTGACTCTAACCTTTATCCTAACTCTGACCCTAACCTTCATCCTAACTCTGACCCTAACCTTCATCCTAACTCTGACCCTAACCCTCACCTTCATCCTAACTCTGACCCTAACCTTCATCCTAACTCTAACTCTAACCTTCATCCTATCTCTGACCCTAACCCTGACCTTCATCCTAACTCTGACCCTAACTTTCATCCTAACTCTGACCCTAACCCTGACCTTCATCCTAACTCTGACCCTAACACTGACCTTTATCCTAACTCTGAACCTAACCTTCATCCCAACTCTGACCCTAACCCTGACCTTCATCCTAACTCTAAGCCTAACCTTCATCATAACTCTGATCCTAACCTTCATCCTTACTCTGACCCTAACAATAACCTTCATCCTAACTCTGACCCTAACAATAAACTTCAACCCAACTCTCACCCTAAACCTAACTTTCGTTCTAAGTTTGACCCTAGCCTTCATCCTAACTCTGACACTAACCCTATTCTTCATCCTAACTCTGACCCTAACCCTAACCTTCATCCTAACTCTGACCCTAACCCTAACCATCATCCTAACTCTGACCCTAAACCTAACTTTCATCCTAACTTTGACACTAGCCTTCATCCTAGCTCTAACCCTAACCCTAACCCTAACCTTCATCTTAACTCTAACCCTAACCTTCATCCTAGCTCTAACCCTAACCCTAACCTTCATCTTAACTCTAACCCTAACCTTCATCCTAACTCTGACACTAACCCTGACCTTCATCCTACCTCTGACCCTAGTCTTCATCCTAACTCTGACCCTAGTCTTCATCCTAACTCTGACCCTAAACTTCATTCTAACTCTGACCCTAGTCTTCATCCTAACTCTGACCCTAGTCTTCATCCTAACTCTGACCCTAACCTTTATCTTAACTCTAACCCTAACCTTCATCCTAACTCTGACACTAACCCTGACCTTCATCCTACCTCTGACCCTAGTCTTCATCCTAACTCTGACCCTAACCTTCATCCTAACTCTGACCATAGTCTTCATCCTAACTCTGACCCTAAACTTCATCCTAACTCTGACCCTAGTCTTCATCCTAACTCTGACCATAGTCTTCATCTTAACTCTGACCCTAACCTTCATCCTAACTCTAACCCTAACCTTCATCCTAACCCTAACCCTAACCTTCATCCTAGCTCTGACCCTAACCCTAACCTTCATCTTAACTCTAACCCTAACCTTCATCCTAGCTCTGATCCTAACCCTAACCTTCTTCCTAACTCTGACCCTAACCTTCATCCAAACTCTGACCCTAGTCTTCAACCTAACTCTGACCCTAACCCTGATCTTCATCCTAACTCTGACCCTAACCTTCATCCTAACTCTGACCCTAACCTTCATCCTAACTCTGACCCTAACCTTCATCATAACACTGACCATAACCTTCATCCTAACTCTGACCCTAACCTTCATTCGAACACTGACCCTAACCCTAACCTTCATCATAACTCTGACCTTAGCCCTAACCTTCATTCTAACTCTGACCTTAACCTTCATCCTAGCTCTAACCCTAACCCTAACCTTCATCTTAACTCTTACCCTAACCTTCATCCTAGCTCTAACCCTAACCCTTACCTTCATCTTAACTCTAACCCTAACCTTCATCCTAACTCTGACACTAACCCTGACCTTCATCCTACCTCTGACCCTAGTCTTCATCCTAACTCTGACCCTAACCTTCATCCTAACTCTGACCCTAGTCTTCATCCTAACTCTGACCCTAGTCTTCATCCAACTCTGACCCTAGTCTTCATCCTAACTCTGACCCTAAACTTCATCCTAACTCTGACCCTAGTCTTCATCCTAACTCTGACCCTAACCTTCATCCTAACTCTGACCCTAGTCTTCATCCTAACTCTGACCCTAACCTTTATCCTAACTCTGACCCTAACCTTCATCCTAACTCTGACCCTAACCTTCATCCTAACTCTGACCCTAACCTTTGTCCTAACTCTGACCCTAACCTTCATCCTAACTCTGACCCTAACCTTCATCCTAACTCTGACCCTAACCCTGACCTTCATCCTAACTCTGACCCTAACCTTCATCCTAACTCTGACCCTAACCCTGACCTTCATCCTAACTCTGACCCTAACCTTCATCCTAACTCTGACTCTAACCTTTATCCTAACTCTGACCCTAACCTTCATCCTAACTCTGACCCTAACCTTCATCCTAACTCTGACCCTAACCCTCACCTTCATCCTAACTCTGACCCTAACCTTCATCCTAACTCTAACTCTAACCTTCATCCTATCTCTGACCCTAACCCTGACCTTCATCCTAACTCTGACCCTAACTTTCATCCTAACTCTGACCCTAACCCTGACCTTCATCCTAACTCTGACCCTAACACTGACCTTTATCCTAACTCTGAACCTAACCTTCATCCCAACTCTGACCCTAACCCTGACCTTCATCCTAACTCTAAGCCTAACCTTCATCATAACTCTGATCCTAACCTTCATCCTTACTCTGACCCTAACAATAACCTTCATCCTAACTCTGACCCTAACAATAAACTTCAACCCAACTCTCACCCTAAACCTAACTTTCGTTCTAAGTTTGACCCTAGCCTTCATCCTAACTCTGACACTAACCCTATTCTTCATCCTAACTCTGACCCTAACCCTAACCTTCATCCTAACTCTGACCCTAACCCTAACCATCATCCTAACTCTGACCCTAAACCTAACTTTCATCCTAACTTTGACACTAGCCTTCATCCTAGCTCTAACCCTAACCCTAACCCTAACCTTCATCTTAACTCTAACCCTAACCTTCATCCTAGCTCTAACCCTAACCCTAACCTTCATCTTAACTCTAACCCTAACCTTCATCCTAACTCTGACACTAACCCTGACCTTCATCCTACCTCTGACCCTAGTCTTCATCCTAACTCTGACCCTAGTCTTCATCCTAACTCTGACCCTAAACTTCATTCTAACTCTGACCCTAGTCTTCATCCTAACTCTGACCCTAGTCTTCATCCTAACTCTGACCCTAACCTTTATCTTAACTCTAACCCTAACCTTCATCCTAACTCTGACACTAACCCTGACCTTCATCCTACCTCTGACCCTAGTCTTCATCCTAACTCTGACCCTAACCTTCATCCTAACTCTGACCATAGTCTTCATCCTAACTCTGACCCTAAACTTCATCCTAACTCTGACCCTAGTCTTCATCCTAACTCTGACCATAGTCTTCATCTTAACTCTGACCCTAACCTTCATCCTAACTCTAACCCTAACCTTCATCCTAACCCTAACCCTAACCTTCATCCTAGCTCTGACCCTAACCCTAACCTTCATCTTAACTCTAACCCTAACCTTCATCCTAGCTCTGATCCTAACCCTAACCTTCTTCCTAACTCTGACCCTAACCTTCATCCAAACTCTGACCCTAGTCTTCAACCTAACTCTGACCCTAACCCTGATCTTCATCCTAACTCTGACCCTAACCTTCATCCTAACTCTGACCCTAACCTTCATCCTAACTCTGACCCTAACCTTCATCATAACACTGACCATAACCTTCATCCTAACTCTGACCCTAACCTTCATTCGAACACTGACCCTAACCCTAACCTTCATCATAACTCTGACCTTAGCCCTAACCTTCATTCTAACTCTGACCTTAACCTTCATCCTAGCTCTAACCCTAACCCTAACCTTCATCTTAACTCTTACCCTAACCTTCATCCTAGCTCTAACCCTAACCCTTACCTTCATCTTAACTCTAACCCTAACCTTCATCCTAACTCTGACACTAACCCTGACCTTCATCCTACCTCTGACCCTAGTCTTCATCCTAACTCTGACCCTAACCTTCATCCTAACTCTGACCCTAGTCTTCATCCTAACTCTGACCCTAGTCTTCATCCAACTCTGACCCTAGTCTTCATCCTAACTCTGACCCTAAACTTCATCCTAACTCTGACCCTAGTCTTCATCCTAACTCTGACCCTAACCTTCATCCTAACTCTGACCCTAGTCTTCATCCTAACTCTGACCCTAACCTTTATCCTAACTCTGACCCTAACCTTCATCCTAACTCTGACCCTAACCTTCATCCTAACTCTGACCCTAACCTTTGTCCTAACTCTGACCCTAACCTTCATCCTAACTCTGACCCTAACCTTCATCCTAACTCTGACCCTAACCCTGACCTTCATCCTAACTCTGACCCTAACCTTCATCCTAACTCTGACCCTAACCCTGACCTTCATCCTAACTCTGACCCTAACCTTCATCCTAACTCTGACTCTAACCTTTATCCTAACTCTGACCCTAACCTTCATCCTAACTCTGACCCTAACCCTGACCTTCATCCTAACTCTGATTCTAACCTTCATCCTAACTCTGACTCTAGTCTTCATCCTAACTCTGACCCTAACCTTCATCCTAACTCTGACCCTAACCCTCACCTTCATCCTAACTCTGACCCTAACCTTCATCCTAACTCTAACTCTAACCTTCATCCTATCTCTGACCCTAACCCTGACCTTCATCATAACTCTGACCCTAACTTTCATCCTAACTCTGACCCTAACCCTGACCTTCATCCTAACTCTGACCCTAACCTTCATCCTAACTCTAACTCTAACCTTCATCCTAACTCTGACCCTAACACTGACCTTCATCCTAACTCTGACCCTAACCTTCATCCCAACTCTGACCCTAACCCTGACCTTCATCCTAACTCTAAGCCTAACCTTCATAATAACTCTGATCCTAACCTTCATCATAACTCTGACCCTAATAATAACCTTCATCCTAACTCTGACCCTAACAATAAACTTCATCCTAACTCTCACCCTAAACCTAACTTTCGTCCTAAGTTTGACCCTAGCCTTCATCCTAACTCCGACACTAACCCTATTCTTCATCCTAACTCTGACCCTAACCCTAACCTTCATCCTAACTCTGACCCTAACCCTAACCATCATCCTAACTCTGACCCTAAACCTAACTTTCATCCTAACTTTGACACTAGCCTTCATCCTAACTCTGACTCTAAAAAAAACTTTCATCCTAACTCTGACCCTAGCCTTCATCCTAACTCTAGCCCTAACCTTCATCCTAACTCTGACCCTTACTTTCATCCTAACTCTGACCTTAGCCTTCATCCTAATTCTGACCCTAGCCTTCATCGTAACTCTGACCATAACCTTCATCCTAACTCTAACCCTAACCTTCATCCTAACTCTTACCCTAACCCTAACCTTCATCCTAACTCTGACCCTAACCCTAACCTTCATCCTAACTCTGACCCTAACCTTCATCCTAACCCTAACCCTAACCTTCATCCTAACTCTGACCCTAACCTTCATCCTAACTCTGACCCTAACCCTAACCTTCACCCTAACCCTAACCTTCATCCTAACTCTAACCCTAACCTTCATCCTAACTCTAACCCTAACCTTCACCCTAACCCTAACCTTCATCCTAACCCTAACCCTAACCTTCATCCTAACTCTGACCCTAACCCTGACCTTCATCCTAACTCTGACCCTAACCTTCATCCTAACTCTGACTCTAACCTTTATCCTAACTCTGACCCTAACCTTCATCCTAACTCTGACCCTAACCCTGACCTTCATCCTAACTCTGATTCTAATCTTGATCCTAACTCTGACTCTAGTCTTCATCCTAACTCTAACTCTAACCTTCATCCTAACTCTGACCCTAACACTGACCTTCATCCTAACTCTGACCCTAACCTTCATCCCAACTCTGACCCTAACCCTGACCTTCATCCTAACTCTAAGCCTAACCTTCATAATAACTCTGATCCTAACCTTCATCATAACTCTGACCCTAATAATAACCTTCATCCTAACTCTGACCCTAACAATAAACTTCATCCTAACTCTCACCCTAAACCTAACTTTCGTCCTAAGTTTGACCCTAGCCTTCATCCTAACTCCGACACTAACCCTATTCTTCATCCTAACTCTGACCCTAACCCTAACCTTCATCCTAACTCTGACCCTAACCCTAACCATCATCCTAACTCTGACCCTAAACCTAACTTTCATCCTAACTTTGACACTAGCCTTCATCCTAACTCTGACTCTAAAAAAAACTTTCATCCTAACTCTGACCCTAGCCTTCATCCTAACTCTAGCCCTAACCTTCATCCTAACTCTGACCCTTACTTTCATCCTAACTCTGACCTTAGCCTTCATCCTAATTCTGACCCTAGCCTTCATCGTAACTCTGACCATAACCTTCATCCTAACTCTTACCCTAACCCTAACCTTCATCCTAACTCTGACCCTAACCCTAACCTTCATCCTAACTCTGACCCTAACCTTCATCCTAACCCTAACCCTAACCTTCATCCTAACTCTGACCCTAACCTTCATCCTAACTCTGACCCTAACCCTAACCTTCACCCTAACCCTAACCTTCATCCTAACTCTAACCCTAACCTTCATCCTAACTCTAACCCTAACCTTCACCCTAACCCTAACCTTCATCCTAACCCTAACCCTAACCTTCATCCTAACTCTGACCCTAACCCTGACCTTCATCCTAACTCTGACCCTAACCTTCATCCTAACTCTGACTCTAACCTTTATCCTAACTCTGACCCTAACCTTCATCCTAACTCTGACCCTAACCCTGACCTTCATCCTAACTCTGATTCTAATCTTGATCCTAACTCTGACTCTAGTCTTCATCCTAACTCTGACCCTAACCTTCATCCTAACTCTGACCCTAACCCTCACCTTCATCCTAACTCTGACCCTAACCTTCATCCTAACTCTAACTCTAACCTTCATCCTATCTCTGACCCTAACCCTGACCTTCATCCTAACTCTGACCCTAACTTTCATCCTAACTCTGACCCTAACCCTGACCTTCATCCTAATTCTGACCCTAACACTGACCTTTATCCTAACTCTGAACCTAACCTTCATCCCAACTCTGACCCTAACCCTGACCTTCATCCTAACTCTAAGCCTAACCTTCATCATAACTCTGATCCTAACCTTCATCCTAACTCTGACCCTAACAATAACCTTCATCCTAACTCTGACCCTAACAATAAACTTCAACCCAACTCTCACCCTAAACCTAACTTTCGTTCTAAGTTTGACCCTAGCCTTCATCCTAACTCTGACACTAACCCTATTCTTCATCCTAACTCTGACCCTAACCCTAACCTTCATCCTAACCCTAACCCTAACCTTCATCCTAACTCTGACCCTAACCCTGACCTTCATCCTAACTCTGACCCTAACCTTCATCCTAACTCTGACTCTAACCTTTATCCTAACTCTGACCCTAACCTTCATCCTAACTCTGACCCTAACCCTGACCTTCATCCTAACTCTGATTCTAATCTTGATCCTAACTCTGACTCTAGTCTTCATCCTAACTCTAACTCTAACCTTCATCCTAACTCTGACCCTAACACTGACCTTCATCCTAACTCTGACCCTAACCTTCATCCCAACTCTGACCCTAACCCTGACCTTCATCCTAACTCTAAGCCTAACCTTCATAATAACTCTGATCCTAACCTTCATCATAACTCTGACCCTAATAATAACCTTCATCCTAACTCTGACCCTAACAATAAACTTCATCCTAACTCTCACCCTAAACCTAACTTTCGTCCTAAGTTTGACCCTAGCCTTCATCCTAACTCCGACACTAACCCTATTCTTCATCCTAACTCTGACCCTAACCCTAACCTTCATCCTAACTCTGACCCTAACCCTAACCATCATCCTAACTCTGACCCTAAACCTAACTTTCATCCTAACTTTGACACTAGCCTTCATCCTAACTCTGACTCTAAAAAAAACTTTCATCCTAACTCTGACCCTAGCCTTCATCCTAACTCTAGCCCTAACCTTCATCCTAACTCTGACCCTTACTTTCATCCTAACTCTGACCTTAGCCTTCATCCTAATTCTGACCCTAGCCTTCATCGTAACTCTGACCATAACCTTCATCCTAACTCTTACCCTAACCCTAACCTTCATCCTAACTCTGACCCTAACCCTAACCTTCATCCTAACTCTGACCCTAACCTTCATCCTAACCCTAACCCTAACCTTCATCCTAACTCTGACCCTAACCTTCATCCTAACTCTGACCCTAACCCTAACCTTCACCCTAACCCTAACCTTCATCCTAACTCTAACCCTAACCTTCATCCTAACTCTAACCCTAACCTTCACCCTAACCCTAACCTTCATCCTAACCCTAACCCTAACCTTCATCCTAACTCTGACCCTAACCCTGACCTTCATCCTAACTCTGACCCTAACCTTCATCCTAACTCTGACTCTAACCTTTATCCTAACTCTGACCCTAACCTTCATCCTAACTCTGACCCTAACCCTGACCTTCATCCTAACTCTGATTCTAATCTTGATCCTAACTCTGACTCTAGTCTTCATCCTAACTCTGACCCTAACCTTCATCCTAACTCTGACCCTAACCCTCACCTTCATCCTAACTCTGACCCTAACCTTCATCCTAACTCTAACTCTAACCTTCATCCTATCTCTGACCCTAACCCTGACCTTCATCCTAACTCTGACCCTAACTTTCATCCTAACTCTGACCCTAACCCTGACCTTCATCCTAATTCTGACCCTAACACTGACCTTTATCCTAACTCTGAACCTAACCTTCATCCCAACTCTGACCCTAACCCTGACCTTCATCCTAACTCTAAGCCTAACCTTCATCATAACTCTGATCCTAACCTTCATCCTAACTCTGACCCTAACAATAACCTTCATCCTAACTCTGACCCTAACAATAAACTTCAACCCAACTCTCACCCTAAACCTAACTTTCGTTCTAAGTTTGACCCTAGCCTTCATCCTAACTCTGACACTAACCCTATTCTTCATCCTAACTCTGACCCTAACCCTAACCTTCATCCTAACTCTGACCCTAACCCTAACCATCATCCTAACTCTGACCCTAAACCTAACTTTCATCCTAACTTTGACACTAGCCTTCATCCTAACTCTGACTCTAAAAAAAACGTTCATCCTAACCCTAACCCTAACCTTCATCCTAACTCTGACCCTAACCTTCATCCTAACTCTGACCCTAATCCTAACCTTCACCCTAACCTTCATCCTAACTCTAACCCTAACCTTCATCCTAACTCTCACCCTAACCTTCACCCTAACCCTAACTTTCATCCTAACCCTAACCCTAACCTTCATCCTAACTCTGACCCTAACCTTCATCCTAACCCTAACCCTAACCTTCATCCTAACTCTGACCCTAACCTTCATCCTAACTCTGACCCTAACCCTAACCTTCACCCTAACCTTCATCCTAACTCTAACCCTAACCTTCATCCTAACTCTAACCCTAACCTTCACCCTAACCCTAACCTTCATCCTAACCCTAACCTTCATCCTAAATCTGACCCTAACCTTCATCCTAGCTCTAACCCTAACCCTAACCTTCATCTTAACTCTAACCCTAACCTTCATCTTAACTCTAACCCTAACCTTCATCCTAGCTCTGAATCTAACCCTAACCTTCATCTTAACTCTAACCCTAACCTTCATCCTAGCGCTGACCCTAACCCTAACCTTCATCCTAACTCTGACCCTAACCTTCAGCCTAACTCTGACCCTAACCTTCATCCTAACTCTGACCTTAACCTTATTCCTAACTCTGACCATAACCTTCATCCAAACTCTGACACTAGTCTTCATCCTAACTCTGACCCTAACCCTGATCTTCATCCTAACTCTGACCCTAACCTTCATCCTAACTCTGACCCTAACCTTCATCATAACTCTGACCATAACCTTCATCCTAACTCTGACCCTAACCTTCTTCCGAACACTGACCCTAACCCTAACCTTCATCATAACTCTGACCTTAGCCCTAACCTTCATTCTAACTCTGACCCTAACCTTCATCCTAACTCTAACCATAACCCTGACCTTCATCCTAACTCTGACCCTAACCATGACCTTCATCCTACCTCTAAAACTAACCTTCATCCTAACTCTGACCCTAGCCCTAACCTTCATCCTAACTCTGACCCTAACCTTCATCCTAACTCTGACCATAGTCGTCATTCTAACTCTGACCCTAACCTTCATCCTAACGCTGACCTTAACCCTGACCTTCATCCTAACTCTGACCCTAACCCTGACCTTTATCCTAACTCTGACCCTAACCTTCATTATAACTCTGACCCTAACCCTGACATTCATCCTAACTCTGACCTTAACCTTCATCCTAACTCTGACCCTAGCCCTAACCTTCATCCTAACTCTGACCCTAACCTTCTTCCTAACTATGACCCTAACCCTGACCTTCATCCAAACTCTGACCCTAACCTTCATCCTAACGCTGACCCTAACCCTGACATTTATCCTAACTCCGACCCTAACCTTCATCCTAACTCTGACCCTAACCTTCATCCTAACTCTGACCCTAACCTTCATCCTAACTCTGACCCTAACCCTGACCTTCATCCTGACTCTGACCCTAACCTTCATCCTAACTCTGACCCTAGCCATAACCTTCATTCTAACTCTCACCATAACCTTCATCCTAACTCTGACCCTAACCCTGACCTTCATCCTAACTCTGACCCTAGCCCTAACCTTCATTCTAACTCTGACCCTAACCTTCATCCTAATTCTGACCCTAACCCTGACCTTCATCCGAACTCTGACCCTAACCATGACCTTCATCCTACCTCTGAAACTAACCTTCATTCTAACTCTGACCCTAGCCCTAATCTTCATCCTAACTCTGACCCTAGTCGTCATTCTAACTCTGACCCTAACCTTCAACCTAACCCTAAGCTTCATCCTAACCCTAACCCTAACCTTCATCCTAACTCTAACCCTAACCTTCATCTTAATCTTATCCTTCATCCTAACTCTGACCTTAACCCTAACCTTCATCCTAAATCTGACCCTAACCTTCATCCTAACTCTGACCCTAACCCTAACCTTTACCCTAACCCTAACCGTCATCCTAACTCTAACCCTAACCTTCATCCTAACCCTAACCCTAACCTTCATCTTAGCTCTAACCCTAACCCCAACCTTCATCTTAACTCTAACCCTAACCTTCATCTTAACTCTAACCCTAACCTTCATCCTAGCTCTGAATCTAACCCTAACCTTCATCTTAACTCTAACCCTAACCTTCATCCTAGCGCTGACCCTAACCCTAACCTTCATCCTAACTCTGACCCTAACCTTTAGCCTAACTCTGACCCTAACCTTAATCCTAACTCTGACCTTAACCTTATTCCTAACTCTGACCATAACCTTCATCCAAACTCTGACACTAGTCTTCATCCTAACTCTGACCCTAACCCTGATCTTCATCCTAAATCTGACCCTAACCTTCATCCTAACTCTGACCCTAACCTTCATCATAACTCTGACCATAACCTTCATCCTAACTCTGACCCTAACCTTCTTCCGAACACTGACCCTAACCCTAAACTTCATCATAACTCTGACCTTAGCCCTAACCTTCATTCTAACTCTGACCCTAACCTTCATCCTAACTCTAACCATAACCCTGACCTTCATCCTAACTCTGACCCTAACCATGACCTTCATCCTACCTCTAAAACTAACCTTCATCCTAACTCTGACCCTAGCCCTAACCTTCATCCTAACTCTGACCCTAACCTTCATCCTAACTCTGACCATAGTCGTCATTCTAACTCTGACCCTAACCTTCATCCTAACGCTGACCTTAACCCTGACCTTCATCCTAACTCTGACCCTAACCCTGACCTTTATCCTAACTCTGACCCTAACCTTCATTATAACTCTGACCCTAACCCTGACATTCATCCTAACTCTGACCTTAACCTTCATCCTAACTCTGACCCTAGCCCTAACCTTCATCCTAACTCTGACCCTAACCTTCTTCCTAACTATGACCCTAACCCTGACCTTCATCCAAACTCTGACCCTAACCTTCATCCTAACGCTGACCCTAACCCTGACATTTATCCGAACTCCGACCCTAACCTTCATCCTAACTCTGACCCTAACCTTCATCCTAACTCTGACCCTAACCTTCATCCTAACTCTGACCCTAACCCTGACCTTCATCCTGACTCTGACCCTAACCTTCATCCTAACTCTGACCCTAGCCATAACCTTCATTCTAACTCTGACCATAACCTTCATCCTAACTCTGACCCTAACCCTGACCTTCATCCTAACTCTGACCCTAGCCCTAACCTTCATTCTAACTCTGATCCTAACCTTCATCCTAATTCTGACCTTAACCCTGACCTTCATCCGAACTCTGACCCTAACCTTCATTCTAACTCTGACCTTAACCATGACCTTCATCCTACCTCTGAAACTAACCTTTATTCTAACTCTGACCCTAGCCCTAACCTTCATCCTAACTCTGACCCTAGTCGTCATTCTAACTCTGACCCTAACCTTCAACCTAACTCTGACCCTAACCCTGACCTTCATCCTAACTTTGACCCTAACCTTGACCTTCATCCTAACTCTGACCCTAACCCTCATTAAAACTCTGACCCTAACCCTGACATTCATCTTAACTCTGGCCCTGACCTTCATCCTAACTCTGACCCTAACCTTCATCCTAACTCTGATCCTAGTCTTCTTCCTAACTCTGACCCTAACCTTCATCCTAACTCTGACCCTAACCCTGACCTTCATCCTAACTCTGACCCTAACCTTCATCCTAAATCTAACCCTAACCTTCATCCTAACTCTGACCCTAACCCTGACCTTCATCCTAACTCTGACCCTAACCTTCATCCTAACTCTGACCCTAACCCTGACCTTCATCCTAACTCTGACCCTAACCTTCATCCTAACTCTGACTCTAACCTTTATCCTAACTCTGAACTTAACATTCATCCTAACTCTGACCCTAACCCTGACCTTCATCCTAACTTTGATTCTAACCTTCATCCTAACTCTGACCCTAACTTTTATCCTAACTCTGACCCTAACCCTGACCTTCATCCTAACTCTGACCCTAACGTTCATCCTAACTCTGACCCTAACCCTGACCTTCATCCTAACTCTGACCCTAACCTTCATCCTAACTCTAACCCTAACCTTCACCCTAACCCTAACCTTCATCCTAACCCTAACCTTCATCCTAACTCTGACCCTAACCCTGACCTTCATCCTAACTCTGACCCTAACCTTCATCCTAACTCTGACTCTAACCTTTATCCTAACTCTGACCCTAACCTTCATCCTAACTCTGACCCTAACCCTGACCTTCATCCTAACTCTGATTCTAATCTTCATCCTAACTCTGACTCTAGTCTTCATCCTAACTCTGACCCTAACCTTCATCCTAACTCTGACCCTAACCCTCACCTTCATCCTAACTCTGACCCTAACCTTCATCCTAACTCTAACTCTAACCTTCATCCTATCTCTGACCCTAACCCTGACCTTCATCCTAACTCTGACCCTAACTTTCATCCTAACTCTGACCCTAACCCTGACCTTCATCCTAACTCTGACCCTAACACTGACCTTCATCCTAACTCTGAACCTAACCTTCATCCCAACTCTGACCCTAACCCTGACCTTCATCCTAACTCTAAGCCTAACCTTCATCATAACTCTGATCCTAACCTTCATCCTAACTCTGACCCTAACAATAACCTTCATCCTAACTCTGACCCTAACAATAAACTTCAACCCAACTCTCACCCTAAACCTAACTTTCGTTCTAAGTTTGACCCTAGCCTTCATCCTAACTCTGACACTAACCCTATTCTTCATCCTAACTCTGACCCTAACCCTAACCTTCATCCTAACTCTGACCCTAACCCTAACCATCATCCTAACTCTGACCCTAAACCTAACTTTCATCCTAACTTTGACACTAGCCTTCATCCTAACTCTGACTCTAAAAAAAACTTTCATCCTAACTCTGACCCTAGCCTTCATCCTAACTCTAGCCCTAACCTTCATCCTAACTCTGACCCTTACTTTCATCCTAACTCTGACCTTAGCCTTCATCCTAATTCTGACCCTAGCCTTCATCGTAACTCTGACCATAACCTTCATCCTAACTCTAACCCTAACCTTCATCCTAACTCTTACCCTAACCCTAACCTTCATCCTAACTCTGACCCTAACCCTAACCTTCATCCTAACTCTGACCCTAAGCTTCATCCTAACCCTAACCCTAACCTTCACCCTAACTCTGACCCTAACCTTCATCCTAACTCTGACCCTAACCCTAACCTTCACCCTAACCTTCATCCTAACTCTAACCCTAACCTTCATCCTAACTCTAACCCTAACCTTCACCCTAACCCTAACCTTCATCCTAACCCTAACCCTAACCTTCATCCTAACTCTAACCCTAACCTTCATCTTAATCTTATCCTTCATCCTAACTCTGACCTTAACCCTAACCTTCATACTAAATCTGACCCTAACCTTCATCCTAACTCTGACCCTAACCCTAACCTTTACCCTAACCCTAACCGTCATCCTAACTCTAACCCTAACCTTCATTCTAACCCTAACCCTAACCTTCATCCTAGCTCTAACCCTAACCCTAACCTTCATTTTAACTCTAACCCTAACCTTCATCTTAAATCTAACCCTAACCTTCATCCTAGCTCTGAATCTAACCCTAACCTTCATCTTAACTCTAACCCTAACCTTCATCCTAGCGCTGACCCTAACCCTAACCTTCATCCTAACTCTGACCCTAACCTTCAGCCTAACTCTGACCCTAACCTTCATCCTAACTCTGACCTTAACCTTATTCCTAACTCTGACCATAACCTTCATCCAAACTCTGACACTAGTCTTCATCCTAACTCTGACCCTAACCCTGATCTTCATCCTAACTCTGACCCTAACCTTCATCCTAACTCTGACCCTAACCTTCATCATAACTCTGACCATAACCTTCATCCTAACTCTGACCCTAACCTTCTTCCGAACACTGACCCTAACCCTAACCTTCAACATATCTCTGACCTTAGCCCTAACCTTCATTCTAACTCTGAATCTAACCTTCATCCTAACTCTAACCATAACCCTGACCTTCATCCTAACTCTGACCCTAACCATGACCTTCATCCTACCTCTAAAACTAACCTTCATCCTAACTCTGACCCTAGCCCTAACCTTCATCCTAACTCTGACCCTAACCTTCATCCTAACTCTGACCATAGTCGTCATTCTAACTCTGACCCTAACCTTCATCCTAACGCTGACCTTAATCCTGACCTTCATCCTAACTCTGACCCTAACCCTGACCTTTATCCTAACTCTGACCCTAACCTTCATTATAACTCTGACCCTAACCCTCACATTCATCCTAACTCTGACCTTAACCTTCATCCTAACTCTGACCCTAGCCCTAACCTTCATCCTAACTCTGACCCTAACCTTCTTCCTAACTATGACCCTAACCCTGACCTTCATCCTAACTCTGACCCTAACCTTCATCCTAATTCTGACCCTAGTCTTCATCCTAACTCTGACCCTAACCTTCATCCTAACGCTGACCCTAACCCTGACCTTTATCCTAACTCTGACCCTAACCTTCATCCTAACTCTGACCCTAACCTTCATCCTAACTCTGACCCTAACCTTCATCCTAACTCTGACCCTAACCGTGACCTTCATCCTGACTCTGACCCTAACCTTCATCCTAACTCTGATCCTAGCCATAACCTTCATTCTAACTCTGACCATAACCTTCATCCTAACTCTGACCCTAACCCTGACCTTCATCCTAACTCTGACCCTAGCCCTAACCTTCATTCTAACTCTGACCCTAACCTTCATCCTAATTCTGACCCTAACCCTGACCTTCATCCGAACTCTGACCCTAACCTTCATTCTAACTCTGACCTTAACCATGACTTTCATCCTACCTCTGAAACTAACCTTCATTCTAACTCTGACCCTAGCCCTAACCTTCATCCTAACTCTGACCCTAGTCGTCATTCTAACTCTGACCCTAACCTTCATCCTAACTCTGACCCTAACCCTGACCTTCATCCTAACTCTGACCCTAACCTTTATCCTAACTCTAAGCCTAACCTTCATTCTAATTCTGACCCTAACCTTCATACTAACTCTTACCCTAACAATAACCTTCATCCTAAGTCTGACCCTAACAATAAACTTCATCCTAACTCTCACCCTAAACCTAACTTTCGTCCTAAGTTTGACCCTAACCTTCATCCTAATTCTGACCCTAACAATAAACTTCATCCTAACTCTCACCCTAAACCTAACTTTCGTCCTAAGTTTGACCCTAGCCTTCATCCTAACTCTGACCCTAACCCTATTCTTCATCCTAACTCTGACCCTAACCCTGACCTTCATCCTAACTCTGACACTAAACCTAACTTTCATCCTAACTTTGACCCTATCCTTCATCCTAACTCTGACTCTAACAATAACCTTCATCCTAACTCTGACCTTAGCCTTCATCCTAATTCTGACCTTAGCCTTCATCCTAACTCTGACCCTAACCCTAACCTTCATCCTAACTCTGACCCTAACCTTTATCCTAACCCTGACCCTAACCCTAACCTTCATCCTAACTCTGACCCTAACCCTAACCTTCATCCTAACTCTGACCCTAACCTTCATCCTAACTCTGACCCTAACCTTAACCTTCATTTGAGCTCTGACTATAACCCTAACCTTCATCCTACCCCTGACCCTAATCTACATACTAACCCTGACCCTAACTTTCATTTTAACCCTAACCCTGACCTTTATCCTAACTCTAACCCTAACCTTAACTTTTTTTCTACCCCTGACCTTGACCCTAACCTACACCCTAACCCTGCCTCTAACTTTCATCCCAACCCTAACGCTTGCTCCAATCGACCTAACTGACTTATAATTAGGGAAGGAAACTTCTGGTTTGGAAGGGAACTAGATATTCATTATTCAAAGTTGAGATCTAGTACTATGAAGTCTCTAAGACTTATTTAACTGACAGGAATGTATGCCATGGATCTACCATAACCTTTACCTGTGCTCCACACGGAGCTGTTGTTTGTTCGATGTTACTAGTGCAAAGTTGAGTTAAGTCTTGACGATGTTTCATTGATTGCAGGTTACAGTTGCTCTTGCATCATTCAGGAGAGTACTTGAGAAGATGATGCAGTGTCCTCCTGACGTAGAACACGAGGCACCTCAGTAATCTTAGAATTATTGTGATTACAGTGTTGTTGTTGTTGTCCCCGATGAGTATGTTTACTCTTGTGTGCGTTGAAAAGGGTGTTACGTTTTGGGTTAGAGTAGCTTTCCTCACATTCCGAGCTTGTTGATGAAGGTGAACTGGAGTCCTCCAGGCGGTTGTGCTATGCTTGGCTCCACCTGCGGTTCACTACTACGGGAATCTCGTAGCTCATTAAACAGCCTGCTTTCATGGAGAACTGCATGGAAGTGAGGTGGGGTCTTCGTCAGTGTGTTCACCTGATCCTGACTAATACTACCTGATCAATATGTTTTGCCTGACCAGACGTTAGTCTGCTCCACCCGGGATTGCAGTATCAATCCCCACCACTTTGTACAGTTTGCTGTGACACCATCTGTTTCCAGGACCTGAAATGTGGATGCGAATTGGGGTCATGCCAATATGTTACCCTTGACACTGATCACTCTTTCCTTAGTTTAAAAATCGCAAAGTACTTGTATATCAACTTACCTACTTCCACGCATTCCTTAGACACGCATACCACAGATTCTGTAGACATATCAGATGACCATATCATTACATACGGACATCAGTGCGAAATGAAAGAAATAAAAGCAAGCTGACTTATCATTTTGTTGTCATCATGCAGCATGTCCTATGTAGAAAGTTTATGTCATCCCAGTCGATCCTCTTCTACCAGGTGTGTACTGGCTTCTCTTCTACCAGGTGTGTACTGGCTTCTCTTCTATCAGGTGTGTACTGGCTTCTCTTCTACCAGGTGTGTACTGGCTTCTCTTCTATCAGGTGTGTACTGTCTTCTCTTCTACCAGGTGTGTACTGGCTTCTCTTCTATCAGGTGTGTACTGGCTTCTCTTCTACCAGGTGTGTACTGGCTTCTCTTCTATCAGGTGTGTACTGGCTTCTCTTCTACCAGGTGTGTACTGGCTTCTCTTCTACCAGGTGTGTACTGGCTTCTCTTCTACCAGGTGTGTACTGGCTTCTCTTCTACCAGGTGTGTACTGGCTTCTCTTCTACCAGGTGTGTACTGGCTTCTCTTCTACCAGGTGTGTACTGGCTTCTCTTCTACCAGGTGTGTACTGGCTTCTCTTCTACCAGGTGTGTACTGGCTTCTCTTCTACCAGGTGTGTACTGGCTTCTCTTCTACCAGGTGTGTACTGGCTTCTCTTCTACCAGGTGTGTACTGGCTTCTCTTCTACCAGGTGTGTACTGGCTTCTCTTCTACCAGGTGTGTACTGGCTTCTCTTCTACCAGGTGTGTACTGGCTTCTCCTCTATCAGGTGTGTACTGGCTTCTCTTCTACCAGGTGTGTACTGGCTTCTCTTCTACCAGGTGTGTACTGGCTTCTCTTCTACCAGGTGTGTACTGGCTTCTCTTCTACCAGGTGTGTACTGGCTTCTCTTCTACCAGGTGTGTACTGGCTTCTCTTCTACCAGGTGTGTACTGGCTTCTCTTCTACCAGGTGTGTACTGGCTTCTCTTCTACCAGGTGTGTACTGGCTTCTCTTCTACCAGGTGTGTACTGGCTTCTCTTCTACCAGGTGTGTACTGGCTTCTCTTCTACCAGGTGTGTACTGGCTTCTCTTCTACCAGGTGTGTACTGGCTTCTCTTCTACCAGGTGTGTACTGGCTTCTCTTCTACCAGGTGTGTACTGGCTTCTCTTCTATCAGGTGTGTACTGGCTTCTCTTCTACCAGGTGTGTACTGGCTTCTCTTCTACCAGGTGTGTACTGGCTTCTCTTCTACCAGGTGTGTACTGGCTTCTCTTCTACCAGGTGTGTACTGGCTTCTCTTCTATCAGGTGTGTACTGGCTTCTCTTCTACCAGGTGTGTACTGGCTTCTCTTCTATCAGGTGTGTACTGGCTTCTCTTCTACCAGGTGTGTACTGGCTTCTCTTCTACCAGGTGTGTACTGGCTTCTCTTCTACCAGGTGTGTACTGGCTTCTCTTCTACCAGGTGTGTACTGGCTTCTCTTCTACCAGGTGTGTACTGGCTTCTCTTCTACCAGGTGTGTACTGGCTTCTCTTCTATCAGGTGTGTACTGGCTTCTCTTCTATCAGGTGTGTACTGGCTTCTCTTCTATCAGGTGTGTACTGACTCCACTTCTACCAGGTGTGTACTGGCTTCTCTTCTACCAGGTGTGTACTGGCTTCTCTTCTACCAGGTGTGTACTGGCTTCTCTTCTATCAGGTGTGTACTGGCTTCTCTTCTATCAGGTGTGTACTGGCTTCTCTTCTACCAGGTGTGTACTGGCTTCTCTTCTATCAGGTGTGTACTGGCTTCTCTTCTATCAGGTGTGTACTGACTCCACTTCTACCAGGTGTGTACTGGCTTCTCTTCTATCAGGTGTGTACTGGCTTCTCTTCTATCAGGTGTGTACTGGCTTCTCTTCTACCAGGTGTGTACTGGCTTCTCTTCTATCAGGTGTGTACTGGCTTCTCTTCTATCAGGTGTGTACTGACTCCACTTCTACCAGGTGTGTACTGGCTTCTCTTCTACCAGGTGTTTACTGGCTTCTCTTCTATCAGGTGTGTACTGGCTTCTCTCCTATCAGGTGTGTACTGACTCCACTTCTACCAGGTGTGTACTGGCTTCTCTTCTACCAGGTGTGTACCGGCTTCTCTTCTATCAGGTGTGTACTGGTTTCTCTTCTACCAAATGTGTACTGGCTCCTCTTCTACCAGGTGTGTACTGACTCCACTTCTACCAGGTGTGTATTGGCTTCTCTTCTACCAGGTGTGTACTGACTCCACTTCTACCAGGTGTGTACTGGCTCCACTTCTACCAGGTGTGTACTGACTCCACTTCTACCAGGTTTGTACTGGCTCCACTTCTACCAGGTGTGTACTGACTCCACTTCTACCAGGTGTGTACTGGCTCCACTTTTACCAGGTGTGTATTGGCTCCACTTCTACCAGGTGTGAACTGGCTCCTCTTCTACCAGGTGTATAATGGCCCCTCGTCTAACAGGTGTGTACTGGCTTCTCTTCTACCAGGTGTGTACTGGCTTCTCTTCTACCAGGTGTGTACTGGCTTCTCTTCTATCAGGTGTGTACTGGCTTCTCTTCTATCAGGTGTGTACTGACTCCACTTCTACCAGGTGTGTACTGGCTTCTCTTCTACCAGGTGTTTACTGGCTTCTCTTCTATCAGGTGTGTACTGGCTTCTCTCCTATCAGGTGTGAACTGACTCCACTTCTACCAGGTGTGTACTGGCTTCTCTTCTACCAGGTGTGTACCGGCTTCTCTTCTATCAGGTGTGTACTGGTTTCTCTTCTACCAAATGTGTACTGGCTCCTCTTCTACCAGGTGTGTACTGACTCCACTTCTACCAGGTGTGTATTGGCTTCTCTTCTACCAGGTGTGTACTGACTCCACTTCTACCAGGTGTGTACTGGCTCCACTTCTACCAGGTGTGTACTGACTCCACTTCTACCAGGTTTGTACTGGCTCCACTTCTACCAGGTGTGTACTGGCTCCACTTCTACCAGGTGTGTACTGACTCCACTTCTACCAGGTTTGTACTGGCTCCACTTCTACCAGGTGTGTACTGGCTTCTCTTCTACCAGGTGTGTACTGGCTTCTCTTCTATCAGGTGTGTACTGGCTTCTCTTCTATCAGGTGTGTACTGACTCCACTTCTACCAGGTGTGTACTGGCTTCTCTTCTACCAGGTGTTTACTGGCTTCTCTTCTATCAGGTGTGTACTGGCTTCTCTCCTATCAGGTGTGAACTGACTCCACTTCTACCAGGTGTGTACTGGCTTCTCTTCTACCAGGTGTGTACCGGCTTCTCTTCTATCAGGTGTGTACTGGTTTCTCTTCTACCAAATGTGTACTGGCTCCTCTTCTACCAGGTGTGTACTGACTCCACTTCTACCAGGTGTGTATTGGCTTCTCTTCTACCAGGTGTGTACTGACTCCACTTCTACCAGGTGTGTACTGGCTCCACTTCTACCAGGTGTGTACTGACTCCACTTCTACCAGGTTTGTACTGGCTCCACTTCTACCAGGTGTGTACTGGCTCCACTTCTACCAGGTGTGTACTGACTCCACTTCTACCAGGTTTGTACTGGCTCCACTTCTACCAGGTGTGTACTGACTCCACTTCTACCAGGTGTGTACTGGCTCCACTTTTACCAGGTGTGTATTGGCTCCACTTCTACCAGGTGTGAACTGGCTCCTCTTCTACCAGGTGTATAATGGCCCCTCGTCTAACAGGTGTGTATTGGCTCCTATTTTACCAGGTTTACATGTCCTCTTGTCTTTGTCTTGCTGCTTATAGGTTCCAGGTAGGTATAGCTGTGCCCATGCTCAACCCTTTTCAATCTTGCAGACTTAGTCGTTCCTCTGTTACCATTGAGTCACCTTTTTTTAATGTTTCTCGTGGCTTAAACCTTCTACGAGATGGAGTATCCGGCCCCATTTAGCAAAAATAGCAATAATAATAAACAATAATAATAATAATGGTAATACTAGTAATGATAATAGTAATAATAATAATCGTAATAAAAATAATAATAAAGATATATACATATTTATTAGATGTATTATTTACAAGGCGTCCCGAAAAAACTCCATTATCCATACACTACCACTGGATTGTTTAAATTATATTAGTTTATGACAGAGGAATATCTAAAGAAACCAAATTAGAGTTCACGTCACAGGAAATTATGTTAGATAATTGTTTCGAACGTGTGGCTCGCACAAGCAGGTCCAATGCGTGTTTCGTACTGAATATGAAAGCAGCAAAGTTAGGTCCAAGACTTGTTCCGTACTGAGTATGAAAGCAGCAAAGTTTGTTCTAAGACCTGTTCCGTACTGAGTATGAAAGCAGCAAAGTTTGGTCTATGACCTGTTCCGTACTGAGTATGAAAGCAGCAAAGTTAGATCTAAGACTTGTTCGGTACAGAGTTTGAAAGCAACACAGTCCCAAGTAAACATGTAATCAGCATGACGTGTATTGAGTTTAGTTCTTGTGGGACTGGATAACCTGAATTAGAAATCAGATGAGGCATCAGACAAAATCCCAAGAGATGTCTGCACAAATGTCATGAATAATTTCGTACATCGACTGAAGAAATATGCAGACGAACGGATATATTGTGGAACATGTCCTGTGACTTTGATGCAGCAAATAATGACTGGATTACCCTTATTGTCATGTTTGATTCGCCTTATTATATAAACAATACTTCACAATTGTTTGAGTTTTAATAAAAACTCAAGAGTTATAACATTCTCACTTTGGCTAATGTTCTTTTTTATCATCTCGGAAACAACAATTTTGCACATGTGGTTCTTTTTTGTTTGTCCTTGTTCTCCATAAAACTTCCACATCAATGTCTCCAGCAAAGTCCTGTATATGTCTTTTGAATGAGGCAAACTGTGTTGTTCTCCATTAAACATGCATATAAATGTCGTCTAAAGAGTCTTAGGCCTGAGTCTGTTTTATGAGCCAGGTTATGTTGCCCTGTGTTCTATTCCTGGGAGTCCTGAATATTGTTTTCAGTAAGAATTTCTGTGAAACTGTTTACCTAGTGTTAACTGCCCCTATCCTACCTATAAGACTGCAGGTATTTATTGTCAGTGTTGTCTCTCCCAGAAAAGATGTTTATCGAGCCATTCCCACCACCTGAGATGTACGCATTACAAGGCAGTACAACGTAATTGTGTCAGTTAGTCAGGACTTACCGGAGGATGGTCGCTACTATCTGTAAATTCTGCAAGCCAGACGCTGGCCTTGGCTGCTCTAAAGTGAATCTGGTGTCTGACCCATTGATACATGTATAACAGATTGATCGCTCTCTCTTTCTCTTTCTCTCTCTCTCAATCTCTCTAACTCTCTCTCTCTCTTTCTCTATCTTCCTTTACAATCTCCAGTCTTAGACAATCTAAATTTCACAGTCCTGTGGTTTGAACCGCAACTGCAAATATAACATATGGACAGCTCTCTTCCGTAATGATCCCAAATTTTGGACAATCTGTATATCCCAGACTTGTGGCTTAATCTACTTACTTACTAACTTATGTTCCGTGTCATAAGACCTATGTCACAATTCATTCTTCCAGTATTCAGCCACGAGGATTGTCCTGTCACTGTCACTCAGCAGGTCATCCATGCTACAAGTCTCCGGGAGGTTTGGGCAGATCATCAGATGGCCTTGGTCTTGTGTTACTCCACATTCGCATGTTTCATCATCCATGTATCCCCATCTTTTCAGGTTTTTCCTGCATCGTGATACACCAGTTTGAAGACTATTTAGTGACTTCCATGTTGTGTAGGACATGAGATGTCCAGGCGCAGGATCCTTCCTGATCTCGATCAAGGGGACCTGTGTCAGCTGTTTTCAACTTTCGATGAGTCGTTTTTCTGGACTAGTATATAGGGCTGGTTTGACTGTAAGAAACTTCGTCTTGACTTTAGTCTTGCGCGCTGCACCTGATGTCCGAAAAAAGAGTGTTTTTTGTCATTTACCTGTTTCTCTCTTTCTATCTCGGACATGACAGTTCTTCGTATCTCTGGTGGCGCTATGTCGATTATAGGGTATATTTTTTCAGTTGGTGTAGGTTTTAGGCATCCAGTAACTATACGGCCTGTCTCATTTATTGCTGTATCTATATGTTTTACATTTGCAGAGTTCATCCAGACGGGTGCGGCTTACTCAGCTACAGACATACACAGAGCGAGTGCTGATGTTCTAACGACATCTGGCTTTGCTCTCCATGCTGTGCCAGTCAGTTTTCGTATGATACTATTTCTAGCGCTTGATCTACTACTACAAGTAGACAAGTACGACCGATATCCTCCAAAGGTATTTCCAGTTTTGGACAGACAGTATATGATTTACTGCGCGACTTACTTTGATTGAGAGATTGCTTGGCAATAGCTAAGAACACCACGACTACCACTAGAACCAGAGCCAGCACCACGACCAGCACCAACAGAAACCTCTCTAATGTGGATCGTCGTTTTCTGAAACTGAAGAAAGATAACATCGATGATTGCGAGGATAATGGGTAGGTGGTAGAGAAAATGGATGGGGTGGTAGAGATAATGGATGGGGTGGTAGAGATAATAAATGGGGTGGTAGAGATAATGGATGGGGTGGTAGAGATAATGGATGGGGTGGTAGAGATAATAAATGGGGTGGTAGAGATAATAAATGGGGTGGTAGAGATAATAAATGGGGTGGTAGAGATAATGGATGGGGTGGTAGAGATAATGGATGGGGTGGTAGAGATAATGGATGAGGTGGTAGAGATAATGGATTGGGTGGTAGAGATAATGGATGGGGTGGTAGAGATAATGGATGGGGTGGTAGAGATAATGGATGGGGTGGTAGAGATAATAAATGGGGTAGTAGAGATAATGGATGGGGTGGTAGTAAAATAATGGTTAGGTGGTAGAGACAATGGATGGGGTGGTAGAGATAATGGATGGCGTGGTAGAGATAATGGATGGGGTGGTAGTAAAATAATGGGTAGGTGGTAGAGACAATGGATGGGGTGGTAGTAAAATAATGGTTAGGTGGTAGAGACAATGGATGGGGTGGTAGAGATAATGGATGGGGTGGTAGAGATAATGGATGGGGGGGGGGTAGAGATAATAAATGGGGTGGTAGTAAAATAATGGGTAGGTGGTAGAGATAATAAATGGGGTGGTAGAGATAATGGATGGGGTGGTAGTAAAATAATGGGTAGGTGGTAGAGACAATGGATGGGGTGGTAGAGATAATGGATGGGGTGATAGAGATACTGGTGTTGAACACATGACAAAGAGTATCACATCTAGACTTCAGACCGTCACCAACGAGTGTCATCATCGCACACGTCATGTTCAGACGGTCAGAGGTAATGGCAAACATAAATCTGTGAGAAAGAGCACAGCAACACCAAATACAGTAGGACGAAAAGATTTTATTTTTTTTGGGAGGGGGAGGGGGTGGATAGGACACACCCTCATAAAGAAGATGGACAGTATAACAAGACATGAGCTGGATTGAAAACCATATGGAAATAAGACACGTGGGAAGGCCAAGAAACACCTTGGGATGATTAGTTGATAAGAAAGCCAGTTCAGCTGATGTCACCTGGGCGGAACTCAAGAAGACTGCACATAATAGAAACACAAGAGGGTATCTTTAGCCGCCCTATGTTCCAAGGGAGACTAAACGGATATATCATTCCACATTTTGTCATTTCATGTGAGTGATTGAGAACCTACCTGTCTGCGCGGTGTGCAATGACGTCTACTCTTAAGAGAACAGTTCCTAAATATAAACACGTGTGGCATAATGCAAATACTTCTCACTTTTGCACACTAAAGTGAGTCTTCACATTACGCAATAGTTGTATTCATCGCTAACTTATTTGCTATGGCAGTTAGATGGACAACTACTTAGCGTCTTCTTCTTCTTCTTCTTCTTCGTACTCTGTCAGACGTCAACCTTTATTTTTTCGAAAAAAGCAGCGGTCATCCTAAGACTGTCGACACTGACATAGAGCTTGTCTAGTGTTGCCACTGGTGATGGCCACATCTGCTTTCTGTGATCCTCGTATGTCGGGCAGTTTTGCAGCAGATGTTCAGCGGTCATTTTCCCAGTACCGCACGTGCATTCGTCAGTGCCACCTATTTTCAATGTATTGAATAGGTGGTACCTCAGTCTATTGTGGCCAGTGCGAAGTCTGAAGACCACGACCTGCTCTCTTCTGTTCAACTGGTAATAGGCATCGTTTTTTGTGTAGCCAGTATGTTCTGTTTCCCATTTGGTCATGTATCTAGCTCTAATAAGCCTTTTTGACTATTTGTATGTCACACTAGTATTTGGTTGTGGTAGTCTTGCACCTTCTTTTGCCAGTCTGTCTGCCTCCCCGTTGCCTTGGATGTTACAGTGGGATGGAACCCACTGTACCACTACTCTTTTTGGTGCGGACTGCTGGCCTAGTTGACAGAGTACTGCTCTTAAATCATTAAGTTCAGTATTTTTCTGGCTTTTTAGTGCTGCGACTACGGCCAGGGCATCTGTAAGCAGGACTATATGGCTTTCATTTCTTTTGCATGTCACCATTTCTTCTACTGCAGCCCTCAGTGCCTCTGACTCCGCTCTGAAATTGCTTGAGTATTTTCCAGTTGCCACTGATAGTGTTGTTTATATACCATTTGGTAGGCTCAGGAATACCCCTGAGCCTCCGTTCTGTGTTGTGTTTGTTAAAGAGTCGTTGGTGTATGCATGGGTCCAGTCCATGCTTGGGTAGTTTTTCGTTATGTACCTCAGGGTTATGTCTCTTCTTTCTTTTTCTGTCTAGCTGTTCTTGTTTCCAATACCTGGTATATTTTCTACCACCTCTGGAAATATATGCTGCCTCCAGGTAGGTTTGCGTACAGTAGGGATGGGCTTTGGTGTTGTTAATGTGTTCATAAGGTCTTCGTTCATCTTTGCTTTTGCTATTTCTGCAAAGTTTCTCCGCTTTAGTTTCCCATTTCCAAAATTATTTAGTCTCCAAGTTCTACAATTGGCGTTGCCTTCATGCCTCCTGTTATAACTCTCATGGCTTGGTTTTGAAGTTTGCTAATTTTATCAAAGTTCGCCTTTGCTCCTGTTGTCCATGCCGCAATGCCATACTCGAGAACTGGTCTCACTCTTCCAGTGTACAGTTTCTTTAGTACTACTTAGCGTCTGACATTCACTAAATATCTTTTTTATATACCATCTATGGCGTCCTATCTCTCGTCCCTGTTTTTATCTCCTCTTCAATAACGTGATAGCTCACAGCTGTATGATCTGTTGTCCATGAAGAAGACATTTTGGTCGTGCCTAGATTTCGTGCCTAAATTTCGTGCCTAGGTTTAGTGCCTATGTTTCGTGCCTAGATATCGTGCCTAGGTTTCGTGTCTAGATTTCGTGCCTAGGTTTCGTGCCTAGATTTCGTGCCTAGGTTTCGTGCCTAGGTTTCGTGCCTAGATTTCGTTCCTAGGTTTCGTGCATAGATTTCGTGCTTAGGTTTCGTGCTTAGGTTTTATGCCTAGATTTCGTGCCTAGGTTTCGTGCTTAGATTTCGTGCCTAGATTTCGTGCTTAGATTTCATGCCACGATTTCGTGCCTAGATTTCGTGCCTAGATTTCGAGCTTAGATTTCGTGCCTAGATTTCGTGCCTAGGTTTCGTGCCTAGATTTCGTGCCTAGGTTTCGTGCCTAGGTTTCGTGCCTAGGTTTCGTGCCTAGGTTTCGTGCCTAGATTTCGTGCCTAGGTTTCGTGCCTAGATTTCGTGCCTAGATTTTGTGCCTAGATTTCGATCCTACATTTCGTGCCTTTATTTCGTGCCTACATTTCGTGCATAGCTTTCGCGCCTAGATTTCGTGCCTAGATTTCGTGCCTAGATTTCGTGCCTAGATTTCGTCCCAAGTGGTATCTGAATGTGGTCTTCATTCACAGTTCAAAGGCATCAATTCTCTTTTCCAATCGTTTGTTCATTGTCTATGTTTTACGTCTTGCAGTTTAGAAATAGTACGCGTAACACAAATTCACCTTTGTTTTAAATTTAAGACGGAAATTGTTTGCATGTCAAAAATATGTTGGTGGATGTCGATGTATGACTCATGTTGGGGGATGTCAATATATGACTCATGTTGGTGGATGTCAATATATGACTCATGTTGGGGTATGTCAATAAATGACTCATGTTGATGAACGTCAATATAAAAATCATGTTTGGAGATATCAGTGACGTCACTTCTGATGTAAACAGCACATACCAACCGTCAACTTTGCAGAATGCCATTATTCTCCAACTCATAGTTTCCTCAGCAGACTGTTGAAAACATGGTGGGTGTGATACGGAATCCATCCAGAGTTGATCAGCGAGTGGTGGGTGATTCGGTTTCTAACAGCTGAAGGATGTCAACCAGTTGAAATTCATGGCAGAATGCAGGCAGCGTATGGTGACAAAAGTGTGTCGAAGACAACAGTGAAGAACTAGACAACGATGTTTAAATAAAGACGTGAGTTAAAGAAAGATCGTCCGAGACCAGGTCAGGCGCATATTATTGCGTCAGCAGATGCCATCGTCAAAATGTATCCAGCAATTCGGGTGGACCGTCGCCGGAGCTTACGTTCGCGACACTTTTGTCACCATACATTGACTGCATTCAGCGATCAATGTCAACTGGTCGACATCCTTCAGCTGTTAAAAACCGAATCACTACTCGCTGATCAACTCTGGACGGATTTTGTGTCACACACGCCATGTTTTCAACGGTCTGCTGAGGAAACTATGAGTTGGAGGATAACGAAGTTTTGAAAACTTGACAGTTTGTATGTGCTCTTTACATCAGAAGTGATGTCATTATGCGCATCGTACATATGTTCACTTGATGCAGTTAGGTCCGGTTTCATTTGAATACGCCTCGTAAATTACCTCTGGTCGTCCAACCCGAAGTACACGATAAAGAGACTTGTTGACGAAATGTTTGAAGTCTGGATGTCCTAACTTCAGCCACATGCCATATCTCAGATTCGTATAACAGGACCAACTGGATATTCATGTTAAACAACCTAATCTGATTATACATAGAGAATGCTGCCGAGTTCCATATTGAGCTAAGAGAGTTAAAATCAAATCATCTAACATTGTTAATCGAGACACCAACAGCTTGGTTGCTCCTCCTCAACCATATCTGTCCACAGTGCTATACACTTTAACCCATACAAATTAAGATAAGAAGTAAAAAGAAAAAGTAAATCGCACACACTTCCTGGTTTCTTTAGTGACACCATCCAGCCACACCTTGTTCTCCTGATGTCTCATCTCCATGGCAGCTGTTAGATAGTATTCGGGGAGGCCAGACCGCATCAAATCCAACGAAACTTTTAACTGTTCACTAGTCAACTCTGTCAAAGAATGAAATAGCCAACATGTCAATACACCAACATAAATGCTCAGATATAGCACTGGGCATAAACAAAACACGGTGGTGGCCACAATGTCTTTGAAAGGAACAACAACAAAAAAAGAAAACCTCTCATTAATCACAACAATGAAAGTGCATGCAGTTCTGCTGCCTAAACACATTATATTGTCGTATCCGTTGTCAGATCCATTGCAATTGTTGGTCAAATAAAACTAAGCTGTGTCGATTTTAAACGCAGGCAGGTAAGTAATCCGCACATGTGACAAGAGTATGTTGTGATAATCCTCTATGGCGACAATGAATGGTTGAACTCGAACCTGCATACTCTAAGGGCAATGCTTCTTTCCGACTTGACCAAACCAGAGGGAGGAACTATGACGGAGAGCGTCGTTTCACATCGTTGATGTTCATGCCTGCTTTAAGGTCTGGTTGGCGGGGACGTCCTCGACAAAGTGGGCCACTTGTCCAAATAGGACAAAACGGCGACGGTTTAGCATGGTGAATGTGCTTTCAAGGTCTGTTCGTCGGGTGGCTTCGTTCGCTTGACTCTCTGTAGTACTAGTGGATTGCAAGAATGCTCCTCTGGCTGACTACGTGGAAGGCTGCAATGGGCTTCTCGTCACTTTACAAAACATTCCAGGTTTTGAAACAGTACAGCAGATATAAAGACGACCCAAATTATGTAAATCCGTGGCTTGGATTTAAACAAAAGCTGCCGCTGGTTCCTGACTCAATGAAGGACATTCATAAAAGCGGCAGCCATGCCGGATGGGTAAGTGAGCCAGAGTTTTATTTTGCTGCCAGGATAAATGCAATTCTCAATAAAGTTGGCGTAGTTATGATCTAAAATAATTCCAAGGTAGTGTATCATGGTCTTTGTCCAGGAGTTGAAGAGGTTTAATCTCTATGCAAGATTTTCTAGGTGGTCAATAGTTTTATCGGTGCCTGCGGGTAGGAGCATGGTATGACCACGTCATCTGCATAGTTGACTCCTGTTTCGAGCGATTTTAACTGAACAAGGACAAGAACAAAAGGAACTTTTGTGAAGGCCACAAGGACCCAACAGAGACAACAAGCAGGTCAAAACACGAACAAATTATACAACTAAACAGCAAGCAGGTCAAAACACGAACAAATTATACAACTAAACAGCAAGCGGGTCAAAACACGAACAAATTATACAACTAAACAGCAAGCAGGTCAAAACACGAACAAATTATACAACTAAACAGCAAGCAGGTCAAAACACGAACAAATTATACAACTAAACAGCAAGCAGGTGAAAACACGAACAAATTATACAACTAAACAGCACGTATACGATATTAGCCCGAGAATGTCCTAGAGAGAGAACGCATGAAACACGGCATGTCACCAAGTACAAAGAAGACCAACAAGAAATGAAAATACGTGACCCAGTAAGTATACACATTAACAATACTCTTGTTTAGATTTATTAGAGATGGACAACCATCAACACAAACCCCCATAAATACCTATATATCAAGAGATACAAATACACACACGCACACCACATTAAAAAAATTAATATAGACATACACAAAAAAGGGATAAAGAAATGGCTGTATAAAAACAATACTATTAAGAGAGTGATATAAAGAAAGATGTGAAAAGGTAGAATGAGAGAGAGAGAGAGAGAGAGAGGCAGACATAGGCAGTGAGAGAGACAGCGAGAGAAAGAGAGAGAGAGAGAGAGAGAGAGAGAGAGAGAGAGAGAGAGAGAGAGAGCGAAAAGATAGGAATTTGTTCTTGCGTTTTGTTAGGTGAGGAATTTATTCTTGCGTTTCTTTAGGTGGCTTAGTTTGTTGTCTCCGACAAAGGCTTTGTGGGATTAGTTTTGATTTTTTCCCGGTAACTGATTCAAACTTATTTATGTTTTTATCTATTTTTGAACTTCAGTTCTGTTGCAGCTTTGATTAATTTGTATGTAGCAAGTACGTACATTTTCTTGTTTGAATAATCGATAACAGGGTTATTGTACTTACTTGCAAAACATAGTTGGGGAATATAGAGCGACTGCTCAAGAGGTCTTTATTCTTCAGTTCTATAAAGCCCTCTCGCGGACTTCAGGAATGGGAATAAATTATGCAAAGTGCAAATATTTGTTGTATTGGCGGGTCATATAAGCAGATGCTGCGGGCCGGAATAAACCCTGTTCGCAAGTCCGATGATGTTAGTCAATTATGTATTAAGGTAAAGGTAAAAATAGTCCTATTCTCGAAGATTGTATTTATACAAGACCAAATCACGTTTATGCCGGAAGTTCTCCTCCTTTCTGTATGACTATCCCTAACATTCATCTAGGTTCAAATTTACAGTTGGGTCGACTGTGGCGTACTGGTAATTGAAGTTGAACCTCGTACCTTCGCCATGAAACGCGATTGTTCTACCCAAACACTAAACAGTTGCTCAGTGCATTTCGGAAAACTTGGAAGATGGGTACAGAGTGCCTGTATCCCAAGTTGCCTCCAGTCGTCTCGACTTAACGTCTTGCCACTGGTCCAAGGTAGTTTGGGACCAGAGAGTGAGGTTAATGAGTAGCACAGCCTCTACCCCGCTATAATCCAAATACAGCGCAAGTTACATCATCAAGACAAACCCGTCTGATAATGCGGTCATCATCGCTTGTAATGGACAACTAACTTCAACAATTACAACAAATGTTAATTCCCATCCTGTGAACTCAAAAGTGCTAATTTAAAGACACACATTGTCAAAGACGCAGAAGATGTGTCAATCAATTATCGATACAAATACATCTTTCAGGCAAATATATTTAGTTTTTTACTGTCACAGTTTATTTACTAATGTTTTGTTGGAATTCCATCTGTGTCTAAAACGAGAGTGCCTTTGGTGGCAGACTCTGGTGTGACTCTGGTGGCAGGCTCTGGTGTGACTCTGGTGGCAGGCTCTGGTGTGACTCTGGTGGCAGGCTCTGTTGTGACTCTGGTGGCAGACTCTGGTGTGACTCTGGTGGCAGGCTCTGGTGTACCTCCGGTGGCAGGCTCTGGTGTGCCTCTATTGGCAGACTCTGGTGTGCCTCCGGTGGCAGGCTCTGGTGTGACTCCGGTGGCAGGCTCTGGTGTGACTATGGTGGCAGGCTCTGGTGTGACTCTGGTGGCAGACTCTGGTGTGACTCTGGTAGCAGACTATGGTGTGCCTCCGGTGGCAGGCTCTGGTGTGCCTCCGGTGGCAGGCTCTGGTGTGCCTCTATTGGCAGACTCTGGTGTGCCTCCGGTGGCAGGCTCTGGTGTGCCTCCGGTGGCAGGCTCTGGTGTGCCTCTATTGGCAGACTCTGGTGTGCCTCCGGTGGCAGGCTCTGGTGTGCCTCTGGTGGCAGACTATGGTGTGCCTCTAGTGGCAGGCTCTGGTGTGCCTCTGGTGGCAGGCTCTGGTGTGCCTCTGGGGGCAGATTCTGGTGTGCCTCTAGTGGCAGGCTCTGGTGTGCCTCTGGTGGCAGACTCTGGTGTGCCTGTGGTGGAATGACTGCTTTTGTCTCGTAACTGCAGATGCGTTATGTCTTCCAATAGCCGGAGGTGTGATACAAGCAATTACATAGACTTGTTCTGTTGTCGGTTTAAGGCTACATAGACTTGTTCTGTTGTCGGTTTAAGGCTACATAGACTTGTTCTGTTGTCGGTTTAAGGCATCCTGTTACAGTTTGAGATGTCTCAGCTGCTGCCACATCGACCTGTTTCGTGTGTGTAAATGCTCCATACTGGTCCCGCATACTCTGCCGCTGAAAGACATAGGGCAAGGTGTGACGTGCGGATCTCCGTCGGAATGCTCCCCATGTAGTGTTTGTCAGTTGGCGAATTATGTGATTCCTTGCACTGACGTTTTGTTTTACCGCATTGCAATGTGCCTTGTACGATAATGTGCGGTCCATTGCAATGTGCCTTGTTAGATAATGTGCGGTCCATTGCAATGTGCCTTGTACGATAATGTGCGGTCCATTGCAATGTGCCTTGTACGATAATGTGCGGTCGATTACAATGCCTAAATACTTGGGTGTTTCGCTGTGTTCAAGTACTAGTCAGCGCCATTTACAAGTTGTCGTCTTGCCTCTCTATTCTTCAAGTGGAAGGCACATATCTGTATTTAACTGGGATTGACTTTGATATGGTTTTGCTAGGAAAACTTTCCGTCATTCTATCTAATGCTTTTGTAAGTCCGAGCTCCACTTTCTCAAAACGCTTTCCCTGTGCAGCTATTTCAATGGCATTTGCAAATATGAACTGTTCTCTGTTGTGTCCTCTTCACGTTTACTTCAATTTTGTTCTCTTTACAAAATAACTGATCCGCCCTTTGTGCCGTCCGTAGTTGTCATAAATGCCCTACCTTTCACCCCCCCCCCCTTTCTTCGCACTGCCCACCCAACCCCTTCAGAATTGTACAATTTAATTGGGAAAAAAGCACAAACGGTAAACAGACAGGTTTGGTTGATCTGACAGCGTTACAGAGAAATAAGAAAAAAATGTTTGCAGGTCCAAGTAGAATGTTTGACAAAGTTAACATACTGTTATATAACTAACAGTAAGCTAACAAATCGCAATCTTCTTCTTCTTCTGCTTCTTCGTACGCAGTCAGACAGTAACCATTATTTTTTCGAAAAAAGCGGCGGTCATCCTGAGGCTGTCGCCACTGCCATAGAGCTTTTCTTGCAGTTCCACTGGTGATGGCCACATCTGCTCTCTCTGATCCTCGTATGTCGGGCAGTTCTGCAGCAGATGTTCAGCGGTCATTTTACCAGTACCGCACGGGCATTCGTCGGTACCACCTATCTTCAATTTGTTGAATAGGTGGTACCTCAGTCTATTGTGGCCAGTGCGAAGTCTGAAGACAACGACCTGCTCTCTTCGGTTCAACTGGTAATAGGCATCGGTTTTGGTGTAACCAGTATGTTCGGTTTCCCATTTGGTCATGTATCTGGCTTTGATAAGCCGTTTTGACTCTTCGTACGTCATACTGGTATCTGTTTGTGGTAGTCTTGCACCTTCTTTTGCCAGTCTGTCTGCCTCCTCGTTGCCTTAACAAATTGAAATCAATAACAGTAAGTTAGCAAAATGTTATCCAGCGAACAGTAAGTTACCAAATCGCGACCCAACTAACAGTAAGTTAAAAAACATTGACACAACCAACAGTAAGTTACAAAATCGCGACGCAACCAACAGTAAGTAAGCAAATTAGGACCCAACCAACAGTAAGTTACCAAATCGCGACCCAACCAACAGTAAGTTAACAAATCGTAACACAACTAACAGAAATTAACCAATCGTGTCACATTTAACATAAAATTAACAAATCGTAACACAAAACTTAAAGTTAAGAAATCGTAATAACTAATTACAAGATAGTGTATTGTACACAACTAATAGTAAGTTAACATAATGTAGGATAAATAACAGCAATATTACACACTGCAACACAACTAACAGTAGGGTAATACAACTAACATTAAGTTAACATCAACACAACAGTGCGCTCAAGCGACCAGGGCCGTCGCGTTGAATAACCATGTACATGACTACGTCTGATGGCCGAGTTCCAAGCGGCCTGCAGTTTTGTTTGGGAGGTGGTGAGCTGTTTCAGCCATGTGTTACGAGAGCCGCCTCAATGACTTCTTCAGGATGAGCACGGCCTCTTCCCGTCCCTCGCCTCCACAACCTGTCAGAGCATCTCGTGGGCTGTGACTTCCCGTGAGAGGCGAGCAACCTGACCGTAAAGGAAGAGACGACGGGGATCAATCGTTGAGACAATGCCTGCAAGTTGAGTATGTTGAACTACTTCACTGTTGGAAGTCATGTCATGCCAGTGGACCCCGAGGATACACCTCTGGTTACGCAGGAGGAAGGCCTTAAGACGCTGCCGATCCCACTTTAGTAGTGTCCAGGTCTCGGAGCCGTACAGGAGGATGGGGACAATGCAGGAGAAGTATATACGAAGCTTGGTCAAAAGAGGGAGCCTCCGCTGAGCCCAGACTCTGGGGAGCGAGTGCAATGTTAAAGCTGCCAGACCCATCTTACGGGCGATGTCAGGACTGCTGCCGAGGTAGATGAAGTCATTGTTGGTTTCAACAGGGTTGTCGCTCAACGCAGAGGGACCTTTGCTGATGTTTTGAATTTTCGTCTTCGTCCAGGAGATGTGCAAGTCTAGGTGGATAACCGATAGATCCAGTGCGTCTAGGGGGCCTACCAGGGCCTGAGAATCCTGGCCAGGTATGACTACGTCATCAGCGTAGACGAGATCAGCTACTAAGGAGTCGCCGAAAATGACCCCTGGGGGAAGACTGTGTGGGGATCGACTCCATCGCACAGCAGAACAGCTTGGGAGCGAGGACGCGGCTCTGTCAGACACAGGAGGATGTGGAGAACTCCTTCATGAGATCCCGTCCGAGCCTAGTTGTGACGCTGGTTGACATACGGTAACACAATTAACAGTAAGTTATTATACTGAAATACAACTAACTGTTAGTTAACATACTGTAATACAACTATCTGTAGTTGACAATGTGTAATACAACTAACAGAAAGTTAACATACTGTAGCACAATTAACAGTCACTTAACAAATCGATAGAAACGAAACAAACAGTCAGTTAACAGACCGAAACAAAACAGAAAGTTAAATCGAAACGCAACTAACAGTCAGCTAACAGACCGAAATGAAACAGAAAGTTAAATCGAAATACAACTAACAGAATGATAAACTAATCGCAACATCGCAACAAGAACGTTAACAAATCGTAACACAGCTTACTGTACGTTAACAAATCGTAACACAGCTTACTGTACGTTAACAAATTGTAAAACACAACTAGCAGTCAATTTCGCTGTACTGTGAATACACTGAGAGCTATGCCTTTATATGCAGTTTTCCAAAGTAGATTACAACAACTGGTTTTAGTAACACTTTTGTGTGACTTTCTTTTGATAAGTGGTAAGGACGCGTGACTTTTCTACAGAGATCTTAAAACTGTGGTAATCAAGACCTACTCAGGGATGTGTGCTTTCCAACGCTGATCATACGTTTAGGAATGGAGGAGACTCATTTTTGGTGTTCAGCAAATCATCGTCAAGGTCTTGTTTCTTCTTTGGTCGTTGGCCGGTGACTGACAGAACGGTCAGTGGCCATTAAGCCTGTTACGTGATACATGAGCAAAACACTCCCTTTGCGTAAGCCGATCTGCGACCAGCACTCGTATTAGGCCTAACTCTGTTTTAAGATTTCCCTTCGTCGTAGCTTTGTCGAACAATCCCTCCAACAACGAACTGTTCTTTGAGCATTTCGGCACCTTATATGTTTTTTTCTATCCAGTTTCTCATGTCATCCTACACATTTCTCTTAGTCTTTCTCTGCCCCTTATTACTTCCATCTTACATGCATACCACAAGATTCTCCCAAAACTTTTTCAGGAAGCATTTGTCCCAGAAGCCACATTTCATTTTTCTCAGAAACAACATAGCTTTCTTCACAGGGGCCATATCATTTGTCTCAGAAGTCACATATCATTTGTCTCGGGAACATTAGATCACTTGTCTCTCAGAAACCACAGATCACTTGTCTCTCAGGAACCACAGATCACTTGTCTCTCAGGAACCACAGATCACTTGTCTCTCAGGAACCACAGATCACTTGTCTCTCAGGAACCACAGATCACTTGTCTCTCAGGAACCACAGATCACTTGTCTCTCAGGAACCACAGATCACTTGTCTCTCAGGAACCACAGATCACTTGTCTCTCAGGAACCACAGATCACTTGTCTCTCAGGAACCACAGATCACTTGTCTCTCAGGAACCACAGATCACTTGTCTCTCAGGAACCACAGATTTGTCTCTCAGAAACCACAGATCACTTGTCTCTCAGAAACCACAGATCACTTGTCCACCAACAATGATACACTTGTCCCTTCCCTTTATCGTGCACCAAAACCTGCAGCAAGGAAGTCTTTGGCCTGCTGTCTTAGCCACATCTGCACTTCACGTTTAAGCTCAACGTCCTTTGAGAAATCTCTTCGGCCTAGGTTTGTTTATGCATTATGATAAACCATGGATGAGCCATGTTAACAGTTAACTTTTCTTATGCTCGTTCAGAAGGCTATGCAGAGTCTGAATACAACCAGTTTATTTATCCTGGCAATAACAGCTATGCGTATTTAATCTGTTCTTGAATGCATTAATTGACCCTGCCTTCATTATTTCTTGTGGCAATGTACTCTCTGACTAAAAAAAAATATTTCCTTATATCTAATCTGGACCTTTTTTAAATGAATGTGTAGCTGTGCCTTCTTGTTCTTGTAGGTGGTTGTATTTTTAAAAGCGTGTTGTCTAATTTATCATTTCCATTCATTATCTTATAAACATGTTTAAGGTCACCTCAATTTCTTTGTAACATGTCTATCGTTACTGGTCTGTCAGCTCGAATCATCTTACCAAGTGGCAAAAGCAGTTAACCGCTGGTACAGTATGTAAGTGCCGATACGTTACAGGGAAAACGTTCGGTTTAAAAAAAATTAGTGGTGGAGAAACAACGTTTGCTTTCTCAACTATAACAAAACGTAAACCCACGTATCAATGCTCGATCGGAAATTTTGGACAAAAGCAAGTGTACCGGAGTTGTGAGGATGTCTTCATGTGTGCCCCAACGACCTCACATGTTACGGGATGACCAGGCCTGACCTGATCTGACAAGGCTAGATTGAGTCTAGGTAACCTGAAATAAACATACGCAAAAGCTCTGAAACTGTTTGAACAATTGTCGCAGAGGGCGTGCTAGAGACTTCCGTGTACAAAGTTTACAGATTTATGAGATTGGGATGCAGGTGCGCGTCCTCGTTGTCTTGTATTTATCATAATATGTAATATGGCGACAGTGTCACATATGTGTATTCAGATGCAATTGTGACAGTTTCAGCTGGAGCATGGGCGTTTAGGGCAGGAGAGATTTGGCTGGCGACTCCAAGAACAAAGGTTGTCTGAATGCGTGCAACGGCAATCATTGGTTCGACACTAGGTCGAAAAAGGAAACGAGGGGTTTAGGTAGAAGACTTTATTTGGTACATCTGGGCGTTCGAAGCTCAGGTGGAGGTTCGGAGCTGACCACTCTGGCGTTCAGAATTGGCGTAGATGGGGGTTGGTGACGGTCTGATGCTGCCACGACCGGCTACGACACTTAGAGTGACAGTGATTTGGGGATAGTCAACCAATAACAATTAGTTGGGGCTAGTTCCAAATTAGAGTTATGGCTAAGTCAGGCAACCAACAGAAGCCCTTTGGACAGTCATGTTGTTGCTTGAGACTATAAAATACTCTGCAAAGATGAACTCAGGAGACTGGCTAGGAGGAAGGCTGAGAGTGAGTCTGGAAGTAACTGAGTCTGCAGGGTGACTGGTCCATCATACACCTCGAATTGACCAGTCGCGCTCCAATAGGTGTTTATGACGGAAACCCTGGAACAGTAAGCGAATGTGTGTCGTACGTGCAGGACACCTAGTGAGCGATGCGTGATCTAATTACATATGAATGTACAGATTCGCGTGAATACGTGAAGTGATCTAAGTATTTGTGAATGCATAGATCGCCTGATTGAAAGTGATCTGATCGTATGTGAGCGCACATATTCGTCTGAGTATGTGAAGTGATCGATGTAATCTGACCGTGAAGACGAGTTTGTTGATTATGTGTGAGTGTACATAATCGTCTAAGTAGGTAATCTGATCGCAAAACGAGTTTGTGATTGTGTACTGAGTGTGCAGGTAGGGGAGTGCAGCGGAAAGAGCCTGGGAACTATAGATCTTGGAGGAACCATCAAAAGTTAGTGCTTAAAACCCCTTCTTGTAGTTCAATATATATATATATATATATATATTATAATTATTTAGTTTAGATGTACTTTGCTTTTTGTTGATATTCATGTTATTTAATTATATTGTTTTGTTTTACGGTAAGGATAGTGTTTACTGTGGTGTTGTGGTTTAGATATATGCTCTAACCCTTTACATAAGTAAACTACTCAGCTAAACCTAGACTCTACCACATAACCGCATGTGAATGTACAGTCTGTTATGAGCGCAACAAACTATATTGCACGTGGGGTACAATACTTTGATGATACTGGTAGTTAGACTTTCTTCCAGTCTGTCCTATTGTGCAGTTTGCTTTTCTTTTTTTTTGCCCAGCGATGATTCTCTACAACGCCATACGAGCACACTGTGTGATGGCATTGCGCCAGCCTGGGCAGTTACTGACCATTCGTTTTCCATGAGATGACATCAAATATAAAACTGTCTAGAGACACTGTCAATGAGTCTTTGTATATAAGCGTTGCCTGTCCTGAAAACTGTCCAGAGACACTGTCAATGAGTCTTTGTATATAAGCGTTGCCTGTCCTAAAACTGTCCAGAGACACTGTCAATGAGTCTTTGCATATAAGCGTTGCCTGTCCTGAAAACTGTCTAGAGACACTGCCAATGAGTCTTTGTATATAAGCGTTGACTGTCCTGAAAACTGTCTAGAGACACTGTCAATGAGTCTTTGTAAATAAGCGTTGCCTGTCCTGAGATCACCGTACAGTAGCTGCGCAAGGAGGCAGTGACTAAACATGTGAAACAGTCTATCTGACCGGGGCTGGCTGCTGCCCATTATAAATGTTATAGAATCTTGCTCTGTTGATGGCTCCCCAGTCAAATAATGTAACTTACCATCTGATCCTAAGAAGTATGAGGAGATAGCTGGTGTGGAAATAATTTAGTTTCTTGCAGATCTTTTTCTTCATTTTCGACCCCTACCTTCATAAACATTGTGTACTGTGCTCTGCGCCTAATGACCCAGTACAGTATAGAAGCCCATTTTAGTCATGACTGACTAGAAAATGATAAGGCTTGGAGTGGTATACAAAAACCATATCCCTAGCTTTTCTTGTTTCTGTCTTCTTGCGGCGTTGTGGTTTCACTATTCTGTGTTTCAACAGCTTTGCTTCACCAAGCATGAGGTGACACTTCAGGGTAGATCTCCACTTGGATCGGTCTGCAGCTTCATCTTCCAAGGATGTCAGATTCAAGTCCAGGGCTTTCATATCACGTTTACGCACATTCTTTGAACCTCAACTGTGGTCGGTCTACTGTTCTCTTGCAATCCGCCAACTGTCCATGGAGGATATCTTTGGGAATGTGACCATCTTCAATGAGAGGAACATGATCAAGTCATCATAGTCTTCCCTGCCTAAGGAGAGTGTACGTACTTGGGAGACCGATACGGGAGCGCACCTCTGCATTTGTTATTTCATGTAATTACTACAATGGATCTAGCGTCGTAGAAGGGTGATGTTAAGTCTGTGATGTTGTTGGTTTTGGTTGTCCAAGTCTCGGCGACATAAAGGAGTGTGGTGACAACACGTGCATTGTACACTATGACCTTGGTGCTAAGAGTTGGCGCGGCCTTTACTTCCTGCTTCAGTACATATGCTTTTCTTGAGATTTAGTGTGAGACCAAAATCTTTGCAAGCACAGAAGAAGCAATCTACCAAGCTCTGAAGATCTTGATGACTGTGGCGGACAATCACATCATCATCAGCGAAATGCAAGTCTATGGTGGTGATCTCCCTGGCCTTCGTTTTGGCCTTGATCCTTGCAAACGGACCAGTGCATACGACGCAGGAATGCATTTTTTTGAATATGTTGACTTTGTAGCAGATCCCACTGTTTACACTAGGGTTATTCTAACTAAAACGTTACCACACTCAACCACAACATTGATGACCCCACACAACAAATGACAGAGGACACAGCAGGTGGCATATTTTTTTATATAATTCTCATGCAACACTATCAAAGTGAGTGCAATGAAATTACACACAATACAAGAAATATCATCTTAACTAAATATTCATAAGTATATATATGTCAATATAAATATTAACTAAAGCGGAAATTTTAAGCATTAGCTATTGATGGAATTCCCAACTATCAAAACCCAGTTCTATTGCCGTACTCACATCACACACCCCTCCCCTTATCTGCATCCTCAACACACTCTCAAAAACTTTTCCTCACTCAAATCCCCTCAGGCGGAAGATCTGGACATAATGCATTCAATATATTCTACTTATTCTCACATATGATCTCTCAACTCAGTCGATCTGCGTATACACACAACTCTAGAACATACCTCGTTCCCTCGGTGTCTACACACACGACATACACATCTAGATCTCACCTAGTCGATCTACACACTCGCTTAACTCGTCAGGTCATAACTCGTTCACAAGATGTCCTGCTTACAACACATACAGATTACCTATAGATACAAGATGCCCAACTATTTGAGAGACTGGCCCCGACTCAATGGCGTATGCTGTTTGAGCGATCCTGTTCTATCTCTAACATTCGTACAATAGTCTATCAATCGCTCTTCTATCAGATCGGTGAGCTAAACAGACTCCTATCTACATTCACTCGTCCCCTCTACATCCAGCCGGCTTGAGCTAAACTTTGTTTAGTGTTAAATACTCTCAAGCAGTATCAGTGCCATCCAATGGATCTCATGGGATGGCTCTATTCAGTCGTTATTGGAACGAATTACTTTGAACACCTATCACTCAAATATCGCAGCAAGCCCTCTGCTGTCCACCTGCTTGTCACTCATCCGCCAGTACCCAAATCGGAACGCCAGTAGTCAGTTCCTAGCTGTACACATTCTTTCCCCCAACTCCGTTTTTCTTTGTTGAGACGGTGAGTGACCTTGGCGTAGTGTCCAGACGGAGAGTGACCTTGGCACGCATTTAGGTACCTTTGTTCTCAGAGTCGCCAACCGCATCACCCCTGCCCTAAACGCTCATGCTCGGACTGGAACTGTTACTTCTTCTTCTTCTTCTTCTTCTTCTTCTTCTTCTTCTTCTTCTTCTTCTTCGTACGCTGTCAGACGTCAACCTGTATTTTTTCGAAAAATGCTGCCGCCATCCTGAGGCTGTCGACACTGCCATAGAGCTTGTCTAGTGTTGCCACTGGTGATGGCCACATCTGCTTTCTGTGATCCTCGAATGTCGGGCAGTTTTTGCAGCAAATGTTCAGCGGTCAATTTCCCGGTAACACGAGCATTCGTCAGTGCCATCTATCTTCAATTTATTGAATAGGTGGTACCTCAGTCTATTGTGGCCTGTGCGCAGTCTGAAGACCACGACCTGCTCTCTTCTGTTCAACTAGTAATAGGCATCGTTTTTTGTGTAGCCAGTATGTTCTGTTTCCCATTTGGTCATGTATCTAGCTCTAATAAGCCTTTTTGACTCTTCGTAGGTCACACTAGTATCTGGTTGTGGTAGTCTTGCACCTTCTTTTGCCAGTCTGTCTGCCTCCTCGTTGCCTTGGATGTTACAGTGGGATAGAACCCACTGTACCACTAATCTTTTTTGGTGCGGACTGCTGGCATAGTTGACAGAGTACTGCTCTTAAATCATTAAGTTAAGTATTTATCTGGCTTTTTAGTGCTGTGACTACGGCCAGGGCATCTGTAAACTGGACTATATGGCTTTCATTTCTTTTTCTTGTCACCATTTATTCTACTGCAGCTCTCAGTGCCTCTGTCTCCGCTCTCTATTTCTGCAAAGTTTCTCCGCTTTAGTTTCCCATTTCCAAAATTATTTAGTCTCTGATGCATTGGATGGTCTGTCAGTCTTTTGAGTTTCTCTGCTTGCTTATCAGAAGACTGATAGGCCTGTATCCATTTGGATCTGTTCTATCTTTTTCTTTCTTTGGTACTGGTATAAGTACAGCGTCTTTTCATGCCTGCGGTACAATTCCCCTTTTCCAGCTTTGGTTCATGGCTGATAGTAACTTCGTCTTTGCTGTTTGGCCAACCCCATCAGCATTTCGTTTGTTACGCCATCTTTTCCGGGATATTTCTTTTTCTTTAGAGTTCTCATGGCCTCTTCCATTTCATTCATTGTTAGTTTTGCTCCACTGGTGCCATATTGTTGTTGTCGTGGCTCTTTTGTTCATCATTAATGTCTGTATGCCTATTTTAGGGACATCAATGTGGATTTCTCTGGCATAATGTTCTATAAAGGCGTTTGCAGCTTTTTGTCCAGTGAGCATGTTGTCGCCCTGCTTGATGGTAATTTGTTTGTTTGATGGACTTTCGTCATTCATGGCTCTGACTAACTTCTATAGTTTGTTCCCTTCTTTATCTACATTGAGGTTTTCTGTTTTGTTTTTCCAACTGTCTCTTGTTATTTGGTTTAGTGTTCTTTTGTATTTCGGTGGCTTTGAGGGCGATATTTGCCTCCATAGATTGTTCTCTCTCTGCCATGTTCCTAGCATTTGAGACTTCGTCTTCCGCTTTCTGCAATTCATCATTCCAATATGGCTTGTAGTTTTTCATTGCCCCTCTTGGCATGGTTTCGGTTGCTGCTTGCATTATTGCTTTGCTTAGGCTTTCCACCATGGGTTTCATATTGTTATTCCGTGTGTTGATGGTATCAAACAGCCCATCTGTCAGGATTGCAAATCTGTCCCAGTCGGCTTGTTTATAGTTCCAACGTGGGAGCGGTTTTATTTCCCGAGGGCCTACTTCCATATCAACTTCTAAACTGATTGGTCTGTGGTCGCTACCTGCCAATTGGTTTAGCACCTGGCGGTCTATTTTGTGGTGAATATCCACCGTGGAAAAGGCCAAGTCTGGAGTAGAGGTGGTATGCCATTTTCTAGAATAGAAGCTACGGCTGTCCTCCGGCCTATTGATAAGATAGAGATTTGTGTCTATTTCCCAGTCTTCCACTTCATCACCTCTGTTGTCTGTGTCCGAATATCCTCATCTCTCCGAGTGGCTATTGAAGTCTCCAACCACTAGGCAGCTGGAGTCCTTGATTTCCATACTCGAGAGCTACAGGTCTTTGCTTGGTGGGCCGTACAGGTTGAAGATGTGGATCTTCGTTTCTTGTGTCATTATGTCGACTCCTACAATTTCTGCTTGTCCGGTTTGATTGACAGCTACCGCGCTACTCGGTATGCAGTTACATGTCAGTATCAGAACCCCTCCTTTGTGACCTTCTCTGTCCAGACGGAAGGTCTGGTATCCTCTGATTGAGAATTTATGGTTGTTGTTGAAGTGCGTTTCTTGGATACATGCCACGTCAATCTTACCTGCATGCAGGTGATGTGTTAGGGAAAGCTTTTTTGTTAATGACTCCCTCCGCATTCCACTGTAGTATTCTGAGGGTCTTGTGTTTTTGGTCAATAGTTTTTGCTCCATCACCTTGTGCCTTGACTCCACAGCACATGGGTGGGTGACCAACAGTAGCATTGGGTGGGCCCCTTCGAGGCGTGAGGCCCGGCACTCTCGCTGCCTGGCGGGACTCCACAGGATGCGCACCACACTTCTTTCTGTTAGGTTGCACCGTTATCATACAGCGATATACGTTGCACTGTTTCGTTAAGCCTGTGGCCTTGTGCAGCCGATTTCAACAGGCGTTTTTGAAGGGATGCCCTCTTTAGTCTTTGGTTGTCCCCAGCCTATCTGCAAGGCAGCAGTTGTTTGTGGTCAGAGTTGTCTCTCTTAGGAAAGTTGTCTTGCAGGACTATCGAGTCTTTACCACTCGTGTCTATAGGGAGTGGTGATGATATGATATGATAGACTATGTACTAGTTTGTACTATCCCGGAAGAGAGGCAGTCCAGTGTGTCTGTGTCCCAGGATCGTCACGTCCTGCCAGAAACGTAGTAAATGCATGTGAGTGGGGTATCTCTTTGCTCCCTTTATTTTCTCGGCTTTTCTGCAGTTGGTACGCCTGGCATTTCCCACCACCTGGGAGGTTGTCACAATAGGGCAGAGGTGCAATGTCCGCTGGCCTGCATCTCTTCTGCGTCAATTGGGATGACTGATAGCAGACAGAGGTAAAGAGCGAGGCAGGAGTGCATTTAACCAGGGGACAAGCCTGGTCATGGCACGGAGATGTTGCTCGCCTGGTGTGCGGACATATCTCATGATCAAGAGTTGAGTCAACAGTTCGCAGTGAGGTGGCTGCTCTACTGCTTACGACACCCCGACCGAGAACTAAGTCTTCTACTAGTGGTTTCACACCTCACGGAGGCATCCCCACTGATTCCTTCAGTGTAGCGCTCGTGCGGCCCCGGACATCTAAGGGCATCACATACCTGTTATAGCTCAATCTAGTGTGGCTAAATGCCACTCGTCCCTCTAAGAAGTTGCGCCGGCGCAACTAGGGACCGGCGAACTATTTAATAGGCTAGAGTCTCAATGGCGTATGCTGTTTGAGCGATCCTGTTCTATTTCTAACATTCGTACAACAGTCTATCAATCGCTCTTCTATCAAATCGGTGAGCTAAACAGACTTCTATTTACATTCACTCGTCTCCTCTCCATCCAGCCTGCTTGAGCTAAACTTTGTCTAGTGTTAAATACTCTCAAGCAGTATCAATACCATGCAATAGATCTCAGTGGGGTGGCTCTATTCAGTCGTTATTGGAACGAATTACTTTGAACACCTGTCACTCAAATATCGCAGCAAGCTCTCTGCTGCCCACCTGCTTGTCACTCATCCCCCACTACCCAAATCGGAACGCCAGTGGTCAGTTCCTATCTGTACACATTCTTTCCCCCAACTCCGTTTTCCTTTGTTGAGACGGTGAGTGACCTTGGCGTAGTGTCCAGACGGAGAGTGACCTTGGCACGCATTTAGGTACCTTTGTTCTCAGAGTCACCAAGCACATCACCCCTGCCCTAAACGCTCATGCTCGGGTTGGAACTGTTACAACTTCACAAAGTAGTTTAACCTTTCTATGTGGGTATATCCGGTTGTGTACCGCGTATCTTGTCGCGTCTGCCCCGTTTGCCATTTGATATCCAATTTCGATCTCAAACATAAACCCTGATACAGCCACTCTTAACATAAGACGCTGCTGTGGACTAGGTCAGCACGTCCTGGTGTAATTGTGACCTACCATGGTTGAACAATGATATAAAAAAAAGAATAAAAAGGGTAGACGTGCTATCATTGCTTTAAGGAATTTTTGAAAGTCAAAAGAATCTGAGACCAACACAACAAAAATGCAAATATTCAAGCTCAAATTCATGTTCTATTGTATGACTCTGAAACATAGAGAACAAGAAAAGTAATAACGACAAAGAAACAAAGTTTGATAAATAGGTGTTTTGCAAAGTAGAGAGATTGAAATGGTATAAGGACACGACTGTAAAACTGTTGAATAGAACCAGGCAGACATCAGTGAAACATGACACGAGAGAAGGAGCCGACGCTGGATAGATCGAGATATCAGTGAAACATGACACGAGAGAAGGAGCCGACGCTGGATAGATCGAGATATCAGTGAAACATGACACGAGAGAAGGAGCCGACGCTGGATAGATCGAGATATCAGTGAAACATGACACGAGAGAAGGAGCCGACGCTGGATAGATCGAGATATCAGTGAAACATGACACGAGAGAAGGAGCCGACGCTGGATAGATCGAGATATCAGTGAAACATGACACGAGAGAAGGAGCCGACGCTGGATAGATCGAGATATCAGTGAAACATGACGTGAGAGAAGGAGCCGACGCTGGATAGTGCCCACATTAAAATATCCAGATGAAAGAAATACAAGTCCATCTCTGCTCTGGAATCCGTAAGGCAAGAGAGGTAGAGTTAGACCAAAAACACACAGGGAGTAGAACGCTCGTGGCAAACATAAAAGATACAGGGAAGACGTGGACAGAGCTGGACTGGACAGGAAGATTTTGGAGTGTACATATTAAAAACCTGAGCTCCATAGAGACCTGAAAGATTTTCATTTATTGTTGATCAAACCACTCTCCTTTATTAGTCTGTGACAATCCCTTGAACGCTGTCCTCGTTCTAATTTTTTAGTTGCATTCTTCTTCTTATTTTTCTTCTTCTTTTGTTCTTCTTTTTTCTTCCTCCTTTTCTTCTTAATCTGCTACCTTTGTTTCTTCTTTTTCTTCATTTACTTCTTTCTTTTTCTTCTTTTTTCATCTTATTCTTCATTTTCATCTTCTTCTTCGCCCTTATCCCCTTTGTCTGCACATGAAGTCAACCAACTCTCACAGAATAGACCTATACTACTTTATCTAGCTCATTCCAGCTTCCATCAGTTTTTCTTGTATCTGCCACTAGATCTTTCATTCGTGTGTTTTATTGGTCTGTCATTCATTTCCTGCTTGTTTCATGACAGATTGCCTGGTGATACTGGCCTGGTGATTTCGCGGTATGTGGTCCATCGAGCGCCATCTTCTTCAAAATATTTCCTGTCTATTCCACTTGTCTTTTTCTTGTTCTCTCACACAAGGTCTATTATCTAACCTTTGTCGAATCACTGCAAGCGGACAATCTTTCTCCTGGATTTCTTGACAAGGTTCTGTCATTTCATGCTCATTGAGTTAAGCCATCCGGCCATGTTTTCGCTTCATAGAAACTTCCCATTCGAGTTCAAAATAATTAGCGTGGTATTCATCCTGATCAATTTAGAGTTTCCTGCTGTTTTCAGCATGACAAAGGCTGCATAGATCTCTTTCTAGTGAACCATGTCCGTCTTATTTGTATGTAACTTAAAAGTGATCTTTGAATTGTGTTCAATTGTATTGTTTGTCGTGTTATTTTTATTTCAAGGAAAACAAGGAACAGAAATGGGATGTCCCCTATGGAGTCATCTACCTAATACCGCCCCTTCCACACTCATGAAGATGCCGTCTTCTTTGACAGAATGAAGCCGACCCCGCTTTGTCCATCCTTGTCCATCCCAGAGTATATAAATGTTTCTCCTGAGGTGCTGATACAGTGCCCATGGCCGGTCCATCTGTGTTCAGAGACTCCAAGAACCTCTGTCTTGGTTCTCTCCATCTCTTTTACTATCATGAACAAATTGTCCTGGTATAGGCTCCTGACGTTCCCCGGTGCCTATTCTTAGATTTGTTTGTAGTCCCATTTCAGAGTTGTCCACTGTAATGCAGTCAGGCTTTAGGCTGTCATCTCTATTACTTGTACTGGCTCTGACATCTGCCTCTTCCCCAGTTGGCGTCGATGATCTGCCTGACCTGAGTGCCTCACCATCAGATCTTTGAGTTGAGTTTTTCTCGACTGTCATAGGTTTCTTGGCATTTTACATCCAGTAGTTTGCCATTGCTTTCTGAACGTTGTTCTGACCGCTTTCCAACTATGGTCTCTGGTGCGCCCTAGCCCAATACTAGGCGTTTCCAGCTCCCATTTCAGAGTCGTTGTCACCCAGGTCGATCTTCCATCAGTAGCTGCGCGGACTAGTCAAGAGTGGACTCCCCTTCTTGTCGTTTCACTCACGTAGTTTAGCCAGCCAGCCAAAGCCGTTGCCCGGTGTGTGGCGCTGTCGTATACAGGCAGACTCTAGGAGCCATACGATAGCTAGACAGAAGTGGGGGAACCAAATAGGATCCTGACCATCAACGATGTGGCTGCCTCTCACCGTGAGGTACTATCCCTTACACACTTCTGTTCTTCCCCCCGGTCTAGCTATAAATCGGAAAATATAGAAAAGTCTAATATTTTTAAAAAATATGTTTGTTTTCTGCTTTGACCAATTCGCATCGTTTTCTAAGGTAAATTACTCTTTACCAGCGCAGCATACTTAGGCACGAATTTTTAAAATGGTATACTTCTCATATGGGTTGGACATTGCTATTTCATCATGAATCCGAACACAAACAAACTCGTGCTGGGAGCTGTGCCATTAACCACTTTGCACTACGCCCGCCTCTCCCCCGCAGTCTTGATATAACTGAAATGAGGCAGTGGTTACAAAGCCCCGTACCTGCGTCACGATGTTGGATACACCTCAGAGAGGACGATAGCTCGCGGAGATCATATCGGGCTGTTTATCTTCGAACAGAGAATAAGGCACGCACCAACGCCACTTATCTAAATTCTAATTCGGTTATCAATGCCACTCCCCTGGTCTGCCGACCCCAATATATAGAAGATTTGGGCAGACGACAGAAAACTTTTCGTGGGTACCGGTCTACCTTCATCAGTACGCTCGGGATGTGAGGAAAGCTACAACAACCTGCCACTTAGCACCCATTTCAGTGAGCACAGCAGAGTAAACTTACTTATTGTGGACAATAAACAACAACAACCGCTGATGCAGTAAAATTGCCGTTGGAGATGAAGTGTAATAAGTCACTGCACAAGATTTTTGTTCTTAGAACGTATAATGTTGTTGTTGTTGTTGTTGTTATTGTTTAATACACACAATGAGTAAGTTTGTTTATTATGCCCATGAAAAAGGAGCTAACTACTACGGGGATTACGTCGATCCGCATCTCGCCAGCCAGACTGTCTTGAAAACAGCATGTTTCCAGCAAACGCTCCATGGACGAGAGATAGTGATCTTGGTCAGTATATTGTGCCAGACCCTGGCACGACGACCAGGACAGTATGTTGTGTCTGACCGGACTAGAGTGATAGTTCCCGTTCATAGTACGCCCACCTGTTGTCGAATAGTTCCCGTACATATTCCGCTCACCTATTGTAGTCATATAGTTCCCGTACATATTCCGCCCACCTATTGTAGCCATATAGTTCCCGTACATATTCCGCTCACCTATTGTAGTCATATAGTTCCCGTACATATTCCGCCCACCTATTGTAGCCATATAGTCCCCATACATATTCCGCCCACCAATTGTAGCCATATAGTTCCCGTACATATTCCGCTCACCTATTGTAGTCATATAGTTCCCGTACATATTCCACTCACCTATTGTAGTCATATAGTTCCCGTACATATTCCGCTCACCTATTGTAGTCATATAGTTCCCGTACATATTCCGCTCACCTATTGTAGCCATATAGTTCCCGTACATATTCCGCTCACCTATTGTAGTCATATAGTTCCCGTACATATTCCGCTCACCTATTGTAGCCATATAGTTCCCATACATATTCCGCTCACCTATTGTAGTCATATAGTTCCTACACATATTTAGGCCACCTGTCGTCGAATAGATACAATTCCGGAATGATCTGATAGCTGGCAAATGGAGTTTAATGTAGATAAATGCACAGATCCAATATGGAACATAATTACAGAATGGGATTGAACAATATTAGAAAAATAAAAAGGTAAAGGACTTTGGGGTTATACTAGATCATACAGGTAAAGTGTGTGAGCAAGTCCAAGTAGCAGTGAAAAAGGTAAATGCAATGTTAGGTATGATAAAAAGAAATATTAAGCAAAGGAGCAAGGAAGTGATAGTTAAACTGTATAAAACATTAGTTAGACCTAGATTGGAGTATTGCGTACAGGTGTAGGGTCCTTATCGTAAAGGAGATATAAACATGTTGGAAAGGATAAAAAGAAGAGCGACAAATCTGACAGTAGAATTCCAGGACTTCAGTTATGAGGAAAGACTCAGAAAACCTAGTCTACAGTGTTTAGAAAAAAGAAGAATTCGAGGTGATTTAAAACAGGTTGATAAGATAATCGACGGAAAGGATAAATTAGACTAACAATTTTTGTTATCAAAATACAACCACATGTAAGAACAAGAGGGCACCGATACAACTTAATTAAAGAAAGGTGCAGATTAGATATCAGGAAATATTCTTTTAGACAGAGAGTAGTAAATACATGGAATGCATTGCCACATGAAATAAAGGACAAGAAATAAATGCCACCCACACCCTAGACCGAGAAATCTCCAGACGAAGAGCTGGTGCCTGGTCTAGATTCAATACCATAAAGCCTATACTAATGCAGCTGAAAGACGCCATTGCAAGGTCGCACCTTTTCAATTCTGCGACCATACCTGCCTTAATCTATGGATGTGAAGTGTGGAATCTACCTAACGTGGATGCAGAGAAACTACGAATTACCCAGCGAGACGCGTCTCCAGGATCTCGATCAGAGATCGAATCCACACTGCTGAAATCAGAGAACCCATTCTATTTCGAGACGTCGTGAAGGTTGCATTGTCTCGCAAACACCACTAGGCTGGCCACGGGGTGCGCATGCCAGATAACAGATGGACACTCAGAACGACTTTCTGGTGACAATATGATTATACATGACCATGCAGCCGCCCATTCATAAGATGGCGAGATGGTTTGCTGAGAGACCTAGGTCCGAAATGGTACGACACGGCGAAAGTTAGGACTGTATACAGGGCATTATTGGCTACCTTTCATACGGCACACCCGCCAGACTGAAGTCGAGAATATTGTATTGTATTGTATTGTGTGTAGTCAAATAAGAGATCCTCCGAGTGGTACCGGGACCTGAAAAGGGGAGAATGGAATAGTAACACTGTAAACCTGCCAATCTTGTGTGGTAAGAGGCAATTTAATAGGGTTGGGCATGGGGCCGGTTACCTTTTCCTGTAGAAAATATAAACCACAAAAACTTCAACAAATATGGACAGGTCAACTGGGAGCCAATATTAAACTGCCCAGTGTAGTCAAATGTTTTTGTAGGAAGGACTAATGACGTGGTGCAAAGAGAGTCGCTAGAAATAGGCACGGCTGACTTGCCTATTATCGGCTAAAAAACCTGTGGAAATAATATAGGAAAGACGTGGACAGAGACGAAACGAGTGGCATGGGGCAGTAGGACGTAGCATGTATGTGTTAAAAGCATGTTCTCCACAGGAACCTGAACTGTTTTGATGGATGTAGTTCAGGAAGTAGTGGTCATTTAAAAAAAAATATTTTGCGTTTGCCTTATTTCTCCATTCCCCAAGGTTTTTATTTTGCTCCTGTCAGCCCAGTGCATCAGACTTCAGCATGTATTTGTACCAGAGCCGGTTGATTTTATAGATCTCTGTCGCAGACAGTAAAGGGGTCTGCTCTATTCTATTGTACTCTACACTCACTCTAAACAAATTCAAGAAACACTAAATCTAAATACAATATAACATATTAATTATTCAAGTTACACTGCCAACTATAAACTCTAACAACTTAAATTCGTTCTCTCACCATTTATATATCACGTTACCCTATTCTCCTGATCTGGTCTCTAAATCTGGTCTGCTGATCTCTCCTAATCTGGCCTGCTGCGATCGAACTTAATTGCTGATTGTCGTTGATGGTGAAGCTCGTAGGTTATGAACTCAGAGTATATCGTCCGTGGTCTTGTTCCTCTTGTTGACGGTAGATCAAAGTGGTCTCGGCATGGTCAGGATAGACTGCATCAAATGTGATCCATGGGATCACTGTAAAACGGCATCTGGCTGCGACCGACGACTTACATTCACATGATCAAGATGATGTCGACGTGATCAGTGGGACTGCATCAATATGATGAATGGGATGACTGGAAGACTGATTCTATAAGCTACTGATTACTTGTGACCACGATCAGTACATAAAAATGAAGATAGTCACCTTGTTTGCTGCGTGTCTATCTCAACTGACTCTCTCCGTCGCCTAAATCTCAACTCAAATCTGCCTCAATTGCATATCTTCGTCGCCTGCCCTCCACTGGTGAGTCTCTTTCCAAAGTACCTCTGTCTCTGAAGTGAAATGTCCTCTCTCTGTGTCAATCTCATCTCTGGAGTCAAATGTTCTCTCAAATGTTCTCTGTGGTTCTCTCTCTCTCTCTCTCTCTCCATGTGTCAATCTCATGTAATCTCTGGTCAAATGTCCTCTCTCTGTGTCAATCTCATCTCTGGAATCAAATGTTCTCTCTCTGTGGTTCTCTCTCTCTCTGTGTCAATCTCATGTAATCTCTGAAGTCAAATGTTCTCTCTATGTAATTCTCTCGTAATGCTCTATGAAGTGTTCTCTCTCTGTCTCTGAAGTCGTCTTTTCTCTCCACCGTCTGCTCTCACTCACCGCATCTCTCGAAAGTGTTCTCAGGTAATGATCTGAAGTCTTTTCTCTCCGCCGCCTGCTCTCAACTGAGCGTCTATTTCGAATGTCTTCTCAAGTTATTTCTGAAGTCAAGTCTTTTCCTTTCCACCGTCTGCTCTCACTCGCCGTCTCTCTCGAAAATCTTCTCAGGTAATGTCTTTCTCTGTCGGGCTTTTATATTCGATCTCCATCTCCAGATCACGTGATTTCAAAAACGGGGCGAGTTTTTATCCCGTCTGCTTGCCATTATCCCCCATCCTATTCGCGTGGTTTCCAGACGACGCGGGTTTTTCGGCGGCAACAAGTCTACCACTATTGCTCCAGGTATTGACACATGCCTAACGCTTAGGTGAGGTTAAGAATGGTTCGTGTTGGTTGCTAACAAGGTCAATCGTCAATCATGTGCCAGTCACAGGGGTATCTCTCTGATGTCAATCGCAGACAATTCTGGCCTGAGTCCTGCTCAATGGTCACCTTAAGTAGGGTTTACTTACTGAGAGGGTCTTTGAGTATTACAAGGACAAGAATGGCACCACTGTCTTCCAGAAAGCATGTCGTAGAAGGCGACTAACTGTATGACATGGCATAACACCAGTCATGGTTAGGTGGTTTGTTTAGAGCAGCATAGATAGCCCCTAACAGGCTGCGGGTCTACTTTGCTCTAGTGTTTGAGTCTATTAAGATGAACTCGGACATCGGTTAACCACCCTACGCAGCGCAGTATTAAGCTGCTCAAGCCTAGCCTACTAAGCAGGAAATCCTTCTCTCGGCTATATCCAGCTCATACCACAGCTGGGACCTGCACAAGGACGTCTGCTCCTGTACAAGTACAGGTCGACTAAGAACTAAGAAAAGTCAGTTTGGTTTTCGTGCGGGCCGTGGGACGGTTGACATTATATATGCAGTACATCAGTTGCAAGAAAAGTGTCAAGAACAGAGTTGGGACCCGTATACAGTTTTTGTCGATTCGAACACAGCCTTTCACTGTCAATAGGGATGGACTCTGGCAAATCCTGGCGAAGTTTGGCTGTCCCTGCAGTTCCATTGCGATTGTCCGCCAATTTCATAATAGCATGGTGGCTTGTGTACTGCACCAGGGATAATTGTCGGTGTCTTCCCCAGTCAGCACTGGTGTCAAACAGTGTTATGTGCTGGCACCGACACCCTTTAGCATGGTTTTGCAGCAATGCTAACTGATGCTATTCATGGCGTTGCTTGTGGAATACTTATAAGGTATATAACGCAGGGTCAACTGTTCATCCCGAGACGCCTGAAATTCTACACCAAGGTGAGTAAGACCACGATCTTGAATTTCTTGTTTGTAGACGATTGCGCCCTTAAGACTTTTTCAGAAAAAAAGATGTGTAGTCCACCATGGATGAGTTTTTGGCGGCATGCAGTAACTTTGGTCTCACGGTTAACACCAAGATAACGGAGGTACTCTCCTAGTCTGCCCCTGAGGAGCCGTACATCGAACCAAACATTACCGTACATAATCAACGTCTGCAGGCGGTACCTAGCTTCACCTACCTGTCTGTGTAGGCTTCTAATGATCAGGTGGCAGGACAAAGTGCCCAACTCCGAAATTCTTAGCAATTCCAACATGCTGAGCGAGCTTCCATACATTTCTGCGAATAGCAAAGCTAACATGGACGGGACAAGTTGTTCACCAGGCAGCTGTTATACGATGAGCTCACAACAGGCAGACGCTAACCGGGGGAGGGGGGGGGGAGAGAATATACCCATTGAATGTGTCTCTGAAAAGCTTCAATATTTATGTCTCCTAATGGAATATATTTGCACAAAACGTACCACCTGGAGCGGTAGTATCATCGAAGTTGCTCAGATTGCAGAGAGCAAAGGCATCGCGGAGGCTCAGAGAAAGCGTGCTGCCAAAAAAAAAAAACAACAACACATCAACCCACATTGATTCCACAGCCCGGTTCCTACATGTGTTCTGAATGTGTCAGGATATGCGGTTCCAGCATTGGTCTTCACAGCCATAAGAGAACACATTTCGCAGCAATAGTTTGATGCTGTCGCCAATATCCTTTCGCAATCTTCTTCTTCTTCGTACGCTGTCAGACGTCAACCTGTATTTTTTCGAAAAAGCAGCGGTCATCATGAGGCTGTCGACACTGCCATAGAGCTTGTCTAGTTTGCCACTGGTGATGGCCACATGTGATTTCTCTGTTCCTCGTATTTCGGGCAGTTTTGCATCAGATGTTCAGCGGTCATTTTTCCGGTACCACAACTGCATTCGTCAGTGCCACCTATCTTCAGTTTATTGAATAGGTGGTACCTCAGTCTGTTGTGGCCTGTGCGGGGTCTGAAGACCACGACCTGCTCACTTCTGTTCAACTGGTAATATGTATAATTTTTTTGTGTAGCCAGTATGTTCTGATTCCCATTTGGCCATGTATCTGGCTCAAATAAGCCTTTTGGACTCTTCGTAGGCTTTCGCAATATTCAACTATTATTAACTACTATTATTATATTTATAACATGTGTGCTGTGTACTTATGTACTAATGTGTATCTGTCATTTTCTTTGTCTTTTTTATCGTGTCGAGCTCCTTTCTCCGTGTGCAATGGTCTACCTCTGTTTCTCCTGGCCTGTTTATTCTAGAAATAGACTGCTTAGAAATGATATCAGCTGGTTTACTTAACGTACGTCCTATCCAACACTAACACCTCATCTCATGCTCCCTGTTGTTTGAGTAGTTCTGTCCAAGAGTAAAGCGTTACTAATCTTTCGACAATCCATCACAATTACACAGGCAAAGACGCTGACATCATTTGTGATAGAACAGGACATGGGTCAACAATTGTCAACAACAAAAGTTTAAAAAATATTGAGATTTCCTAAACAAACGCGTGTGTTTATTCTTTCTCCATCATACAATAACACATTGCGTCGTTCAATCAATCAATCAATCAATCAATCAAACAGTTAATCGAAACCTGTAAGTTCCATCCGGAACATAGATTTTCAAAGTTTTCCCTCCTGTTCCATCGCTTATAGTTCCAACCCCTTCCTCCCTGTTGCCTTTTTGTGTGTAGCAAGATCTGTACTCTATAGATCCGTCTGCGAATTGCCGTTAATTTCATCAATTGTCTAAAAATCATCTTCCTTTCGAGCTGGATTTTAATTTGTAAAATAATAAAGGCCTTCTGCGGGTCAGATAAGGTGAGCAAGAGGGAAAAAGAAGTACATGTGTCTTCGTTCTTGTAGAAAAGGTTCCCGAAAAAGCAGTGTTTTGTCATGGTGAAGGAACCAATCATTTTTTCTCTGAAACTCTGGCCTCTTTCTGCAGACGTTTCTCTGTCGTAATACAGTCCTATGGAGATGTTGTATTCTGCTATTTCCTGAACCGTGAGTCATCGACTGAAACGCACTATCTCACGAACATGGGAAACGTGAACGTCGTCACAAGATGTATTGGCTTGTCCGAGTTGGCATTCTGACAGATTTCGTCTCACAGAATTCAACAGCAGGATCCGCCCTAGCACCAGGCAGCGTCAGAGCCGCGAGAAAGTCTTTGGGCGGTAGGATATTATTAGAACCATTTCGGTTTCAACCAAGTTAAAGATTGATCTTTTGTTTAATGATTCCTACCTTACGTTTCAAGATGAGCTAATCGGGTCAAAGGCCGAATAAATGATGTAATAACGGTCCTCTTACAGAAAGGAAAATCACGAACGGACCTAGCGCAGTGCAATCCGGTCTGAGTGACGCAGGAGATGTCTTGGTCTATCAGAATCAGATCATGGTAGGCTACGAGAGATATGAAAAAAAAACTGAAGGTACGAGGACATTATCGGGTGAACTGGTCAAGAGAATCACTATTCAAGTTAGCGTGGCAGCGAACGGTCGAGAAGGACAGACAAAAGACTGAGAGGATTGACGAAGACTGACCGAAGTAGGGAAGCAGTGAAAATAAATCAAGACAAATATTAAAAGGTCTTCCGGCGTTGGCTAGTGGTTAAGTGACACGGCTCACGACCCGAAGGTGCTGGGTTCGATCCCCATCACAGCACCGGTGACGCAAACCTTTGAAAATGCAGGAGGAAGCAGACCCTTACATAAAATACATGCTGAAGTCGGATGCACTGAGCCGACAGGCGCAAAATAAAAACCACAGTGCAACGCACACCGCCTACAACAAAAACAAAAAGGTCTCCGCTGCAGTTTACTGGTAACTCATGTCTAAAAGTAGTCTTCGATTGTTACAAGCGCAAGAGAGAGACAGTCATAAATGGCAACTTAATAGCATATATGCAGGAGGGGCAGTCAACAGTACGCAAAAGTCCACTTCAAATATATAAAAGCGATCTATAATCGTTACGAATGCTACAACGAAGAGAGAAAGAGAGAGAGAGAGAGAGAGAGAGAGAGAGAGAGAGATAAATAAAGAGAGAGCGACAACTAATCCTTTCAATTTGAATCATAAAGTTCAACCAAATAACCTATGGACAGGACGAGCAAGGAACAGGGCGCAGAACTCCACTAGCTAAAAGTATTCTAAAATGTTTACAAACTCCATGAAAAGAGCACAGAGGGCCAATCGTTTCAATCGAATCCTAAAGCTCAGCGAAGGACGATATACTGGTCTGTCTTCTACAGATTCACCACACCACCACCACATGAATCTTGGCGATCCAGTCGACTCCGAAGGGTGGGAAGAAACAGCGTAGCTAGTGTAGAAAAAAACATTATAAATAACAATGTTATCTAGTCTTAGCGTGTTTTTGACAAATAGGTAGGAATCTGGGTAATCAGAACGGTTCAACACATATTCTAGTGCACGAAATACTTATCATTAGATGAGACAGCAGACATCATTTGAACTGTACATATTTGTCTAACTTATGTATGTAGCAAGAAGGCTAGAAGTGAAATCAAATAAGCTCATTGTTCAACAAAAACTGATGTGATAGCCAGTTTACATCTAGATGTAAAGAGTGTTTACGGCGCCAGCGTGGCTTCCATAATATACAAGTTTGGTGCCGATGACTTGGTTAACTAAATGGGTTGAGTGTCCAACATTGAAAGTCATTCTTGTCTCTACGACCAGGATATAATTTTTTTTTTTTAAATGGGGTCCAGTATGGTATACATCTTTATTCATTTAAGTCCACATGATCTAGGAGCCATTTGAAGATAAGTGAAAGAGAAGTGAGTGTGTTACAGACGTCTGTAACTTGCCAACCCTTCTGAAATAGCTTAATCCACGTATAACAACGCGTATGGCTTAAGCACTGATCCTAATAAACTTGATTTAACAATTCATAAGTCTGGGCAGGGTCGTTTCTACCATTAGGCAAGACTAGGCGGACGCCTAGGGCGGCAACATTTTAGAGGCGGCAAAAGAGCGAATAAAAAATTGTATTTTAAATCCAACAGCGAAAAATTTTGCAAATTAGGAGGGAAAAATTAAATAGAGGACAATTTGTGGTTCTGTTGATGTATTTAGTGTTACTATTAATTTTTTGTTGTTGATGATCAAGAGCAAGGTTTTGTACTTCTCTTTCAATATTTGTATCTAAAAAGTAAGTGCAATTCATGTTTCACATAAAAGAGATAAGTTTACTAGCAATGTTATATTATACAAGTTGAATACAAGTTCTTTTATATCTAATACATGAATTCTTCTAGCCTGGATGACAGGGGGGGGGGGGGTAGAGTGGTGGTAGTAAAAGGGAGTGGGGTGGCATTTTTCAATTTTCTCCTTGGACGCGAAAACACATAGACTGGCCTATAAACAGGTCTGTCTGTGTGAAAGTTTTCTCAAGCTTGAAGCAAAACTTGATGTTGATTCGCTGCTTATAAAATCAGATATCTCGAGAAACGTAAAAACACAATTCACACGGACGTACACATTCTGTTAGAGGGCGATAAGCGATACAAACTGGAGAAACTGAACTTCAGGTCAGCTTCTCTAGCCAGATGATGCTATCATATCGAATTGGCTCTAAATTTAGAAAGTTCTGTAACTTTTAAGCTGGCTTCGACTCCGTTCAGCCCCCTGTAGCAGAGCAAAAGCTGACCCCAGAACATGACCGACTTCTTAAAAGCACTTGGTGCGCCGTTATATCTTGTAGTGTTTGTTTCTGTAAGAGTCGGTTTGACTTGAAAAGGTTGCTATATCCCTTCCCAATCTTAGTTATGTACTTTTGACGGTAAGCGTGGAACGATACAATAATTGTGATCCTAATCCTTGGGGACCACTGAGGCGAGCGTCAAACACCAATCAATCAATCACAAACCTTCCCAGCTCCCTGAGCACCACATGCCTTCACCAAATGCACGCCAAGTGATCCTTTCGTGATCCATCGACTCTGTCATCTATGATTGTGGTCCTTTTTTTTGAGTGACTTGTCCAAAATTGTTGATGTTAGTGGGACTAGGTTTCTTACAGAATAAGGCAGCCTGCCGCATGCACAATCATCCGTAGTCGAGACATGATTGGTTGGTTGGTTGGTCGGTTGGATGGTTGGTTGGTCGGTTGGGTGGCTGGTTGGATGGATAGTTGGTTGGTCGGTTGGTTGGATGGATAGTTGGTTGGTTGGATGGATAGTTGGTTGGTTGGATGGTTGGTTGGTTGGTTGGTTGGTTGGTGGGTGGTTGGTTGGTTGGATGGATAGTTGGTCGGTTGGTTGGATGGATAGTTGGTTGGTTGGTTAGATGGATAGTTGGTTGATTGGATGGTTGGTTGGATGGTTGGTTGGTCGGTTGGTTGGTTGGTTGGTCGGTTGGTTGGTTGGATGGTTAGTTTGATGGTTGGTTGAATAGTTGGTTGCTAATACCCACAATTGGTTGGTAACTCGTTTGTGCGCATTGAAAAGGACTGAACTTTGGTCAGAATGCAGTTTCTTTCCTAATGAAGTGCACCGTGGTCATCCAGGCGGTTGTGCAATGCTTGGCTTCATCTGCGTGTCACTCACTACTACGGGTATCACATCGAACCTTACCTTGTTAGCCAGACTGTTGTCATCGACAACAGACCGTTTCCAGGACGACCAACGATGAGGTCATCTGAGGGATTTGGCCAGTATATTTCTCCTGACTCTGGCTAAAATTGTTTGATCTGTATTTTCCCTGACCAGACATTAGCCTCAACGTCCCACACTCACGTATCAAATATGGTCCTTAATTTAATACACACGAATAGTAAATTACAACAAGTGAAATATAATGTCTAAGAGAGCTCATTAATGTCACCAGAAGAAATAATATGAGTAAGTGGCAAGAGGTGACCTTCTCAGAACTGTAAGCAACAACAACACCCATATCGATTTTACCGTATCGTTGTTTGTTGTTACTTAAAATAGCTACATAACACACATTCTAAAGACAAATGTTACAAATTTGTAAATATCTTTTACCCCAATGGTGATTGGGGAATACAACTTGTTTCTTTGAGCTGACTCATCAAGAATATACAAATATATCATCTGATGTTGTCAGAGCGAGCAGTAGCGTTGCAGGCATTTAAAATTATGGACTTGAAAGTTTGTTTATACATTCACAAGGTTGGGGGGTTTCAATTTTAGCGGTTGAGTTCCATCACGAATGTAGTCCAGTTTTAGAAAGCTAAAACAGATTGAGCAACTTGAACAACAAAGTCTAGAACTAAAAATGTTAGTCACGTCCTACTTCTTGTATGTAAGTTCTACACGTCGGTTTTTTTTAGACAAATAAATCAATTACATCGTCGTAGAACGAAGGTTTTGTTTTTTATTTTGAAATCAGTGTCTTTTCAATAGATATCAGTGATAATGCAGATAATCTATTTTCACTCTGAGAATTGCGTAAGTATGTTCTTATTCTGTTTATAGCCGAAAATGGCCGTTCACTGGAGGCACTTTTACTGGAACGGTCACCATTAGAAAGAGCGCATTGTGTTTTTCTTTGTTGAATCTGAATTGTTGACTTGGTTGTTTTAGAGCTATGAGAGAAACAATGTGACTCTGTGTTAGTAAGTGTCGCCTCTCACACATTTGTGCAGATTTTTTAAATGTGAAACTTCAGACGTGGTCCAAATATTTATCTCGCTAGAAAACAGAAGGCATGGCCAACAATACAATTTCGATAATTTTGTGCATCAACACACCCAGCTGAATGCATCGTAATTTTCCTTTTTCAAATATCGAGTACACTTTTTTGTTAACTTCTTTAAATCAGGAAGCAACGGTTTAGGATGTCCATTCTAAATAATATTCAATTGATCTGGTAAACCGCTGGCACAAAAAGATTTAGCGAATAACAAATTTCCCACATCACAATGACATTCTCTCTCTAACGATACGGGGGGAGACGATATTTTGCTTGAGTAAATAAATGTTTGGAAAGAGAACACAAAATTCCTGGAATTCAAATGAAAAGATCATAGATTTACCTGTCCGCGGGTCCACATTTATTAAAGTGTTGACAGTCCCAAATGAATTTAACGTATAAGCTCTCTTTTTTTGGAGAAATCTAGTCCTTTCATTTTATACGTGTAGTATGTAAGCGTTTAATGTGTCGATACCTTGCTTGCGAAGAGGTTTTTCTTTTGGCACGCGCTTTTGAATTAACACTAACACTATATTTGTGTGTGTTTCAACCGTAAAAAACTTAAGATAAAAAATTGATGCTCTTATAAGATGTATGAAAGCAGAATCATTTTATGGTGCATTTTGTAAGAAATTAAATCGGACTTGGATACGTTAGCAATGCTTCTATGGACGCCTCGCCAGTGGAATGAGGAATGGTGACATGAATTGTCACAGGAGAAATATAATAAAGAATGATGTCATTAAATGTCACAGAAGAGATAGAATATGAAATGATGACAATATATGTCATAGCGGGGATAGAATTGGAAATGATGACAGTATATGTCACAAGAGACATAGAATGAGGAATAATGACGTTATGTTTCACAGGAGGGATAGAATGAGAAATGATGACTTTATATGTCACATGAGAGATAGTAGAATGAGGAATGATGATATTATAAGTCACAGGAGAGAGAATGAGGAATGATGACAGTATATGTCACAGGAGGTATAGAATGAGAAATGATGACATTAGAGTATTGTTCCATGTAGACAATAGACATAAAGGCAGAATTATGATCGTTTGGTTATTTCATGAGAATGTTAACCTAACAACTACCACTACGCAACAATTACAAAAAGGCTCTGGTTGCAGAAAGCGAACAAAACCATAAGACAAGTGGATTGCCGATGAAACATTTCCTACAGCATCACAGGATTACAACATCCAAATCAACAGCTGGACCCAAAAAGATCAAATTACAGCTCGTACGCCACTACGATGTGAGCGAGACATAACAATTATTTGCAACAGAACACAAATCTTGAACAATAAAATACGTGCAATGAACAAATCAATCCTTAAAACTTACCCTATTTGTGTACCAGCGTCTAGTGGTCAGGTATTACATGGATTTACAGTGAAGGTAACTCTGAGATATAATACTTGTTATAGAAGAAACTGTGTTATCACATACCTGGTATATGAGTTGCCTCGCTTTGAGAAGTCTTACTCCACTAAACCAGTGGGACAGTTTTTATAGACATTTAGCTGAATACGGTAAAACATCTGATGTTCAAAACGTTTAACTGTTTGTATGTTTTCAAAGTTAGTAAACAATTAATGAGGTTAGTGATGTTTATTATTATAGTCGGATCCCAGAAGAAAAGAATAAGTCTATTTCGAAGCATGTCGTATAAAGCAATTGAAGAGGGTGTATGGGTGTTGCTGTTAAGTTATTTTTGTTTCATTTTAACTAACGGTGCTGCTTTCAATTACAGAACAAGTCAATGTTGTCGAGCTATGCTTCCTTCTACCTAACTTGACGTAACGTCTTTGTACTGATTTAGAAGACTGCAGAGTCTGTATAAAACCAGTTTCTTCCATTCAGTTTGATTTAGAAATAATTGAGTGTATTTGGGATCAAGACGCTGAGCAGCGCATGAGCTGCAGTGGTCAGCGACCCATAGCTGACTGCTAGCGTCAGGTCCAGCGAACCAGAGCTGCCAAGACCTTTCTACACCTCCACGCAGTGATCCTGGATAACAGACTGCAGCAGGGCAGACTGGCTAAGGAAAAGGGATCGAAGAGGGAAGGCTAGCCCAGGATTCAAAAAATGCTTGCTGAAGTCGGATGTGTTGGACCGAAAGGTGCAAATATCGCAGTCAAGCTGTAAACTACAACACCACGCATTCCGTTCTCTGGGCTGCATTCTGCCACTTAAGCCCTTTCAGGGTTTGGTAGCGGGAGATTGAGAACGAACGAAGAAGAAGAACAAGAAGAGTGTATCTAGTTTATTTATAATGCATTAACTATCCCCCCCCCCCCCTCCCTCCCCATTTCCTGTCATAAATCTTTGATGAGTTACTCCATCAATAACCATTACAAAATTCAGATAAATTACATCCACTGACTTTCCTTCATCTATCACTTTGGTAACCTCCTTCAAGAACTCTAATGTTGCTGATGTTGTTGTCTACTGCCCCCAATGAGTAAGTTTACTCTTTTATATATTTACAAAGCACGATCGCGTTTTATTAAACTAATGCTGACTGTTCCTGATTAGATAAATTTGATCATAGTGTTTTTTTTAAAAATTATTGACTCTAAAATTGTGCAGACTATGTTCATTAAACTCACCAGTCTATAATTTACTGGGTCTGATTGTTTGCACCTTTCTGGACAGGGAGATCACTCGTGCATGTTTACAATACCATTCACAGATGTTTGAGAATATAATGTAGTTAATGGCTTTGCATTTATCCCATTTCAACCTCTCTAATTGTTTAAAAACGATTTCCTCAATAATGTAGACTGATCTTAATCCCGTTGTATCCTTGGCCCTTTGGAAAATATTATTAGGCTCTGGGATCTTGAAGCAATTTTCGTTTGTCAATTTTGGCGAGCCATACCGCTTTCAACTAAAGAACACGTCAATTTTGACGAGCCATACCGCTTTCAACTACAGAACACATTATTTTGGCGAGCTATGCTGCATTCGGATACAGAACACGTCAATTCTGTTTCTTAAAGACTTGTTTTTTTATAATCCTAATGGTACACCAGCTCATCATGGATTTTACTTGAAAACGGACTAAACTATTTTGTACTATAGTGTACATGCCATGTCATTCCAGCGCCTGATTGGTGTAGTCGTAGGGCACTTGCATTTCTCGGCTAAGGTATGGCGGTTCAACTTCACAGGCATGCATACTCCAGTCGATCCATTTTTAAATAGGCGCTTGTTTTACTGCCAGAGAAGAAAATGTAGCAAGGACACCCCCTACACAGACTTTTGCTACACAGAATGTTGTTACACAGACTGTTGCTTCACTGCTACACAGACTGTTGCTTCACAGACTGTTGCTACACTGCTACACAGACTGTTGCTACACTGACCGTTGCTACACTGCTACACAGACTGTTATTTCACTGCTACATAGACTGTTGCTTCACTGCTACACAGACTGTTGCTACACAGACTGTTGCTTCACTGTTACACAGACTGTTGCTTCACTGTTACACAGACTGTTGCTTCACTGCTGCACAGACTGTTGCTTCACTGCTACACAGACTGTTGCTTCACTGTTACACAGACTGTTGCTTCACTGCTACACAGACTGTTGCTACACAGACTGTTGCTTCACTGCTACACAGAAAGTTGCTACACAGACTGTTGCTACACAGACTGTTGCTGCTACACAGACTGTTGCTACACAGACTGTTGTTACACTGCTACACAGACTGTTGCTTTACTGCTACACCAGCCTGTTGCTTCACTGTTACACAGACTGTTGCTTCACTGCTACACAGACTGTTGCGTCACTGCTACACAGACTGTTGTTACACTGCAACACAGACTGTTGCTTCACTGCTACACAGACTATTATTACACTGCTACACAGACTGTTGCTTCACTGCTACACAGACTGTTGCTACACATACTGTTGCTTCACTGCTAAACAGACTGTTGCTACACAGACTGTTGCTACACAGACTGTTGCTTCTACACAGACTGTTGCGACACAGACTGTTGTTACACAGACTGTTGCTTCACTGCTACACAGACTGTTGCTACACAGACTGTTGCTACAAAGACTGTTGCTACACAGACTGTTGCAGCTACACAGACTGTTGCTGCTACACAGACTGTTGCTGCTACACAGACTGTTGCTACACAGACTGTTGTTACACTGCTACACAGACTGTTGCTTCACTGCTACACCAGCCTGTTGCTTCACTGTTACACAGACTGTTGCTTCACTGCTACACAGACTGTTGCTTCACTGTTACACAGACTGTTGCTTCACTGCTACACAGACTGTTGCGTCATTGCTACACAGACTGTTGTTACACTGCAACACAGACTGTTGCTTCAGTGCTACACAGACTGTTATTACACTGCTACACAGACTGTTGCTTCACTGCTACACAGACTGTTGCTACACATACTGTTGCTTCACTGCTAAACAGACTGTTGCTACACAGACTGTTGCTACACAGACTGTTGCTTCACTGCTACACAGACTGTTGCTACACAGACTGTTGCTGCTACACAGACTGTTGCTTTACTGCTACACAGACTGTTGCTACACAGACTGTTGCTACACAGACTGTTGCTACACAGACTGTTGCTTCTACACAGACTGTTGCTACACAGACTGTTGCTACACAGACCGTTGCTTCACTGCTACACAGACTGTTGCTACACAGACTGTTGCTACATAGACTGTTGTTACACTGCTACACAGACTGTTGTTGCACAGACTGTTGCTGCTACACAGACTGTTGCTGCTACAGAGACTGTTGCTACAAAGACTGTTGCTACACAGACTGTTGCAGCTACACAGACTGTTGCTGCTACACAGACTGTTCCTACACAGACTGTTTCTGCTACACAGACTGTTGCTACACAGACTGTTGCTGCTACACAGACTGTTGCTACACAGTATGTTGCTGTTCCCCAACTGTTGCTACACAGACTGTTGCTGCTACACAGACTGTTCCTACAAAGACTGTTGTTACACTGCTACACAGGCTGTTGCTACACCGACTGTTGCTGCTACACAGACTGTTGCTACACAGACTGTTGTTACACTGCTACACAGACTGTTCCTACACAGACTTTTGCTACACAGAATGTTGTTAAACAGACTGTTGCTTCACTGCTACACAGACTGTTGCGTCACTGCTACACAGACATTTGCTTTATTGCTACACAGAATGTTGCTACACAGACTGTTGCTACTCTGCTATACAGACTGTTGCTACACAGAATGTTGTTAAACAGACTGTTGCTTCACTGCTACACAGACTGTTGCTTCACTGCTACACAGACATTTGCTTTATTGCTACACAGAATGTTGCTACACAGACTGTTGCTACTCTGCTATACAGACTGTTGCTATACAGACTGTTGCTACACTGCTATACAGACTGTTGCTACAATGCTACACATACTGTTGCTACACAGAATGTTGCTACATTGCTACACAGACTGTTGCTTCACTGCTACACAGACTTTTGCTACACAGACTGTTGCTTCACTGCTACACAGAAGGTTGCTTCACTGTTACACAGACTGTTGCTTCACTGTTACACGGACTGTTGCTTCACTGCTACACAGACTGTTACTTCACTGCTACACAGACTGTTGCTTCACTGTTACACAGACTGTTGCTTCATTGCTACACAGACTGTTGCTACACAGACTGTTGCTACACAGACTGTTGCTACACAGACTGTTGCTACACAGACTGTTGCTACACAGACTTTTGCTACACAGACTGTTGCTACACAGACTGTTGCTACACAGACCGTTGCTGCTACACAGACTGTTGCTTCACTGCTACACAGACTGTTGCTACACAGACTGTTGCTACACAGACTGTTGCTGATACACAGACTGTTGTTACACAGACTGTTGCTTTACTGCTACACAGACTGTTGCTATATAGACTGTTGCTTCACTGCTATACAGACTGTTGCTACACAGACTGTTGCTACACAGACTGTTGTTACACTGCTACACAGACTGTTGTTACACAGACTGTTGCTGCTACACAGACTGTTGCTACACAGACTGTTGCTACACAGACTGTTGCTACACAGACTGTTGCTGCTACACAGACGGTTGCTGCTACACAGACTGTTGCTACACAGACTGTTTCTGCTACACAGACTGTTGCTACACAGACTGTTGCTGCTACACAGACCGTTGCTACAAAGACTGTTGCTGCTACACAGACTGTTGCTACACAGACTGTTGCTTCACTGCTACACAGACTGTTGCTACACAGACTGTTGCTACATAGACTGTTGTTACACAGACTGTTGCTGCTACACAGACTGTTGCTACACAGACTGTTGCAGCTACACAGACTGTTGCTGCTACACAGACTGTTCCTACACAGACTGTTTCTGCTACACAGACTGTTGCTACACAGACTGTTGCTGCTACACAGACTGTTGTTACACAGACTGTTGCTGCTACACAGACTGTTGCTACACAGACTGTTGCTGCTACACAGACTGTTGCTACACAGAATGTTGTTACACTGCTACACAGACTGTTGCTACACAGACTTTTGCTACACAGAATGTTGTTACACAGACTGTTGCTTCACTGCTACACAGACTGTTGCTTCACTGCTACACAGACATTTGCTTTATTGCTACACAGAATGTTGCTACACAGACTGTTGCTACTCTGCTATACAGACTGTTGCTATACAGACTGTTGCTACAATGCTACACATACTGTTGCTACACAGACTGTTGCTACATAGCTACACAGACTGTTGCTTCACTGCTACACAGACTTTTGCTACACAGACTGTTGCTTCACTGCTACACAGAAGGTTGCTTCACTGCTACACAGACTGTTGCTACACAGACTGTTGCTTCACATTTACACGGACTGTTGCTTCACTGCTACACAGACTATTACTTCACTGCTACACAGACTGTTGCTTCACTATTACACAGACTGTTGCTTCATTGCTACACAGACTGTTGCTACACAGACTGTTGCTACACAGACTGTTGCTACACAGACTGTTACTACACAGACTTTTGCTACACAGACTGTTGCTTCACTGCTACACAGACTGTTGTTATACTGCTACACAGACTGTTGCTTCACAGACTGTTGCTACACAGACTGTTGTTACACTGCAACACAGACTGTTGCTACGCAGACTGTTGATACACAGACTGTTGCTGCTACAAAGACTGTTGCTACACAGACTGTTGCTGCTACACAGACTGTTGCTACACAGACTGTTGCTGCTACACAGACTGTTGCTACACAGACTGTTGTTACACTGCTACACAGACTGTTGCTACACAGACTTTTGCTACATAGAATGTTGTTATACAGACTGTTGCTTCACTGCTACACAAACTGTTGCTTTACTGCTACACAGACATTTGCTTCACTGCTACACAGAATGTTGCTACACAGACTGTTGCTACTCTGCTATACAGACTGTTGCTACACAGAATGTTGCTACACTGCTACACAGACTGTTGCTACAAAGCTACACATACTGTTTGTACACAGACTGTTGCTACACTGCTACACAGACTGTTGCTTCACTGCTACACAGACTGTTGCGTCACTGCTACACAGACTGTTGCTACACAGACTGTTGCTTCACTGCTACACAGAAGGTTGCTGCACTGCTACACAGACTGTTGCTACACAGACTGTTGCTTCACTGTTACACAGACTGTTACTTCACTGCTACACAGACTGTTGCTTCACTTTTACACAGACTGTTGCTTCACTGCTACACAGACTGTTGCTACACAGACTGTTGCTACACAGACTGTTGCTACACAGACTGTTGCTACACAGACTGTTGCTACACAGACTTTTGCTACACAAACGTTTGCTACACAGACTGTTGCTACACAGACTGTTGCTTTACTGCTACAGAGACTGTTGCTACACAGACTGTTGCTGCTACACAGACTGTTGCTTCACTGCTACACAGACTGTTGCTAAACAGACTGTTGCTACACAGACTGTTGCTGATACACAGACTGTTGTTACACAGACTGTTGCTTCACTGCTACACAGACTGTTGCTACATAGACTGTTGCTTCACTGCTATACAGACTGATGCTACACAGACTGTTGCTACACAGACTGTTGTTACACTGCTACACAGACTGTTGTTACACAGACTGTTGCTACACAGACTGTTGCTACACAGACTGTTGCTACACAGACTGTTGCTGCTACACAGACTGTTGCTGCTACACATACTGTTGCTACGCAGACTGTTTCTGCTACACAGACTGTTGCTACACAGACTGTTGCTGCTACACAGACCGTTGCTACAAAGACTGTTGCTGCTACACAGACTGTTGCTACACAGACTGTTGCTTCACTGCTACACAGACTGTTGCTACACAGACTGTTGCTACATAGACTGTTGTTACACTGCTACACAGACTGTTGTTACACAGACTGTTGCTGCTACACAGACTGTTGCTGCTACACAGACTGTTGCTGCTACACAGACTGTTGCTACACAGACTGTTGCAGCTACACAGACTGTTGCTGCTACACAGACTGTTCCTACACAGACTGTTTCTGCTACACAGACTGTTGCTACACAGACTGTTGCTGCTACACAGACTGTTGCTACACAGACTGTTGCTGCTACACAGACTGTTGCTACACAGACTGTTGCTGCTACATAGACTTTTGCTACACAGACTGTTGTTACACTGCTACACAGACTGTTGCTACACCTACTGTTGCTGCTACACAGACTGTTGCTACACAGACTGTTGTTACACTGCTACACAGACTGTTGCTACACAGACTTTTGCTACACAGAATGTTGTTACACAGACTGTTGCTTCACTGCTACACAGAATGTTGCTTCACTGCTACACAGACATTTGCTTTATTGCTACACAGAATGTTGCTACACAGACTGTTGCTAATCTGCTATACAGACTGTTGCTACACAGACTGTTGCTACACTGCTATACAGACTGTTGCTACAATGCGACACATACTGTTGCTACACAGACTGTTGCTACATAGCTACAAATACTGTTGCTTCACTGCTAAACAGACTTTTGCTACACAGACTGTTGCTTCACTGCTACACAGAAGGTTGCTTCACTGCTACACAGACTGTTGCTACACAGACTGTTGCTTCACTATTACACAGACTGTTGTTTCACTGTTACACGGACTGTTGCTTCACTGCTACACAGACTGTTACTTCACTGCTACACAGACTGTTGCTTCACTGTTACACAGACTGTTGCTTCATTGCTACACAGACTGTTGCTACACAGACTGTTGCTACACAGACTGTTACTACACAGACTTTTGCTACACAGACTGTTGCTTCACTGCTACACAGACTGTTGTTACACTGCTACACAGACTGTTGCTTCACAGACTGTTGCTACACAGACTGTTGTTACACTGCAACACAGACTGTTGCTACGCAGACTGTTAATACACAGACTGTTGCTGCTACAAAGACTGTTGCTACACAGACTGTTGCTGCTACACAGACTGTTGCTACACAGACTGTTGCTGCAACACAGACTGTTGCTACACAGACTGTTGTTACACTGCTACACAGTTTTGCTACACAGACTTTTGCTACATAGAATGTTGTTATACAGACTGTTGCTTTACTGCTACACAGATATTTGCTTCACTGCTACACAGAATGTTGCTACACAGACTGTTGCTACTCTGCTATACAGGCTGTTGCTACACTGCTACACAGACTGCTGCTTCACTGCTACACAGACTGTTGCGTCACTGCTACACAGACTGTTGCTACACAGACTGTTGCTTCACTGCTACACAGAAGGTTGCTGCACTGCTACACAGACTGTTGCTACACAGACTGTTGCTTCACTGTTACACAGACTGTTGCTTCACTGTTACACGTACTGTTGCTTCGCTGCTACACAGACTGTTACTTCACTGCTACACAGACTGTTGCTTCACTTTTACACAGACTGTTGCTTCACTGCTATACAGCCTGTTGCTACACAGACTGTTGCTACACAGACTGTTGCTACACAGACTGTTGCTACACAGACTGTTGCTACACAGACTTTTGCTACACAAACGTTTGCTACACAGACTGTTGCTACACAGACTGTTGCTTTACTGCTACACAGACTGTTGCTACACAGATTGTTGCTGCTACACAGACTGTTGCTTCACTGCTACACAGACTGTTGCTACACAGACTGTTGCAACATAGACTGTTGTTACACTGCTACACAGACTGTTGTTACACAGACTGTTGCTGCTACACAGACTGTTGCTGCTACACAGACTGTTGCTGCTACACAGACTGTTGCTACACAGACTGTTGCAGCTACACAGACTGTTGCTGCTACACAGACTGTTCCTACACAGACTGTTTCTGCTACACAGACTGTTGCTACACAGACTGTTGCTGCTACACAGACGACTGTTGCTACACAGACTGTTGCTGCTACACAGACTGTTGCTACACAGACTGTTGCTGCTACACAGACTGTTGCTACACAGACTGTTGTTACACTGCTGCACAGACTGTTGTTACACCGACTGTTGCTGCCACACAGACTGTTGCTACACAGACTGTTGTTACACTGCTACACAGACTGTTGCTACACAGACTTTTGCTACAAAGAATGTTGTTACACAGACTGTTGCTTCACTGCTACACAGAATGTTGCTTCACTGCTACACAGACATTTGCTTTATTGCTACACAGAATGTTGCTACACAGACTGTTGCTACTCTGCTATACAGACGGTTGCTACACAGACTGTTGCTACACTGCTATACAGACTGTTGCTACAATGCTACACATACTGTTGCTACACAGACTGTTGATACATAGCTACACATACTGTTGCTTCACTGCTACACAGACTTTTGCTACACAGACTGTTGCTTCACTGCTACACAGAAGGTTGCTTTACTGCTACACAGACTGTTGCTACACAGACTGTTGCTTCACTGTTACACAGACTGTTGCTTCACTGTTACACGGACTGTTGCTTCACTGCTACACAGACTGTTACTTCACTGCTATACAGACTGTTGCTTCACTGTTACACAGACTGTTGCTTCATTGCTACACAGACTGTTGCTACACAGACTGTTGCTACACAGACTGTTGCTACACAGACTGTTACTACACAGACTTTTGCTACACAGACTGTTGCTTCACTGCTACACAGACTGTTGTTACACTGCTACACAGACTGTTGCTTCACAGAATGTTGCTACACAGACTGTTGTTACACTGCAACACAGACTGTTGCTACGCAGACTGTTGATACACAGACTGTTGCTGCTACAAAGACTGTTGCTACACAGACTGTTGCTGCTTCACAGACTGTTGCTACACAGACTGTTGCTGCTACACGTACTGTTGTTACACTGCTACACAGACTGTTGCTACACAGACTTTTGCTACATAGAATGTTGTTATACAGACTGTTGCTTCACTGCTACACAAACTGTTGCTTTACTGCTACACAGACATTTGCTTCACTGCTACACAGAATTTTGCTACACAGACTGTTGCTACTCTGCTATACAGACTGTAGCTACACAGACTGTTGCTACACTGCTACACAGACTGTTGCTACAAAGCTACACATACTGTTGGTACACAGACTGTTGCTACACTGCTACACAGACTGTTGCTTCACTGCTACACAGACTGTTGCGTCACTGCTACACAGACTGTTGCTACACAGACTGTTGCTTCACTGCTACACAGAAGGTTGCTGCACTGCTACACAGACTGTTGCTTCACTGTTACACAGACTGTTGCTTCACTGTTACACGTACTGTTACTTCACTGCTACACAGACTGTTACTTCATTGCTACACAGACTGTTGCTTCACTGCTACACAGACTGTTGCTACACAGACTGTTGCTACACAGACTGTTGCTACACAGACTGTTGCTACACAGACTGTTACTACACAGACTGTTGCTACACAGACTGTTGCTGCTACACAGACTGTTGCTTCACTGCTACACAGACTGTTGCTTCACAGACTGTTGCTACACAGACTGTTGTTACACTGCTACACAAACTGTTGCTACACAGACTGTTGTTACACTGCTACACAGACTGTTGCTTCACAGACTGTTGCTACACAGACTGTTGTTACACTGCTACACAGACTGTTGCTACACAAACTGTTGCTGCTACACAGACTGTTGCTTTACTGCTACACAGACTGTTGCTACACAGACTGTTGCTTCACTGCTACACAGACTGTTGCTACCCAGACTGTTGCTTCACCGCTACACAGAATGTTGCTACACAGACTGTTACTACACAGACTTTTGCTACACAGACTGTTGCTTCACTGACTGTTGCTACACAGACTGTTGTTACACTGCTACACAGACTGTTGCTACACCGACTGTTGCTGCTACACAGACTGTTGCTACACAGACTGTTGTTACACTACTACACAGACTGTTGCTACACAGACTTTTGCTACACAAAATGTTGTTACACAGACTGTTGCTTCACTGCTACACATAATGTTGCTTCACTGCTACACAGACATTTGCTTTATTGCTACACAGAATGTTGCTACACAGACTGTTGCTACTCTGCTATACAGACTGTTGCTACACAGACTGTTGCTACACTGCTATACAGACTGTTGCTACAATGCTACACATACTGTTGCTACACAAACTGTTGCTACATAGCTACACATACTGTTGCTTCACTGCTACACAGACTGTTGCTTCACTGCTACACAGAAGGTTGCTTCACTGCTACACAGACTGTTGCTACACAGACTGTTGCTTCACTGTTACACAGACTGTTGCTTCACTGTTACACGGACTGTTGCTTCATTGCTACACAGACTGTTGCTACACAGACTGTTGCTACACAGACTGTTGCTACACAGACTGTTACTACACAGACTTTTGCTACACAGACTGTTGCTTCACTGCTACACAGACTGTTGTTACACTGCTACACAGACTGTTGCTTCACAGACTGTTGCTACACAGACTGTTGTTACACTGCAACACAGACTGTTGCTACGCAGACTGTTGATACACAGACTGTTGCTGCTACAAAGACTGTTGCTACACAGACTGTTGCTGCTACACAGACTGTTGCTACACAGACTGTTGCTGCTACACAGACTGTTGCTGCTACACAGACTGTTGCTACACGGACTGTTGTTACACTGCTACACAGACTGTTGCTACACAGACTTTTGCTACATAGAATGTTGTTATACAGAATGTTGCTTCACTGCTACACAAACTGTTGCTTTACTGCTACACAGACATTTGCTTCACTGCTACACAGAATGTTGCTACACAGACTGTTGCTACTCTGCTATACAGACTGTTGCTACACAGACTGTTGCTACACTGCTACACAGACTGTTGCTACAAAGCTACAAATACTGTTGGTACACAGACTGTTGCTAGACTGCTACACAGACTGTTGCTTCACTGCTACACAGACTGTTGCGTCACTGCTACACAGACTGTTGCTACACAGACTGTTGCTTCACTGCTACACAGAAGGTTGCTGCACTGCTACACAGACTGTTGCTACACAGACTGTTGCTTCACTGTTACACAGACTGTTGCTTCACTGTTACACGTACTGTTGCTTCACTGCTACACAGACTGTTACTTCACTGCTACACAGACTGTTGCTTCACTTTTACACAGACTGTTGCTTCACTGCTACAGAGACTGTTGCTACACAGACTGCTGCTACACAGACTGTTGCTACACAGACTGTTGCTACACAGACTGTTACTACACAGACTGTTGCTACACAGACTGTTGCTGCTACACAGACTGTTGCTTCACTGCTACACAGACTGTTGCTTCACAGACTGTTGCTACACAGACTGTTGTTACACTGCTACACAGACTGTTTCTGCTACACAGACTGTTGTTTCACTGCTACACAGAATTTTGCTTCACAGACTGTTGCTACACAGAATGTTGTTACACTGCTACACAGACTGTTGCTACACAAACTGTTGCTGCTACACAGACTGTTGCTTCACTGCTACACAGACTGTTGCTACACAGACTGTTGCTTCACTGCTACACAGACTGTTGCTACCCAGACTGTTGCTTCATTGCTACACAGAATGTCGCTACACAGACTGTTACTACACAGACTTTTGCTACACAGACTGTTACTTCACTGCTACACAGACTGTTGTTACACTGCTACACAGACTGTTGCTTCACAGACTGTTGCTACACAGACTGTTGTTACACTGCAACACAGACTGTTGCTACGCAGACTGTTGATACACAGACTGTTGCTGCTACAAAGACTGTTGCTACACAGACTGTTGCTGCTACACAGACTGTTGCTACACAGACTGTTGCTGCTACACAGACTGTTGCTACACAGACTGTTGTTACACTGCTACACAGACTGTTGCTACACAGACTTTTGCTACATAGAATGTTGTTATACAGACTGTTGCTTCACTGCTACACAAACTGTTGTTTTACTGCTACACAGACATTTGCTTCACTGCTACACAGAATGTTTCTACACAGACTGTTGCTACTCTGCTATACAGACTGTTGCTACACAGACTGTTGCTACACTGCTACACAGACTGTTGCTACAAAGCTACACATACTGTTGGTACACAGACTGTTGGTACACTGCTACACAGACTGTTGCTTCACTGCTACACAGACTGTTGCGTCACTGCTACACAGACTGTTGCTACACAGACTGTTGCTTCACTGTTACACAGACTGTTGCTTCACTGTTACACAGACTGTTGCTTCACTGTTACACGTACTGTTGCTTCACTGCTACACAGACTGTTGCTACACAGACTGTTGCTACACAGACTGTTGCTACACAGACTGTTACTACACAGACTGTTGCTACACAGACTGTTGCTGCTATACAGATTGTTGCTTCACTGCTACACAGACTGTTGCTTCACAGACTGTTGCTACACAGACTGTTGTTACACTGCTACACAGACTGTTGCTACACAGACTGTTGTTACACTGCTACACAGACTGTTGCTTCACAGACTGTTGCTACACAGACTGTTGTTAAACTGCTACACAGACTGTTGCTACACAAACTGTTGCTGCTACACAGACTGTTGCTTCACTGCTACACAGACTGTTGCTTCACTGCTACACAGACTGTTGCTTTACTGCTACACAGACTGTTGCTACACAGACTGTTGCTACACAGACTGCTGCTACACAGACTGTTGCTACACAGACTGTTACTACACAGACTGTTGCTACACAGACTGTTGCTGCTACACAGACTGTTGCTTCACTGCTACACAGACTGTTGCTTCACAGACTGTTGCTACACAGACTGTTGTTACACTGCTACACAGACTGTTGCTACACAGACTGTTGTTACACTGCTACACATACTGCTGCTTCACAGACTGTTGCTACACAGACTGTTGTTACACTGCTACACAGACTGTTGCTACACAAACTGTTGCTGCTACACAGACTGTTGCTTCACTGCTACACAGACTGTTGCTACACAGACTGTTGCTTCACTGCTACACAGATTGTTGCTACCCAGACTGTTGCTTCACTGCTACACAGAATGTTGCTACACAGACTGTTACTACACAGACTTTTGCTACACAGACTGTTGCTTCACTGCTACACAGACTGTTGTTACACTGCTACACAGACTGTTGCTTCACAGACTGTTGCTACACAGACTGTTGTTACACTGCAACACAGACTGTTGCTACGCAGACTGTTGATACACAGACTGTTGCTGCTACAAAGACTGTTGCTACACAGACTGTTGCTGCTACACAGACTGTTGCTACACAGACTGTTGCTGCTACACAGACTGTTGCTACACGGACTGTTGTTACACTGCTACACAGACTGTTGCTACACAGACTTTTGCTACATAGAATGTTGTTATACAGAATGTTGCTTCACTGCTACACAAACTGTTGCTTTACTGCTACACAGACATTTGCTTCACTGCTACACAGAATGTTGCTACACAGACTGTTGCTACTCTGCTATACAGACTGTTGCTACACAGACTGTTGCTACACTGCTACACAGACTGTTGCTACAAAGCTACAAATACTGTTGGTACACAGACTGTTGCTAGACTGCTACACAGACTGTTGCTTCACTGCTACACAGACTGTTGCGTCACTGCTACACAGACTGTTGCTACACAGACTGTTGCTTCACTGCTACACAGAAGGTTGCTGCACTGCTACACAGACTGTTGCTACACAGACTGTTGCTTCACTGTTACACAGACTGTTGCTTCACTGTTACACGTACTGTTGCTTCACTGCTACACAGACTGTTACTTCACTGCTACACAGACTGTTGCTTCATTTTTACACAGACTGTTGCTTCACTGCTACACAGACTGTTGCTACACAGACTGCTGCTACACAGACTGTTGCTACACAGACTGTTGCTACACAGACTGTTACTACACAGACTGTTGCTACACAGACTGTTGCTGCTACACAGACTGTTGCTTCACTGCTACACAGACTGTTGCTTCACAGACTGTTGCTACACAGACTGTTGTTACACTGCTACACAGACTATTTCTGCTACACAGACTGTTGTTACACTGCTACACAGAATTTTGCTTCACAGACTGTTGCTACACAGAATGTTGTTACACTGCTACACAGACTGTTGCTACACAAACTGTTGCTGCTACACAGACTGTTGCTTCACTGCTACACAGACTGTTGCTACACAGACTGTTGCTTCACTGCTACACAGACTGTTGCTACCCAGACTGTTGCTTCATTGCTACACAGAATGTCGCTACACAGACTGTTACTACACAGACTTTTGCTACACAGACTGTTGCTTCACTGCTACACAGACTGTTGTTACACTGCTACACAGACTGTTGCTTCACAGACTGTTGCTACACAGACTGTTGTTACACTGCAACACAGACTGTTGCTACGCAGACTGTTGATACACAGACTGTTGCTGCTACAAAGACTGTTGCTACACAGACTGTTGCTGCTACACAGACTGTTGCTACACAGACTGTTGCTGCTACACAGACTGTTGCTACACAGACTGTTGTTACACTGCTACACAGACTGTTGCTACACAGACTTTTGCTACATAGAATGTTGTTATACAGACTGTTGCTTCACTGCTACACAAACTGTTGTTTTACTGCTACACAGACATTTGCTTCACTGCTACACAGAATGTTTCTACACAGACTGTTGCTACACTGCTACACAGACTGTTGCTACAAAGCTACACATACTGTTGGTACACAGACTGTTGGTACACTGCTACACAGACTGTTGCTTCACTGCTACACAGACTGTTGCGTCACTGCTACACAGACTGTTGCTACACAGACTGTTGCTTCACTGTTACACAGACTGTTGCTTCACTGTTACACGTACTGTTGCTTCACTGCTACACAGACTGTTACTTCACTGCTACACAGACTGTTGCTTCAATTTTACACAGACTGTTGCTTCACTGCTACACAGACTGTTGCTACACAGACTGTTGCTACACAGACTGTTGCTACACAGACTGTTGCTACACAGACTGTTGCTACACAGACTGTTGCTACACAGACTTTTGCTACACAGACTGTTGCTACACAGACTGTTGCTACACAGACTGTTGCTTTACTGCTACACAGACTGTTGCTACACAGACTGTTGCTGCTATACAGACTGTTGCTTCACTGCTACACAGACTGTTGCTACACAGACTGTTGCTACACAGACTGTTGCTGATACACAGACTGTTGTTACACAGACTGTTGCTTCACTGCTACACAGACTGTTGCTACATAGACTGTTGCTTCACTGCTATACAGACTGTTGCTACACAGACTGTTGTTACACTGCTACACAGACTGTTGTTACAAAGACTGTAGCTGCTACACAGACTGTTGCTACACAGACTGTTGCTACACAGACTGTTGCTACACAGACTGTTGCTGCTACACAGACTGTTGCTGCTACACAGACTGTTGCTGCTACACAGACTGTTGCTACACAGACTGTTGCGGCTACACAGACCGTTGCTACACAGACTGTTGCTACACAGACTGTTGCTGCTACACAGACTGTTGCTACACAGACTGTTGCTTCACTGCTACACAGATTGTTGCTACACAGACTGTTGCTACATAGACTGTTGTTACACTGCTACACAGACTGTTGTTACACAGACTGTTGCTGCTACACAGACTGTTGCTGCTACACAGACTGTTGCTGCTACACAGACTGTTGCTACACAGACTGTTGCAGCTACACAGACTGTTGCTGCTACACAGACTGTTCCTACACAGACTGTTTCTGCTACACAGACTGTTGCTACACAGACTGTTGCTGCTACACAGACTGTTGCTACACAGACTGTTGCTGCTACACAGACTGTTGCTACACAGACTGTTGCTACACAGACTGTTGTTACACTGCTACACAGACTGTTGCTACACCGACTGTTGCTGCTACACAGACTGTTGCTACACAGACTGTTGTTACACTACTACACAGACTGTTGCTACACAGACTTTTGCTACACAAAATGTTGTTACACAGACTGTTGCTTCACTGCTACACATAATGTTGCTTCACTGCTACACAGACATTTGCTTTATTGCTACACAGAATGTTGCTACACAGACTGTTGCTACTCTGCTATACAGACTGTTGCTACACAGACTGTTGCTACACTGCTATACAGACTGTTGCTACAATGCTACACATACTGTTGCTACACAAACTGTTGCTACATAGCTACACATACTGTTGCTTCACTGCTACACAGACTGTTGCTTCACTGCTACACAGAAGGTTGCTTCACTGCTACACAGACTGTTGCTACACAGACTGTTGCTTCACTGTTACACAGACTGTTGCTTCACTGTTACACGGACTGTTGCTTCACTGCTACACAGACTGTTGCTACACAGACTGTTGCTACACAGACTGTTGCTACACAGACTGTTACTACACAGACTTTTGCTACACAGACTGTTGCTTCACTGCTACACAGACTGTTGTTACACTGCTACACAGACTGTTGCTTCACAGACTGTTGCTACACAGACTGTTGTTACACTGCAACACAGACTGTTGCTACGCAGACTGTTGATACACAGACTGTTGCTGCTACAAAGACTGTTGCTACACAGACTGTTGCTGCTACACAGACTGTTGCTACACAGACTGTTGCTGCTACACAGACTGTTGCTGCTACACAGACTGTTGCTACACGGACTGTTGTTACACTGCTACACAGACTGTTGCTACACAGACTTTTGCTACATAGAATGTTGTTATACAGAATGTTGCTTCACTGCTACACAAACTGTTGCTTTACTGCTACACAGACATTTGCTTCACTGCTACACAGAATGTTGCTACACAGACTGTTGCTACTCTGCTATACAGACTGTTGCTACACAGACTGTTGCTACACTGCTACACAGACTGTTGCTAAAGAGCTACAAATACTGTTGGTACACAGACTGTTGCTAGACTGCTACACAGACTGTTGCTTCACTGCTACACAGACTGTTGCGTCACTGCTACACAGACTGTTGCTACACAGACTGTTGCTTCACTGCTACACAGAAGGTTGCTGCACTGCTACACAGACTGTTGCTACACAGACTGTTGCTTCACTGTTACACAGACTGTTGCTTCACTGTTACACGTACTGTTGCTTCACTGCTACACAGACTGTTACTTCACTGCTACACAGACTGTTGCTTCACTTTTACACAGACTGTTGCTTCACTGCTACACAGACTGTTGCTACACAGACTGCTGCTACACAGACTGTTGCTACACAGACTGTTGCTACACAGACTGTTACTACACAGACTGTTGCTACACAGACTGTTGCTGCTACACAGACTGTTGCTTCACTGCTACACAGACTGTTGCTTCACAGACTGTTGCTACACAGACTGTTGTTACACTGCTACACAGACTGTTTCTGCTACACAGACTGTTGCTTCACTGTTACACAGACTGTTGCTTCACTGTTACACGTACTGTTGCTTCACTGCTACACAGACTGTTACTTCACTGCTACACAGACTGTTGCTTCACTTTTACACAGACTGTTGCTTCACTGCTACACAGACTGTTGCTACACAGACTGCTGCTACACAGACTGTTGCTACACAGACTGTTGCTACACAGACTGTTACTACACAGACTGTTGCTACACAGACTGTTGCTGCTACACAGACTGTTGCTTCACTGCTACACAGACTGTTGCTTCACAGACTGTTGCTACACAGACTGTTGTTACACTGCTACACAGACTGTTGCTTCACAGACTGTTGCTACACAGAATGTTGTTACACTGCTACACAGACTGTTGCTACACAAACTGTTGCTGCTACACAGACTGTTGCTTCACTGCTACACAGACTGTTGCTACACAGACTGTTGCTTCACTGCTACACAGACTGTTGCTACCCAGACTGTTGCTTCATTGCTACACAGAATGTCGCTACACAGACTGTTACTACACAGACTTTTGCTACACAGACTGTTACTTCACTGCTACACAGACTGTTGTTACACTGCTACACAGACTGTTGCTTCACAGACTGTTGCTACACAGACTGTTGTTACACTGCAACACAGACTGTTGCTACGCAGACTGTTGATACACAGACTGTTGCTGCTACAAAGACTGTTGATACACAGACTGTTGCTGCTACACAGACTGTTGCTACACAGACTGTTGCTGCTACACAGACTGTTGCTACACAGACTGTTGTTACACTGCTACACAGACTGTTGCTACACAGACTTTTGCTAAATAGAATGTTGTTATACAGACTGTTGCTTCACTGCTACACAGACATTTGCTTCACTGCTACACAGAATGTTTCTACACAGACTGTTGCTACTCTGCTATACAGACTGTTGCTACACTGCTACACAGACTGTTGCTACAAAGCTACACATACTGTTGGTACACAGACTGTTGGTACACTGCTACACAGACTGTTGCTTCACTGCTACACAGACTGTTGCGTCACTGCTACACAGACTGTTGCTACACAGACTGTTGCTTCACTGTTACACAGACTGTTGCTTCACTGTTACACGTACTGTTGCTTCACTGCTACACAGACTGTTACTTCACTGCTACACAGACTGTTGCTTCCATTTTACACAGACTGTTGCTTCACTGCTACAAAGACTGTTGCTACACAGACTGTTGCTACACAGACTGTTGCTACACAGACTGTTGCTACACAGACTGTTGCTACACAGACTTTTGCTACACAGACTGTTGCTACACAGACTGTTGCTACACAGACTGTTGCTTTACTGCTACACAGACTGTTGCTACACAGACTGTTGCTGCTATACAGACTGTTGCTTCACTGCTACACAGACTGTTGCTACACAGACTGTTGCTACACAGACTGTTGCTGATACACAGACTGTTGTTACACAGACTGTTGCTTCACTGCTACACAGACTGTTGCTACATAGACTGTTGCTTCACTGCTATACAGACTGTTGCTACACAGACTGTTGCTACACAGACTGTTGTTACACTGCTACACAGACTGTTGTTACAAAAACTGTTGCTGCTACACAGACTGTTGCTACACAGACTGTTGCTACACAGACTGTTGCTACACAGACTGTTGCTGCTACACAGACTGTTGCTGCTACACAGACTGTTGCTACGCAGACTGTTTCTGCTACACAGACTGTTGCTACACAGACTGTTGCGGCTACACAGACCGTTGCTACACAGACTGTTGCTACACAGACTGTTGCTGCTACACAGACTGTTGCTACACAGACTGTTGCTTCACTGCTACACAGATTGTTGCTACACAGACTGTTGCTACATAGACTGTTGTTACACTGCTACACAGACTGTTGTTACACAGACTGTTGCTGCTACACAGACTGTTGCTGCTACACAGACTGTTGCTGCTACACAGACTGTTGCTACACAGACTGTTGCAGCTACACAGACTGTTGCTGCTACACAGACTGTTCCTACACAGACTGTTTCTGCTACACAGACTGTTGCTACACAGACTGTTGCTGCTACACAGACTGTTGCTACACAGACTGTTGCTGCTACACAGACTGTTGCTACACAGACTGTTGCTACACAGACTGTTGTTACACTGCTACACAGACTGTTGCTACACCGACTGTTGCTGCTACACAGACTGTTGCTACACAGACTGTTGTTACACTACTACACAGACTGTTGCTACACAGACTTTTGCTACACAGAATGTTGTTACACAGACTGTTGCTTCACTGCTACACATAATGTTGCTTCACTGCTACACAGACATTTGCTTTATTGCTACACAGAATGTTGCTACACAGACTGTTGCTACTCTGCTATACAGACTGTTGCTACACAGACTGTTGCTACACTGCTATACAGACTGTTGCTACAATGCTACACATACTGTTGCTACACAAACTGTTGCTACATAGCTACACATACTGTTGCTTCACTGCTACACAGACTGTTGCTTCACTGCTACACAGAAGGTTGCTTCACTGCTACACAGACTGTTGCTACACAGACTGTTGCTTCACTGTTACACAGACTGTTGCTTCACTGTTACACGGACTGTTGCTTCACTGCTACACAGACTGTTGCTACAATGACTGTTGCTACACAGACTGTTGCTACACAGACTGTTACTACACAGACTTTTGCTACACAGACTGTTGCTTCACTGCTACACAGACTGTTGTTACACTGCTACACAGACTGTTGCTTCACAGACTGTTGCTACACAGACTGTTGTTATACTGCAACACAGACTGTTGCTACGCAGTCTGTTGATACACAGACTGTTGCTGCTATAAAGACTGTTGCTACACAGACTGTTGCTTCACTGCTACACAGACTGTTGCTACACAGACTGTTGCTTCACTGCTACACAGACTGTTGCTACAAAGCTACAAATACTGTTGGTACACAGACTGTTGCTAGACTGCTACACAGACTGTTGCTTCACTGCTACACAGACTGTTGCGTCACTGCTACACAGACTGTTGCTACACAGACTGTTGCTTCACTGCTACACAGAAGGTTGCTGCACTGCTACACAGACTGTTGCTACACAGACTGTTGCTTCACTGTTACACAGACTGTTGCTTCACTGTTACACGTACTGTTGCTTCACTGCTACACAGACTGTTACTTCACTGCTACACAGACTGTTGCTTCACTTTTACACAGACTGTTGCTTCACTGCTACAGAGACTGTTGCTACACAGACTGCTGCTACACAGACTGTTGCTACACAGACTGTTGCTACACAGACTGTTACTACACAGACTGTTGCTACACAGACTGTTGCTGCTACACAGACTGTTGCTTCACTGCTACACAGACTGTTGCTTCACAGACTGTTGCTACACAGACTGTTGTTACACTGCTACACAGACTGTTTCTGCTACACAGACTGTTGTTTCACTGCTACACAGAATTTTGCTTCACAGACTGTTGCTACACAGAATGTTGTTACACTGCTACACAGACTGTTGCTACACAAACTGTTGCTGCTACACAGACTGTTGCTTCACTGCTACACAGACTGTTGCTACACAGACTGTTGCTTCACTGCTACACAGACTGTTGCTACCCAGACTGTTGCTTCATTGCTACACAGAATGTCGCTACACAGACTGTTACTACACAGACTTTTGCTACACAGACTGTTACTTCACTGCTACACAGACTGTTGTTACACTGCTACACAGACTGTTGCTTCACAGACTGTTGCTACACAGACTGTTGTTACACTGCAACACAGACTGTTGCTACGCAGACTGTTGATACACAGACTGTTGCTGCTACAAAGACTGTTGCTACACAGACTGTTGCTGCTACACAGACTGTTGCTACACAGACTGTTGCTGCTACACAGACTGTTGCTACACAGACTGTTGTTACACTGCTACACAGACTGTTGCTACACAGACTTTTGCTACATAGAATGTTGTTATACAGACTGTTGCTTCACTGCTACACAAACTGTTGTTTTACTGCTACACAGACATTTGCTTCACTGCTACACAGAATGTTTCTACACAGACTGTTGCTACTCTGCTATACAGACTGTTGCTACACAGACTGTTGCTACACTGCTACACAGACTGTTGCTACAAAGCTACACATACTGTTGGTACACAGACTGTTGGTACACTGCTACACAGACTGTTGCTTCACTGCTACACAGACTGTTGCGTCACTGCTACACAGACTGTTGCTACACAGACTGTTGCTTCACTGTTACACAGACTGTTGCTTCACTGTTACACAGACTGTTGCTTCACTGTTACACGTACTGTTGCTTCACTGCTACACAGACTGTTGCTACACAGACTGTTGCTACACAGACTGTTGCTACACAGACTGTTACTACACAGACTGTTGCTACACAGACTGTTGCTGCTATACAGATTGTTGCTTCACTGCTACACAGACTGTTGCTTCACAGACTGTTGCTACACAGACTGTTGTTACACTGCTACACAGACTGTTGCTACACAGACTGTTGTTACACTGCTACACAGACTGTTGCTTCACAGACTGTTGCTACACAGACTGTTGTTAAACTGCTACACAGACTGTTGCTACACAAACTGTTGCTGCTACACAGACTGTTGCTTCACTGCTACACAGACTGTTGCTTCACTGCTACACAGACTGTTGCTTTACTGCTACACAGACTGTTGCTACACAGACTGTTGCTACACAGACTGTTGCTACACAGACTGTTGCTACACAGACTGTTACTACACAGACTGTTGCTACACAGACTGTTGCTGCTACACAGACTGTTGCTTCACTGCTACACAGACTGTTGCTTCACAGACTGTTGCTACACAGACTGTTGTTACACTGCTACACAGACTGTTGCTACACAGACTGTTGTTACACTGCTACACATACTGCTGCTTCACAGACTGTTGCTACACAGACTGTTGTTACACTGCTACACAGACTGTTGCTACACAAACTGTTGCTGCTACACAGACTGTTGCTTCACTGCTACACAGACTGTTGCTACACAGACTGTTGCTTCACTGCTACACAGATTGTTGCTACCCAGACTGTTGCTTCACTGCTACACAGAATGTTGCTACACAGACTGTTACTACACAGACTTTTGCTACACAGACTGTTGCTTCACTGCTACACAGACTGTTGTTACACTGCTACACAGACTGTTGCTTCACAGACTGTTGCTACACAGACTGTTGTTACACTGCAACACAGACTGTTGCTACGCAGACTGTTGATACACAGACTGTTGCTGCTACAAAGACTGTTGCTACACAGACTGTTGCTGCTACACAGACTGTTGCTACACAGACTGTTGCTGCTACACAGACTGTTGCTACACGGACTGTTGTTACACTGCTACACAGACTGTTGCTACACAGACTTTTGCTACATAGAATGTTGTTATACAGAATGTTGCTTCACTGCTACACAAACTGTTGCTTTACTGCTACACAGACATTTGCTTCACTGCTACACAGAATGTTGCTACACAGACTGTTGCTACTCTGCTATACAGACTGTTGCTACACAGACTGTTGCTACACTGCTACACAGACTGTTGCTACAAAGCTACAAATACTGTTGGTACACAGACTGTTGCTAGACTGCTACACAGACTGTTGCTTCACTGCTACACAGACTGTTGCGTCACTGCTACACAGACTGTTGCTACACAGACTGTTGCTTCACTGCTACACAGAAGGTTGCTGCACTGCTACACAGACTGTTGCTACACAGACTGTTGCTTCACTGTTACACAGACTGTTGCTTCACTGTTACACGTACTGTTGCTTCACTGCTACACAGACTGTTACTTCACTGCTACACAGACTGTTGCTTCATTTTTACACAGACTGTTGCTTCACTGCTACACAGACTGTTGCTACACAGACTGCTGCTACACAGACTGTTGCTACACAGACTGTTGCTACACAGACTGTTACTACACAGACTGTTGCTACACAGACTGTTGCTGCTACACAGACTGTTGCTTCACTGCTACACAGACTGTTGCTTCACAGACTGTTGCTACACAGACTGTTGTTACACTGCTACACAGACTATTTCTGCTACACAGACTGTTGTTACACTGCTACACAGAATTTTGCTTCACAGACTGTTGCTACACAGAATGTTGTTACACTGCTACACAGACTGTTGCTACACAAACTGTTGCTGCTACACAGACTGTTGCTTCACTGCTACACAGACTGTTGCTACACAGACTGTTGCTTCACTGCTACACAGACTGTTGCTACCCAGACTGTTGCTTCATTGCTACACAGAATGTCGCTACACAGACTGTTACTACACAGACTTTTGCTACACAGACTGTTGCTTCACTGCTACACAGACTGTTGTTACACTGCTACACAGACTGTTGCTTCACAGACTGTTGCTACACAGACTGTTGTTACACTGCAACACAGACTGTTGCTACGCAGACTGTTGATACACAGACTGTTGCTGCTACAAAGACTGTTGCTACACAGACTGTTGCTGCTACACAGACTGTTGCTACACAGACTGTTGCTGCTACACAGACTGTTGCTACACAGACTGTTGTTACACTGCTACACAGACTGTTGCTACACAGACTTTTGCTACATAGAATGTTGTTATACAGACTGTTGCTTCACTGCTACACAAACTGTTGTTTTACTGCTACACAGACATTTGCTTCACTGCTACACAGAATGTTTCTACACAGACTGTTGCTACACTGCTACACAGACTGTTGCTACAAAGCTACACATACTGTTGGTACACAGACTGTTGGTACACTGCTACACAGACTGTTGCTTCACTGCTACACAGACTGTTGCGTCACTGCTACACAGACTGTTGCTACACAGACTGTTGCTTCACTGTTACACAGACTGTTGCTTCACTGTTACACGTACTGTTGCTTCACTGCTACACAGACTGTTACTTCACTGCTACACAGACTGTTGCTTCAATTTTACACAGACTGTTGCTTCACTGCTACACAGACTGTTGCTACACAGACTGTTGCTACACAGACTGTTGCTACACAGACTGTTGCTACACAGACTGTTGCTACACAGACTGTTGCTACACAGACTTTTGCTACACAGACTGTTGCTACACAGACTGTTGCTACACAGACTGTTGCTTTACTGCTACACAGACTGTTGCTACACAGACTGTTGCTGCTATACAGACTGTTGCTTCACTGCTACACAGACTGTTGCTACACAGACTGTTGCTACACAGACTGTTGCTGATACACAGACTGTTGTTACACAGACTGTTGCTTCACTGCTACACAGACTGTTGCTACATAGACTGTTGCTTCACTGCTATACAGACTGTTGCTACACAGACTGTTGCTACACAGACTGTTGTTACACTGCTACACAGACTGTTGTTACAAAGACTGTAGCTGCTACACAGACTGTTGCTACACAGACTGTTGCTACACAGACTGTTGCTACACAGACTGTTGCTGCTACACAGACTGTTGCTGCTACACAGACTGTTGCTGCTACACAGACTGTTGCTACACAGACTGTTGCGGCTACACAGACCGTTGCTACACAGACTGTTGCTACACAGACTGTTGCTGCTACACAGACTGTTGCTACACAGACTGTTGCTTCACTGCTACACAGATTGTTGCTACACAGACTGTTGCTACATAGACTGTTGTTACACTGCTACACAGACTGTTGTTACACAGACTGTTGCTGCTACACAGACTGTTGCTGCTACACAGACTGTTGCTGCTACACAGACTGTTGCTACACAGACTGTTGCAGCTACACAGACTGTTGCTGCTACACAGACTGTTCCTACACAGACTGTTTCTGCTACACAGACTGTTGCTACACAGACTGTTGCTGCTACACAGACTGTTGCTACACAGACTGTTGCTGCTACACAGACTGTTGCTACACAGACTGTTGCTACACAGACTGTTGTTACACTGCTACACAGACTGTTGCTACACCGACTGTTGCTGCTACACAGACTGTTGCTACACAGACTGTTGTTACACTACTACACAGACTGTTGCTACACAGACTTTTGCTACACAAAATGTTGTTACACAGACTGTTGCTTCACTGCTACACATAATGTTGCTTCACTGCTACACAGACATTTGCTTTATTGCTACACAGAATGTTGCTACACAGACTGTTGCTACTCTGCTATACAGACTGTTGCTACACAGACTGTTGCTACACTGCTATACAGACTGTTGCTACAATGCTACACATACTGTTGCTACACAAACTGTTGCTACATAGCTACACATACTGTTGCTTCACTGCTACACAGACTGTTGCTTCACTGCTACACAGAAGGTTGCTTCACTGCTACACAGACTGTTGCTACACAGACTGTTGCTTCACTGTTACACAGACTGTTGCTTCACTGTTACACGGACTGTTGCTTCACTGCTACACAGACTGTTGCTACACAGACTGTTGCTACACAGACTGTTGCTACACAGACTGTTACTACACAGACTTTTGCTACACAGACTGTTGCTTCACTGCTACACAGACTGTTGTTACACTGCTACACAGACTGTTGCTTCACAGACTGTTGCTACACAGACTGTTGTTACACTGCAACACAGACTGTTGCTACGCAGACTGTTGATACACAGACTGTTGCTGCTACAAAGACTGTTGCTACACAGACTGTTGCTGCTACACAGACTGTTGCTACACAGACTGTTGCTGCTACACAGACTGTTGCTGCTACACAGACTGTTGCTACACGGACTGTTGTTACACTGCTACACAGACTGTTGCTACACAGACTTTTGCTACATAGAATGTTATTATACAGAATGTTGCTTCACTGCTACACAAACTGTTGCTTTACTGCTACACAGACATTTGCTTCACTGCTACACAGAATGTTGCTACACAGACTGTTGCTACTCTGCTATACAGACTGTTGCTACACAGACTGTTGCTACACTGCTACACAGACTGTTGCTAAAGAGCTACAAATACTGTTGGTACACAGACTGTTGCTAGACTGCTACACAGACTGTTGCTTCACTGCTACACAGACTGTTGCGTCACTGCTACACAGACTGTTGCTACACAGACTGTTGCTTCACTGCTACACAGAAGGTTGCTGCACTGCTACACAGACTGTTGCTACACAGACTGTTGCTTCACTGTTACACAGACTGTTGCTTCACTGTTACACGTACTGTTGCTTCACTGCTACACAGACTGTTACTTCACTGCTACACAGACTGTTGCTTCACTTTTACACAGACTGTTGCTTCACTGCTACACAGACTGTTGCTACACAGACTGCTGCTACACAGACTGTTGCTACACAGACTGTTGCTACACAGACTGTTACTACACAGACTGTTGCTACACAGACTGTTGCTGCTACACAGACTGTTGCTTCACTGCTACACAGACTGTTGCTTCACAGACTGTTGCTACACAGACTGTTGTTACACTGCTACACAGACTGTTTCTGCTACACAGACTGTTGCTTCACTGTTACACAGACTGTTGCTTCACTGTTACACGTACTGTTGCTTCACTGCTACACAGACTGTTACTTCACTGCTACACAGACTGTTGCTTCACTTTTACACAGACTGTTGCTTCACTGCTACACAGACTGTTGCTACACAGACTGCTGCTACACAGACTGTTGCTACACAGACTGTTGCTACACAGACTGTTACTACACAGACTGTTGCTACACAGACTGTTGCTGCTACACAGACTGTTGCTTCACTGCTACACAGACTGTTGCTTCACAGACTGTTGCTACACAGACTGTTGTTACACTGCTACACAGACTGTTGCTTCACAGACTGTTGCTACACAGAATGTTGTTACACTGCTACACAGACTGTTGCTACACAAACTGTTGCTGCTACACAGACTGTTGCTTCACTGCTACACAGACTGTTGCTACACAGACTGTTGCTTCACTGCTACACAGACTGTTGCTACCCAGACTGTTGCTTCATTGCTACACAGAATGTCGCTACACAGACTGTTACTACACAGACTTTTGCTACACAGACTGTTACTTCACTGCTACACAGACTGTTGTTACACTGCTACACAGACTGTTGCTTCACAGACTGTTGCTACACAGACTGTTGTTACACTGCAACACAGACTGTTGCTACGCAGACTGTTGATACACAGACTGTTGCTGCTACAAAGACTGTTGATACACAGACTGTTGCTGCTACACAGACTGTTGCTACACAGACTGTTGCTGCTACACAGACTGTTGCTACACAGACTGTTGTTACACTGCTACACAGACTGTTGCTACACAGACTTTTGCTAAATAGAATGTTGTTATACAGACTGTTGCTTCACTGCTACACAAACTGTTGTTTTACTGCTACACAGACATTTGCTTCACTGCTACACAGAATGTTTCTACACAGACTGTTGCTACTCTGCTATACAGACTGTTGCTACACTGCTACACAGACTGTTGCTACAAAGCTACACATACTGTTGGTACACAGACTGTTGGTACACTGCTACACAGACTGTTGCTTCACTGCTACACAGACTGTTGCGTCACTGCTACACAGACTGTTGCTACACAGACTGTTGCTTCACTGTTACACAGACTGTTGCTTCACTGTTACACGTACTGTTGCTTCACTGCTACACAGACTGTTACTTCACTGCTACACAGACTGTTGCTTCCATTTTACACAGACTGTTGCTTCACTGCTACAAAGACTGTTGCTACACAGACTGTTGCTACACAGACTGTTGCTACACAGACTGTTGCTACACAGACTGTTGCTACACAGACTTTTGCTACACAGACTGTTGCTACACAGACTGTTGCTACACAGACTGTTGCTTTACTGCTACACAGACTGTTGCTACACAGACTGTTGCTGCTATACAGACTGTTGCTTCACTGCTACACAGACTGTTGCTACACAGACTGTTGCTACACAGACTGTTGCTGATACACAGACTGTTGTTACACAGACTGTTGCTTCACTGCTACACAGACTGTTGCTACATAGACTGTTGCTTCACTGCTATACAGACTGTTGCTACACAGACTGTTGCTACACAGACTGTTGTTACACTGCTACACAGACTGTTGTTACAAAAACTGTTGCTGCTACACAGACTGTTGCTACACAGACTGTTGCTACACAGACTGTTGCTACACAGACTGTTGCTGCTACACAGACTGTTGCTGCTACACAGACTGTTGCTACGCAGACTGTTTCTGCTACACAGACTGTTGCTACACAGACTGTTGCGGCTACACAGACCGTTGCTACACAGACTGTTGCTACACAGACTGTTGCCGCTACACAGACTGTTGCTACACAGACTGTTGCTTCACTGCTACACAGATTGTTGCTACACAGACTGTTGCTACATAGACTGTTGTTACACTGCTACACAGACTGTTGTTACACAGACTGTTGCTGCTACACAGACTGTTGCTGCTACACAGACTGTTGCTGCTACACAGACTGTTGCTACACAGACTGTTGCAGCTACACAGACTGTTGCTGCTACACAGACTGTTCCTACACAGACTGTTTCTGCTACACAGACTGTTGCTACACAGACTGTTGCTGCTACACAGACTGTTGCTACACAGACTGTTGCTGCTACACAGACTGTTGCTACACAGACTGTTGCTACACAGACTGTTGTTACACTGCTACACAGACTGTTGCTACACCGACTGTTGCTGCTACACAGACTGTTGCTACACAGACTGTTGTTACACTACTACACAGACTGTTGCTACACAGACTTTTGCTACACAGAATGTTGTTACACAGACTGTTGCTTCACTGCTACACATAATGTTGCTTCACTGCTACACAGACATTTGCTTTATTGCTACACAGAATGTTGCTACACAGACTGTTGCTACTCTGCTATACAGACTGTTGCTACACAGACTGTTGCTACACTGCTATACAGACTGTTGCTACAATGCTACACATACTGTTGCTACACAAACTGTTGCTACATAGCTACACATACTGTTGCTTCACTGCTACACAGACTGTTGCTTCACTGCTACACAGAAGGTTGCTTCACTGCTACACAGACTGTTGCTACACAGACTGTTGCTTCACTGTTACACAGACTGTTGCTTCACTGTTACACGGACTGTTGCTTCACTGCTACACAGACTGTTGCTACACAGACTGTTGCTACACAGACTGTTGCTACACAGACTGTTACTACACAGACTTTTGCTACACAGACTGTTGCTTCACTGCTACACAGACTGTTGTTACACTGCTACACAGACTGTTGCTTCACAGACTGTTGCTACACAGACTGTTGTTACACTGCAACACAGACTGTTGCTACGCAGTCTGTTGATACACAGACTGTTGCTGCTATAAAGACTGTTGCTACACAGACTGTTGCTTCACTGCTACACAGACTGTTGCTACACAGACTGTTGCTTCACTGCTACACAGACTGTTGCTACCCAGACTGTTGCTTCATTGCTACACAGAATGTCGCTACACAGACTGTTACTACACAGACTTTTGCTACACAGACTGTTACTTCACTGCTACACAGACTGTTGTTACACTGCTACACAGACTGTTGCTTCACAGACTGTTGCTACACAGACTGTTGTTACACTGCAACACAGACTGTTGCTACGCAGACTGTTGATACACAGACTGTTGCTGCTACAAAGACTGTTGCTACACAGACTGTTGCTGCTACACAGACTGTTGCTACACAGACTGTTGCTGCTACACAGACTGTTGCTACACAGACTGTTGTTACACTGCTACACAGACTGTTGCTACACAGACTTTTGCTACATAGAATGTTGTTATACAGACTGTTGCTTCACTGCTACACAAACTGTTGTTTTACTGCTACACAGACATTTGCTTCACTGCTACACAGAATGTTTCTACACAGACTGTTGCTACTCTGCTATACAGACTGTTGCTACACAGACTGTTGCTACACTGCTACACAGACTGTTGCTACAAAGCTACACATACTGTTGGTACACAGACTGTTGGTACACTGCTACACAGACTGTTGCTTCACTGCTACACAGACTGTTGCGTCACTGCTACACAGACTGTTGCTACACAGACTGTTGCTTCACTGTTACACAGACTGTTGCTTCACTGTTACACGTACTGTTGCTTCACTGCTACACAGACTGTTACTTCACTGCTACACAGACTGTTGCTTCAATTTTACACAGACTGTTGCTTCACTGCTACAAAGACTGTTGCTACACAGACTGTTGCTACACAGACTGTTGCTACACAGACTGTTGCTACACAGACTGTTGCTACACAGACTTTTGCTACACAGACTGTTGCTACACAGACTGTTGCTACACAGACTGTTGCTTTACTGCTACACAGACTGTTGCTACACAGACTGTTGCTGCTATACAGACTGTTGCTTCACTGCTACACAGACTGTTGCTACACAGACTGTTGCTACACAGACTGTTGCTGATACACAGACTGTTGTTACACAGACTGTTGCTTCACTGCTACACAGACTGTTGCTACATAGACTGTTGCTTCACTGCTATACAGACTGTTGCTACACAGACTGTTGCTACACAGACTGTTGTTACACTGCTACACAGACTGTTGTTACAAAAACTGTTGCTGCTACACAGACTGTTGCTACACAGACTGTTGCTACACAGACTGTTGCTACACAGACTGTTGCTGCTACACAGACTGTTGCTGCTACACAGACTGTTGCTACGCAGACTGTTTCTGCTACACAGACTGTTGCTACACAGACTGTTGCGGCTACACAGACCGTTGCTACACAGACTGTTGCTACACAGACTGTTGCTGCTACACAGACTGTTGCTACACAGACTGTTGCTTCACTGCTACACAGATTGTTGCTACACAGACTGTTGCTACATAGACTGTTGTTACACTGCTACACAGACTGTTGTTACACAGACTGTTGCTGCTACACAGACTGTTGCTGCTACACAGACTGTTGCTGCTACACAGACTGTTGCTACACAGACTGTTGCAGCTACACAGACTGTTGCTGCTACACAGACTGTTCCTACACAGACTGTTTCTGCTACACAGACTGTTGCTACACAGACTGTTGCTGCTACACAGACTGTTGCTACACAGACTGTTGCTGCTACACAGACTGTTGCTACACAGACTGTTGCTACACAGACTGTTGTTACACTGCTACACAGACTGTTGCTACACCGACTGTTGCTGCTACACAGACTGTTGCTACACAGACTGTTGTTACACTACTACACAGACTGTTGCTACACAGACTTTTGCTACACAGAATGTTGTTACACAGACTGTTGCTTCACTGCTACACATAATGTTGCTTCACTGCTACACAGACATTTGCTTTATTGCTACACAGAATGTTGCTACACAGACTGTTGCTACTCTGCTATAAAGACTGTTGCTACACAGACTGTTGCTACACTGCTATACAGACTGTTGCTACAATGCTACACATACTGTTGCTACACAAACTGTTGCTACATAGCTACACATACTGTTGCTTCACTGCTACACAGACTGTTGCTTCACTGCTACACAGAAGGTTGCTTCACTGCTACACAGACTGTTGCTACACAGACTGTTGCTTCACTGTTACACAGACTGTTGCTTCACTGTTACACGGACTGTTGCTTCACTGCTACACAGACTGTTGCTACACAGACTGTTGCTACACAGACTGTTGCTACACAGACTGTTACTACACAGACTTTTGCTACACAGACTGTTGCTTCACTGCTACACAGACTGTTGTTACACTGCTACACAGACTGTTGCTTCACAGACTGTTGCTACACAGACTGTTGTTACACTGCAACACAGACTGTTGCTACGCAGTCTGTTGATACACAGACTGTTGCTGCTATAAAGACTGTTGCTACACAGACTGTTGCTGCTACACAGACTGTTGCTACACAGACTGTTGCTGCTACACAGACTGTTGCTACACGGACTGTTGTTACACTGCTACACAGACTGTGGCTACACAGACTTTTGCTACATAGAATGTTGTTATACAGACTGTTTCTTCACTGCTACACAGACATTTGCTTTACTGCTACACAGAATGTTGCTACACAGACTGTTGCTACTCTGCTATACAGACTGTTGCTACACAGACTGTTGCTACACAGACTGTTGCTACAAAGCTACACATACTGTTGGTACACAGAAAGTTGCTACACTGCTACACAGACTGTTGCTTCACTGCTACACAGACTGTTGCGTCACTGCTACACAGACTGTTGCTACACAGACTGTTGCTTCACTGCTACACAGAAGGTTGCTGCAATGCTACACAGACTGTTGCTACACAGACTATTGCTTCACTGTTACACAGACTGTTGCTTCACTGTTACACGTACTGTTGCTTCACTGCTACACAGACTGTTACTTCACTGCTACACAGACTGTTGCTTCACTTTTACACAGACTGTTGCTTCACTGCTACACAGACTGTTGCTACACAGACTGTTGCTACACAGACTGTTGCTATACAGACTGTTGCTACACAGACTGTTACTACACAGACTGTTGCTACACAGACTGTTGCTGCTACACAGACTGTTGCTTCACTGCTACACAGACTGTTGCTTCACAGACTGTTGCTACACAGACTGTTGTTACACTGCTACACAGACTGTTGCTACACAGACTGTTGTTACACTGCTACACAGACTGTTGCTACACAGACTGTTGCTGCTACACAGACTGTTGTTACACTGCTACACAGACTGTTGCTACACAGACTGTTGCTGCTACACAGACTGTTGCTTCACTGCTATACAGACTGTTGCAACACAGACTGTTGCTACACAGACTGTTGTTACATTGCTACACAGACTGTTGTTACACTGATACACAGACTGTTGCTGCTACACAGACTGTTGTTACACTGCTACACAGACTGTTGCTGCTACACAGACTGTTGCTTCACTGTTACACAGACTGTTGCTTCACTGCTACACAGACTGTTGCTTCACTAATACACAGACTGTTGCTTCACTAATACACAGACTGTTGCTTCACTGTTACACAGACTGATGCTTCACTGATACACAGACTGTTGCTACACAGACTGTTTCTTCACTGCTACACAGACTGTTGCTACACAGACTGTTGCTTCACTGCTACACAGACTGTTGCTACCCAGACTGTTGCTTCACTGCTACACAGAATGTTGCTACACAAACTGTTGCTACACAGACTGTTGCTACACAGACTTTTGCTGCTACACAGATTGTTGCGTCACTGCTATACAGACTGTTGTTACACTGCTACACAGACTGTTGCTTCACTGCTACACAGACTGTTGCTTCACTGTTACACAGACTGTTGCTTCACTGCTACACAGACTGTTGCTACACAGACTGTTGCTTCACTGCTACACAGACTGTTGCTACACATACTGTTGCTTCACTGCTACACAGACTGTTGCTACACAGACTTTTGCTTCACTGCTACACAGACTGTTGCTACACAGACTGTTGCTGCTACACAGACTGTTGCTTCACTGCTACACAGACTGTTGCTGCTACACAGACTGTTGCTTCACTGCTACATAGACTGTTGCTACACAGACAGTTGCTACACAGACTGTTGCTGCTACACAGACTGTTGCTACACAGACTGTTTCTAGAAGCACAAACAATAAGGTAAAGTGGAAGTATTGTTCAGAAAGTGTCACATGACACTGATTACTCTTTGCTCACATCAATAAAAGAAAACAATTCATTAAAAAAACTACCCATTGTCCTATCTAACCATATTCTAAAATAGCTAAGAGACACAATGGGCCTAGCATGGGTTTGAAGAGACTCGACATAATAAATGGTAAACAGCACCAGGGACAAAGGAATGCAAAGAAAAGATATTAGACACTCAGGTGTGAAATATAGTTAACAATAGAGTGGAATCTATTGTATGCCTCTGCTCTTCTTCTTCTTCGTTCTCGAACTCCCTATACCAAGTCATGAAAAGGGCTTTACAAGTAGCAGGATGCAGTCTGGAGAACGGAATGCGTTTTCTCGTAGTTTACAGCTTGACCGCGATATTGCACCTTTCGGTCTGACACATCCGACTTCAGCAGGCATTTTTAAGTACCGGGTTAGCCTTCTTTCTTCGATCTCTTCTCCTTAGAAAATATGATCTGTTGCAGCATGTTATCCAGGATCACCGCGTGGAGGTGTAGAATGATCTTGGCAGCTCTGGTTTGCTGGTCCTGGAGCTAGCAGTCAGCTATGGGTCGCTGACCAATGCAGCTCATGCACTGCTTACATGACTCTGCAAGGTGGGGAACAACGAAAACTATAAAGAAAATGGTTCAAACTTTCATACTTGGACGGCTGCGTCCTATAGAGGGATTAACATACAAAAGGACTATTAATGAACTGTGGAAACGAACCAGCCGAATGTTTGAGGCACAACGTGAAGATATGATGAAGGAAACGAACAAGCCAGATGTTTGAGGGACAGATTGAGGAGAGGACGACGGAAACGAACCAGACATATGTTTCATGAACAGCGTGAGAAGAGGACGAGGGAAACGAACCAGCCAGATGTTTGAGGGACAGATTGAGGAGAAGACGAGGGAAACGAACCAGCCAGATGTTTGAGGGACATTTTGAGGAGAAGACGAGGGAAAGAACCAGCCAGATGTTTGAGGGACAGATTGAGGAGAAGACGAGGGAAACGAACCAGCAAGATTTTTGACGGACGATGGTTTTGGGTGTGACACACATTAAGAAAAACAGCTTGATAGCATTACAAGATGGTCTCTATTCTTGAATCCCCAAAGCAATAGAGGTAGTGGTTGTTGTTGTTGTTTGTGAATGCCCACAATGAGTAGGTTTACTTTTTTATCAAAGAAAAAGGAAAAAGACGTTAAGTGAGGGGTTGCAGTAGTTGTCCTCACATTCCGAGCGTGCTGATGAAGGTGGACCGGGGTCCTCCAGGCCATTGTGCAATGCTTGGCTTAATCTGCGTGTCGATCCCTCACCTTGTTAGCCAGGTTACCATAAAAACAGTCCGTTTCCAGGAAGGACTGCGAGGAAGCCAAGGTGAGGGTCTTGGCCAGCATGTTTTGCCTGACGCTGATTGACATGTCTGATCAATATATTTTGCCTGACCAGATGTTAGTCTTGCTTCCCATAGGTAGAGGTAGACATGACAAATAATGCTTTCAGCAAACTAAAAGACAGCAGGGAAGAGGTGAATAGAGCTAGAAAGGATGACACATAACAAGAAGACGTTTATATTATATAGGTGAATATTTGTTGAAGACTTATACTCCTCAGAGAGATGAAAGTTGTTGTTTGTTAATGGTTTGCTTTTCTGGATTCTCATGACAAATGCACGTGCCCTTCAGCCACAGGCCGTAGTCTTTTAGGTTTTATCAGAATGTGTTGGCCAATTTGTTGCTGCGTGTGTGTATGTGTTTGAAGTCTGCTGTTGTATTTGGTTTCCTACGGCAGTGCAGTTTCGCAGTATACGAGTTATGCCAATACTTTCGGTAAATTGAGAAATGGTCATACGAAAAAAATCCCCGACATACCCAGTCAATCTGGACACGAACTTATTTCGAATCCAGTATGTCGGGATTGCAAACCAAGCTTGCACTCGATTGGCAACCGACGTCTAAGAGAGAAGATGCTGGACATTTTTAAATGATGAACGATGATAACTGACGGAACCACCATTGCTATTCTACAGCGTGCTGAAGAGGTTCTTTCCATGTCTTGTCATTAAAGCTTCTACAGGATATAGTATCCTTCCTCACGCACAACCCTCTTTAGTCTCATCTTACGACATACCTAGCAGGGTGCAGTGCCACTGTTCATCACTTGTATTTTAGGCACAGATAGACTGTAACAAGTTTTTCATAGTACAACCGGCTACAAGAACAAAACGGCACAGCTACGCACAATGAACAATCCAGTCCAATATCAGACAAATAAAAATGAATGAATTGTACGTTAAATATATCACATAGATGTGTAGGGGATTCCTTGGCGAAGTGGTTTTTTCGTGATTTTTTTTTCACGTGTGCTTGATACGGAGCCCCCTGCATCTCGTAGCGGCCCCCTAGTCGTTTTGTCCTTGACTAGAGAGAGAGTTGACTAGAGTGAGAGTTGACTAGAGAGAAAGTTGACTAGAGAGACAGTTGACTAGAGAGAGAGAGGACTAGAGAGAGAGTTGACTAGAGAGAAAGTTGACTAGAGAGAGAGTTGATTAGAGAGAGAGAGAGGACTAGAGAGAGAGTTGACTAGAGAGAAAGTTGATTAGAGAGAGAGAGAGGACTAGAGAGAGAGTTGACTAGAGAGAAAGTTGACTAGAGAGAAAGTTGATTAGAGAGAGAGAGGACTAGAGAGAGAGTTGACTAGAGAGAGAGTTGACTAGAGAGAGAGTTGACTAGAGAGAGAGTTGACTAGAGAGAGAGTTGACTAGAGAGAGAGTTGACTAGAGAGAGAGTTGACTAGAGAGAGAGAGAGGACTAGAGAGAGAGAGAGTTGACTAGAGAGAGAGTTGACTAGAGAGAGTGAGGATAAAAAGTAGCGCAGTTAATCCTTACTAAAAATCTACTAAGACAAGAGGGAAGATCTTGAACTCTCCTTCCTCTCTTCTTACCTCACTCTGTTTCATTTTACTCTGTACCTACAATCACACTCTTGCACAACTTTCACACGCACCCTCAGGGTGAGACCCTTCCATTGCACTTTGGTTGGACTGGCTTCTGAGAGCGCACAAACCTAGCATAGACGCACACATACTTCCAAGCACTGATTTATGCGTCTTAATATCGTCCAATTCACTATGGTCTGGGGTGGAATAGACGTGCCTCCGCTAGTAGAAACTAGTGAGGCAAACACGTAAAATAATAAATAAAATAACTTAATAACAATACCTGGACCATTACAGCAGATATCCAGGGCAGAATCCATGCAATAGAAATGAGGTGCTATAGAAAACTCCGAAATGTTACATATAAAGATCGTGTCACGAACGTAGAAATACGTCAGAGAGCTGAAGACGCTATTGGTCCTTTTGAAGATCTGTTCACAGCTATCAAAAGACGAAAGACGTGCGGGCACGTCGCGAGGTCCAACGGAATTACCAACTCGATACTCTTTGGTTCCGTACCGGGACAGAGAGAGCGAGGACGTCCAAGGAAAAGATGGGTGAACAACATCACTGAGTGGTCAGGCCTTCGTCTCGGTGAGATACGACAGGCGGCGACAGACTGAGAGGGATGGCGTGGAATTTTGGGAGTGTCTTCATGTGTCCCCCAACGACCTGATGGGTTACGGGATGAACTGAACTGAATAACAATAGCGCTAGCAAATAAATTATGCCTTCATCGTCTGCAATGGGCGGCGGCCTTTTACCTTTTACAGACGTGTGTGGGGGACATGATATATTGTATGCGTTGTTATTCGTTTAATGTCATGGATTCTTGATAGTCATGTGTTTGTAGGTAATCAATTTAGGTTACGCGAGGGATTTTCTTCTTATTTTTATCCATTTTATCATTGTTATTCTTTTTCATCTTCCTTTTCTTCTCCTTCTGCTTCATTCTCACTTCCTTTATTTGTTAAATTCTGTTGTGTTCGATTGAGATTCTAGGTCAATACACTCCAGGCAACCCATAGGTGCTCCGTCCTTCCCAGATAATAAGGAAAGGTGTCGGCGTTACTCTGTTCGCGTAACCCGCTGACTGTACACACCTCTAATCCGTCCTCTAAGACTCCCGTCTATGTTGGACCAGCATTGGCATTTAGTAAGAACTTCGCCGTCTGTGCATTGTTGGTTCCTCATGTGTAGTGCCTTCCTTCACGAAGAATTCGGTGATCAGGTTTAGCATAGTGAATGATTGAATGTTCCGTCGAGGTCTGTCCTTCATGTGACTTTGAGACCCCGTCATACTAGTGTACTTGTGAAGGCGAACCAGTGTTACTCAGTAAGCTCTACCGTGTGGGGATTATTGTGTTGATTCCAACCCGGTTGGCCATACTCCCGTGACAGAGCCTGTTCGCAGGAAGCCCGACCTGGATGTGAGGTGGGGGAGAGGTTCCTGATTAGTGTGTTAGGACCTGATGATCTTCCTCTTTTTCGCTTGTCCTGAAAATGAACTTTTTGTTACGTTGTATTGTGGTTCACAGCGAGGCTGCGACATCACCACCTTTCCGCCCGACAAGTCCAGCTTCTGAAGCGCACATTTATGGGACCGGGTTTGCCTTCTCTTTTCTCTTAGCAAGGCTGCAACCTGTTTCCAGTGGCGCAACGTATTGTGCTTATGTTACTCTTCAGTAGCCAAAGGTAAAAGTAAAGGTAGTACCACAACAGGAACTGATGTCGGGGATTATGGATTAGAGACTTCAATATATTAGACCTCGGCTTGTGTACTTCATCTCTGCCTTTATTTCCGAACAAAAAGCCAGGTACTCGTTTACAGCTGGTTTGCCTTGACCGTACCAGCAAAAGGAGTTGAGCCCGCACTATGGCTGCGTAAAGTGAGTCAGGTCAAACATAGTGATAAATGGGGACGAGGGGTAATCTGGGTCAGGTCAAACATAGTGGAAAATGGGTGTGAGGGGGGTAAGAAGCGTCAGGTCAAACATAGTGGAAAATGGGGGTGAGGAGGTAAGAAGCGTCAGGTCAAACATAGTGGAAAATGGGGGTGAGGGGGTAAGAAGCGTCAGGTCAAATATAGTGAAAAATGGGGGCGAGGGGTAATCTGGGTCAGGTAAAAAATACTGCAGAATTGGGTTGAAGCTCTCACAGCGACTCTATGAAGGTGTAAACATCACGGGAACTTTAGGACGGTGTAAACATCACGGGAACTTTAGGACGGTGTAAACATCACGGGAACTTTAGGACGGTGTAAACATCACGGGAACTTTATGACGGTGTAAACATCACGTGAACTTTTTGACGGTGTAAACATCACGGGAACTATATGACTGTATAAACACCATTGTAACTCTATGGCGGTGTAAATAGCACGGCAAGTCTATGCGATGTTAAGATGCTTTTACCAAATACACAATAATATATCCAGATCATTCGTGTTTAAGGACTCTAAAGACAAGCACGTCACCCATTCTACAGGTCAAGGGCTGGGTCGTGTAGTCTTTCTGTCGCGCGCTTGTGTTGGGCTCATTTTGGGAGAAGCTACCGACATTCACATCATTGGGGGGGGGGGGGGGTGCGGGGTGGGGGGGGAGGGGGGGTTTATATTATGAAATAAACAGAGTAGGAAACACTAGAGAGGCTTGAAATGAGTTATGCAGCGGTCACACAAATAGCACGTGGACGAAGATTACATCTGCTCCAAACAGTGTAACAGCACACTTTGATTACGGGTATTGTTTTAGTTTAACATAGCAGAAGATAACGAACAGAAAATTATAGATTTTTTTTTTCCTGATTTTTTTCGGTGTTCATCCTTGGACCATAGTTTGCAGCTGGGTTGCGATATCTGCAGCTATCGGTCTTGCACATCTGGTTTCATCTGTCTTTTTTGAGTACCCTTGTTTGTGTAACAGGTCTGGCTTATGTTACCGGAGAGTTAACTGACGCACAACAAAGACTGTAAGACCTTACACTTCGATCACAGAAAACACTAAAACTATCGTTAACCAGTAAAGCAAAATAAAAATCATTTTATTTCATGAATAATTGTTACATAATATCAACAAACGAAAAGAACTAACTAAAAAAAATCCATCTACTAAACTAACTTAGAAGATTCAAGCACTAGCTTTTGATGTTTGCTCTGAAACTAATATACACAGATTCTTAGTCTCATATTTGAAATATCATAAATTCTAATTGAATCTAATTCAACCGTATTACAGATTCATGGTTAATTATCTCAGTCGTTTTCTTCTTCCGTCGTCCGGGTCGTCTACATTGGCGATGATCTGCCGTTCTCTGTCAGGGTTGGCTGTTTTAGGGTTTCAAGCGTACATACATGTGTTAACAATGAGCTGTGTTTCACTTACACCCGTTAGCAGTGCTCAAGTGTTTGAGACATACCCCTTTGATGCACATGTTACACCTGTATCAAACAGTTCCGTTATCTGCGGGCTCGTGTGCTGCATCTCCCTTTCCGTATTCACGTGCCTTTGGGATCGCAGTCCCTAGGATTACATATAATCCTGATCGAGACACCTTCTTAGAGCCACTGGGATCGCAGTACCTAGGATTCACAGAATCCTTATCGAGCCACTTTGTCCGAGCCAACTGCATTTGATCGTAGAAGGGACACCATTCCACTCAATTGGTCCCACCCAATCTAGAATCCCATTGGTTGCAATATCTCTAGGTCACTGTCAGTTTAATTCTGACCGCCTGATGTGTCAATCTAACCGCCATCCACTATTTCTGATACCAGAATGGTCAATCTGATACCCACCCGGGGATCAAGATGCTGCAGTGGTCAGCGACCCATAGCTGACTGCTAGCGTCAGGGCCAGCGAACCATAGCTGCCAAGACCCTTCTAAACCTCCACGTGGTGATCCTTGATAACAGGCTGCAGCAGGGCAGACTTGCTATGGAGAAGGGATCGAAGAGGGAATGCTAACCCGGTACTCAAAAAATGATTGCTGAAGTCGGATGTGATGGACCGAAAAGTGCAAATATCGCAGCCAAGCTGTAAACTACGACACAACGCATTCCGTTCTCTGGACTACATTCTGCAACTTAAGCCCTTTCAGGGTTTGGTAGCGGGAGATTGAGAACGAACGAAGAAGAACAAGAAGATACCCACCCCCAAAATTAGCCAAGCTTTCTAGTTGATTTAAATTGAAATGATAGGACACGCTCTCAGAAAGAAGTCGGGCAGTATAACTTGACATGACATGTGCTGGATTGATGTCAGCTCATCTGTAAGTGGTAAATGAGTCGGCGAGAATTGCTTGACTGTAACGTTCCAAGCAATTCACGAAAGGAGATTATAGATGTTTTGCATGATGATAGCAACATAAACTTGTAATACCACAACGTGGCCTATGGGTGAAACGTCAGTTTCACAATCCCACTCACCGGGTTCGAATCCAATTTGGGAAACGCTGATTGCTTTATATGGGTGCGATTGCTGCTCCGCGAACGGAAAGTAATGGCAACCTACTGTCCTGTACACCTATCAGGAAACTTGTAAAAGCCAAATAGGTTGACGGTTGTACCAAAGGGCGTGATACAAAACTGATTTACTAACTAAAGAATGGTCGAATACAGGCTTCCTACAAGAGGGGTAGGGGGGGGGGGAGGATAGAAGAAGCAGCTGTATTAGGGAAAGAGAGGACAGCCAGCATTCAATTCTACTACAAATATCCCCGGATTGGGCTTACCTACTGTATACGATCAAACATAGAAGGCACGTGAATTCATGTGTTTCTCCAGCTGTTACAAGGATTTCACACAATAATACACGTTCACGCGTCACGCTTTAATAAAACACGCCGAAACGTAGGTACGATACTTTGCTTCAAAGATAGAAATTTGGAAATATTCTTTAAGAAAGATTTGAAAGTTGCGATTTTAATACCAGATTTTAAGCTTAGATTTAAGGATCTGACTTGTCGGGTTTATAGATCTGATTTATAGTTCCTTTTTGAAAATCTGATTTCAAGTTCAGATTTAAAGATGTCATTCAAAGATAAAATTTAAAGTTATTATTCAAAGATCACACTAAAAATCTATGTTCTAATTTAAACTTATTAAAAGATATGGTTTATAATTCTGAAAGACGTTATTGATTACTGCTTTAGGGTTCAAATTAAAGATCCTATTTAAAATCTAGTTTAAAATATCTGAATTAAAGATCTACTTTAAGGATCTTCTTTTTCATCGTTCTCAAACTCTCGATACCAAGCTCTGTAATAGATGCAAGTAGTATGATCTAATATGGAGAATAGAATGCGTTGTAGCGTAGTTACAGCTTGACTGTTATATTTGCACTTTTCGGTCCGACACATCCTACTTCAGCATAGTGTTTTTGGGTAACGTGTTAGCCTTCCCACTTTGATCCCTTATCCACATTCAGTCAGCCTTGTTGCAGCCTGTTATTCAGGATCGCCACGTGGACATGAAGGAGTGTCTTGGTAGATCTTGGTCACTGTCTCTGAGGCTAGCATTCAGATTTGGGTCACGACCGTTATAGTTCATTCACTGCTCAGCATCTTGACCCTAAAATATGATTCAAGCACATAATTTAAAGACTGTATCTAAATATTTTTGCAACGTAAGATAAGACCTACAATTTATCTGCAACTCATGCTCTCTAAACAAAAATTGGTGCAAGAAGTTATGAATCGTCGTGATAGTGTTGATCATCTACATGAGGCTCTGTAAGGAATGCAATCTGTATTAAATGAGCAGATCGTCGTGATAGTGTGTATTGATCATCTACATGAGGCTCTGTAAGGAATGCAATCTGTATTAAATGAGCAGATGGGAGCTCTTTTGTCGTGATCTAAAGATTACACATTAACACGGCGAGGACACGTTGTAAGGTTATGAATGTCAAATGAGAGTAATTTAAACAGCAGCTAGTGTAACATTTGGGCGACATCCGGTGTCAGTAGTGTTTGTGAGCCGGTTTGGCGTATTAATCCAAGACAGAATGTAAGGGCAAGGGCGGATTAAGTGTACGAGATTTCTTCGGAACTGTGAGGGGTTCTTGTCATTGCACGTTACGAGGTATTGCGTGGTGTTTATGTGAGTCCAGATGTTCAAAAGGAAAAGAGAAATTGAGAAAGAGATTGAGTCCAGATGTTGAAAAGGCAGAGAATGATATATATATATATATATATATATATATATATATATATATATATATATATAATAATAATAATAATAATAATAATAATAGCTGTCCATCGTTGTCGGTGAGGACCGCCGACATCATCCTTGTCACAGATTTCCCTGTTGGGTGTGGGTGCGCATGTGGCTGAACAGGCAAATGCGAGCTAGAAAACATCTGCTACATATAGGGCAACTTTTTAGTGAGTCCTTCAGACCGTCTTTAAAACGTTTCTTTGGGCGCCCTCTCTCGCGCCATCCCTCTCTCAGCTCGCCGTAGAGTAGCTTCTTTGGGAGCCACTCGTCTAACATACGGAAGAGGTGTCCGGTCCATCCTAGTCGTGCTTTTTCTAGCAGTGCATGGATGCTGGGCATGTTAGCCCTCGAGAGAACCTCGATGTCAGTGACACGATCTTGCCATCGGATGTGGAATATTCGCCTCAGGCAACCTGTGTGGAAGTGGTTTAACCTCCTTGCATGTCCAGAGTATTCAGTCCAGCTTTCGCAAGCGTATAGTAGGGTTGGAATGATGGTTACACGGTAGACTTTGAGTTTGGTCTTGACGCTGATGCCACGACGTGCCCAGACCATAGGCTGTGCTGGCCTTTGCTATTCTGCTTGCCACCTCATCGTCTAGGCTGACAGATCTCGACAGCGTGCTGCTCAGATATGTGAATTTGTCTACGGCATTCAACGTCTGCCCGCTGACTGTAGTCTCTGGTTTTGTGTACGGCATGCCTGGTGCTGGTTGGTACATGACCTCTGTTTTTTTGGCATTTATGGTCAGGCCAAAATTTTCGCATGTGGCAGAGAACTGGTCCATTCCAACCTGCATGTTCAGTTCTGAGTTGCTCATTAGAGCGCAGTCGTTAGCAAATACAAGTTTCCTTATTATGTCGCCAGCAACTTTGGTTTTGGCCTTCATTCTTCTGGAATTGAGTAATTTGCTATCTGTGCGGTACTTTATGGATATTCCAAGCTCCAATGATCTGGAGGCGTCTGTCATCGTGGCCGCGAAAATCATGCTGAACAAAGTCGGGGCGAGTACACATCCTTGTTTTACTCCGTTTGATACTAGAAACGTTTTAGAGATTGCACCGCTGTCCAGTACACGTGCACGCATGCCTTCGTGTAGCTGTTTCACCATTGTTATGAACGTGTTGGGGGCAGCCAAACTTAGACATTATCATCCACAGCTCTCCTCTGTTTACTGTATCAAATGCCTTTGTCAAATCAATAAATGTGGTGTACAAGGCCTGATTTTGTTCTCGACACTTCTCTTGTACTTGGCGAGCGGCAAAAATCATGTCCACTGTTCCTCTTCCGGCTCTGAAGGGAGGTGGTGGCTTTGTTCAAGGTGTTTGTTGAGCCTGTTTAGCAGTAAGCGCGCAAGGATCTTGCCTGCTATGGAGAGTAGCGATATTCCACGATGATTGTCGCATTCCTGACGGTTACCTTTTCTTTTGTACAGGTGAACGATTGAGGCGTCCTTTAGCTCCTGCGAAATTTTACCTTCAGCCCACATGTGACAGAAGAGTTCAGTGATCCTTCTGAAGAGGGATGGGCCAGCTGTCTTATATACCTCTGCTGGTATTGCATCAGCTCCTGGAGCTTTTCCTATAGATAGTGAACTGATTGCCCTGTCGACTTCCTCCTCAGTAATGACTTCATCCAACACCAGGTTCAGTTCCACCTGCGGCATTCGCCAGATGGCCTCTTCATGTATGGACAATGGGTGGTTTAGTATTTTGTAGAAGTGGTCTGCCCATCTGTCTAGAATCTGAACCTAATCTGTTAGCAGTACCCCATCCGCACTGCGAAATGGAGTATTACTAGAGGGCTGCGGGCCGTAGAGAGCTTTCAGTGCCTCGTAAAACCGTTTGGTGTCATGACGCTCGGCGAACATCTCAATTTCGTCAGCTCTTTTGCTGAGCCAGGAGTCTTGCATCTCTCAAAGCCTGGTCTGGACAGCCTTGCGAGCAGTATTGAAGGCAGCTTTTGCTGCCCGAGATGGTGTGTCCCTCTGGTATTCCCTGTGCGCTTCATGTTTTGCATCGAGAAGGCCCTGTATTTCTAGATCGTTCTCATCAAACCAGTCCTTATGCTTGCGCGTGAGTGGGCCAATGTGTTAAACAGCTGTATCGTAGAGTGTGTTTCTCAATGATGCCCAGTTCTCTTCGATGTCATTCTTTTCAAAACGAAGCTCAGACAGTCTACCCTCAAGCTCTTCCTGGAAGCCTCCTCTCGTGGGTTCGTATTTCAGCTGAGAGACATTTAGCCTCCTCGGTGGTTTCTTTCCCTGGGGGCGCATTTTGGGCTGGATCTTGAAGTTTAGCTTGGCAATGACAAGTCGATGGTCGGTCCAACATTCTGCACCACACATGCTCTTCGTTACCATAGCATCCGCTCGATCCCTACGTCTTATGATAATGTAGTCAATGAGGTGCCAGTGGCGGGACCTTGGGTGCATCCATGTGGTTCTATTTCGGACAGGTAGTCGGAAAGCTGTGTTTGTAATGAGTAGTTCATTTGCGGCACCTGTCCTCAGAAGGAGCAGTCCGTTACTATTGCATTTTTCGCTACCATGTCTGCCAATGGCCCCCTCCCAGGCTGTATGGTCTGTGCCAACCCTAGCGTTAAAATCACCGAGGATGACCAGTTTGTCAGATTTTGGGACTGCAGCGATGAGCGCCTAAAGGTCCTCATAGAACTTATCTTTTGTTTCCTGAGGATTTGTCATAGTGGGTGCGTATGCACTGATGAGTGTTGCATGGCGCCCTCTTATTAGGGGAAGACGCAGTGTAATCAGGCGGTCATTAATTCCTCTGGGCATGCTTGTGAGCTTGTCGACCATGTTGGTCTTGATGGCAAAGCCAACTCCAGCTTCACGGCGTTCTTCTTTGCTGCGGCCGCTCCAGAAGAAAGTATAACCAGCGCCTTCTTCTGTGATCTGCCCTTCCTCTGCCAGTCGTGTCTCGCTCAGGGCAGCTATGCAGATGTTGTATCTAGCCAGTTCCATGGCGATCAGTGTGTAACAGTTCCCGCCGGAGCAAGGGGAGTTTAGGATGCCTGAACATGTTAAAGCTTAAAGCTACATGAATGCATGTCAAGGTCACTCACTGTCTCAGCAAAGGAGAACAGAGTTGGGTTAAGAAATGTGGACAGGTAGAAACTGACCACTGGCCTTCCGATTTTGGTAGGGGGAGATTGATTGACAGACGAAATTGGCAACGGGGCTTGCTGCGAGAGAATGAGTGACAGGTGTGCAAAGTGTTTCGTTCCAATTGGAATTGAAGATGACCATACCTGAGATCGATTGGTCAAGCTCTGGCCTTGCTTGAGGATATATAACTCGAGACAAAGTTTAGCTCGAGAGGCTGGAGGAGAGATGGAGGCTGAGGGAGAGAGAGAGGCTGTATGGAGGAGAGTGAGAGAGAGAGACTGAATGTAGATAGTGTGTTTAACTCACCGACTTTAGATAGAGGAGCCATTGATAGACGGTTGGACGAATGTTTAGTGATAGAACAGGATCGCTCAAATAGGTGTGTGAGTTTTGCATTAATGGATAATCTGAAAGTGTGTTTGTAAGCAAGGACACATTGTGAACGAGTTATGTCGAGATCGCCCGCCTGAGGGGATTTCAGTGAGGAAGAGTATTTGATAAGGTGTGTTGAAGACGCAGTTAAGGCGATGTGTGTGTGATGTAATTGCAAGGCAATAGAACTGGGTTTTTAGATAGTTGGGAATTCCATCAATAGCTAATGCTTACAATTCCCGTTTTAGACGAATGTTTAGTTAAGATATGTATTATATTGTGTTTGTAATTTCTCTACTCATTGTATGATATGAGTATGATATAATAAATATGCCACCTGCTGTTTGATATGTCATTTACTGAGTATGGTCATGATGATGTGGATGAGTGTGAGAATGTTCTAAGATAGATCACGGCCAAGGCAAACAGTGGGATCTGCTACACGTTATTATTATTTTGGTGCCTGTTGACCACGGATAGTCGTGGTAGATTTATAAATATAGTGCGTGTGTAGCTATAGATCTTAATTGCCTGTTTAACACAAGTGTCGCAGTTATATATAACTTGTGTGTGTAGTTAGGAATAGAGGAGTGGTTAGAGTGTTAGTACCATAGACAGTTTTTCCAATCATCTGACTGGTAAGTGTGACATTTTTCTTCCACCCATTGTTGTATTATTGACAAGACTTTGTGCGTACTTGACAGTCTTATAAATTTTTTTGGTGGGCCAGACGGGTTTATTCAGTATGTCGAGGTTGGACAATGTTATCATTGTCTAGCTTTTGGACATTTGTCTATCGGATGCCCTAATATTCTTCGGAATATTAACAGTTCCTGGAGAAGAGGAGGACTGTTTGTCAAAAACAAGCCTTTCATGGCACGAGCTACAGTCAGCGATAAGTGGGAGGACAGAAGTCAACTACAAAACCAGCTAAGAGAACTAACAAACAGAGTTATTCGGCTGGAAAGACAGGAAAAAGATCTCCAATGGAAGCTGCGACAGCTGTTGCAACAGTTTGAAAACGGAGCTTTCAAACCAGCTAGGAAGGAGAGAAGAAGTCAAGAAATCACAGGAGTAAACACGGCCCAGTATTTTAGAAGGGGACAGAGTGGTAGGAAAGTGAGTAGGAAGCTCGTACAACTTCCACATTCCGATCCGTGGAGGGACAGAGGTGGAAATCTCAGGACGGACGTGTGTGGACGACTGGAAAGAGGTGTCAAAAAGAGGAGTTTGACCCAGGTGGAGAGGCCAAGTCAAATGAGAGGAGGAGGAATGGTTGGGCAGAAGTTTGAATCGGGCAGATTCTTAGCCCACAAGAGGCCTTTTGCACGGTTACAGATGGAGAGGCAGGACAGGAGCTATCAAAGAGACTTTGAGCACGAGGCGGATGGACAGAAAGAAAGAGATACAGGTTTTGTGTATCCAGAAAAGTTAGGGACGGAGGGCAGGTTACGCAATGCAAACGAGACAAACGTTCGCTCAGAGGTCCAGATAAAATGTTACCGCATCGGACAGTGTAGGCCGAGAATTCAGGAAGAGGGTATTACGTCGATTAACATGGTCGGGCGTGATGAAAAGGGCCAAGTTTACCAGGAACTTGTGGTCAAGCCTGGTAGAACATTAGTTAAAGTCGACGACGAATCGAACAAGGAAATAGTCAAAGATTCGTCAGATAAAGAAGAAAGGAGAGGAGGAGGAATGGTGGCAGGACCAGCTATGGTTTCGTGCCCACCCAAGCCAGGTCCTAGCCATGCGGGAGAAGTTGTTGAACAGACCGAAAGAAGGGACAACCCTTCGGCCACCGAGGAAGGAAGTGGAAATGACGCACAGTTGGAATGCGAAACGGACGCACCAACAGCAGCCAACAAAAGAGGAACAGAGTTTCTAAGGAAAACGAAGAAAAGGGAAAGACAGGTTAACCACAGCCAGGACAGCGAACCAGTCATCGAAGCAAAGATGAAAAGATCTCAGTTCAAGATAAGCCAACAGTCAAACGAACAGTGTGAAAAGTCTTTCCCACAAATAGTGAATACAGATGGACGGAAGGCTGAAGTAGCGGACGATGTAAGTGTACGTAACACTACCAGAGAACCGGTGGGTACGAACCAACCAACCGAGAAACAAACAGACCAGACGATGGGCGTTTTACAGGAGGAAATCGCGCAGCAATCAGAGACAGCTGATGGGGCAACGCATAGTCTGGTTAAAATAAGCAGTAGTGATAAGGAACGGTTGATGCAATGTTTACTGATGCTAGCCAAAAACATGGAATTCAGAAATGGAATTAGGTAAAGTCGTGTGGAGTACTTACACACATGGGCTATCATGTGAAACTCCAGTTAATGTATGCATTTGCATACAATTTGTTTCATCTACCGTTATCCTTGGGAAACGGAGATTTGGATAATTAGGGGGTAGGGTATAGAGAAGGAGGAATGACCAGATGTTAAAAATTCCTTTGAATTCGTTGTCTGAAGTACACGCCAGACAATGAGCGGACGGTCAGTCGGAAGCGAAGACTGACCGAGATCAAAGGGACATTTCCGACCAGAGAAACGGACAGAACGAACGAGAGACGCAGGATAGCTGGATGCGCCAGGTAATGATTACGCGACGAAGGGTAACACGTGGACGGGATGTTTCGGTCAAAATCTGACCAGGGAGTTTTTGATGTGGGGAAATAGCGGTGAATTAGTTAGATCACAACACTCGGTTTTGATTCCTCGGGACAAAGACTGCACCTGGACTAGTAGGGTTACAGCAGGACGTAATTCGACAGGTGGACGATTCGGTTTTTGACTTTTGACTCAGACATAGTTTAGTATCTGATTAAGTTACAACTTAGTCATAGTTTAGTGACATAGTCTAGTAGAACTTAGTCATAGTTTAGTATCGTATAAAGGGGGCATTAACAGGTGCTCATCTGTGGGGCACGAGCAGGAGTGAAGGTTGATGGCACTTGGTCATGTTTATGTGTGTAAATATTTTGATATTTGGATTTTGACAAGCGTATTACTTGCACTTTAATTGATTGTTGTTGGTTTGTTTAAACATGATTATGTGTCCTGACATAAGTATCAAGGTGTGGTACGGACTGAAATACTGATATCATGAGTATGCGTGCAAATATTTTGACATTTGTATTTAGTGTTTGGGTTTTGACTAATGGTATTACTTGCATTTTTAGTGGGTTGTATGGTCGATATAGTATGCATTGAATTTTTCTTTATTTTGTTGTTGTTTTTTTGTTGTTGTTGTTGAATCATCATGTTTACAGGTATTTGATACAGGTTATTTAGGTGATCTACAGAGCAGTATATCTCATCCAGACTGTAGGCCTCCGCAAGCACAAGTCACCACGAGTTCCAGAATCACATGTATGTGGAGTCTTTGCAGAGAAGACTATATTGATCAGAAGTTGTAATATTGACTATGACATATGTTGTCAAATATCGTTTTTGTGGGAAACATAAAGAATTTTGCTGTTTTCTTTGAGAGGGGATAGCTGTCAAGAAAGACAGTGATAACTAGCCTGAGGATAACCCACGTAAATTCGTGGCCTCACAGGAGTTAGTATGAAGTGAATCGTCGGCCAGGCGTGTAATGAGACCGCTTGAGAAAATTGACCTGAACTGGTCGAGTGTAACAATGAAGGTTCGTGTCCTTAGAGGAAGGCACGGGAACAGGGCGAGGTATGTTTACCTCAATGAGTAAGGAGAATTCCTTAAGGTGTTTCTGTTTTGATGAGTTAAAGGTCCCGCAGGGACAGACTTGGGTGTATTTGACTGCAAAACGATGTAAAAGTGTTGTGTTGTAAAAACGACCAGCCAGTGTTTTTCTTCTGCTTGTATTGATTGTGTATGTATTACAAAAAGTTTATATGTATCAAATGACATGTCTTTTTATGCATGTACGATGTGAGTGAAGTTGTAAACAGGAGTAGTGTTTACATTTTGGATAGTAGAGACGAAAATGGTGGTCATTTGCCAGATGAAAAAAATGACCATCCATGTTTCGGTCTGTAGTTTAGGGAGGTAATGTAACAGTTCCCGCCGGAGCAAGGGGAGTTTAGGACGCCTGAACATGTTAAAGCTTAAAGCTACATGAATGCATGTCAAGGTCACTCACTGTCTCAGCAAAGGAGAACAGAGTTGGGTTAAGAAATGTGGACAGGTAGAAACTGACCACTGGCCTTCCGATTTTGGTAGGGGGAGATTGATTGACAGACGAAATTGGCAACGGGGCTTGCTGCGAGAGAATGAGTGACAGGTGTGCAAAGTGTTTCGTTCCAATTGGAATTGAAGATGACCATACCTGAGATCGATTGGTCAAGCTCTGGCCTTGCTTGAGGATATATAACTCGAGACAAAGTTTAGCTCGAGAGGCTGGAGGAGAGATGGAGGCTGAGGGAGAGAGAGAGGCTGTATGGAGGAGAGTGAGAGAGAGAGACTGAATGTAGATAGTGTGTTTAACTCACCGACTTTAGATAGAGGAGCCATTGATAGACGGTTGGACGAATGTTTAGTGATAGAACAGGATCGCTCAAATAGGTGTGTGAGTTTTGCATTAATGGATAATCTGAAAGTGTGTTTGTAAGCAAGGACACATTGTGAACGAGTTATGTCGAGATCGCCCGCCTGAGGGGATTTCAGTGAGGAAGAGTATTTGATAAGGTGTGTTGTGTGATGTAATTGCAAGGCAATAGAACTGGGTTTTTAGATAGTTGGGAATTCCATCAATAGCTAATGCTTACAATTCCCGTTTTAGACGAATGTTTAGTTAAGATATGTATTATATTGTGTTTGTAATTTCTCTACTCATTGTATGATATGAGTATGATATAATAAATATGCCACCTGCTGTTTGATATGTCATTTACTGAGTATGGTCATGATGATGTGGATGAGTGTGAGAATGTTCTAAGATAGATCACGGCCAAGGCAAACAGTGGGATCTGCTACAAGTGCTGTCCGTCGTTCGGGTCTGTTTGCTTTGGAGTTGTCCAGTAGCGTGCGGACATTCCATGTTGCAAGCGTGATGGGTAGTTTTCGTGATCGTTTTCTGCCTGTTCCGCCGCTGCAGTTTGGGGGCCCTGCCAGTTGCGAGCTGCTAGTCAGGGTGTGATCTGTAGGGTGATGTCGTGAGTTGCGTAATGTGTTTATAGTGAGGGGGATGTGCGCAGGATCTTCCTCACTCTCTCGTCCGGACTCAACATGTTCTAGAGGCAAGACATTGTCAAAACTTCTAGTGAAGGGTTCGGATGCAGACAGTATGTTGTCAGCGTGTGCCTCATTTTCTCGGTAGCCCTTCCCTTCTCTTTTATCGCTGGGGTGGAGCTTTGAGGTATCAGTTTTTGAGTGCATTTGTGTGTGTATTCTTCTTCCACCTCTCGTTCCTCTGGTCTTCCGCCTTGATTGTATACTTGTGAGTTCCGATGCCTCCTCGGTTAAGTGTATTTTCAGCACACGCAACAGATGTAGATCGATAGATAGATAGATAGATAGATAGATAGATTGATAGATAGATAGATAGATAGACAGACAGACAGACGGACGGACGGACGGACGGACGGACGGACGGACGGACAGACAGACAGACAGACAGACAGACAGACAGACAGACAGACAGACAGACAGACAGACAGACAGACAGACAGACAGACAGACAGACAGACAGACAGACAGATAGATAGATAGATAGATAGATAGATAGATAGATAGATAGATAGATAGATAGATAGATAGATAGATAGATAGATAGATAGATAGATAGATAGATAGAAATGGAAGACGAACAAAGGACAGTGATAAATTAATTGACGAATATATTTATTGGTAGATGAATACGTTAAAATGATAAATGAGTGGGTTCAAATGAAACATGACTCATAGTTCTAAGTCGACCTGTACTTCTACAGGCGCAGTCGCCCTTGTGCAGATCCCACTTAGTCGACCTGTACTTCTACAGGGGCCGTCGCCCTTGTGCAGGTCCCACTTAGTCGACCTGTACTTCTACAGGGACAGATGCCCCTAAGCATGTCCAAGCTCTGGTATGAGCTGGATGCAGCCAGGAGGATCATTTTCTGCATAGCGAGTTAGGCTCGAGCATCTAATTACTCCGCTGCGTCGGGACAAGGGTGGCTAACAGATGTGCGAGTCCATCCTAATGTACTGAAACACTAGAGCAAAGTAGACCCACAACCTGATAGGCACCATCTATGCTGCTCCAAACAAACCACCTAACCATGGCTGGTAGTTTGCCATGTCACACAGTTACTCACCTCTTACGACATGCTCTCTGTGGGGCAGTGATGCTACTCTTGTTCTTGTCCTACGCAAAGAGCCCGGCGGACCACTCGGGTCATTGTTCATAAAAACCACTTAAGTGAACCTGGTTGCCCCATATGTGTTCAGTGCCTTTCATTACTGACAACAGAGCACAAACTCTGTAGCTTTCGTGTGAGATCTGAATTTCACCCTTACTTAATCAGATACCAATTTACAGCTGGGTCGACTGGGAGAAGCGGTCATATGCTGAAAAAACTCGCAACCGCTTGATCCAATTCTTTTCCAAGATTTTCAAACCTTGGTAACGAATATGTTTTTTTTTCTAGCAGAGGTAACATCAAAATCTAGCCTGGTTTTTGCGCAGCGACTGCACAAACAAACAACCTTTATTCTTCCTCTATATAAATCCTATGTCCACTCCAGAAATGTAAAAAAAAAAACGCTGCAGTAATATTTTTTTTAAACATTTTTTTCCTAACAAATTTCGCCCCCATTGAATAACTGTACCAAACCCGGATTTGGCTTTGAATCCAATTATTCAAGAAAACAGATCTAACACAATAAAGAACACAAAGGAAATGAAGAGGCGCGCTATTGAAATCACTGTTCAGTGTAAATAAACATAATGCTGATATCTTCTCAGCGAACAAAGAAGGGGTTCATTGTTTAGTTAGAGGTATTACTCTAGTGTAAATTTCCTAACGTTGACTTAATGCCGGGCTGGGGTGTCACATCAATCACTCTTGTACGAACATAATCCAACTGCGTCATTGATGTCCTCGTTTTCTTCATTGAATATCGAAATGTTTGGTTCAAATATGGGTCTCTAAATTACGGTTCTCGAGTAATATGAGCATCCCACTCCCACAATATGTAATTGGGCGCCTAACAACATTGTAACAGATCTAACCTTTCTGACTGTATGTTAAACGTCAAAACATTTAATACTTTAACGTTAAGACTCAACAAAGAAGACTCTAAGACTTGATTCGAAATAAAACAAATAGCAATTCCTTACAATTTCAAAGAAAAGGACACGAACTAATCTAAACATGTCAAAGTCTAACTAACACAAAGGATGTGAACATAAGCTGTTGGTGGAACCCTTGCTACTAATTGACCCAGATTACCAGTCTTCCATCTTAACCGCACAAATTCACTGAACTGTATCTTTACAAGTCTTGTAACACAATATAGTGGCTAACTAACTTAACTTAACTTAACGTCTTTATACCGGTTTAGAAGACTCTGCAGAGTCTGTATACAACCAGTTTAATTTACATTACCTTGCTCTAAAAGCTATGCGCATCCATTCTATTCTTAAATGCATTAATTGTCCCTGTCTCCACTACCTCCTGTGGCAATGCATTCCAAGAATTCACCACTCTCTGACTAAAAATGTGTTTCCTAATAACTAATCTGGATCTCTCTTTAGTTAATTTGTAGCTATGCCCTCTTGTTCTTTTGGGTGGTTGTATTTTGAAGAAAAAAAACTTGTTGTAGTCTAAGTTATCCGTTCCTCTGATTGTCATATAAACCTGTATTAAGTCACCTCGAATTCTTCTCTCTTCTAGACACTGTAGGCCGGTTTTTCTGAGTCTTTCCTCAAAACTGTAATTCTGGAATCTCACTATCAGCTTTGTCGCTCTTTTTTTGTATTCTTTTCAGCATGTTTATATCTCCTCTATGATAAGGACTCCCCACCTGTACACAGTACTCCAATCTAGGTCTAACTAACGCTTTATACAGTTTGACTATCACTTCCTTGCTCCTATGTTTAATGTTTCTTTTTATCATATCTAATATTTTTTTTATCATACCTAACATCTAAACTCGTTGTCTCTGACAATAATCCAGACCGTCGGTGTTGTGATGAATCTGCCGCTCTCTGGTTGGCTGAACTATTCTGTAAAACAAAATCTTGTCACATCGGTTAGAATGTGCTTTCGTGGGAGGTACAGCTCACTTTCGACCAAGGGGCTATGTCCGACCCTTCTGACTAATTTGATTCAGAAACCGTTTTCCGATGCAACCAGGCGTGAGCAGTCAACGTGCCAATCTGCGAGACTGCTTTTTTAGTTATACACTACACCTTTTTCGTACGTTCAGACCTGAAACATTCGTACAGAAAGTGTTCTCAAACTGTTCTTTCCAGCACCGCCGCTCCAAAGCTTGTGGGATGTACAGTATTCGATCAGACAGTGCCTTTGTCACTCGAAGTAAGCTGATTTCTCGTTTTGCTTACATGAAGTCCGCCATTCGCACCAATGAGGTAGTGCAATTGTCCCTGATGCATACTGGGATAACTCCATATAAAGTTCTGATCTCTCTGTCTTTAGTTCCTGACATTTATTGCCTCTTTAGCTCTGCCTAAACAAAGATGGCGGTGGTCATGAGGTACTGCTTCTTCTCCTTTGACTAGTCAGCAGTCATTCTTAATTTAACTACTCCTCTTTGGAATCATATTGACTGCCCTGTAAAACTTGTCACCCTGTCATTCTAAATGTGACAGCCTGATGTTAGATTATATGTCACCTAACCCATCTATCTGCACTCTGGACACCAGATAATACAACCAAATGGGCTGGCCTAGAACCCCGATCATTTTTAGCGCAGCAATCTTAAAAACACACCGGTCTCGCTTGCCCGAAGACGACGAGAGGGTGAACTCTAACACTCTAACTGAACTGTTCCCATCTGAATTAAATATTATGTCCCTGTCCTATTAATATATTATTATATCCAGATCAAGATGCTGAGCAGCGCATGAACTGCAGCGGTCAGCGACTCATAGCTAACTGTTAGCGTCAGGGCCAGCGAACCAGAGCTGCAACTACCTTTCTACACCTCCACGCGGTGATTCTGGATAATAGGCTGCAACAGAGCAGACTGGCTAAGGAGAAGGGATCGAAGAGGGAATGCTAAGCTGGTACAAAAAAATGCTTGCTGAGGTTGGATGTGTTGGATCGAAAAGTGCAAATATAGGAGTCAAGCTGTAAACTACGACACAACGCATTCCGTTCTCTGGATTACATTCTGCTGCTTAAGCCCTTTTCTAGGATTGGTAGCGGGAGATTGTGAACGAACGAAGCCAAGCCATATCCTGTCCAAACTAATTTTAGCTCCAGATAATAAACTGCTAAAACCTCTCTGCTCCCTAACACATAACACTGTTACATGATATAACCCTGCTACAACTTGGAATATATGTATGTATGTATGTATGTATGTATGTATGTATGTATGTATATGTATGTATATGTATGTATGTGCGTGTGTATGTATGTATTATGTATGTATGTATGTATGTATGTATGTATGTATGTATGTATGTATGTATGTATGTGTGTATGTATGTATGAATGTATATATGCATTTATGAATGTATATATGTATGTATATATGTATGTATGTATGTATGTGTGTCTGTGTTTAATTAGCTGGGTGTCCCTGTCAATCTGTACCGTGTTTGACTAGATGGGTGTCCCTGTCAACGGTTCCGTGTTTGATTAGCTGGGTGTCCCTATCAACTGTTCCGTGTTTGATTAGCTAGGTGTCCCTGTCAACTGTTCCGTGTTTGATTAGCTAGGTGTCCCTGTCAACTGTTCCGTGTTTGATTAGCTGGGTGTCCCTGTCAACTGGTCCGTGTTTGATTAGCTGCGTGTCCCTGTCAATCTGTTCCGTATTTGATTAGCTAGGTGTCCCTGTCAATCTGTACCGTGTTTGATTAGCTGGGTGTCCCTGTCAACTGTTCCGTGTTTGATTAGCTGGGTGTCCCTGTCAACTGGTCCGTGTTTGATTAGCTGGGTGTCCCTGTCAATCTGTACCGTGTTTGATTAGCTGGGTGTCCATGTCATCAGTTCCGTGTTTGATTAGCTGGGTGTCCCTGTCAACTGTTCCGTGTTTGATTAGCTAGGTGTCCCTGTCAACTGTTCCGTGTTTGATTAGCTGGGTGTGCCTGTCAATCTGTACCGTGTATGATTAGCTGGGTGTGCCTGTCAATCTGTACCGTGTTTGATTAGGTAGGTGTCCCTGTCAACTGTTCCGTGTTTGATTAGCTAGATGTCCTTGTCAACTGTTCCGTGTTTGATTAGCTAGGTGTCCCTGTCAACTGTTCCGTGTTTGATTAGCTAGGTGTCCCTGTCAACTGTTCCGTGTTTGATTAGCTAGGTGTCTCTGTCAACTGTTCCGTGTTTGATTATCTAGGTGTCCCTGTCAACTGTTCCGTGTTTGATTAGCTGGGTGTCCCTGTCAACTGTTCCGTGTTTGATTAGCTAGGTGTCCCTGTCAACTGTTCCGTATTTGATTAGCTAGGTGTCCCTGTCAACTGTTCCGTGTTTGATTAGCTGGGTGTCCCTGTCAACTGGTCCGTGTTTGATTAGCTGGGTGTCCCTGTCAACTGGTCCGTATATGATTAGCTGGGTGTCCCTGTCAATCTGTTCCGTGTTTGATTAGCTGGGTGTTCCTGTCAACTGTTCCGTGTTTGATTAGCTAGGTGTCCCTGTCAACTGTTCCGTGTTTGATTAGCTAGGTGTCCCTGTCAACTGTGCCGTGTTTGATTAGGTAGGTGTCCCTGTCAACTGTTCCGTGTTTGATTAGCTAGGTGTCCCTGTCAACTGTTCCGTGTTTGATTAGCTAGGTGTCCCCGTAAACTGTTCCGTGTTTGATTAACTCAGTTCTCATGTCAACTGCAGCGTGTTTGATTAGTTCAGTGCTCCTGTCAACTGTACGATGTTTGATTAGCTCAGTGCTCCTGTCAACTGTACCGTGTATGATTATCTCAGTTCTCATGTCAACTGTACCGTGTTTGATTAGCTGGGTGCCCCTGTCAACTGTACCGCGTTTGATTAGCTCAGTGCTTAACTTAACTTAACTTAACGTCTTTATACTGGTTTAGAAGACTCTGCAGAGTCTGTATACAACCAGTTTCTTGGAGGGTGGTTAACTGATGTGCGTATCCTTCTTAACAGATTCAAACTCTAGAGCAAAGTTGACCCGCAGCCTGTTAGGCGCCATCTGTGCTGCTCTTTACAAACCACCTCCTGATTAAGACATCCATGATAATGCTTTCATTATTTATATTACAAATCTGCTTAATAAAATCTAATCGCAACACTAAACAAGCAAAGTGTATGAGGAGCACAGTGTATGAGGGATTGCATTGAGTTTAAGTTCAGTATCAATGATTTCTGAAACACAAGCAAGGATGGTAACTCTTTACAGTCCAAATTGTCTAAATGAAGTCAACAAGCACTACTAACAACCCGATTTACCTAAAGTTTTGTTGTTACTGTTGTGTTCGCCTTATTTCTCCATTCCCAAAGGTGGTGTGCGTTGCACTACGGTTTTTATTTTGAACCTGTCGGCTCAGTGCATCTGACTTTGGCATGCATTTTATGTAAAGGTCTGCTTCCTCCTGCATTTTCTAAGGGTTTTCTTCCCCATGGGTAAGGGCCGGTGCTGTGATAGGGGTCGAACTCAGCACCTCCAGATCGTGAGCCGTATCACTTAACCACTAGGCCACGGCGTCCCCTAGTTATCTGAAGTCACATGTTGCATATCTACCCTATCTTGTTATTTAGTTAAATTTGATTTATAAACAAAAGTTGTATCTTTAAATTCAAAAACAATCATTTAAGTTGTAATGGCTGTTCTGTTAACCATGAAACGTATAAAATTACAGCTTTTGTCTTTGACATTAAGAATGACATCTTGTTATTTTGGTTGGACTGTAATGTGTTTTAATACAGTTTTATATGAAAACAATAACAAACACACGTGTGTCTGATTAGTGTCGTGGTGAGGTTGCTTACTAGTCAGTCATATCATTCCCCCCCCCCCCCCCATTTTTATGACAACTGCATTTCTTGGTGTACTTCTCTTCCTCTTCTCTTGTGGATTCCATGTCAGGGCCTGTCTAGTCACTTGTGGTGGTGATTTCCATAGCGTGTGTCCTACCCAACCCTATCTCCTTCATTAGGTCCATGGCTCCACTGGTTTTTGTTACCTCCTTTCTCATGGGTCTTTATTCCTCATCATGTCTTGTCCGACAGTACCTCTTATGATCAGTAGACATGAGTTTCTTCTGCATTTTCGTTGTCGTTCTCCATGTCTGCTCCATAAAGGAGTACTAGCTTGATACTGGCATTAAACAACCTTAACTTGTCTTGTTTTACAGCCAACACTAAATTACCAAAGAGTGGACAATATCAAAAATACACCTTTGCCGGAGATAGTGGAAGATGATAAGACAGTTTAGCTGACTTCTTTCAACAAGCTCACAACTGGAACAACACACAAAACTAATCAGTACTATAATTGTTGAAGCATATGCTGGAGTTGGAAAAAATCCTGGGAGTTCTTGAACAGGAAAGATCTTGAAACAAATAATTTTCTTTTCTGTGGACAGAACCTCCACAAACGAAGAACTTCGCCAGAAATTGTTTTAGAATATACGCCATCCTGGCCAGCTACGAAAAAAATTCCCATGAGAAAACTTTGTTGATCATCAAATCTTCTGTGAGGGTAGAGAACAGAGTGGACGCAGATGGGTTCCAATCCGGTCAACTCCAGTCAACTGTACCGTGTTTGATTAGCTGGGTGCCCCTGTCAACTGTACGGTGTTTGATTAGCACAGTGCCCTTGTCAACAATTTTATTAACAGTACCCCTGCAGCACCGCAGTAAAGACATAAATACGTCACTACCAATCAAATTGCAAGAGATACAACATTTAATCACGACAGAAACCATTGAAGGAAAGTCAAGACAAAAAATAAATCAATTTTTTTTAAAACAGAAATTACCAATTCCAGTATTTAACATACCATATATTACACATTTCACAACAGTGGCGTCACTCACATATTCACTATAAAAATGTTACTACATCGGTGGCCAAAAAGGCGTGTCAAATCGGATTAAAGAAACAATTCTACTGCGGTACGGCAGGGGTACTATTAGGGATTCATTTTAATTCAGGTTAATTTTTTTTTAAATTTTTTTATTTGCATTCGCCTTATTTCTCTAATCCCCAAGGCAGAGTGCGTTGCACTGTGATTTTTTTGGAGGACCTGTCGGTCCAATACATCCGACTTAAGCATTCATTTTATGCAACGGTCTGCTTCCTCCTGCATTTTATAAGGGTTTGCTTCCCCGGGGTAACTAACGGCCGGTGCTGTTATTGGGATCGAACTCAGCACCTTCTGATTGTGAGCCCACGCCGTCACCCCTCTTTCATGTGAATAAACCGACAAGTATCAAACATGAGTTGTCAGTGTAGAGGGGGAAGAGGTAAGGATTTGTAGATACATACATCATTGCTTGGTTGGGACGAAGGCACCTGTCATAATTTATCCGACTCTACATGTTAGTGAAAACAATTCTTACCGCCCTTATTCTCTTCTTGATCTCACATCCCTTGTTGATCGTCGACTTTCTGAACGGGTTTGGTTTTAACTTAACTTAACATCTTTATACTGGTTTAGAAGACCCTGCAGAGTCTGTATACAACCAGTTACATTTACATCACCTTGCTCTAAAATCTATGCGCATCCAGTTTATTCTTAAATGCATTAACTGTCCCTGCCTCCACTACCTCCCCTGGCAATGCATTCCAAGCAGACACCACTCTCTGACTAAAAAAATATTTCCTAATATCTAACCTGGACCTCTCTTTAATCAGCTTGTAGCTATGCCCTCGTGTTATTGTAGGTGGCTGTATTTTAAAAAAACTTGTTATAGTCTATTTTATCGATTCCTCTGATCATCTTATAAACCTGTATTAAGTCACCACGAATTCTTCTCTCTTCGAGACACTGTAGGCCGGTTTTTCTGAGTCGTTACTCATAACTGTAATTCTGGAATCCCACTATCATCTTTGTCGCTCTTTTTTGTATTCTTTCTAGCATGTTTATGTCCCCTCTATGATAAGGACTCCACACCTGTACACAGTACTCCAATCTAGGTCTAACTAAAGCTTTATACAGTTTGACGATCACTTCCTTGCTCCTATGTTTAATATTTCTTTTTATCATACCTAACATTGCATTTGCCTTTTTCACTGCTACCTTAACTTGCTCACTCACCTTTCCTGTATGATCTATTATAACCCCTAGGTCCCCTTTTGTCAGGGCTATTTCTCAACATATGTGTTCTCTTCCTTATAGATATTGACTGGATTATGAGAAGTACGACATACTCTCACCAAGATAGCTTTCATTGGGGATTGGAGGAAAACTTGATGATCTGGCTTTTTCTGATGATCTGGCTCTGTTGTCCAGTGGCTATTGTCGGCGTTGATACAAAATGACTTTACTAAAGAGAGACAACTGAATGTGTGTATACGTGAATACATTTTTCCCAGACAGACTGATTGTGCATGACCCTACGTCCTCACATGACGTGTATTGTTACATATATCTTGGTTGTATCCGTTTATCCTGGTCTGGACGCCGGCTGAATGGCACTACGCTTATACCTGTGTCGTATTTCACGGGTTAGTTCTGCCGGTTCACCTTCACGAATTTGGCGTGTGGGAATTTTAGATGCTACTATGATGAGCTGAATACAGCTGAGGAGAGATGCCAGACTCACTCACACGCTGAGTGTTGTCCATACGACCTCTTGTGGTTATCGAAAAGGCACGACAAACTGCGTTAGATGCCTTCCCACCTTTCTACCCTGCGGGTTACATGTTTACGGAAAGGTTTCGGTGGTAACCCTGAGGCAAAATCTGCATCCTATGCTATCGATTAATGTCTTGCCACTGGCAAAAGATAGCTAAGGCTCTGTGAGTGAGGTTGACAAAAAGGCGCAGTTTCTTCCTCACTTTAATCCAAATAACCGCGCAAGTCACCCATTTCAGCGGACACAGCAAGTGATACGACTGTCCACACGGCTGAACAAAGAGAGTGGTCTTCATCACTTGTGATGGACAACTATTATTTTGGTTGTAATATCGACAGGGTGAAAGGTGCTGAGAAATAGAATATATTGCGAATACCAAAGACCAGAGGTGCTTTCATTGCATTGAGGAACTTATGGAAGCCTATAGATATTAGCTCCATCTCGAAATTCAAGTGTAGCCTATACACAAGACAGGAGGCAGGCTGTGCTTTTGATGCCAATGGGAAGAGGCGTCGGGAATGATTGAAACACACGTGGCACCAAGAGTTTTAGTCTAACGTAAAGAAATATGAAAAGATGTGGTAAGAACTGAAATAATTAATCAAAAATAAATGAACTTGGCGCTGTATTGTTGGTTTATGTTCCAAATGAAGCTGTGAGGGGTTTGATTGACTGATTGATCGATCTTTTCCAAGAAAGGAAAATCTGTTACTTCCCTTGCCGGAAATGACCCCGGTCTCTTTGGATTCAAAACACGGCAGACAAGTCGAGACAGCTCTTAAGTTCTGAAATTTGTGTTTGTTTAGCTGTGGTCTACTACAACTTATCATTGTATTTATTTTTTTACGCCATACTTTTATTTGCCTGTGACAGCTGTTGTTTCACTTTAGCTAGTTTCATGTACTTTTCATCACTGGTTGTGTCGACCATGACAGAACATCGTATCGTCTGATGAAGTACAACTCCGCTGAGCTCTCTCATTGTCATTACACACACAGTCTCTGCCGCTGCTGGAACATTCTCTTAAAAGCTCAATAATTTTGTTTGATAAAACGAGTGGATCATTGGTCAGGTACGAAAGTTAGTTACAGTATATATACAGTGAAACTTATTTGATTAAGGCACATCAACTGTTATGAATCAGTTATACAAATAATAGAGCAGCAAAAAATGACTTTGAAAAAAAAAACTTGCTAAAAAGATCAAGACTGATACTTTTCTTATGTTTGACATAACAGAGAATGAAAGACAGTTGGTCCACTTAAACATAGTACTGGAAAATGAATAAGTGAGAACAGGGATGCTGCTTATCAACCCAATCAGTACTTTAGCCAAGTCTATACAAAAGACTTCTCCAGGATCCCAGAGCATTAAATATTTCCCAATGGGACATACACACAGAAGGATTACTATAATTCTGCATTACCGAGAAATTGGTTTAAAAAAAACTGGATAGGTTGAACGGGGATAAATGTCCTAGTCAAGACGGTCATCATACAAAATTGCTGTTTGAACTTTGAGACCAGTTAGCAAAACCATTAGCGATATTTTATTCTCATACTTTTGAGAAGAGAATTGTTCCAAGGGATTGGAAAGATACAGGTATGATACCGTTGTTAAAAAACGGCAAAAAATCAGATCCAGTAATTATAGATCAGTGAGTTTGACGAGCATACTCTGCAAACATTTTAGAATCCATTATTAAGGACAACATAGTACTGTACTTGGACAAATTTAATTAAATAAAAAAATAGTCAGCACGGATTTACCAAAGGAAAATCGTGTTTAACCAATCTATTAGAATTTCTGGAGGAGGTTACCAAAATATTAGATGGTGGAGAGCCAGTGAATGTTATCTATCTGGATTTCCCAAGAGCCTTTCATAGAGTACCTCATCAACGACTGTTTAGAAAGTTGAAATCACATGGAATAGGTGGTGAAGTTGCCAATTGGATAAAAAATTGGTTGACGGCAGAAGGCACAGAGTGAGCATAAATAGGGAGTACTCTGACTGGTGTGATGTAATAAGTGGTGTGCTCCAGGGATTGGTATTGGGACCAATTTTGTTCTTAATATATATCAATGATATGGACATTGGTATCAGATGCTTCATAATTGCAAATTTCGTGAACGACACAAAATTATGCAGCATGGTCTCTTCTCCGGAAGAGATGGATCTATTTAAATCGGATTTAGATACGATTAAAAAATGGCCTGAGAGCAGGCAGATCGAGTTTAATGTAGAAAAATGTACAGTCCTCCACATGAGAAGATCCAATAATGAATATAATTGCAGGATGGGAGAGAAGAATATTAGGACAATAAAAAATGAAAGAGACCTATAATAGATCATACAGGGAAGGTGCGGGAGCAAGTCCAGGTGGCAGTGATAAAGGCTAATGCCATGTTGGGCATGATAAAAAGAAACATTTCACATAAGTGCAAGGAAGTAAGAGTCAAGTTATATAAATCATTAGTGAGATCTAAATTAGAGTACTGTGTTCAGGTGTGGAGTCCATATAATAGAGTAGATATAGACATGCTGGAAAGGGTACAGAGAAGAACTACAAAAATGAATTGTTTAAAGGCAGATCTAGATTAGATATTAAGAAATATTTTTTTAGGGAGAGAGTGGTGAATTCTTGGAATGCATTGCCGCAGGATGTAGTGGAAGCAGTCAGTTAATGCATTCAAAAATAGATTGGATGCTCACAGTATATTCGGTATCAGTGTAGTGAAATAAACTGGTTGTATACAGACTCTGTAGAGACTTCTAAATCAGTATAATGAAGTTAAGAAGTTAAAAAATAAATAGATCTTACCTTGGAAGATGATTTGAAATATATTTTTGTGGAAAATGTGTTCTTTTCCTTGATAATTCTGCTTGACATAGATATGAAAGTACCTCAGTTCATCTGTAAGATTAATATCAACATTTGGATTCTCCTGCGATTTGTGAGGCTCTAAGTTGAAGCTTGATAGCCTAAATTTGGCACCTAATGCATGCTACCTATAAAGAGCCAGCAGCAGATATTTCAATATGCCTTGTATGGAGCAAAAAGGGAACAAGACGTACTGGATTATGGGAAACTTTTGAAGACCAGGATGGATCCTGATTAACAGAAACTAAACTAGAGCTGAAGATACAATGAGCGAAATAATAATACAAGATTTATAGCTGACTGCTTGCATCAGGGCCAGTGAACCAAAGCTACCCAGGACCCTTTTCCAAATTGTCACCCTGCATCAGTGTGCCCTGGCTGAGAGAATACTGATTAAAAAAGGAAGGCAAACCTTGTCTCTAACAGCTAACGGGTCAAAAGCCACAGATATCATGGCCTCACTTCTTCTTGTGATAGCACTGTCAGAGCAATTCCAGCTATGAACTGAGCTGTCATTTGGTACTCCTCTTTAGCTACATACAGTTTTAAGTTTAGTGTTGGATCATTGGGCCAGTCCTGTAGTACATGCTCAGAAGCTTGTACATGTGTCTGTTCAGTCTGAGGTGAAGAATGGTGATCTGTCCCTGCTGCCTCAGGGTGTGGTAGTTGTTTCGTTGGTTCTGTTCTCTTCTGACAACCCGGATAGCTCTCATTTTCTCAAAGTATGTGATTTCAATGTCTTGTTTACTGTTTCCTCCATTTTTTCTAGCCTTTTTTCTTGTTTTCCGGTACTCAACAGGGAGATTCAAACTACGCAGCCTTAATGATTTAAGAGCAGTACTCTGTCAACTATGCCAGCAGTCCGCACCAAAAAGAGTAGTGGTACAGTAGGTTCCATCCCACTGTAACATCCAAGGCAACGAGGAGGCAGACAGACTGGCAAAAGAAGGTGCAAGACTACCACAACCAGATACTAGTGTGACATACGAAGAGTCAAAAAGGCTTATTAGAGCTAGATACATGACCAAATGGGAAACAGAACATACTGGCTACACAAAAAACGATGCCTATTACCAGTTGAACAGAAGAGAGCAGGTCGTGGTCTTTAAACTCCGCACAGGCCACAATAGACTGAGGTACCACCTATTCAATAAATTGAAGATAGGTGGCACTAACGAATGCACGTGCGGTACTGGGAAAATTACCACTGAACATCTGCTGCAAAACTGCCCTACATACGAGGATCAGAGAAAGCAGATGTGGCCATCACCAGTGGCAACACTAGACAAGCTCTATGGCAGTGTCGACAGCCTCAGGATGACCTCTGCTTTTTTCGAAAAAATAAAGGTTGACGTCTGACAGCGTAAGAAGAAGAAGAAACTATGCAGCCTCACTGTCAAATATCACACAACGTAACAGAACGTCATTTTCAGGATGAGCTATGAAGAAGAAGAAACCAAATTAATTTCATCTCCTTCTTGCTGAATTCACAGAAAGAGCACAGTGACAGCTGGATCCCTGAACAGAAACAGGTCAGCACAATGCAAGCTACAGGTCTGATTCCAGCCAGATTCCTGACCATAATTGCTCATCTAGTTCTGGTGATTGTCATTCTGTGGACGCGGGTAAGTATTGACCTCTGCTCTTATATTCTGTCTTTTCAAGTGTTGTATGAGGTCTGTTAAAAAAGTTCCAAAACTTTGTATATACATTTTTTTTAGATTACCTTGAGCCTAATCGGCTATGTAGCCTTTGAAATACTCCCCTCTATTAATACATTGTTCACAATACCCTTTCCATTTTTGTAAGTAGTTTTGGTAACCATAATTGGGGATCATGTTAAGGTGTCAGTCTGCAAATACCTCCTAATTTTTCCACTGGTCTCGAATTGTTGCCCTTTCAAGCTGGATATCAGTTTGGGAAATAGAAAAGAATTCTGCTGGGTCCAGGTCAGATGAGAAGAGTGACTTGGGAATCACACTTATCTTTGTTTTTATAGAAAAAGCCAGAATGAGCAGTGATATGTAGACTAGTGCAATGTCATGGTGAAGGAACTAGGTTCTTTTTAACTGCAACTCAAGCCTATTTTTCCCAGAGACATTACAGTACCTCCAGATAGTAGTTAGTTTTCATTCCACTAGTGCCGTTTAGCGTCGCGGGAAGCTTAAGTCGTCTATCCTGCGTCAAGTGCGTTGCGTCTGTCAATGTGAGCCCTTGTCATTGCACAATCACTCTAATGTCATCTATCCACGTACCTCGCGGCCGCCTCTTTGCCCTGTTGCCAGATCTACCAGCATTGGAAGCCATCAGTGGAAGATGATGAGGGTGCATTCTCATGAGATGACCAAACCAACTTATTTTCTGCCTGGAAATATATTCGGCACAAGACGTAGTGCCGACCATACTTCGAATGTCGTCGTTCCGCATTCTGTCTCTTCTGGTAACACCAATGACTTTCCTCAAACACTTAATTTCACAAGTCGAAATTCTGCTCTCGCACGCCCTTGACAGAGGCCATGTTTGGCACTGGTAGCACAGAATCGGCTTAAATATACTGTTTATCAGCTGTTGCTTTGTTGCCAAACTAATGCTCGGGAGTCTAAGCAGTGGGGACAGCTGATAAGTCTCTGCAGATACTTTCTGACACCTTGTCTTGATTTCCCTGTCGATCCTACTGTCTGCTGAAAAAATACTGCCCAAATACTTGAACTCATGGACCTGTCGAAGAGCAACATCATTTAGACTTATCTTGAGTGGCCCAGGAGTTCTACTGATCATCATAGTACCAGATAGTACAAGCCGATAACTGTTTTTCTCTTCTGTAAAAAATTCATGATGCAAAACACCATCAATGTAAATAAAAACCATCATCCTGGTTCACAATCGACCCAATCTGTCATGTCTTTTTTTGTTCTTGTCATATTTTTTCAAACCAGCTGTATCGACTACATTTTCATCTTTATGTTGTACCCATAGACCCATGTTTCAATGCCAGGTATTATTTTCTTCACGAATCTGTCATCCTCGTTAGCACAATCCAGAAGTTCCTGACAAATAGCAGAGCGATTGCCTTTCTGATCTTGTGTCTGGAGTCATGGAGCTTCGCAGCTGTATGATGCATTTATAATTTTCTGTTAGAATGTCATTGCATGATCCTATGGAGATATTTCATTCTTCTGCTATTTTCTGAACTGTCAAACGACGATTGGAACACAGGATCTCACATTTGCCATCAGATGTTGTCATCGGTCATCTCAAACATAAATTGGTTGGTTTAAAAAAAAATAAAAGTAAAGATCCCGTCACGCCAAGCGGCACATAGGAAATATGGTGTTAGGCCCATATTGTTTTGTAACCAATGGCACATAGTGGATGATGTTTTCAGCATCACGCTGGCCGCCTTTACTTCCAATATTTTTCTGGTACTCAATTTCTGTGGCTGGGTCAACCACAGGGGCCGGTTTGTGATCAGAAAAAAAATCCTGCACCTACTGGGGATTAAACCCTGATCGCCTGACTGGGAAGCCAGTGTACTAACCACTGTGCTACCTCTGCCCCATGTTGGTTGTTTACTATCCTTAAATCACTTAAACCATTCGTAATGATGTGTACGACCCATGTCCTGATCCCAATATACCTGCTTGAACATTTCATGAGTCTCCATGAACATCTTCCCGCTCTTGAAGCAAAAAATAATGTTGATTCGCTGCGCATGAAATTCAGACATCTCGAGAAACCAAAAACACAAAATGCATGCACATAAACAATCAGCAACCAAACGATAAACAATTACAACACAGAAACATGGGAAAGAGTAAGTTACTTAATTCAGAAAGTCATCATTAGGCAGTGCCACTGACCAGAAGTTGGGATTGCATTGCCGTGAAATTTAAAAAGTTTTGGCACTTTTTTTAACCATACTTCATGTACTTGTTACTCAAGTGTGTGTTAGGTGCGATGTGTGTTTTACTCCATATAAGATCACCACTGCAGCTGACTGTCTTACATGATGCATGCATACAACTATATACACTTGGAAACCACCCACAAATTTACTACTGATGGTAAAATGTGAGGCTGAAAGTCAAACCAGGGATGATACGGAAGGCACCTTCTAAGGACTGGCCAAATGGATTTGCAGAACAAAATAATAGCTTTTGACTACCTGGTGTCAAACACTGATGGGCATGATAGAATACCAGGATGGGGCTGAAGATCCAGTACAGTGAATGAGCTGACAGCAGACATTGACTCATAGCTGACTGCTTGAATTAGGGCCAGGGAACCAGAGCTGATCAAAACCCTATTCAGCCTCCAAGTGTAGTCTGGCTAAGAGAAGAGGGATGGCAGTGGGATGGCAAACCTCATACACAAAACATCAGTGGAGATCAGATGTGTGGAACCACACAGCCTTGCTGTAAACTACGATACATCCTTTTCAGGAAGAACGCGGAAGAAAAAGAATACCAGTTTAAGTACATGCAGTGTTGGTATTTTGTAGAAATTCATTAGAGATAATGAGGTTGTTAACCCCAGCCACATCCCTCTTTAAAACTTGCTTGGCAGCAAAGAGTAATCAGGGTCAGGTGATATATACTGACCAAGACTCCACATCATATCCTCGTTGTGGTTCCTGGAAATAGGTTTTGTCACAGCAGTCTGGCCAAAGAGATGTGGATCACTCTGTGATTCCCATAGTGGTGATCCTAATGAGTAGCCTCACATTGCACTTCAGCCAGGAGAACCTTGGTTCTCTTCCTCAAGTACACCTTCAGATATAAGAAAAGCCACTGTAACATGCTACCAAGGAAATGACGTCAAGCAACTCATAAGAACAACAAATGAGGACACTTGACTGAACAGATAGGCCATAAGAAACACAGGGAGGCATGTCTACAGACGCATGGCAAGCCTCCATTCTAATGACAACACCAATCAACTCACAAGGAATATTCAGACAATTTCCCAGCCTAGAACCCAACACATCCCACTTAACAAGCACCTGAACAGAATTCGACCACAACACGATCCCGAGTGCCAAATGTATACACACCCATATGAAACTGTTGATCATCATTTACTCACCTACTGATAGAAGCAGTAAAGATTACAAGGTACGAAACACATATTAGGGCCCGGTCAAGAAACCTCTTCATAACCTGACAAATGAAAGGCACAAGCAGGGCAAAAATAAAAATAATACCATCATCTCTTAGAGTGGTAGATGCTCAGTGATGCTAAGGAAATGCTTCTTTTCCAAGACCAGACAAATAGAACACTTTGTATGGCACTAAAAAGCAACTAACAAACATGTCCAGATACCATTACATGACATTGGGCCAAAGGACGAGAGCTCTAATGCTGCTCGGTGTATAACAGCAATACTTTAGCGTTATATATTGTGTTTTATAAAAAAGTTTTTGTTGATTCTGTCAGGATGACAACATAAAGATGAGCTTACCAGAAGATTACAGTCAATCACAGTTTGACCAGAAAAATATAGAGTAAGTCTCCTTTTTCATGCAATCCTTTGTGGACGTTCTCAATCTTCTTCTTTGTTTTATGCTTGAGGGACCATTTCTCTTTCTGTTGGCTATTGAACAACAAAAATTATGTTGTCCATCGTAAGCAATGATTTATGGCAACTACATCGTCAAGATGGAGATATTTCGATGAAATGTTTACGATCTGACACTGAGACTTGCACATTGAGCAAGGAATATTTGCGCTACCATTAGAGTTACCTTGGTCCAGAGGCAAGAAGTGCTAGTCAAAACAGCTTGAAAAAGCTCATGGTGCACATTTAGTTTTACTTAGGTTTAATAACGGCCTGACAATTTGGGTAGGAATTTCCTATTGTTTATTTCTGGGCAGTAGCTGACAGACTGCTGTTTTTGTTCTTGTACATGCACAGACTACACAGGACCTTTGAGGTTTGCGTCCGTCTCTGATAGAACTAGGCTTGAGACCAGAGGTTGCTTGAAACTCACTGTTTCGTGCTTTTGATCATTTATTTATTGAGAGGTGAGCACCTTGCTGTTCTGCTGTAACAAAAGTGTGGCGTAAGCTCCAGTGACGGCTCACCTGAATTGCTGCATCAATTTTGGCGATGGCATCTTCTGACGCACCAAATGTGCCTGACCTGGTCTCGGAAGATCTTTTGTTAACTCGCGTCCTTCTTTAAACATCGCTGTCCAGTTCTTCACTGTTGTCTTTGACACACTTTTGTCACCATACACTGTCTGCATTCTGTGATGAATGTCAACTGGTCGACATCCTTCAGCTGTTTGAAACTGAATCACCGCTCGCTGATCAACTCTGTACGGATTCTGTATCACACCCGCCATGTTTTCAACGGTCTGCCGAGGAAACTATGAGTCGGAAGATAATGAAATTTTGCAAACTTGACGGTTGGTATGTGCTGTTTACATCAGAAGTGATGTCATCATGCCCATTGTATGTATGTTCACTTGGTGAAGTTAGGTCCGTTTTCATTTGAACACGCATCGTAACTAATGACAATCAGATTGTGCTAGTAGACACACTCCTACAAGACGTGGAATCATTCATATATCTTGGTAGCAATATTTACAAAGCAGAAGGTATATATAAAGATGTTAAAATTAGAATTCAAAAGGCAAGATGAGATTTCATTGCATTGGGGAACTTGTGGAAACAAAAGAATCCAACACAATCTACCCCAATGTAAAGTATGTAATGCTGTTGTATGACTCTGAAACATGGAGAACAACAAAAACAACAACCAAACAGGTAAAGATTTACGTAAATGGGGGACTAGCACAGAATAGAGAGATTGAATAAGTGTGATAAGATCACTGATGTGGAATTATTGGAAAGAACTAGATAGATATCAGTTGAACATCGCATAAGCATAAGATGCTGGCATTGTATAGGACAAGTATGATAAGATCACTAATATGGAATTATTGAAAAGAACAAGATAGATATCAGTTGAACATGGCATGAGGATAAGACACTGGCATTGTATAAGACACACTTTGAAAAAACAAATTAATAGCATTTACCAGACAGTTTCTGTTCTGGAATCCCCAGGACACAAGAAGTAGTAGGAAACTGAAATGGGAAAAAAATTAATGAAAAAAAATGTAAAGTTCATTCAAGTTAAGTTTAATCAAACTTTAAAGGTCAGATACCCCACCAAGACGAGAACACTGAAAACTGAAAGAAACTGGAAGCTGAAAATTATGAAACTGAAAGAAACACAGAGAAGTGAATTAGAGACAACATATTAGAAACAAGGAAGACATGGGCAGAGCTGAACCACTTCACCTAGGACAGGAGGCGTGTAGTTGTTGTTCATTTGCTTCTGAAATTTGACTGATATTCAGGACAGTTGTGTTTTTTATGACTAATTCATTTTCTCTGTTTCTGTAATTAAAAACATTTTTAAATGTATTTTTGTTTAAAAAGTTTAGCTGATTTTTTCAACACTATTTTCAAAATATTGATTCTCTTTTATTGATAAAATTGTCCTTTGTTGTAAAGATGATTATAGCTTCCACTGATCAGATTTTCTTATCTTTTCTGTTCCAGGTTCATAGTTGCACTGTCCATCACTCTGGGCCTTTTTGTTGTTGAGCTGATTGGCTTTGTTGGTGGTGTGACAATGTTCATGTCGTTCCAAGGTTTAATTTGTATCCTTGTTGAATGGATAAGAAGACTAAATTCGTTTTTGTTTAATGTATATTAGTTCTTTACACTCCAGCCTAATTTGATAGATGTGTGTCTTAACCCTTTACAGTCCGGCTTTATTTATGTAATTTGTACCTTATAGTCTGGGACCTCTTGGCAACTGTCAAAAGAAGGAAACTCGCTTGGTACATTCACATATCGAAATCAAATGGTCTTGCAAATACGATCCTCCACTGAAAGGTGCAAGGCAGACGATGAAGAGGCCGGCCAAAAATGTGGTGGGAGGACAACATAAAAGAATGGACCAATCTCCAACCAGAAGAGGCACAGGCATGGGAAGTAACTCAGTATTTTTATATACTGACTTCAGTAAAATAAAAATTCAAATAAAAAATACTGCTACTGCTAAAATGATGACGCTTGATATTAAACGTACATATTTGAATTATGTATATGGTACAGCATTCATGTATACAAATAAAATTGAAGAATGAAATGAAATCATCATTATGAAGGAAAAAAATGTCTGCTATTCATTAATCACAAATGTAGAACAAATTATAATTGTCCATGAAGTGATAAATAGCACAGTCCTCTGCATAGGTGAATTTTGTAAATTGTGCAGCCAAAACCAGTCTATACCATATCCACGGGCAGTCTTTGACTTGTTCTTGGAACCAACATTTCTTGCATCCTGGCATTTGGACTAGATCGTTGCTATTGGACGATTGGCGTGTCTCATTACCAGTCCAGGGGACGGGTGGTTAAGTGGCATGGCTCACAACCGGAAGGTGCTGGGTTCGATCCCATCACAGCACCGGCCGTTACCCCGGGGAAGCTAACCCTTAGAAAATGCAGGAGGAAGCAGGCCCTTACATAAAATGCATGCTGAAGTCGGATGCACTGGGCCGACAGGCGCAAAATAAAAACCACAGTGCAACGCACACCGCCTTGGAGATAAAAGAAATAAGGCGAACGCAAAAAAAAAAAAAAAAAATTACAAGTCCTCTTTCTATGAAACACTAAATTCAAGCCATTGAGAACTCTACAGCAGAACTGCAAATGGCTGGGTGTCTTGCTTTTGCATTGTGACGTGCAAGATGACCTCATCAGGATGACAGAGTTGACAGTTACCACCTGCATCATAAACCATTGACAATGGCACCCCCATTTCCTAGATGTCATACCATGTGAATAGTATGATCTGCTTTGTCAACACCACCCATATGTTGGTTATAGAAATGGATTGGCCGGGGCATGTTATATCTTTTGCATTCCTTTACACGACACGAAACAGAAGACGTTTCTGCACAACAATTGGTTGAAAAAACAGATACTTGGCATTTGTCGTACTATTTGAAAAACTGTCTTCCACTGAAGCCAACTGTTGCCTCGTCAATGTTGAGTTCTCTCCTAGGATAATAGTTTTCTGACTATTTTCACTATTATCATCGGTCAAACTTTATGGCTTCCAGTACAGGCCAACTTCACCAACAATTCATTGTCTCTGATCAGCATATAAATTAGTTTGCTCAACGCACAATTCGTAAAACACTTCATTTTTAATAAGCTGAAGTAGACAAATGGGGCAGCACCAGCATTTAAATTGTGCTTAGGTCCAGAACATTCTACAAAGTTTGAAATTTCTACAGCAGTATGTTGTGTTGACCAGACTTCATCTGTCGATCTGTCATCAACACTGCTAGGTCCAGCACCAGTAAAGTTTCTATAAATTCCGGTTAAATATTCGTTGATTTCATTATTCACAATCACAGCCTCACTTAACTCACTATGTGTTTTCTAAATCGCTGCATTCAATTTTCACATCGAATTCAGCCAAATCTTCTAAATACCCATCAAGTGCGTTGTCATCTCTCTGCGACTTCAACAAAGATTTGATTGCTTCAAACACCATTTTTTTTTAAATCAGAGAAATTATAAATATTGATATTGACAAATTTTGAAACTGTTTACGCTACAAGTTAACCATGCCTGTCTACTGGAAAGACTTATATAGTTCAGTTCTCGTGAGATTTCGTTATGTAACAGCGAGAGAAGCTACTATCTAGCTGCGTTAATTGGACCGTGTGTGATATTGTTTTGATAGCGTAGATTGGGGTACTTGAGTGAGGGAGGGAGATAGTTTTAAAGTATTATATATAATACCAATTTATTTAATTAAGATTAGTTGCCAATCAGGAATCACATTCTTTTTATAAATGCCTTAACCTGTTTCCTAGCAACACTTGCCCACAGTGCAGCAGCAATTTCCCTGTCCTACTTCCTGTTTGATCAGTGGCCGTGTGAGTGGTACTGGTACATCTTTGGTTTCTGCTCAGCATTTCCAGCAGTCACAGAAGCCATCTACATCATTGGGATCCTTTGTTTCAGAAAAGGCCTTTAAGGTTGTTCAAGATCTGAATTTAAGACTGATTGACGATGACAACTGGTGTGATGTTTCTGACCAACTACCACAGAACGAAGGACATTCAGACATGTAGTACTAGTTGTTCAAGATCTACCTGGTGTACATTTTTTTTCTCCCACTCTTTCACCTTGTTTCTCAAGATTGATTGTGTTGTACTGTGTTTTGCACTTAATGGCACAGTGCATCCAACCACAGCCAAAATGTTTAAAAATGGATTCACAACCCGCAGAGACACAAACCTTGCTCTTTCATAAAATCAAACAAAAGCAAATCTGGGTTGTGAGCCACGCCGCACTCCTTCTGTACGTGTAATTTTTATGTTATGTTATAAAATTTTGATATGAGTGCTAGATTATCCATCTGAGTGGTACCTGTGGTTGAAAATAAATGATACCACTGTAACCTTCCAAGCATGTCATAAAGAACAACTTAAGAGGATTGTGTATGGGGCTAGCAATCCAATCACAAGAAACTATTGCTATTGAAATTGCTCGGATACAGTCTTGGCCAGTATGTTTTGCCCGAACCAGACTAACATGTCTGATCAGTATACTTTGCCTGACTAGACATTAGTTTTCCGTCTCTATCAGGTTGATGCTAGAATTGAATAGGTCATGTCCTAAGAGAGGGTCTGACACCATCACCTGAATCATCATGGTATGGTCCCCATAGAGAAGATGAAAGAGAGGCCGGCCTAAGAAAACTTGGAGAAGAACCGTGGAAGTCTAATTGGAAATTATGAATCAGAGCTGGGGCACTGTACAAAAAATGGCTGCAGACCAGGTGAAGTAGAGGGAATTTGTTGCTGCACTTAAAGACACCACCAGTTCTGATGGTCACCGACCAAAGATCTAAAACTTAGCCGGAGTCTTTCCTCTCCAGCTAGTGAACCCAGGATACGAATAATTCAATATTTATATTCTATTTAAATCACCTTCAACTATAAAAAGGCTTTTGATTCAGTAGAACCACATTTTGTCTGGCATTTGCTTTTGGAACAATGTGTAAATTCTGGTTACATCAGAATTCTTGCCAACAGTTATACGAACTGCACTACCACATTTCGTCCCTTCCAATGTCCAATTGGGGTACCAATTCAGAAGACCGCCAGGGATATCCTATCTCACCGAACCTCTTCTCCGCATGTTTGCAAATCTGTCATCAGCCAATGCAACTGGGACACGTTTGGCATCCTTATTGATGGCAGACGCCTCAATCACCTTCGATTTGCCAATGACATAGTGCTCATCACAGAGTCAGCAGCAGAAGCCAACTAAATGATACAGCTACTCGATGGAGAGGGCAAGAAAGTGAGACTGGAGATGAATGTCATAACACCAAAGTGCTGCACAATCGCTTCACCACTTGTGGTCCAGTCTTCCTTGGCAAGGTACGGTTAGAGGATGTCAACAAGTACATCTATCTTGGGCGTCTTTTCAATATGGAGAATAACCTGGAACCTGAATTGACAAGATGTCACTGTGCGGTTTGGGCAGCCTTCTCGTCTATTAACACAGCTCTGTTTGTGCTTTATGTATAGGTGGGTCATCACTTTGGATATTTTGTTCATAAAAACTATCATACATCTTACTGAAGTATTCCGTCCATCTTTTTTGGATGTGTTTTTATATATGACAACTTTTCTACTGGAACCATATAGCAGACAAATGTATTCAGGATTCCTTAAAAGCTAGGCAGAGTAAACCAAATGCAGCATTGAATCTATATTCTGTCATCTGGAGTGACAGGTAAACGAATGGATATGATACATTCATCACATTCATTTGTGTTAAATGACCAGAGGTTCACCAATGCAGATATCTGAGGAAAGAACATTGCAGGAGCGAATACAGCAGGAAATTAAGTAGAGAAAGTGGAGATGGATTGGACACCCTCTCAGGAGGACATCAGACAGTATAACTACACACTTCATGGATTGGATCTCACAGGAAAAGAGGCAAGTGGGAAGGCAGAGAAACACGTGTGGAATATCAGTAGAAGAGCCAGTTCAGTCGAGATCTTGTGGATGGAACTCAAGAGGATGGTACAGATGTTCCGAGGTAGCCAGACAAATGAATGATATCATCATGTAGCATGTTCTCTGTAAAACTGCCCATCTTGCGCAAGTTCTCCGTCACCCCCAGAACATCTTTGATGTTGTGTGTTCATCTTCTCTTCGGTCTGCTTCATTATCCAGGCACCATAACTTGCAGTATAGTATTTTTCTATACCATTGAGATGTTTGATGTAACCAAAGCATTTTTGTTTCCTGTATGTAATGTTTACGGGTCAATTTTGATCTATATATAGCACTTTAAATACGTCTATGTTTTTTCTTATTCACTGTCCATAGTATTTTGAGAACCTTTCTGTAGCAATTTAGCTCAGGATTGCATTTTGTCTTTTTTGTGTAGTGTTTTTGTGATGTTCCATGTTTTGCACCTGTAAGTTGCCACAGGAAAGATGCATGTCCTGACAATTTGTGTTTGTTAATGTTTAGTTCAAGTGCCATCCTCACATTGTAGGTTGGCTGAAATGGATCTCCTACGTTCTCCATCTCTTGTTGTGATAGTACATTCTGCTTGGCTTTTCCCTGTTCATCATTTGATGTTATCTTGTGCCTTATAAAATTTTTTGTTACCCTTGGCACATTTGTCCAACACCTTTCCTTCCATTATTATTTTCGGCAAAGTGTTATGACTTTGGATGTGACTAAGTATCTTAACTGTCTGGCTCTGATTTCGTTCATCAATTCTCTTTGCACTCTTAATTTCTCAAAGACTTCCTTGTTTGTTTCCATTCTTCAATATATCCACATTTTTAGGCATCAATTCTCTTCAGGCCCTAATGTTCCTTATTTTATTTCTGCGTTACTATTGTCATTCTTCTTACATCTTTTTGGCAGTCTCCATTGTTGCTTATAATGGAGTCGAGATATTCAAAACTTGTGGATCTGCTTTTTGCTCTATCTGTGGTCTTAACTTGGTTTTACTAATGTTCAGTAAAATATGATTCTGTTTCTAAGAGTTGATGTCACTGCGGGCATACCCATAGGTGCTCAGTCTCTCTCAGCAAATGCCGCAGGGTATGGATGCCAATGGTCCCTGTAGCTCGCTGGTTGTACACTCTCTTGCTCTGTCCTCTCTTGTGTCCTACTTCGCTCGAACCTCATTTAATGTCAAAACTTTGCAGCCTGTGGATTGCTGCTTTATCTATTGCAGTGTCCGCATCTAACAGGTGGTCATTGATTGATTTCAAAATGTCATTCCAATCCATCACAAATGTGCTCATGATGGGAGCTTGTGAAGCCAAGATGTCAGTATAATATGATAACATATACATATTGGAGAAGGGGGTGGTATGATACAGTGTTTGCCTTCACTCTTCAATCCTTATTCTCTCACGGATGTGGCCCACTTGGAGGCGGAATAGGGTCTTGTACAGCTCTGATTCCCTGATGCAAGTAGGCAGCTATAAGTCACTGTCATCTCATTCATTATGTCTTTGTATCGTTATTATGTGGCTACAGATATATTTTGTATGTACATTCACAAATACATACCCACATATGGCCACTATGCTACTATCATATTTATTGACATAGTTTGTCTACACCAGTCATTCTGACTGGTTGATTTAATGTAAATTGACTGAATAAATAGATTATATTTATACAAACAGACTTAATGTTTTACTGCACAGACTATAACATGACCTGTTTTTTAAATTGTGTAACAGTTTGTATATATAAATAGTAAGTGTAAGCTCACTTTCGGCACAATAATCTGGAAAAACTGCTGGAAAGATTTAAACCTGGACGAGGCAGACAGAGGAGAAGATGGACACACAGCATCAAAGATGTTCTGAAGATCATAGGTTGGAGAACTGGCTAAAGATCCAGTCTTACTGGGCGACTGTGATGAGAGCGACATTCAGCTAAGGGCATGCTACGTGATGATGTTGTAATGGTCTGTCTGTGTAAAATTCAGTATGTGCAACAGTCTATAACTAGAGACAATGTAACTGTCTGTGTATCAGTCTGTCATAGTGTAATAGTCTGTGTAAAGGTAGGTCCATGAAACCAATGAATTGCTTAGTCTCAGATTGCATACAGACAGGATATCTCTATCAACAGGCAGTTTTTATCTCTGTAAACAGAATGTGTTTTTTTAAATCTATATAAACAGTCTGTCTTTTATCTTTATAAACTGTTTGTGTTTTTTAATCTCTGTAAAGTCTGTGTGTTAATCTCTATAAGCTGTGTTTTTTTCTCTCTATAAACAGTCTGTATTAACAGTTATCTGAATTAACTAAGTCAGTCACTATAATTGTCTAAGATAACAGTCCGTCTGTATAAACAGCTATAATTGGCATGAGCTTTAGCGCAAAACAAAAACTACATCATCATCAAGTGCCATGCTGACTTGCACGTCGCTTCATCTCAAACCATGTCCAGAAACTGATCGCCTTTTTCTGGCGATTATAATAATCTCCCTTTGTGTATTGGCTTAGCACCGCTACTCTTCATTCAAATAACAAAATATCAACAAAAATACAACAGTACAGCAAAAATGTCAGATATTTATCACACCTCTCACCACAATAAAAATACTTGCTAACCTTATTAGAAAGGCACCAGTTATGTCTTGTCCCCTTGTGGTTTATTCACAGAAAACTCCACCAGTGATGTGTGGCCATCACTGATAATTCAATGTGCATTTATTATCCACGTTTCCTTTATAGGGGGTAAGATAGATGTTCCTTATTAGACAAAGCTGATTTCCATCATAAACTTGGTGGTCTGTCTCTCCCCCCAATATAGTTTTCCCTCATCTGGGTTGAGGAGGGCCATGATGTCACTTTGTTCCTCTCATGAGTTGTGTGAATTGCAGAACATGTTATTTGTCTTCTCCCCAACAAATATAAGCTGTGTGTTTATTGAACAGATAACTAGGTCAGCAGTGACTAGTCCTCAGTCTGAATATTGTCTAAAAGCAAAGGTCGCCGTCCATCGTAGACGATGATGGCATAATTTATTTTGCTGGCACTATTATTAGTAAGGATTAACTGCGCTACTTTTTATCCTCACTCTCTCGTCCCGTGCCGCCCGACACCAGTGGCAAGTCAAGGATAAGACGACTAGGGGGCGACTACGAGATGCAGGGGACTCCGCATCAAGCACCCGTGAAAAAGACGGTGGAGTCCAGAGTCGAACCCACGCCGCCTGATCACGAGGCCGACGGCTTAACCACTTCACCACGGAATTCCCAATATATTGGCGATCTCTTCTCTTAATCACTCCTCGTCAAACCCTGAGGATGCAGAGGCTCTTTTCTATAAGCATGCAATCAAGTATGCAGACAAACAGGTGATTGATCTGTTGTCTTTGCATGATCTCAGAGCTGCCTTCATGCAGACCACCATTTGGCAGGAATATCGATACCGATAGGACTTTTACCCGAACAGTGGCTAACAGTTTGCTCTTTTCAAATTTCTGGCTCCGGTAGAGATGGACACTCTATCGTACATCCCTTGAGACCAAGGGACGCCTGAAACTTGCGGGATTCGAACATCCACTGTTTCACGCTTAAGTAGTGAGTGGTGCCTTACGTCTCGACTATAACAACCACTCGGGGAAAAAAAAAGGTAAATGAAGATTCTGTTTAAACGTCATGTGGCACATTAGGGGATATGGTGTTGGGCACAAAGTTTCTTGACCACCGACACACTACAGGTGATGTAATTAACATCACGCCTACCACATTTACTTCCCAGGCTTGCTCTGGTACCAAATATTTATAGCTGGGTCAACTCAGGGTCATTTATAATTTTTTTAATATCCTGCATCAATTAAATATAGAACTTAGAAACACCCAGCTGCACAGTCAGTGCACTAACCACTCGTGCACCTCTGTCTGTTAAGTGTCTGCAGAGAGTGCAACCATCGCGGAAGCTCGGCGAAAGCGTTCTACCGAAAATAATAATACTCACAACGATTCCACTGCTGGTTTCCCGCAGGGAAGGGTGTGCCGTTCCAGGATTGGTCTTTACAGTCATCAGAAAACAAATTTTGCAGCAATATTTCCCATCTTTGCTTGCAATGGGCAACTATTATAAACATAATTCATCTTTTTGTGAAGCATCCTTACTGTGTGTGGACTTCATCTACCTTGGTAATTATGTAGACACACTTGTTGGTACTTGGTCATGTGACAAGCATGTCTCCAAACCTAGCAGTCTCACACACAAGCTTATAACAACATGGCTCCAGAGCAAGATCAAGACAAATCATAAGACTAACAGTGTGGAAGGAACACTACAGTTGTATGTATTGACAATATCAATATGCACATTAAATATGATTGCACTTTCCCACAACTCCCAACTGTACAAGTGGACAAATAAGATGATGTTTTGATTCTATATTATTGAGCTCATGAAACAAATACACATAAATACTACTTGTATCAATCAAATCATTTCAGCTCCCTGTGGAGTATAGATAGTTCTTCAACCAAAGTCCTTTACCATCTGCTGTGACATAGACCACGATTGTCCTGTGTTCATCAAGTAGACCACAATTGTCCTGTGTTCTTTAAGTAGGCCACGATTGTCTTGTGTTCTTTAAGTAGGCCACGATTGTCCTGTGTTCTTTAAGTAGGCCACGATTGTCCTGTGCTCATCAAGTAGACCACGATTGTCCTGTATTCATCAAGTAGACACGATTGTCCTGTATTCATCAAGTAGACACGATTGTCCTGTGTTCATCAAGTAGACCACGATTGTCCTGTGTTCATCAAGTAGACCACGATTGTCCTGTGTTCTTTAAATTTGACTCCAGTTCTCTTCGCCAAATGTGTTTTGGTCTGCCCCTACTCCTTTTACATGGGTTCCAGAACAGTGTCTGTTTGGCAATGTTGTCAAATTCTGCTCACAAAGCACGACCTATCCAGCGCCAGCATATTGTTGTCATGCTGCGTTCTACTGAGATCTGTGCAGACCTTATCATACCATTTCAAACCAAATATTCTGCACATGTGTCTGTTTCTAATGATACAAGTAAACATAAATATTTCTTGTATGATTGAATCCATTCTATTGTGCTAATGAAAGAAGTAAACACAAATATTGCTTGTATGATTGAATCCATTCTATTGTGCTAATGAAAGAAGTAAACACAAATATTGCTTGTATGATTGAATCCATTCTATTGTGCTAATGAAACAAGCAAACACAAATATTGCTTGCATGATTGAACCCATTCTGTTGTGCTAATGAAAGAAGTAAACACAAATATTGCTTGTATGATTGAACCCATTCTGTTGTGCTAATGAAATAAGTAAACACAAATATTGCTTGTATGATTGAACCCAGTCTATTGTGCTAATGAAACAAGTAAACACAAATATTGCTTGTATGTTTGAACCCATTCTAATGTGGTGGTGAACCAAATACATACAATTATTGCTTGTATTTTCATCCATTTTTGCTTCCAGTTTCAAAGGCCAAACCAGGTTTTTCTTTGTACTTTCAGATTATTTAAAAACAAAAAAACAAATCATAATTGTGTGTATTACCATTGCTGAAATAAGCAGGGAAGATTTATAAAACTTATGAGGAAAAAAGGCAACTTTCCTTTGCAGTCACAATACAGTGTGCATGCTAGGTTTTATTTACCTCTGGTAGAAAGAAAATCTATGCTTTAGTGACATTTTAAATGCATATCTCCCTTGTCGGAACACCAACATCGAACCAGCTAGTCCGCTGGCTCTTTAATCATTTTATAACGAGAAGTAAACAGTTGATAACATTCATAGAAATACATGATTCGATGAGCCACTGCATGAGTGGCTCGCATAAATCAATCAATCTGAGCCAAGTGTAATGGCGTACTAAGTTAAATAAATCTCAGCCAAGTGTGATGACGTAATAAGTTAAATCAATGTCAGCCAAGTCTAATGGCGTACTAAGTTAAATAAATCTCAGCCAAGTGTAATGACGTAATAAGTTGAATCAATGTCAGCAAAGTGTAATGATGTAATAAGTTAAATCAATCTCAGCCAAGTATAATGACATAATAAGTTAAATCAATGTCAGCCAAGTGTAATGATGTAATAAGTTAAATCAATCTCAGCCAAGTGTAATGGCGTAATAAGTTAATCAATCTCGGCCAAATGTAATAAGTTAAATCAATCTCTGCCTAGTGTAATGATGAAATAAGTTAAATCAATCTCAGCCAAGTGTAATGACGTAATAAGTTAAATCAATCTCAGCCAAGTGTAATGACGTAATAAGTTAAATCAATGTCAGCCAAGTGTAATGATGTAATAAGTTAAATCAATCTCAGCCAAGTGTAATGGCGTAATAAGTTAATCAATCTCGGCCAAATGTAATAAGTTAAATCAATCTCAGCCAAGTGTAATGATGTAATAAGTTAAATCAATCTCAGCCAAGTGTAATGATGTAATAAGTTAAATCAATCTCAGCCAAGTGTAATAAGTTAAATCAATCTCAGCCAAGTGTAATGATGTAATAAGTTAAATCAATCTCAGCCAAGTGTAATGATGCAATAAGATAAATCAATCTCAGCCAAGTGTAATGATGTAATAAGTTAAATCAATCTCAGCCAAGTGTAATGATGTAAGAAGTTAAATCAATCTCAGCCAAGTGTAATGATGTAATAAGTTAAATCAATCTCAGCCAAGTGTAATGATGTAAGAAGTTAAATCAATCTCAGCCAAGTGTAATGATGTAATAAGTTAAATCAATCTCAGCCAAGTGTAATGATGTAATAAGTTAAATCAATCTCAGCCAAGTGTAATGATGTAAGAAGTTAAATCAATCTCAGCCAAGTGTAATGATGTAATAAGTTAAATCAATCTCAGCCAAGTGTAATGGCGTAATAAGTTAATCAATCTTGGCCAAATGTAATAAGTTAAATCAATCTCAGCCAAGTGTAATGGTGTAATAAGTTAATCAATCTCGGCCAAATGTAATAAGTTAAATCAACCTCAGCCAAATGTATTAAGTTAACACAAAACAATATCAACACCGACCCGCACAATTCTGCTCCTGGGTGACCGACTTGTATACCAGCCTATTTCAAACTAGGAAATGACCTGTAAGTCTAGTCATCTGTGCAGTACTTTTCAGCAGATGGAAGGCTTGATAGGGAAATCGAGACTAGGTGCAGGAAAGCCTCTGCGTGACCTACTGAAAGGTCATCAATTTTGCCAAGAGTGATGATTGCAAACCGAGAGCACTCGGATAATGGTCAGCACTATGCTGTAGTTCAGTCATCACGTGAGAGTGGAATGCATACAATCTGATCAACTTCCACTGATGGCTTACTTCTTGTTCGTCTAACACTTTCAGACAACTTCAATATATATATCTCAAGAAAGCAGTGGTTAGCTTGAAGATATTAGTATCTCCACAGAGCTTGTCATTCTTCTTCATACACTTTCATTCTTCTTCATACACTTTCATTCTTCTTCATACACTTTCATACACTTTCATTCTTCTTCATACACTTTCATTCTTCTTCATACACTTTCATTCTTCTTCATACACTTTCATACACTTTCATTCTTCTTCATACACTTTCATTCTTCTTCATACACTTTCATTCTTCTTCATACACTTTCATACACTTTCATTCTTCTTCATACACTTTCATTCTTCTTCATACACTTTCATTCTTCTTCATACACTTTCATTCTTCTTCATACACTTTCATTCTTCTTCATACACTTTCATACACTTTCATTCTTCTTCATACACTTTCATTCTTCTTCATACACTTTCATTCTTCTTCATACACTTTCAGACAACTTGAATATATATCTCAAGAAAGCAGTGGTTCGCTTGAAGATATTGGTATCTCCATAGAGCTTGTCCAGAAATGGTACTAGTTATGGCCATATGAGCATTCTTTGTTTCTCATATGTTGGACACCTTTGTAGCAGAGGCTCAGCTGTCATGTTGTCAGCACTGCAAACATATCCTTCTGTATTTCCTATCTTGAGTTTGTTGAATAGATAGTATCTCAGTCTGTTGTGGCCCGTGAGATGTCTAAAGATTATTACCTGATCACCCCTGTTGAGCTGGTTATATGCGTCTTTTAGTTTATGACCTGTGTGCTCTGATGGCTTACAACGCTAGAAGGTCTGGGCTGCAGGCAAGAGGGAGGACGTCCGACAGATGGATAGATGACAGAGTGATCTTGCAACGTTACGGGTTTACAATGACCAACACAATGCACTTGGCCCTAGGACAGACGACTTAAGCTTCCTACTACGGTGCTCGACAGCATATCATTCAACCTTTGTCACTCCTCTCAGTGTATAATCCACTGACAGCATCTGACCAGCATACACAGTACTGGGTTGCTCTTTCTGTGTCTCTCCAGGTGTAATCATTTCATCTTAGTTCTTTCTCATATTCTCTTCTCCATGTATTTTTGGGTATACCTCTCTTTCCCTTCCCTTGAGGATTCCATGTAAGAGCCTGTCTGGCTATGTTGGACTGTGCCTTCCATAGCATATGCTCTTTCTAGCCCCATATTTTCTCTGCTTAATCTGTTGTTCCAGTGGCTGCTGTTTTCTCCTTTTTCATAGGTCTTCATTCCTCACCATGTCCTGCCACTTTATGCCCATTATCCTGCATAGGTATCTGTTAACGAAGGACTTCAGTTTTTGTTGCATGGCCTTGATTGTTTGGCTCGACAGGATAAGTGGATGGGAAACTAACTAGAGGGGAAAACTGCTACATTAAAAACATCAGGCTCGTGCATATTTTTTTAAATGTTACAACAACTTTACATACTAACAGCTTTTTTCTTTCTAGCTCAAACAGGAACATGAGATGCAATTACCATCCTTGCAGGAAGTTTGTGTCAAGCATGTATGTGCTCTTCCAGCAGTGGTGTCACTAACAATTTATTGGACATATTACTTAGGGTGTAGTCATCCAAGTAGAAATATTAAAAATAAATCATTGCAAATTTAAACATTTGTCAATTCGGACAAAAACAATCAACAAAACAGCCATGATATTGTACTCAGTTAAAATTACCATTCCAATGCTCTTAAATTGTATGAAATATAATAAGGCAGATAGATAGCTCCAAAATGAAAGAAATATGTAGCATGATGAGGCAGACAGACAGCCTCAATCAGAAGCAACATCAAATGTGATGAGGCAGATAGACAGTTCCAAAATGGAAGAAATATTACGTGTGATCTGGCAGATGGACAACTTCAACTTGGAAGAAATATGTGAGATCTGGCAGACAGACAGCTCCAAAATGGAAGAAATATTAAGTGTGATCTAGCAGATGGACAGCTCCAAATAGAAGAAATATGTATGATCTGGCAGAAGGACAACTTCAAAATTGAAGAAATATGAAGTGTGATGTGGCAGATGGAAAGCTCGAAAATGGAAGAGATATGCGTGATCTGGCAGACGGCCAGCTCCACAATGGAAACATTATGAAGTGTGATCTGGCAGATTGACAGCTTCAACCTGGAAGGAAAATGAAGTGTGATCTGGCTGATAGGCTCAAAATGGCAGAAACAAGAGTAGAAACCAAATGGTGTCACAACATGATAGCATGATATATCTACATGCAGTGGATTGCAAATTAGTAATAAATCTCATTAAGATGCTTAATGGCACAAAAGCTGATGAAAGAAAGACCAATGTAGAATGCTCCCTACACTATAAATGTACAGAAAAATTGGTTCAAGTAACTCTAGCCATGTCACGTAACCAGAAAGTGTTCATCTTATCAGATGGTTTCCATTCTAAAGCTTCTGATCAATAGTTTGATTATAGCGTTGTTGATGTTACAGGGTGAAGGCCATGGACAAACACCGCCGGGTGAGGGTTGTTTGATATAGCACTGAGCTGGCTCAAGTAGCGGAGATGATCATCTTGGTTCATTGGTGGTCGTGGAAGGTACAGGAAAGAAACAGCTGTTCGGGCTGAGTGAGTCTGGGGAGAAAATTATTAGGTTCATATTATTCTAGGAGATGTAATCTTAAGTCAAGTCATCCTGTAACTGGTGAGGTCATTGAGGCACACATGAAGACACCCTTACGCCGCCCCTCTCTGTCAGGGGCTGCTGCCTGTGCTTCCTCTGGTCGGAGATTGGTCCACTCTTTTATGTTGTCCTCCCATCTCTTTTTGGGACGATCTCTTTGTCATCCGCCTTGCATCTTTCCGTGCAGGATCGTTTTTGCAAGACCGTTTGATCTCGATATGTGGTCGTACCAATCGAGTTTCCATCTTTTGGTCATTGGCAGGAGGTCTTCAAAAGGCCCTATTGCTTGTTTTAATTCTTTCTTGTATTTTCTCAATTGTAATTTGGTCTTTGTATATGAAGTTTAGAATTCTTCAGAAACATCTCATCTCCAAGGCCTGTCTCCTCCTCTGCAGCTCAGCTGTAATTTTCAATCCATGCTTCTGTCTTCTCTTGTCCCTTTTTTCACTCTAGCTTAAGTTTAGGAAGTCTGCACCAAAGTACTTTGTGTGTTTCTGCAGTGGTGATTTCTGTAGCAATTTGTTTTACACAATTAGGTTGCTAGCCCCATACACAACTCTTTTTGGTTGCCATTTAAGACATGCATTGCCTATGCAACTGCGTACCGAGCACTGGCTCACGTAGACGAACCTTCCCACAAAGCTATTCCAGATCCCTGCAGAACTCTTCGTCATTGTAACGTTTATCCAGAGAACGTCCTCATGTGTGTACACTGAGTGACCAAACCAGAATGTTTAGATTTGATGCCATGAGTCAAATTAAGGAGTGGTACAATCACTTGAAAGATAGCTGCACTTTGGTGGATAGCAGATTACGTTTTGGTAGGCCCTGATCAAACAAAAATGATGAAGTCATTGACCAAGTATGGATCTTGGTCTTACATTCTCGTCATGTCAACATCCAAGAATTTACTGATGAGGTGGGGATAAACATTGGCACAGTACACTGTCCCTGCCTGCACTACTTCCTGTGGCAATAAATTCCAAGCATTCACTACTCTTTGACTAAAAAGATATTTTCTAATATCCAAGGCTTGACAAAAGCATTCGTCTATTCTGTGACGAGTAAAAATATTTGCTTGATGAGTAATAATAATATCCGTTAATAATTGTTAATTATGTTTTTAATCGTTACTACATAACGACTCTCGCAAGATTATTTATGATTATGATATTACGGTTCTAAAAGAATGTACATAAGCTAGCTTATGATGGTGAATCTAAATGGACCTCCACTGCCACAATTTAAACCTACTAAAGCCATCGATAAATGGAACTTCAGTGCTAAAACTACCAGTCATGTTCAAGGATACAAACGCCATGCCTCTGACAGCAGTGCATTTTTTCTTAAGAAGAAATAAACTAATACTGTGTAAGTAATACTTCTTCTTCTTTTTTCTTCTTCATCGTACGCAGTCAGACATCAACCTTAATTTTTTTTTTTAAAAGCAGCCGTCATCCTGAGGCTGTCGATACTGCCATAGAGCTTGTCTAGTGTTGCCACTGGTGATGGCCACATCTGCTCTCTCTGATCCTCGTATGTCGGGCAGTTTTGCAGCAGATGTTCAGCGGTCATTTTCCCGGTACCACACGGGCATTCGTCAGTGCCACCTATCTTCAATTTGTTGAGTAGGTGGTACCTCAGTCTATTGTGGCCAGTGCGAAGTCTGAAGACCACGACCTGCTCTCTTCTGTTCAACTGGTAATAGGCATCGCTTTTGGTGTAGCCAGTTTGTTCGGTTTCCCATTTGGTCATGTATCTAGCTCTAATAAGCCATTTTGACTTCGTATGTCATACTAGTATCTGGTTGTGGTAGTCTTGCACCTTCTTTTGCCAGTCTGTCTGCCTCCTCATTGCCTTGGATGTTGCAGTGGGATGGAACCCACTGTACCACTACATTTTTCGGTGCGGACTGCTGGCATAGTTGACAGAGTACTGCTCTTAAATCATTAAGCTCAGTATTTTTCTGGCTTTTCAGTGCTGTGACTACGGCCAAGGCATCGGTAAGCAGGACTATGTGGCTTTCATTTCTTTTATCTGTCACCATTTCTTCCACTGCCGCCCTCAGTGCCTCTGCCTCCGCTCTGAAATTGCTTGTGTATTTTCCAGTAGCAAATGACAGTATTATTTTTCTGCCATTTGGTAGGTTCAGAAATGCTCCTGCCCCTTCGTTCTGTGTTGTGTTTGTTACAGAGCCGTCGGTGTATGCATGGGTCCAGTCCATGCTTGGGTAGTTTTTCGATATGTAGCTCAGGGTAGTATCTCTTCTTTCTTTTTCAGTCTGGCAGTTTTTGTTTCCAATACCTGGTATATTTTCTACCACCTCTGGAAATATATGCTGCCTCCAGATAGGTTTTCGTACAGTAGGGATGGGCTTTGGTGTTGTTAGTGCGTTCATGGGCTCTTCGTGCATCTTTGCTTTGGCTATTTCTGCAAAGTTTCTCCGCTTTAGTTTCCCATTTCCGAAATTGTTTAGTCTCTGGTGCATTGGATGGTCAGTCAGTCTTCTGAGTTTCTCTGATTGCAGCTGGGCTCTGCAGTCTCTTCTGTCGGTCATGGGTTGCAGTTTTGTAATCTTTTCAAGTTCTACATTTGGCGTTGACTTCATGCCTCCTGTTATAATTCTCATGGCTTGGTTTTGGAGTTAGCTAATTTTGTCGAAGTTCGCCTTTGCTGCTGTTGTCCATGTGTAAGTAATACAATATATGTTGGTTTGGTATGCATTGCTATTTATAAATAAAGGTGAATTAGTGCCTAGTTAAAATTTGTTAACATAAATTGCATGACCGTAGTCCATGCGGTGCTGACTGGTGACATTTTTGACTGACTGGTAAACCACTCTAAAATTTGGTCAATCCCTGCTAATATCTATATATGACAGGGATGACTAAACTGGGATCGCGAGCCACATGTGGCTCTATTACATAATGTGCGGCTCACAAAAATATGTTGACTGCATACAAAATGTTTAAGCTTTATCATTATTCACCAGGTATTTGTTGTTTTTGAACATGTGTACTGTTTTGTGCATCCTGAAAAGGGCATTAAGTGGTTGGTTGCAGTAGCTTTCCTCACATCCTGATCGTGCTGATGAAGGTGGACCAGGGTCCTCCTGTTTTTTGTGCTATGCTGCGTGACGCTCACTACTGCGGGAATTGCATCGATCCCCACCTCGTTTTCAGGGAGAACTGCACGGAAGTGAGCTGGGGGTCTTGATCAGTATGTTTCACCTGACCCTGACTGACATAGTATGATCAGTATGTTTCACATGACCCTGACTGACATTGTATGATCAGTATGATTTGCCTGATCTACTGAGCTTATCTGTTTTTGTCTCCTTGCAGTTCTGTCGTTTCACTTCTTGTTGTTAGTATCTTTTCATCAAACATGAGGTGGCTCTTCAGGGTACATCATCACTTGAATTGGTCTGCAGCTTTATCTTTTCAGGATGTCAGACTCAAGTTCAGGACGTTCATATCATGCTTACATGCATCTTTCATCTGTGGTCGATCGACTGTTCTCTTGCCATCTGCCAACTGTTCATAGAGGATATCTTTTGGAATGCAACCATCTTCTATGTGACTAACATGACCAAGCCATAGTAGTGTTTGCTGCCTAAGGAGAGTGTACATGCTTGGGAGGCCGGTGCGAGAGTGCACCTTTGCAGTTGCCCCTCCATGTAATTCCAAGAATGGATCTCAGGTACTGTAGACTGTGCTCTTGCTTGGCATAGGAGCATACTGGCAACACTTGCATTGTAAACCATGACCTTGTTTATAATTGTGAGTTTCTGGTCTTTCCCAAACACGCGTTAATAGGTGAGCAAATGTAGCAGCAGCCGTGCCAATGTGACTGTTTTAGCAATTTTAGTTTGTGTAAGTGGCTATTTGGGGATTCCGTGGCGAAGTGGTTAAGCCGTCGACCTCGTGATCAGGTTGTGTGGGTTCGACTCTAGACTCTGCCGTCTTTTTCACGGGTGCTTGATGTGGAGTCCCCTGCATCTCGTAGCCGCCCCTAGTCGTCTTGTCCTTGACTTGCCCCTGGGGTCGGCCGGCACGAGACGAGAGAGTGAGGATAAAAAGTAGCGCAGTTAATCCTTACTAAAAATAGCGCTAGCAAAATTAATTATGCCATCATCGTCTACGATAAACGGCGGCCTTTGCCAAGTGCCTATTCAATCTAATATGTCCTTTTTTTATGCCGAATAGGATCACCTGCACAGCTTGATCAAGGTAGTGATAGTTGTCTCTTGTTCGGTCAACTTTCCTTACAGTTTGTATAAGGGTCTTCTTTTCCTGAAAGTGATTGTTCTCATGTTGCTTCCTTTTCCCTATCTTGTCTGGTCTCTCGCTTCCAGGTATGCCATAGTATGATGGTATCTACTATACCACTACTATTCTTTTGGCTTTAAATTCACCAAAGGATATTTTAAGTCCTGTTAGTTTATGGTGAGAACGTGCAGAACTGACTTTGCATCTGTAATACTACTCTGCTAACATTGCTGTGTTGTGTTGTTTATTATTTCTGCAGCAATGATTAGTGCCTGCACTACGCCAAATAGTTTGAACAGAATTTTGCAGTGGGTGAATGTGATTCTGTCAGTATGTCTAATTTAGGTCAAAAGGTCTAAATTAGGTTAGAAGGTCAAGATTAGATCATAAAATCAAGGGTTATAATTGCAACTTACCTGAAGTAAGGAGTTGACAGCTGTCAAATATCCATCAGACACCTGGGCATATCCATTCATCTGATATCCAAAGTCACTATTAGCAGACGAAGGTGATGCTTCGTCTGTTTCAGATGGCTTAAGGTCCGGAGCATCCCCGCCAGAATTCACAACCAGATGCTCATACAAAGATTCAAATGATACAGTCTGAAATGTGGACAAATTGATATTGTCAAGAAATGAAATTAAATCTAGGCTGAGTTGCGGCTAAGAAGAACAAAATAAATAAATGTAAGAATGACAAATTACCACAGAGTCATTATAGCCCTAGACAGAGAAGGTATAAAGTGGCACAATGGGAGGGCAGAGCTTGAGATAACCAGCTCATAAGTGCCAACCTTCAGGATAGCGATGCCATCATACTAGGGGGCTTCAAATGAAAACCTTAAAAGTGGGATAGAAATGAGAAAAACCATGCTTTTGTGTTGTAACTTGTTAATATGGTTTCTGGGGATGTCAAGAGTGTCCTGCACATGCCATCACGGTGCAGGCAAACAACATGATGTCATAATTGTAGTTGAAAGATGGCTGCCCCTCTATTGACATGTACCAAAGAGGAGCAGTGTTCTGTTATCCATTTTTTAAGCAGCGAAGTGTTGAAACCTATAGACATTCATCGAAGAATGAAGGTGTAGTATGGTGATGCATGCCATTCATTCAGTCAATAGGCAATTTTCTCTTACGAGGCGACCAACGGCTGCAATCAACTCTGGGTCACTACTCAGTGTGCCTGACCCGGTTGTGAACACTTTGTCAGAGAACTCACGCTGTTTTAGAACTTCCTACTCCACCCATACACTTGCTGGAGTGAAAGGCATGCATCACTACTGGACCTTCATTCGCCAATAAATTTCTATAGGTTTCACCCCTTCACTAATTAAAAAAACATATAACAGAACGTTGCTCCTCTTTGGTGCATATGAATAGTAGAGCGGCCATCTTTTAACTATAATTTTGACATCATGTTGTTCGTCTCCACCATTATGGCACATGCAGAACACTCTTGACATCCTTAGCAACTATATTAACAAGTTACAATACAAAGGCATGGTTTTCTAATTTCTATCCCTTTTAAAGGTTTTCATTTGGTGGATTGATGCTATGTAGTGGAAAATCAGGTTGAGGCTTCATTGCTAAAGTGAGAGGTCAGGATGTTGTTGAGCAGGACATACAGGACAATAATCTCTAGTATGAAAATGAAGATCAAGGCAGTGACCTGAACTATCTGAGACCCCTTTCAAAAGGGCAGTCATCAGATGGTTGACTAAGGCATGCATGGAGGATAGCAGCTGTAGATGCCTTAAACCTCTAAGTGCTGGTGGGGATCTACTGTCCTGGTCATGGTGGGGTTCCAGGTAATGAAAGAGCTGACATACTGGGTACACAAACACCCAATATAAGCACTCTGGATATGGATAAAAGTGACATTTTGAAGTCTATCAATGATGACGGCACTGCAATGGATGAATCAGCAATCCCCAGACTGCAGAGCTTTTAAGTCAAAAAGAGATTCAAACATAGTGAGGTGCATGAGAGAACAGAGCAGAGGTGTGTTCAACCACCGAGCTACAGAAACCATCAATATCCACACCCTTCCTCATTTACTGAGAGAGACTGAACATCTATTAGTTTGACTAGAGTGCCGTGAAGTCGATTCTTAAGATAAGAACAAAACAGAAATAATTCTAAATCACATATGCCTTGGTAATGAAAGTTATTAGTCAATAAAAACACATATAAGTAAAGGTGGGAGACTGCACAGTCTAAGAGTGAAACGCGTTTGGTTTCACAATCCTAACACACCAGGTATGAAACCCGACATGTCCAGCTTGGTAAACACAGGATTTTTGTATTGGTATGATCACTTCTCCATGTACGGAAAGTAATGGTAACCTACCGTACTGCATACCCTGCCAAGTAACTATTAATCAGGTTGGCAGTTGTAAGAGCGATGTTCGGCAGAGTATCCGCTTTTTACTTTGCTTTACTTTATAGGCAAAGGCTCAGTGCCCCCACCTGAACAGAAAAAAAATGAAGGCCATGTTACGATCACATGAATTGCATCTATGTTTTTGTTGCTATTTTGTTGGTTTTCGTTTTTTCTTTGCTTCTGTGGTCGTAATATGGGTTTTATTTTGTTTCTTCCTGATGCAGTCACTCAGCTGATACTTGTATGTGTTTTTATCGAATAACAGCTGATGTACCAGTTCAATCCCAGTTCTTTGCTTCAGCCTACTCAGCTGTGAATAAGAACCTGAAATATGACAATCTCTGAACTTGGAATCCTGTTAAGCATGCAGGTAAATGCCTGCTGTCAGATAGTCAAGATTATCATATTAGATTCTGTCTGCGGTTTTACTTTCTGTGGCTTACAGGGCCTGGGAGAAGGTAAGTAATGTATTGGGTAGAAATTTCTTTATTTTTGCCTTAACAGCAGCTAACAGCTTGCTTTTTTCTATTTACTGGTTCCTTTACATGCACAGCATGTACACAAAACCTCAGAGTTTATCATTCATCTCGGACATGACTCAATCTCACCAAAACCCCAGAGTTTATCATTCATCTCTGACATGACTATGCACTCAATCTCACCAAAACCTCAGAGTTTATCATTCATCTCTGGCATGACTATGCACTCAGTCTCACCAAAACCTCAGAGTTTATCATTCATCTCTGGCATAACTATGCACTCAATCTCACCAAAACCTCAGAGTTTATCATTCATCTCTGGCATAACTATGCACTCAGTCTCACCAAAACCCCAGAGTTTATCATTCATCTCTGACATGACTATGCACTCAGTCTCACCAAAACCTCAGAGTTTATCATTCATCTCTGGCATAACTATGCACTCAATATCACCAAAACCTCAGTTTATCATTCATCTCTGGCATAACTATGCACTCAATATCACCAAAACCTCAGTTTATCATTCATCTCTGGCATAACTATGCACTCAATATCACCAAAACCTCAATTTATCATTCATCGCTGGCATAACTATGCACTCAATATCACCAAAACCTCAGTTTATCATTCATCTCTGACATAACTATGCACTCAATATCACCAAAACCTCAGTTTATCATTCATCTCTGGCATAACTATGCACTCAATATCACCAAAACCTCAGTTTATCATTCATCTCTGACATAACTATGCACTCAATATCACCAAAACCTCAGTTTATCATTCATCTCTGACATAACTATGCACTCAATATCACCTTCCTTGAGAGTAGAATGTCGCTTGAAACTTGCTCATTTTCAACGGCAACTGTTTCATGCTTTTGTTTGTTTCTTGAGAGACAATAATCTGAGCTTTCTGCTGCAACTGCCCCCAATCTTTGAACTGTATTTGAAAATATTAATAATAATTCCTTTTTCTCTCTGAATATTGGATAACCTCTGCAGCTGACCTGCTTTTTTTAAATGAAGTTTTTTTTCTGTTAGGTGGATATTTACATTTTCTGTGAATTTCTAAAGTTGTCGCATTATACATGATGGTTAGAGCAGTTCAAAAGATGAGATATTACAGCTGCCGAAGACGGTGCAAATATCGTAGTCAAGCTGTAAACTAGCGACACAATGCATTCCGTTCTTCGGATTACATCCTGCTACATGCAAAGCCCTGTTCAGGACTTGGTTGCAGAAGATTCAGAATGAACACAGAAGAAGAAGAAATATTAGATTATTTTATCAGGTCAATGATCATGCATCTGGATTACACGTATTCAATATTAGTCTCATTCAGACTCTGACTTTGGAACAGATTACAGTGAAAGTGATAATGCTGTAGACGGGATAAAGCAACAATTTTGACGTGTGCCATCAGTAAAAATTTGTTAAATAATGTAGTATCCCCATCTCTGTATTAACAACATTTAAAGCTTCACGCTAATATATATTTCTATTATGTATACTTTATATCATAGATAGTTTATTTATGTGTCTTTAGATCATAATTTTAGCTAAATTTATTTTGAAAAAAAACTAGTTGACATACAGAGATACGACAGTTGCTCTGAACTAATAGACACAAATTAACAAAATTAGGAAAGGGTTAGGTATGGTGGTGTTTTCCAGGGTATGTACAGCTTTACTTTAATGAAGATAAATGTCCTTGATAAATTAGTTATGTGTCTTTAGAGCTATTAATCATAAGTTTAGTTTAATATAAACCCTTGCCAGTTCTGGATAATTTGTCAGATTTGTGTCTTTTAGTCCGGGTCTAGTGTCGGAATTCCGTACGTCAAAGTTTTATTCAAAATAAAATAAATTAATATTGAGCAAAAATTTAGTTCAAATTACGATCAAATCATCGTAAGACACATAATTAAACTATCTACAACATGAGATATTCATTAAAAAAATTATTTATTTGTTTGAAGCACTAAACAGTATTATAGTAATGTGGAAGTGGAAATTGGAGAGAAAAAATGTATATTTTTTACTCACCCTGATGTGTGTTTCATGATATATCAGTTAATTCTGTTACACATACCTTTTGTATCATGTGTCCTAGGCAAAGTCTGAATCAGGCGTGTATTGAATGTCCATGTATAATCAAATAATACATCATTTCTCGAGTTTTGAAGACCATCTTTCTACGCAATATATTATTCGACTTTGAAACATCATAACTGTCGCAAATGTCTATTTGTCAGAAATAACCTCACAATTAAACGTCAATTGCATAAGCGTGGATGCCATCATCGAGTAGAGCCGTTAAAAAATGTAATTACACAAACAAAATCATAAAAGACAAACGCAAGTATTCAGAAGTGGGTTTTAGTTGTAGTGGACAGCAATTTTAGGTTCTGCGGCAGTCGGTTTAGGCGCTTACGAGCTGGAAAAGGTTAATTGAGTTTTATTTTGAAGAAAAAGAATTGGACAAACAGAGTTGCTGCTCATGTCTTGGACTGTAAGAGACAAATTTAGTAAATTAGGCCAGTCATTATTGTTCGACCAAAGAAAGATACATTACCACAATTTTGGCTTGTATTCTGAGTTGCTTCAGAAATGCAGACAATTTTTTCTGCTTGGCTGCAGAGTTGTCTGTCGCAGATTTAACACAGAGAAATACTCGCAGCTCAGTATGAGACTTCCATCGGTTCTGCATTGTCAGTATACAGGCCAGCTGTAGCATAAACAAACAGGTGTTGTCAAAGTAACTGGCAGTGTCTGGTTGGAAGAAATTGACTGGCCAAACATCAATGTACGACTTGAATGGAGGTCTCAGAATCACATCCTTGTTAAGTTGCTGAAAGTTCCTACAAAGAAACACATTCTTTTGGATCTTAAGAGCATCCTGAATCAACTTGACATACTCGTATGCGCTAAGATATTTGCTGGTGCCGGTTCTTGGAGAATCAAAATATGTTTCTAAGTTAGAATAGCTCCCATTTTCAACAGACCCAAAAAATGATCGTTTCTTGACCTTGGTTTTAAGTAGGGAGTCTGTGGGCAAGCTGTCATCAAAGAATCCAAAGCAAACGGTGTTGACTTTCATACCTCCAAGTCCAGATATCCGCACCAAATGCTGGAATCCCTCAGACACGGTCCCAGCTAAAGTCAACTCCACAAACGCTTTGATCTTCATGTGGTGAATCAGCTGCAACCATCGAGGAGTCTCATCCAGAACTGGATCTGTGGCACATTCTTCCAGCCTCCCTGTCTTGACATGGCCAATGACATAGAGTCCGGACTTTTTAATATCGTTACAAAAGTCCATGAGCTCACAGCTTTGACGAGGGTTGGCCACCATCAAGAGAATCTGTGGTCTCCAGAACTTGACGTGGGCTTTTCTGGAGTCCAACATCAGAAGGTACTTGCGAACCTGATGGACAGAAATAAAATGTTAACTGATGTTCAATGCAAGACCTAGCTATTTCTAAAATTGTGGTAATGTATGTTTTTATATCAGGTCTAGTCAAGTGTAGAATTTGCTCAAAATTAAATTTTATAAGCACATTGGAGGAAACACACAGGAGAGATGTTTTAAAATGTAATGTTTGTGGTGTTTTATGTTTTATATGTGGGTAGTAGAAAGCTTGAAAGATAAGACAAGATGTCACATTATGCTGGGAGAGCAATTCAGATATATTGGAGTTGTAATAGATCAGAAGGGAAGTACGAAAGAAGAGTTAGTCGCTTGTAGTGCAGCAACTGGTAAACTTTTTCATACCATACTTCAAATGAAAACCTCAAACATATTATTTTGGGAAATTTATTCTGAAAAATGAAACACAACCATATCATATTTTGACACAGATACCATTGCAATCGATACATGGATTCCTGTAGTAAAAAATTATCTTGGTCGTTTGTGTAACCACTCATACATCACCTGCTGGATCCCTTTATTGGACCTGAAAATCTTTCTTCCCAGTGTCTCCTTTAGTCATCTAAAGACGTGGAAATCACTTAGGGTTAGTTAGGTCTGGTGAGTACGGCAGATGTAGTAGACACTGAAAGTGGAGGTCCTTGTTAGTTGCATCCGTTGCACGGGCAGTATGGAGTTGGACATTGTCATGTTACAAAATGACAACTTTACTCAGAAGTCAATGTTATTTGGATTTGATTGCGATTAAAAAATGATTCCTGTGAAGATATGTATATGTAGCACGTGTGAAAGTGTTCCGCGTGGGCACATAGTGCTCTAAAATAACACCTTGTTCATCCCAAAAGAGAGACCTCATAACATACCTTGCAGATTTCTGCGTGCGAAACTTCTTCTTAGTTTCGGTGAGGAGGGATGGCGCCATTTCCTTGATCGCTCTATTCCTTTCAGGCTCATGGTAGTGAACCCAGGTTTTATCTCCAGTAACAATTCTTGCTAAGAAACTTGCTAAGTAACAGAATCTCCAAGGCCAGTGCTGCCTTTGGAACGCTGCGCAACAGTATCTAGAATCGGAGGGGTCTTAGGCTTTATACGAAACTCAAGGGCTACCGAGCCGTAGTGCTCCCACCCTTCTGTTTGCAAGTGAAACATGGATTGTGTACGATAGGCATGATAGGAAAATAAACCACTTCCATACAAGGTGTCTCCGTAGATTGTTCAAAATAAAGTGGCAGGATAGGGTACCAGACACTGAGATCCTCATGAAGGCAAAAATGCCGAGCACCCACATACTGTTGCAGAAGACTCAGTTCAGGTGGGCCGGCAACATCGTGTGCATGCCAGACAACCGCATCCCAAAACAGCTAATGCATGATGAGCTGAAAGATGGCCTGTGTCAAGCCGGTGGCCAAAAGAAGCATTTTAAAGACTCCCATAATGTATTTTTGACACGCTTCAGCATTGATGCAATCGCATGGAATACCGTGCACAGGACCGCAAGGCATGGCGTAGAACCACCATCAAAGGCACCTCCATTGCTAAGGACTGTCGGACCTCCGAAGCACAGAAAAAACGCACTTACCGATAAGGCAAAACAACTGACACTCACATGTTCAATTCTGACATTAAATGCTACGTATGTGCAAGGATTTCCAGTGCCAAAATTGGACTTTACAGACACCACCAAACTCACTGGTGAGGTGCAACACAACATGTCTGACTGCTGTTGTCATGTTCACTTGCGATGGATGGCTATTATGTTATTATTATGGGATTCCCTAATCAGTTTTGAGCAGCCTGATTCCAGTCATTTGTGAAGCAGAAGACTAACACTAAATTATGCTTCCCTAACCAGTGTTTAGAACAACCTGATTCAAGTAATGTGTAAAGCATATGTAGAATACTGCATTTGTATCCTCTAGCCAGTTTTTAGGAAAGCCTAATTTCAGTCATTTGCAGTGCGGCTCTATAGCAATGGTTTTTTTTACATAACGAGGTTGCCATTCCCAGACTTTATATTTTATTTTTGTGCTAGACTTCATTTCTTTTGATTTCCATAAGTTTGCCAATGCAATGAAATCTTCTTTCACTTGTTTCATTTATATCTTGATATCTTGATCTGTACCTCCTACTTTGTCTATATTGCTACCAAGTTATATGAATGATTTTGAATGCGTGTGTCTGCTAGTCAATCTGTTTTTTTGTTTGTTTTAATATTTTAATAATATAATTTTTGTTCTCTGTGAATTATCAATCCTAAAAATATGTGATCTTCGGACAGTTCCAGCTGGAGCATGGGTGTTTAGGGCAGGGGAGATTGGGCTGGCGACACTAAGAATAAAGGTTGCCTGAATGCGTGTCAAGTTCAATAAACCATCTCGACACTAAGTCGACAATGGAAACGAGGAGTTTAGGTGGAAGACTGTCTGGTACAGCGGTGGGGGTTTGGAGCTGACCACTCTGGCGTTCGGAATTAACATAGATTGGGGGGTGGTGACAGTCAGAAGCTACAACGACCGACTACAACATTTAGAGTAACAGGGATTCATGGATAATCATCCAATAACAATTAGTTGAGGGTAGTTCCAAATTGGAGTGATGGCTAAATCATACAGCCAACAGGAGACCATTGGACAGCCATGTTGTTGCTTGAGACTATAAAATACTCTGCACAGATGAACTCAGACACTGGTTGGGAAGAAAGCTGAGAGACTGTCAGGAGTCTGAGAGTGAGTGAGTTTGCAGGGTGACTGTACCAGCATACATCTCGAGTTTTGGCCAGTCGCTCAATAGGTGTTTATGTTGGACACCCAGCGAACAGTAAAAGATCTGAATGTGTGTCGTAAATGCAGGACACCTAGTGAACGATGCGTGATCTAATTACATATGAATGTACAGATTCGTGTGAATATGTGAAGTGATCTAAGTATTTGTGAATGCACAGATCGCCTGATTGTAAGTGATCTGATTGTATGTGAATGTACAGATCGCCTAATGATGAGATCTGAATGTGTGTGGTATGTGCAGAATACTTTGGGAACGATGTGTGTGTTCTGATTATTTGTGAATGCACAGATCAATTGAGTATGTGATCACAAGTGAGTGTGTGATCCGACTATAAGTGACGTGATCTAATTATATATGAATGCACAGATCGCCTGAGCATATGTGAACTGATTGTATGTGAATGTACAGATCACCTGATTGAAAGTGATCTGATTATATGTGAATGCAATGAACGACTGAGTGCGTAATCCGAGGACGAGTTTGTGATTGTGTGTTGAGTGTGCAGATAAGGGGAGTACAGCGGCAAAAGCTTAGATATCATGTCCTTGGTGGAAACATCAAAGCTAGTGCTTAAAACCTCCGATTGTAGTTCAATATATATTTTCTAATTATTTAGTTTTAGATGTACTTTGCTTTTTGTTAAAAATGTTTTGTTTGAACTATTATTAAATAATATTGTTTTGTCTTAGTCAAGATTAGTGTTTACCGTGTTATTTACTGTGTGAAGTCGTGTCGTAGTGTAGACACATGTTGTAACTCTTTAGATAAGTAACTACTCTGCTAAACTTTGACTCTACCACAATCTCTCCTCAAGCATTTTATTTTATTTAACATTGATTACAGTTATGGGCTGGAAAAACCAAGTCATTGGCAAAGTTCAGATCACAAAGTCATTTTGTCAAATTCTTTCCCATTTTTTCCTGGTTGATGCTCTTGTCTTCATAAGCCAGTCCATAGCCAGCAGAATGAGAGTTATTACAAATGTTAAAATAATTTGTTTAGCCCAACCAACATACCTGATGAAAGATGAGAGCTTGACTGATGGAGCCCCAGGTGGAAGGGAGAGATCGGAAGTGAAGCACAATGGCCAGGACCAACATAATGACGAGGGAGACGCTTGCGTAGATTGGAGAAATCAAGAAGCACATGATCATGCAGCCAATCAATCCAGAGAGACAAGTGTACCAGGAGAAGAACACAAAAGTGGGCCTGAAATATGGAAGGAAACATTTCTTGTGTTGTCAGTCTACCTGAATACACATTTAGAAGTGATTGCTTGTAATAATAATGTCTAATGTTAGCCGAGCCCTACCATACCTCAATGGTGAGTTGTCAATGAGTCAGAGGACATATCTGAGTCATTCAATACTATGAGGTGTGTTCAAATGAAACCGGATCAAACTGCAACAAGTGAATATACGTACAATGGGCATGATGACTTCACTTCTGGTGTAAACAGCACATACCAACCATAAAGTTTGCAAAATTTCATTATCCTCCAACTCATAGTTTCCTTAGCAGACCATGGAAAACATGGCGGTGTGATTTGGAATCCATCTAGAGTTGATCAGCAAGCGGGATGTCGACCAGTTGATCATTCATCGTAGAATGCAAGCCGCACATGGTGACAAAAGTGTGTCGAAGACAACAGTGAAGAACTGGACAACGATGTTTACAGAAAGACGTGAGTTAACAAAAGATCTTCTGAGACCAGGTCAGGCGCTGACCTGGTCTCAGAAGATCTTTCGTTAACTCATGTCCTTCTATAAACATCGTTGTCCAGTTCTTCACTGTTGTCTTCGACACACTTTTGTCACCATACACTGCCTGCATTCTGCGATGAATGTCAACTGGTCGATATCCTTCAGCTGTTATAAACCGAATCACCACTTGCTAATCAACTCTGGATGGATTCTGCATCAAACCAGCCATGTTTTCAACGGTCTGCTAAGGAAACTATGAGTCGGAAGATAATGAAATTTTCCAAACTTTACGGTTGGTATGTGCTATTTACACGAGAAGTGACATCATCATGCGCATCACACGTATGTTCATTTGTACCTCGTACAATTGTGAGTCAATAAATCTAATATTAGTTGAGTTCTTCCATACTACAATGGTGAGTCCCCCATGAGTCAGAGAACTCATTTGTGAGTCTTTCCATACTACAATGGTGAGTCTCCCATGAGTCAGAGAACTCATTTGTGAGTCCTTCCATACTACAATGGTGAGTCAATCATGTCAATCTAGTGTCTCACCATGTTCTTTATGTTCCACACTTCATTGCTGGGAGTCACCGTCCTATCCGTAGAACCAGCTAATGGTTTAATTTGTATTGTCCACCGCGTCCAGTCTTCCAGTAGACAAGCTCTAGCTTATCAAGGGTTCATCTACCCCCAAGTATTCTTACTTAGACTAGTCCACCAGTCAAAGTGGTGCCCCCAAGTATTCTTACTTAGACTAGTCCACCAGTCAAAGAGGTGCCCCCAAGTATTCTTACTTAGACTAGTCCACCAGTCAAAGTGGTGCCCCCAAGTATTCTTACTTACACTAGTCCACCAATCAAAGTAAGTGGTGCCCCCAAGTATTATTACTTAGACTAGTCCACCAGTCAAAGTGGTGCCCCCAAGTATTCTTACTTAGACTAGTCCACCAGTCAAAGTGGTGCCCCCAAGTATTCTTACTTACACTAGTCCACCAATCAAAGTGATGCCCCCCAAGTATTCTTACTTAGACTAGTCCACCAATCAAAGTGGTGCCCCCAAGTATTATTACTTAGACTAGTCCACCAGTCAAAGTGGTGCCCCCAAGTATTCTTACTTAGACTAGTCCACCAGTCAAAGTGGTGCCCCCAAGTATTCTTACTTACACTAGTCCACCAATCAAAGTGATGCCCCCCAAGTATTCTTACTTAGACTAGTCCACCAATCAAAGTGGTGCCCCCAAGTATTCTTACTTACACTAGTCCACCAGTCAAAGTGATGCCCCTCAAGTATTCTTACTTAGAATAGTCCACCAGTCAAAGTTGTGCCTCCCCCCCCTCCCGAGGTGTAGTCAATGTGCATGCTACAGCTACTTGGGGCCACAGGTGAGCGCTGAGTGGAAGGTGGGGACCAAATGTTGGTGAACCACTTTCTGTGTGAAAGCCTGACATGTTTTTCACACAAGAGCTACTACTATTCTCTATCATTCTATACACTTCCCATACCACAATGGTGAATCATCCACGAGTCAGTAGACTAATTTCTGAATCCTGCCAAAATACAATGGTGAGTCATTCGTTAGTCAGAAGACACATTTCTTATTCCTTCCTTACTACAATGGTGAGTAACTGATGAGTCAGAAGACATTTCTGAGCCTTTCCTTGCTACAATAGTAAGTCATCCATGAACTGAGTCTTTCCATACTAAAATAGTAAGTCATCCATGAGTCAGCAGACTCATTTCTGAATTCTACCATAATACAATGGTAAGTCACTCTTGAGTCAGAAAATATATTTATTATTCCTACAATGGTGAGTCACTCATGAGTCAGAAGACACATTTCTGAGTCCTTCCTTACTATAATGGTGAGTCACTCATGAGTTAGAAGACAGTTTTTATTTCTTCCTTACTACAGTGGTGAGTCACTCATGAGTCAGAAGACATATTTCTGAGTCTTTTCTTGCTACAATGGTAAGTTACAATGAACTTAGTCATACTACAATAGTATGTCACTCACGAGTGACATACTACAATGGTATGTCACTCATGGGTAATAAAAAATACACACAAAAAACTATCTCTACAGTGTTTATTCCCATTACTGACAACCACCGAGGGGGGTTATAAGCCTGAGGAATAAAGGCTGCTGAGTTTAAGCAATAAGTTTGAAGTCTCGTTTAAAAAACAATTATTGAACATCCACACTAATAAATCTAACAAAAGCAGTGGTCAACTCAAGGAGTCTAATATAACAGAGCAGGTCCCCATGCATGAAAATATATAGCTGCCTCATTCCTGTATCATACAGATTCATCTGGGAAAAACTTTACAAGATATAGCTGTCTCATCCCTGTATCATACAGATTCATCTGGGAAAAACTTTACAAGATATAGCTGTCTCATTCCTGTATCATACAGATTCATCTGGGAAAAACCTCACAAGATATAGCTGTCTTATTCCTGTATCATACAGATTTATCTGGGAAAAACCTTACCCCAAGTAGAAAAAGGTAACTTGATATTTTTATTTAAACGCTGTGAAACTTTGAATAATGTGGATCAAATATTGATAATCAAACATAGAAATAAGTCTGAACCAGTCATTCGTTGCTTCACATTTACAAGATATGGTCCATATGACCTCTATTTGATTTTGTTTGTTTCTGTCAATCTGTACATAGATTATAGTTTCTAGAACTTTCTTTCACTCCCAGAAGACTAATTCACACTAAGCAGATTTTTGACATGTGGGAATGGTGGGGTATGTAAAGTTATGAGTTGGTGAGTCTTCTACTGCAGAGGGGTTTGATCACCTGTTAGTCTCCTCTTACAACACACTCTCAGTGTGGCAGTGGTCCTATTCTCATCTCTGTCACACACACACACACACAGGCCATACAGAAACAACTTGTACTCTAAATAATAAATTCTTAAACATGACGAGTGAGAAGAAGGTGATCTCTTTCATATACACAGCCCTCCTAGTAACCACACAACACACCTACAATATATATAAATGAAATAACATACATAACACAATATTCAGAACTTACCTAAAGTTGGGGGCGGAGGCCAGTTCCAGGGACAGACATGCCAAGTTGACTGCGGCATACGATAACAGGAAGAACACGGATGTGATCGGTGCAATGGCGTTCAATGAACCAACCAGCAGGATCAGCTGTGACGAGGGAGACATTCACAAAGTGGCCAGTGGTTTTATCAATATATTAACTACTGGATTGAATAATATGGTGTAGTGTCCCATTTTATTATTGTTTTGCTTTCGCTTTATTTCTCTATTCCCCAAGGGGTGTGCGTTGCATTATGTTTTTATTTTGTGCCTGTTGATCCAGTGCATCCGACTTCGGCCGATGCTGTGAATAGAGAGCAAACCCAGCACCTTCGGCTTGTGAGCCGTATCACTCAACTACTAGCCCACGCCATACCCTGGTGCAATGTAACAAACTTCTGTTCACCTATTTCATGCTGCAGTGAATTTACAAATCAAGTTGTGGTCAATTAAAATCTTGAACTGGACCAGAATATATTTCAGTAAATTGTTCATTCATTTTTGGGGCTGTCCATTGTTGTTATTGAATGTCCTCAATGAGTAGATTTACTCTTTTATGCCTCCTGAAAAGGACGCTAAGTGGTGGTTTGTTGAAGCTATCCTCACATCCCAAGTGTGCTGATAAAGGTGGACTTAAGTCCTCCAGGAAGTTGTGGTATGCTTGGCTTCATCTGAGTGTCGCTCACTACTATGGGGATAACATTCATCCTTCACCTCACTAGCAAGCAGTCCTCTTCCAGGAAGGACTGCAGTGAAGCCAATGTAAGGGTCTTGGCAAGTATATTTTGCCTGACCCTGACTAAAATATCTGATCAGTATGTTTTGCCTGACCAGACGTTAGTCTTCTCCCGAGGGGCTGTCCACAAAGATGTTCAGAGTAGAGGGAAAGGCATATGAATTTCAAAAAATGGGCAAATGTGGAAAAAAAATGGACAAATGTGTTTGTAGCAAAGTAAGCTGAAAATGGATGTCTAATTCACACGCAACGTGGCAACTTTCCATCATACACAAATCTTTCAAGAGTAACAAATCCTCTTATCTGTGACATCTTCCTGCTGTCAAGCTAAACTAAAGTAGAAATTCCTCAGAATGTGTCCCTCTTGTCACATCTTTGAATCTTTCTAGACTCAAAATCTCTAACACAAGGAGAATATATAGTAACTCATGTTTCCTATAATTCAATAGAGTTACCTGTATACAAATGATGTGTTATATTGAGCTTAGATAAGTTCAAGTATAGGAAGGTGATTATAACATCTAGCATTGTGTGTTTGATCAAGATCATATAGAGTGGACATCCACAAAAGGGGAGAGATCAATTAAAATTGGAGAGGTGGACATATTGCTTTTGTTCAAAGCTCATCATGTAGCATGTCCTTTATTGAACGTTGCTCCCATCACAGTCTGTCTGAAAAAAACTCTTTCCCTTGCTAAAACTCCAACCTCCGCCCCAGTCATACCCTGACATTCCTTGATATCTTGAAGCCATCATCTTCATGGTCTACCCTTGCCTCTTTTGCCTGGCTCCATGCCTTCCACCACAGTTCTCTCAAGACCGTTGTGTCTCTTGATGTGACCAAAGTAAATACATTTTCTGGCCAAAATGGAATTGATAAACCAGTTCTCCTCTATGTTTAACTCAAATGTCTATATTTGTCTTTTTCTCTGTCTAGGGTATTTTGAGGATCTTTCTGTAATATTTTGACTCGAAGGATTCGATTCTTTGTCTAGAAGTTTTGGTAATCGTCCATGATTCACAGCCATTAGCTGCCACAGGAAAAACACAGGCTCTCAAGGCTTTCACTTTTGTCCTTTTGTTGGTGCTCTACTATAATTTCTTCCGGCTGTTCAGTCTATGCATTGCCTTGGCTAGTCTTCATCTGATTTCTTTCAAGCAGTCGGCATTTTAGTAAATTCTGGAGCCCAGATATTCAAAATACGTGACCTGATTTATTTCCTCACATACCCCCCACCCCCAACCTCCCTGTTCAAAGCTACTGCTGCTGAAATGAATTCAGTTGAGGTTATTTTGGTGGCAGGTAAAAGTGGCCTATCTAATATCCTGAGGCATATTTGAGATGGTGGATCAGAGTCCTCCTGGCTGTAGTGCAATGAGAGACTCCTAAGTATGCTCACCACAATTTGAACTATAGTGTTGATCTTTACCTTATTGGCCTGATTACTGCAACACAGTCATTTCCAGAAGCACAAATGAGGATGTGAGGTGGGAGTCTTTAATCAGTTTGTTTCACCTGACCTTGATTACTCTTGGCTCCCACCTTGATCAGTATGTTTCACCTGACCTTGATTACTCTTGACTCCCACCTTGATTAGTATGTTTCTTCTGACCCTGAATACTCTTGGCTTCCACCTTGATCAGTATGTTTCACCTGACCCTGAATACTCTTGGCTTCCACCTTGATCAGTATGTTTCACCTGACCCTGATTACTCTTGGCTCCCAGCTTGCTCAGAATGTTTCACCTGACCCTGATTATTCTTGGCTCCCACCTTGCTCAGAATGTTTCACCTGACCCTGATTATTCTTGGCTCCCACCTTGCTCAGAATGTTTCACCTGACCCTGATTATTCTTGGCTCCCACCTTGCTCAGAATGTTTCACCTGACCCTGATTACTCTTGGCTTTCACCTTTTTTACTTTCAGACTTGCATTTGGCTATTAGTAGTAAGTTTGTGGGTGGTTTCCTTCCTGTGGCTTACTATGCCTAGGAAAGGTGTAGCTCTGGGGTGTCTAGCCTCCAGACATTTCCCTGTCGACATATAGCTTACACACCAGTAAAGGGCCAGCACTTCAATTTTGTTTTTATTTATTCCCTTCTGCAAATTTTCATAAAGTAAAGGTCAAGATTTACTTATAACATACACTGCTGTTGGGGATGATGTGTTACAGATTTAATTTTACTAGGTCACAGCTTGTTTATTAGGTGGACTGGCCAGTTCCTTTCCGGGTTACCTTTTCTAACAGTAATCCAGGTACCTATTTACAACAAGATGAACTGGAGCATGCTGAAAATAGTAGACAAACATGACATCTTTGCCCAGGAAAAGTGAGCCCTCTACCACTATGTTAATCAAGCTCTCCTTCTAAGATGAAGTACATTCTACTGTGTTTTGCTCCTTTAATGGCCTTCAGCCAATAAAGAAACATTGATAAACATGCAAATGTTATCAGTGTCCAACTTGGGTCCTATTAGATAGGCATAAACACAAGATAGAGTGCAACAGGAAAGATAATTCTGACACAACAGCACGTTCTGGAAAATGGTTGGATTTACATTGGTTAATTACTATACTGAAACACAGAAAATAAAGTGGTTTGGACATTTGACAAGGATGCAGTATGATCAACCTGCAGCAAGGTCATACTATATGGAGGTTTCATGGCCACAAGCAAGAGGTTGACCCCGGTACTGATGGATAGAGGGGATCAAACAAACATTTTTAAAAGTTCAACAAGTCTCCCACCTAGCACAAATGAGAAGTCTAGGTATATCTCCTCTTTGTGACATCGCAAGGCAAGAGCAGTAGGACAAAAGAAGAAGAATGGCCTACAGCATGCATTTTCTTAATTGGTTTTTCCTTGCTGTTTCATGAATCTATTACAAGCCATTTTGGGTTGCTAGCTGTGCCACTAACCCTTTACTCCAAGTGAAAAGTAGGGGTCAAATCTGATTTACAAAGTGGTAGAGCACTCACTTTTCACCAGTAATGAGTTTTAATTCCATTATTGTCATGCTCCAGTTGATCCAGCTGTAAATGGGTACCTGGCTTACTGTTATGGAAGGGAGGACAGCGAGAAAGGGAACTGGCCACCTCACCACATAAACAAGTCATTAGGAACAACAATTGTGTCCAACACTTCATCGCCGACAGCAGTGTTTGTTATGGAACTACCTTTACTTTTTACAGAGTGTGGTGACTGCAAGGACATGCAGCATTTATTCCTCAGTATTTCTTTTATGTGTAAAGTGTTTGCGTCTCTGTATTCTACTGGCGGAGGCACGCACTTTTCCACTTTTCCAGGTCTCAGCCTTTTAGGTGATATCAGGACGTATTAACCAGTTCTTGGATGCATGTGTGTGTCTGTATGTACCTATGATAGTTTGGGCGCTCTCAGAGGTCAACCCAACCAAAGTGCAATGGAAGGGCCTCACCCTGATATCACGTGTGAAAGTTGTGTAAGAGTGTGATTGTTGGACAGAGTCAAATGAAACAGAATGTGAGGTAAGAAAAGGAGAGAAGCGGATGCTAATGATCTTACCCTATTCCTCAGTACTATATATCTCCCTGGTAAACCTCAGCAATGGAAATAAACACTGTTTAAAGAAGATTTAATACAGACTCTGCAGAGTCTTCTAAACCAGTATAAAAATGTTAAGTTAAGTTAAGTTAAGAGATAAGTTAATCTGTTAGAATGTCAAGTTCATTTAACAAACAAATTAAACAAACTCCAGAAAATGTACTCACTTGGACAAAGAACCAAGTCATGAAGACACTAATTAATGGGTTTCCCCCCTTTGTGGTCCACGTCGCTGGCTTCAGGAAAAACCCTAGGAATAAAATGATGAATGATTTCAGGGGCAACAGGACACGCTCAGCAAGACTAAATGTTCTGGTTGGTTCAAAGCTACTCTTGCAGAATTGATTCAACTCTTTACAATATATTTTGGTAGAGGGTTACAGTGGTGCGTTTCTTAAATTCCAAGGCACACCTGAGCAGGTGAATAGGGATCCTCCTGGTTGTAGTGCAATGTGAGGATCATCAATAAGTTTATCACTTTGGGGATTAGTGTGTTGATTCCCGCCTCATTGGTCAGACTACTGTGATACAGCCTGTTTATAGGAGCATGAATTGGAACATGAAGGGGGGAGGGGGGGGGGTGTCTTGTTTGCCCTGTTTTATCTGACCCTGACATTAGCAGAGGTCTTGTCAGTATGTTTTATCAGATTCTGACATTAGGGGAGGTCTTGGTCAGAAAGTTTCACTAGATTCTGACATTAGGAGAGGATTGGTCAGTATGTTTCACCTGACTATTGTTAGGAGAGGCTTGGTCAGTATGTTTCACCTGACTATTGTTAGGAGAGGCTTGGTCAGTATGTTTCACCTGACTATTGTTAGGAGAGGTCTTGGTCAGTATGTTTCACCTGACTAATGTTAGAAGAGGTCTTGGTCAGTATGTTTCACCTGACTAATGTTAGAAGAGGTCTTGGTCAGTATGTTTCACCTGACTAATGTTAGAAGAGGTCTTGGTCAGTATGTTTCACCTGAATATTGTTAGGAGAGGTCTTGGTCAGTATGTTTCACCTGACTAATATTAGAAGAGGTCTTGGTCAGTATGTTTCATCTGACTAACGTTAGGAGAAGTCTTGGTCAGTATGTTTCATCAAATTCAGACATTAGTAGAGATCTTGGCCAGTACCCAAGGAAAACCCAAGAAAAAACTAACGATCAACAGATTGTGTTGGGAGACACACTCCAACACAAGTTGTAGAATCATTCATATCTTGGTAGCAATATAGACAAAATAAGAGATACAGAAAGAGATTTCAAAATAAAAATACAAAAGGTGAAAGGAAATGTATTGGGAGACTTATGAAAATCAAAAGAAATTAAGTTCAACACAAAAATATAAATTATCAGCTAAAATATAACTTCTGTTCTATTGTATGACTCATAAACATGGCGAACAACAAATACAACAACGAAAAAGCTAGACTTTCATAAATGGGTGCCACTGAAGAATAGAGAGATTGAAATGGTATGATAAGATCACTAATGTAGAACTGTTTAACCTTTAGCACTCCCTGACATCACGAACAATTTATTTTTACCGAATTAAATTACATTTATTTCTCGCTATGATTGTCGACTTTCAAAATTTGTAACTTTTCTGTTTGTTTGTCGATAAATATGATTTTCTTGTATGTAGAAACATAATTGAATAAAGAACTTGTGGGTGTTATTCTTTTTGTTGTGTGTTTGTTAGTTTCTGAGTTACAGAAAGATGAAGTTGTACAAATTTCATAAAAAAATTTGGAAATGACCACTAGGCCTAGGTCGCTTCAATAGAAAACCATGGAAACCACAACAACGTATCGATACTGTGTTTACAATATCTACACAACTGTTAGTTTCCAATTCAAACGTAGTTCTTTCATCTAAACAAACAAAATAAACAGATCTACTCTATAAAGATCTTTCCCAACAACCTACTTCATCTTTCGCAAAAAGCCGACTTGCTCCAAACGGCGTATACAAAATTAAAATTGTTCAAAAGCCATTTGTAATCGGACTTACGATACTTTAACATCCAAAATGTCGTGTATAGATGGATGATGCATTCAGCATTTAAAAAATGGCTGTCGAGAGTGGCTCCGTTATTTAAAAAAATTTTCCGCACACCGTTTTTGTAGGCCGAGTTGGTCGGCTAGCACTTGACCTAAAGGTTAAAAAAACCAGGCAGAATAGAGAGATTCTTCTTTCTTCTTCTTCTTCGTACGCTGTCAGACGTCAACATGTATTTTTTCGAAAAAAGCAGCGGTCATCCTGAGGCTGTCGACACTGCCATAGAGCTTGTCTAGTGTTGCCACTGGTGATGGCCACATATGCTTTCTCTGATCCTCGTATGTCGGGCAGTTTTGCAGCAAAAGTTCAGCGGCCATTTTCCCGGTACCACACGTGCATTCGTCAATGCCACCTATCTTTAGTTTATTGAATAGGTGGTACCTCAGTCTATTGTGGCCTGTGCGGAGTCTGAAGACCACGACCTGCTCTCTTCTGTTCAACTGGTAATAGGCATCGTTTTTTGTGTAGCCAGTATGTTCTGTTTCCCATTTGGTCATGTATCTGGATCTAATAAGCCTTTTGGACTCTTCGTAGGTCACACTAGGATCTGGTTGTGGAAGTCTTGCACCTTCTTTTGCCAGTCTGTCTGCCTCCTCATTGCCTTGGATGTTACAGTGGGATGGAACCCACTGTACCACTACTGTTTTTGGTGCGGACTGCTGGCATAGTTGACAGAGTCCTGCTCTTAGATCACTAAGTTCAGTATTTGTCTGGCTTTTTAGTGCTGTGACTACGGTCAGGGCATCTGTAAACAGGACTATATGGCTTTCATTTCTTTTGCCTGTCACAATTGCTTCTACTGCAGCCCTCAGTGCCTCTGCCTCCGCTCTGAAATTGCTTGAGTGTTTTCCAGTTGCCACTGACAGTGTTATTTTTCTACCATTTGGTAGGCTCAGGAATACCCCTGCCCCTTCGTTCTGTGTTGTGTTTGTTACAGAACCGTCAGTGTATGCATGGGTCCAGTCCATGCTTGGGTAGTTTTTCGTTATGTACCTCAGGGTTATGTCTCTTCTTTCTTTTTCAGTCTGGCTGTTCTTGTTTCCAATATCTGGTATATTTTCTACCACCTCCGGAAATATATGCTGCCTCCAGGTAGGTTTGCGTATAGTAGGGATGGGCTTTGGTGTTGTTAATGTGTTCATAGGGTCTTCGCTCATCTTTGCTTTGGCTATTTCTGCAAAGTTTCTTTCATTTTAGTTTCCCATTTCCAAATCTATTTAGTCTCTGATGCATTGGATGGTCTGTCAGTCTTCTGAGTTTGGCCCAACCCCATCAGCATTTTGTTTGTTACCCCATCTTTTCCGGGCAATTTCTTTTTCTTTAAAGTTATCATGGCCTCTTCCATTTCATTCATTGTTAGTTTTGCCATCATGTTCTCCTCTGGTGCTATATTGATGTTGTCGTGGCTCTTTTGTTCTTCACTAATGTCTGTATGCTTATCTGTAGGGACACCAATGTGGTTTGCTCTGGCATAATGTTCTATAAAGGCGTTTGCTGCTTTTTTTCCAGTAAGCATGTTGTCGCCCTGCTTGATGGTAATTTGTTTATTTGATTGAGTTTCGTCATTCATGGCTCTGACTAACTTACATAGTTTGTTCCCTTCTTTATCTAAATTGAGGCTTTGTGTTTTGTATTTCCAGCTGTCTCTTGTTATTTGGTTTAGTGTTCTTTTGTATTTGAATAGAGAGATTGAAATGGTATGATAAAATCACTAATGCAAAAACTGTTTTAAAGAACCAGACAAGATATATGTGAAACATGATGAGGGGAAAAGGCGCTGGCATTGGATAGAACCCACATTTAGGAAACCAGTTGAAAGTATTACAAGACAGTCTCTGTTCTGGAATTCTCGAGGCTAGAGAAGTAGAGACAGATCAAAACGCACATGGAGAAGAGAGCTGAAGACAAACATAAAACATAAAAACAAAAAAACAGAAAACCTGAAGAGAGCTGGAATGTATGGCCAAGAAAAGGACTTGACTTTCTATTTGTTGAAGACCGGTGCTTCATGTGGAGCTGAAAGGTTGTGTTCTGATTGATTGCAGAGACTGCTGTTGGTGATGACGTGTTAGAGACTTTCTTGTACTATGTCACAGCTATTGTTTGGTGAGGAGATGAAAAAATAACATAATCAAGTACCCATTGACTACTGGATGTAAAGTTAAAATGCTTGATGAAACAAAGTTCTGCAGTACTTACAGTACAACTGGTCATTTCCTAGAGCTTGAAGAATCCTGGATCCACCAATCAAATTGCCAAGAGCTGCAGAGAGCGTGGACGCAAATATTCCAATAACAACGAAAGGCTTCCAAACATTGACTTTCTGTAGGTATACATAGTCATTGACAAGGAGAAATCTGCAGACATAAATTTACAATCAGCTAGTTTTTCTATGAGGAGAAATCTGTCAACATAAAGTTACAAGTAATTAGTTCTTCTATGTGGAGAAATTTGTCAACAGAATGTTATATGTAATTAGTCTTCCTATGAGGATAAATCTGTCAACAGAAAATTACAAGCAATTAGTTTTTCTACAAGGAAGAGCCAAAGAAAAGTAGCCTTAGAATTTAAATATTCCTATTTATTTAATATTAACCCTTTACAGCTCGTATGTGCCGAAATTTACCACTGAAAACCTAACAATGGCCTCATTCCATAACCAAAAAAGACCTCTGAAAGACATTTGTGTTTCGTGGTTTAGTTTGCGGAATTTCATTTTCTTTATAGTTCTACACAACGGTTGCGTTCATGCATACGAAATTGATATTTAACTGTACGATTATTTCAAGTATGTCGTCACTAGCGCATTTTAAATGCACACATTTATTGCAACAAAAGTTGAGCTTCAAGACCCAAGAAATGATTAAATATATTATCAGTCCAATGATCACATACGTGGATTACTCATGGATATTTAACATACACCCAATTCAGACTGACTGAGATATACAATACAAAAAGTAAGTGTAAAGAAATTGACTGATATTATCTGCAAAATATACGAGGTCAGTAAAAAATAAATGTAATCCTCATTTTCCACTCGTGCATTAATGTAATTTAACACTTCATATTAATATATAATCTTTATTATGAATTGTTCATGTCATAGATAGTTTAATTATCTGTCTTATGATGTTTAGATTAAAAATTATCTCAATTTGTTCAATATTAATTTATTTTATTTTGAATTAAACTTTGACGCGCATAATTCAACATTTTGATGCAGATGGAAAGACACAAATGGTCAAATTAGCCCAAATTGAAAACGGTTAAGGTCACTTTTTGACTCTCCTTCAATCATCACTAGCATTGTCTTCCAAATAACCAAATCTGTTTTCCTCATAAACTTGATGATCTGTCTCAAGTTTCTTTCATCACCATACAGTTTATCTCTCAAGTAGCCACATCTACTTCCCTCAAAAACTTGTTGATCTGACTCAAGTTTCTTTCATTACCATACAGTTTATCTCTTAAATAAAAACATATTTCTCTCATAATCTTGATTTCTAAACTATACTAATGAGGAGTACACATAACACTTGAACAATATCATCTTTAATTTGTGAGTTATTTGTTTGGATGTCATTATATGAGAAGAGAAAAAAACAAGAAAAAAAGATAAATGAGGCAAGATGAGAAAGAGAACAGACATAGACAGAGAGAAAGAGATATTGAATAGATTCGAACCTTGAGCTTGTCCCAGCTACCAGCGTGCACAGAATCAAATACGTAGAAAAGGTAAAAAACACAGCAGACATGGTGCCCCGAGGGATGGCCTTGGAGGGATCTCTCAGTTCACCTGTGAGTCATATAGAAAGGGGGGATCATCTTTAACATACTCACTGAAAATATCATTATATCTTCTTCATTTGCATCCTGTTCAGTTTACATTCCATCCTCTTTTAAACACTCTTCTTCTTCTTCTAAATATTCTTCTCTTTCCCTTTCTTCATCTTATTTTTATTCTCCATTTGCATCTTCCTCTTTCTCATTTTCATTTAAATATTCTTATTTTTTTATTCTCATCTTCTTCTTAATATTCTTCTTCTTCATTTCCTTCTTCTCTATCTAAATATTCTTCTTCATTTTCATCTCCTTCCTCTACCTTTTTCGTTTTCAGCTTCTACTTTTTCTAAATGTTCTTCTTCTTCTTCATTTTCATCTTCTTCAAAATGTTCTTCTTCTTCATTTTTACATTTTTCATTTTTATCTTCTTCAAAATTTTTTTCTTCATTTTCATGTTGTTTTTGCTCTTCTTTTTCTTCTATTTCTTCTTCTTTTCCATTTGTATCATCTTCTTCATTTTGATATTCCTCTTCTAGATATTCTTACTCAGCTTCATTTTCATCTCCTTCTTCTCCTACCTCTTCTTCTTCATTATCATCTTCTTCTATTTCTAAATATTATTATTTTTCTTCTATTTTTAATAGAAGATTATATTCCTCTTATTCTGCATTTTCATCTTTTCATTTTTAACTTCTTCTAAATATGAATCTTCTTCATTTTCATGTTCTTCATCTTTTAAACATCCTTCTTCTTTCCTTCCATTTTTATCATTTTCTTATACATATTTTTTTGTTCTTCATCTTCATTTTCTTTTTTCCTCATTATCTACTTTTCTCTATCTTATTCTACATATTCATCTCCTCCATCCACTTCTACTTCTACACATTTCTCTTCTACAGGAAGTGTTTGAGCAACTTCCAGAGTATTCTTTTTCTAAATATGAAATGCATTATCATCCAACCCTCCTCTCACCCCTCCATTTACAACTCTGTCAACTAGAGCACTCTGGCAATGTGGGTCAAACCTGGCATATTTGCAGTAAGATGCGAGGGCTCTATCACTATGCTCTCTTCATCTCCATTGCCCTTATCACCATGGAGTGCATAGAATATCAACCAACCCTCTCCAGACAGACCTGTTCTGTGCCCTCTGCTATATTCCCCAGTTCTTTCCAGCTTCTCTATGCTACACAGACACTCTAATGAAGTGAGAGTAATCTAAAGAAGATGGTACAAAACTGGAGCAGATAGAGAGCATCTTTTGCAACCCAAGAGGAGCCAGGTGGGTTATGTTAAGTAAGCAAGTCTGACCTGACATGTTGGTTCCATTGAGAATGCCTGTAACACTACTGAAGACAATGTTAAGTAAGCAAGTCTGACCTGACAAGTTGGCTCCATTGAAAATGCCTGTAACACTACTGAACAAGATGTTAAGTAAGAAGTCTGACCTGACATGTTGGCTCCATTGAGAATGCCTGTAACACTACTGAACAAGATGTTAAGTAAGAAGTCTGACCTGACATGTTGGCTCCATTGAGAATGCCTGTAACACTACTGAAGACGATGTTAAGTAAGCAAGTCTGACCTGACAAGTTGGCTCCATTGAAAATGCCTGTAACACTACTGAACAAGATGTTAAGTAAGAAGTCTGACCTGACATGTTGGCTCCATTGAGAATGCCTGTAACACTACTGAACAAGATGTTAAGTAAGAAGTCTGACCTGACATGTTGGCTCCATTGAGAATGCCTGTAACACTACTGAACAAGATGTTAAGTAAGAAGTCTGACCTGACATGTTGGCTCCATTGAGAATGCATGTAACACTACTGAACAAGATGTTAAGTAAGAAGTCTGACCTGACATGTTGGCTCCATTGAGAATGCCTGTAACACTACTGAACAAGATGTTAAGTAAGAAGTCTGACCTGACATGTTGGCTCCATTGAGAATGCCTGTAACACTACTGAACAAGATGTTAAGTAAGAAGTCTGACCTGACATGTTGGCTCCATTGAGAATGCCTGTAACACTACTGAACAAGATGTTAAGTAAGAAGTCTGACCTGACATGTTGGCTCCATTGAGAATGCCTGTAACACTACTGAACAAGATGGCAAAAACTGTTGCATAGTTCATCATGCTGTTTGTACTGTAGTCCACTGTGTAGTTACCTGTCAGAAACACAACACATGTGATCATATCATGGAACCCTTCTATAAATAAATCTATTTTAATGTTAAAATAAATGACTTGACAACCATTCTTTCCCTAACCAGGTTTAGATTCTTACCATGGAGTGTAGAGTCTTCTACTATAACAGGCTGTTGTTGTTGCTGTGAATGTCTACAATGAGCTAACTTAACATCTTTAAGTTAGTTTACTCTTTTTTGTGCCCTGAAAAGGGTGTTAAGTGGTAGGTTATTGTAACTTTCCTGCTGATGAAGGTAGACTGGTCATCCAGGTGGTTGTACTATGCTTGGCTTCATCTGCATGTTGCTCACTACTACAGGGATCATGTTGATTCCCCCATCTTGTTAGCTAGACAGCCAAGAAGAACAGTCCATTCCCAGAGAGAGCTATGAGTAAGTTGAGGTGGGGTTCTTGGCCAGTATATTTTTCCTACCCTGACTAACATGTCTGATCAGTATGTTTTACCTGACCAGACGCTAGTCTCATCTACTCTCCCTTGCACAATGGATAGAGGTCTCTTTTTTGCTTTCGGCTTATAGTTTCTACGTGGCAGCCAAAATTAGCATGAGGGTCAAGTGAAACATACTGACCAAGACCCCACTTCCCATCAGAGTCAGGTGAAACATACTGACCAAGACCCCCCTTCACATCAGAGTCAGGTGAAACATACTGACCAAGACCCCACTTCCCATCAGGGTCAGTGAAATATACTGACCAAGACCCCACTTCACATCAGAGTCAGACATATTGCCCAAGACCCCCACTTCCCATCAGGGTCAGGTGAAACATACTGACCAAGACCCCACTTCCCATCAGAGTCAGGTGAGACATACTGACCAAGACCCCTACTTCCCATCAGAGTCAGGTGAAACATACTGACCAAGACCCCACTTCCCATCAGGGTCAGTAAAACATACTGATCAAGACCCCATTTCCCATCAGGGTTAGTGAAACATACTGACCAAGACCCCGCTTCCCATCAGAGTCAGGTGAAATATACTGACCAAGACTCCCACTTCCCATCAGGGTCAGTGAAACATACTGTCCAAGACCCCACTCACATCAGGGTCAGGTGAAACATACTGCCCAAGACCCCACTTACATCAGGGTCAGGTGAAACATACTGCCCAAGACCCCACTCACATCAGGTTCAGGTGAAACATACTGACCAAGACCCCACTTCACATCAGGGTCAGGTGAAACATATTGAATATAACCCAACCTTACATCTTTGGTAGTGAGCCTATGTATAAGCCTCACTTTTCACTACAGCCAGGAGGACACTGGCCCCCCTTCATCATGATGGCTTGCTATATAAAAAAGAACCACTGTAACCGGCTACCAAAGACATGCTGCCAAGGGCAACAAACTCATGAGTAGCTTCCAACAACAACAACAACATTTGAACTCTATACAGTCCAGATAATCCTACACCCTAAACATCGGTTACAGTTCCAAATGTCCAAAAGCAGAAGCTGGCCACTGTGTTGGGCTCTGTAGCATAGTGAAGACACTTCATTTCTTGAAATGATTTTAAATATGATTGAATTTTCAGTGCATGTGCAGCTTTTGTTTAGTGAAGAGTTTTCTACAATCCAAGGTATTTCTGGTGCATGCGCGGCTTTTGTTTAGTGAAGAGTTTTCTTCAATCCAAGGTATTTCTGATGCATGCGTGGCTTTTGTTTAGTGAAGAGTTTTCTACAATCCAAGGTATTTCTGGTGTGTATGCGGCTTTTTGTTTAGTGAAGAGTTTTCTACAATCCACAGTATTTCTGGTGCATGCGCAGCTTTCGTCTAGTGAAGTGTTTTCTACAATCCAAGGTATTTAGGCTTTTGGTGAATATACACAACTGTGGCTGTCAAAGCAGTGTAATTCTAACTTCAAGAGTCATAATGCCTTATTATTGATCGGGCCAATGATGACTCATCTGGATTAGACATGGATATTCAATACAAATCCAATTAAGACTGACAGTAAAACTGATGAAAGTAATGGTAGTGATGTTTTAGACGGGATAACGCAATAATCCGAACACAGGTGGTGGATACAAATTAAGTGGTATTTTCTCCTCCACATTCATTCCATTTAACGCTTTGTACTAATATATATTGTTATCATGAATATTTCAGGTCATAAATCATTTATTTATGTGTCTTTAGATCTATTCATCATAGTTTTAGCTCAATGTGTTTAATGTTAATGAGTTTTATTTAGGAAAAAATCATATGTGACAAACAGAGTTGCTGCTTTTGTCTTGGACTGTAATACACATATCTACTAAGTTATGCTGGAAATAGTTAAATCTTCAACTCTAATGGAAAGTCAATCCTGCTCTCTGGCTCTAAAACATCAATCAATCAAAATCTGTTAGCTCTCTGCAGAGCATAGGATCATAATGAATACACACTGTCTTCCTGTTAATGAACCATCCATTCCAGCTTTGTCAATATTTTTCTTATTTCCTAAATTGTAAATTCTCTTCTCCAAGATTGTTTAGGTCTGTCTCTACTTCTCTTGCTTTTGGTTTTCCAAAACAGAGCATGCTTGTAATGCTGTCATCTATTTTTTGCAACATGTGTCTTATCAAATGCTAGCACTTTCTCCTTACGTCAAGTGTTACTAATATCTGTCCATTTCTTTCCAACATTTCCACATTATAATTTTTATCTTAACATTTTAATCCTACTATCCTACAAAGGCAGATGAAAAGAAACATTCTTCATTGTGGTCCTTGTTGTTCCCCACATTACAAAACCATCTACAATTTGTACTTTTGTGGCTAAACACAATGAATACAATGAATATAATGAATACAATAACCAAAGCGGTAATGATGAAGATGATTCTCCTTTTCACTCCAAATAAAGCATGGAGTGATCACTATATCTGACCCCTCATAGAAAGCCTGTATTCAAGCATTTCAAGAGTGTGTAAGTTCCAGCCGGAGCAAGAGAGTTTAGGGCAGGGGTAATGTGGTTGACTACTCAGAACAAAGGTACCTGAATGCGTGCCAAGGTCACTCTCCGTCTGGACACTATGCCAAGGTCACTCACCGTCTCAACAAAGGAAAACGGAGTTGGGACAAAGAATGTGTACAGGTAGGAACTGACCACTGGCGTTCCGATTCGAACAGTGGGGGGTGAGTGACAAGCAGGTGGACAGCAGAGGGCTTGCTGCGATAGATGAGTGACAGGTGTTCAGAGTGATTCGTTCCAATAACTACTGAATGGAACCATCCCCTGAGATCCATTGGTCAGCTCTGATACTGCTTGAGAGTATATAACACTAGACAAAGTTTAGCTCAAGCAGGCCGGCATGGAGAGGGGACGAGTGAATGTAGATAGAAGTCCGTTTAGCTCAAGGAGGCTGGCATGGAGAGGGGACAAGTGAACATAGATAGGAGTCAATTTAGCTCAAGGAGGCTGGCATGGAGAGGGGATGAGTGAATGTAGATAGGAGTCTGTTTAGCTCACCGATTTGATAGAGGAGCGATTGATAGACTGACGTTTGAATGTTAGTGATAGAACAGGATCGCTCAAATAGGTGCGTTAGTTTTGTATTAATAGATAATCTGAACGTATGTTGTAAGCAGGACACATTGTGAACGAGGTATGTCCAGATCGCCCACCTGAGGGGATTTGAGTGAGGACGAGTTTTTGATAAGGTGTGTTGCTGACGCAATTAAATAGATGTCTGAGTAATGATAGTTGGGAATTCCATCAATAGCTAATGCTTAAAATTTCCGCTTTAGTTTAATATTTATATTAACATATATATAATATAGGAATAATTAGTTAAGATGATATGTATTGTATTGTGCTTGTAATTTCACTACTCATTTTTCTGGTATGAGTATTATATAATAAATATGCCATCTGCTGTGTGCTATATTATTTGCTGTGTGTGGTCATGATTGATGTGGATGAGTGTGATAATGTTCTAAGTTAGAATAACCCTAGGGCAAACAGTGGGATCTGCTACAAGTGGTTTAAATAATAATATATATATATATATATAAATCCCTCCCGTGGGCCCCTAAATGGGGAGAAACAATAGGACTGCTGCATCTCTATGAATGCGGTAAAAGATCACTAAAGAGAATTGTGTATGGAGCCACCAACCTTATTGTGTCAAATAAATTGCTATAGAAATCATCACTGCAAGAGTACATAAGTAGGTCAACTATATTGGTGAATTTGTCAATAGGTTAACCAGATTGCAGCCTAAGGCCTCAAGATTGTAGATGCCTCAAAATAAGTCTGCCGCAATGGGTTTAATAAAATTAAAAGTTTAAACCTTTACAAACAATTGTTTTTAATTTATATTTTTTTTGTTTTACAATAAATTAACTATTATTAAATATAAACTATTTTAAAAACCAATGACAAAATTATTTTATTTTTAATAATTTAAATTTGCAAACATTTGTATCTTCTTTTCTTCTTCTTTGTGTTCAGGATCTTTTGGTCATGCTATATCTGCAGTCTGTAAATACAGCTATTTTTGTTGGAGGTTGCCTTTCTGTTTGAAGTATTCTCAGTGCTCGCAGGAGGGCCATTAATTCTGCTCTAAGGTTTGTGGACAAATTTCCTGTTGGGAGGGCCTCTTCTGTTATATTTCCTCTTTTGTGTTTTATGAGTATGCCTCCTCCCCCATTTCGGCCTGCCCCCTCTGCTGAACCATCTGTGTACACCTGTGTCCATTCCTTGGCATTATATTTCTCCTCAATCATTTCTTGTGCTAAAGTTTTCAGCTCGTGGACACTGTGTTGGTCTTTTCTTCTGATTCCTGGCATCTCTGTACTTATTTTGTTGTTTATGTTGCAGCTTGGCTCTTCATAGTTGATAAGCATTTCTATTTCTGCAGACTGGTTGGGAATTAATTCTCCATATTTTTGGTGTAGGTGGTTGGATATATGGATGAAGCTGGTTCTCTTTAGCCTATTTTTAACTTGATGTTTCAGTTTGATATGTATGGAATGATCAGGCATGTGTAGCATCTTTTCACTATGTGTCAGCACTCTTTCCTCTCGTCTAATATTTAGGTGTCTTATATTTATATATGTTTCCATTGTCTGGATTAGTGTAGTCTTCATTCCTCCTGTTATTATCCTTAAGCCCGAGTTTTGAATTTTGTATAGGCGTTCCGTGTTTGTTTTTTTGCTGTGGTCCAGGCTGTCATGCCATATTCAAGTACTGGCCTGCCAGTATATACATTTTTAAGGATGTTGCTATTTGCACCCCAGCTTGTCCTGGCCAGCGTCTTCATGGGGGATAGTTTTCTGGCTGCTTTTTGTTCTATATCTTGCATGTGTTCCCTCCAAGTGAGTCTCTTGTCCATTTGAACTCCAAGATACACAGGGGTATTTTCTTGTACAAGCTCTTTGCCATTTAGATTAAGTTTTGAACGACGAAACCCCGTCAAATAAACAAATTACTATCAAGCAGGGCGAGAACTTGATCACAGGTAAGAAAGCCGCAAACGCCTTTGTCGATCACTATGCCAGAGCAAACCACATCGAGGTCCCTGCAGATAAGCATACAGACATTAGCGAAGAGCTAAAGGGACACGAAAACATAAATACGGCTCCTGAAGAGCACATGATGGCCAAACTAACAATGCGCGAAATGGAAGAGGCTATGAGAACACTAAAGAAAAGGAAATCTCCCGGAAAAGACGGGATCACAAACGAAATGCTGATGGGGCTGGGCCAAACAGCGAAGAGGAAATTACTATCAGTCCTGAACCAAAGCTGGAAAAGGGGTATTGTACCCCAGGCATGGAAAGACGCAATACTGGTACCAGTACCAAAAACAGGAAAGGATAAAACAGATCCAAATGGAACGGATGATAAACACCAGACTGATGTGGCATCTGGAAGAAAAACGAATACTAATTCCACAGCAAGCCGGCTTCAGACAGCACAGATCCACTGAGGACCAGGTCATCCTCATAGCCCAGGAGATAGAAGATGCCTACCAGGCACAGAAACACACAGTAGCTGTTTGGGTGGATCTGGAAAAGGCATTTGACAAAGTCTGGAAGGATGGACTTAGAGTCAAGCTAAGAAGAAGTGATGTTTGTGGGAAGATGTACAAGTGGATCAACCACTACCTCGAACAAAGAACGGCCAGAGTCCAAGTACAAGGGCAGATGAGCAAAAAGGTGACACTCGAGCAGGGAGTACCCCAAGGGGGAGTATTGTCACCCACACTCTTCCTGGTATATATAAACGATATTACAGAGAATATACCAAGAAGAGTCCATAGCTCAATGTTTGCAGACGATCTGGCTATGTGGACCTCTGAAAAGAATCTCACCATAGCAAGAAATCGGATGCAGACGGCCCTAACATCGCTGGAAGAGTGGGCGAACTCATGGCTGGTCAAAATAAAGGAGGAGAAAACCACATGCACAATATTCTCGCTTTCATTAAAACCCCAAAGTACCAAATTAAGTCTAAATGGCAAATTCCTGCAGCCAAACGACAACCCAACCTATCTGGGAGTCACATTTGATCGGCGCATGACATGGAAAAGTCAGATTGAGAGAAACCGAATGAAAGCCAGAGAAAGAATGGCAATCATGAGGAAACTTGCTGGCACAAGCTGGGGAGCAGACGAAGGCATACTAAAGAAACTGTATACTGGAAGAGTGAGACCAGTTCTCGAGTATGGCATTGCGGCATGGACAACAGCAGCGAAGGCGAACTTCGATAAAGTTAACAAACTTCAAAACCAAGCCATGAGAATTATAACAGGTGGCATGAAGTCAACGCCAATTGTAGAACTTGAAAAGATTACAAAACTGCAATCCATGACCGATAGAAGAGACTGCAGAGCCCAGCTGCAGTCAGAGAAACTCCGAAGACTGACTGACCATCCAATGCACCAGAGACTAAACAATTTGGGAAATGGGAAACTAAAGCGGAGAAACTTTGCAGAAATAGCCAAAGCAAAGATGCACGAAGATCCCATAAACGCACTAACAACACCAAAACCCATCACTACTGTGCGAAAACCTACCTGGAGGCAGGATATATTTCCAGAGGTGGTAGAAAATATACCAGGTATTGCAAAAAAAAACTGCCAGACTGAAAAAGAAAGGAGAGATACTACCCTAAGCTTCATAACGAAAAGCTACCCAAGCATGGACTGGACCCATGCATACACCGACGGTTCTGTAACAAACACTACACAGAACGGAGGGGCAGGAGCATTCCTGAACCTACCAAATGGCAGACAAATAACACTGTCACTCGCTACTGGTAAGTACACAAGCAATTTCAGAGCGGAGGCAGAGGCACTGAGGGCGGCAGTGGAAGAAATGGTGACACACAGTGAAAATGAGAGCCATATAGTCCTGCTGACAGATGCTCTCACCGTAGTCACAGCGCTAAAAAGCCAGAAAAACACTGAGCTTAATGACTTAAGAGCAGCACTCTGCAAACTGTGCCAGCAGTCCGCACCAAAAAGGGTAGTGGTACAGTGGGTTCCGTCACACTGCAACATCCAAGGCAACGAGGAGGCAGACAGACTGGCAAAAGAAGGTGCAAGACTACCACAAACAGATACCAGTATGACGTACGAAGAGTCAAAACGGCTTATCAAAGCCAGATACATGAACAAATGGGAAACCGAACATACTGGTTACACCAAAAACGATGCCTATTACCAGTTGAACCGAAGAGAGCAGGTCGTTGTCTTCAGACTTCGCACTGGCCACAACAGACTGAGGTACCACCTATTCAACAAATTGAAGATAGGGTGTACCGACGAATGCCCGTGCGGTACTGGTAAAATGACCGCTGAACATCTGCTGCAGAACTGCCCGACATACGAGGATCAGAGAGAGCAGATGTGGCCATTACCAGTGGAACTGCAAGACAAGCTCTATGGCAGTGGCGAGAGCCTCAGGATGACCGCCGCTTTTTTCGAAAAAATAATGGTTACTGTCTGACTGCGTACGCAGAAGAAGAAGAAGATTAAGTTTTTTTTCTTCCTTGGTGTTGGACAGTGAGAAGCATGTTGTAACTGTCTTTGTGATGTTAATCTGCAATCCCCAATCTGTAACCCATTTTCCAAAAGTGTCCAGTGCTGTCTGCATTCTGTTTTTAGCTGTTGGTAGTTTTTCTGCAGCACTCCACATTGCGAAATCGTCAGCGTATAGGGCACTAGATACTTTCTTTGGGAGTTTTCCCGCTATGTCGTTTATGAACAGGATAAAGAGGGTAGGAGAGATGACTCCTCCCTGGGGTACGCCTATGGCTCAGTGATCCATCTAATTTGACTCTTGCTGTTCTGTATCGGAGGAAGTCTCGTATCCAGATTTGTATCTTATTTTTTTATATTTAAATAATTATATTTAATAAAATAATTCAAATATTACTTTACGCTTTAATGAATATCTGAACTTGAATCAAAAATACAACTCTTACATTTTTAAAGGACCTAAGCTTTACTTCCAGTCTAGGGCCATATGAAGTGTAAGTCCAGCACATGTGGCCCTAGACCCCAGCTGGAGTGAAAAAAAGGACAAGAAAAAGAGAAGAAAAAGACACATGGTAAAGATTAAGTATAAATTAACATACCATCATGTTGCATTTGTTGATGATGTTGCAAGAAATTATTTTGGAACAATATGTAGAGCTTATTGATTCCCACACAATGAAATTTCTGCTTTTGAAATAAGACACTGGGGTTTCTTAAGAATATCCATAAAAGGCTTTTGATTCATTCACCTCATAGTAACTCTTAATCGCATACAAATTTATCAAGAGTAACAAAAAAGCTTCTTACTGCCCAACTAAAACCAAGTTAACATTCTTGGGATTGTGCTCCTATTGCCTGACCTTCTATTCTTTCTAGACTCACACTCTCTAATACCTGGAGAATATGTTTCTGGTGTTTGACATCATTCGAATTGTCTTTATAAAAATATGTTGTATAGAACTAAACTAAGTTTTAAGTGTAGGTAGATGATTATATAATTTCAGATTATGTTTAATCAAGGCTATCTGGAGTGGACATCCACACGTAAAAGAAGTTAATCAAAGGTGGACAGATGCGGACAAAGGGAGGGGAGAATTTTTTTAAATCAAAAATTTTGTGAATGTGTTTTATGAATGGTTCCATTTGTTGATAAAGATTTTATGTAAAAAAGAATTGCATGTACGGCCTTACAACAATGCACACGAAAAAATAACTACAAATCATCACTTCCAGATATTTGTTGATAAATACATACTTTAATAAATGAGTGGTGAGCAGGATTGACAAGGTATGATGAGTTCACTTTAACTTTTTTTTTTTTTGCGTTCGTTCTCAATTTCCTGCTACCAAGTCCTGAACAGGGCTTTGCAAGTAGCAGGATGTAGTCAGGAGAACATAATGCGTTGTGTTGCTAATTTACAGTTTGACTGCAATATTTGTATCTTTCGGTCCAACACACCCGTCTTCAGCAGGATGTTCACTAATGTGAAACTGTTGGAAAGAATTAGACTGGGGACGCAAAATAGCAGAAAGGTAAGCTAATCGCCTCCAAAGAAACAAAACAAAAGTATGAAACAGTGGGTGTTCAAAACTCGCAAGTTTCAAATGATTCCTGGTCTCAAAGGAGTTGAGACCAAGTGCCTAGACTTATCAAAGATAGATGATAAACTCAGAGGTCCTATATACACACTGTGCGTGTAAAATAACCTTGGCAGTTGAAAATAAAAAATTGCAGGTTGTTAACTGCTGTCTAGCAAAAATTAGAAAAACAATTAAGTTTCTACCCAATACATTAGCAACCTTCCCCCATGTTTTTTAGCCACCGAAAGTAAAATCACAAGAAGAACCATTCTACAGACAGCAAAATACCAGCAAGCATCCCCTGCATGTCAGAATACAAGGATTCCAAGTTTTTCAGTAAGACAGATAACACTAAGACAGGAACTGAGGAGAGCACATGGGTGTTGTATAGAACATGTTTTTAGGAAATAAGCTGATAGCATTTCAATACAGGCTCTATTCTGGAATCCCAGGGTAAGAGAAATAGTGAAAGAGCAAAACATACACTTTGATAACTACAATATCGCAGTCAAGCTGTAAACTAGCGACACATCGCATTCCGTTCTCTAGACTACATCCTACTACTTGCAAAGCCCTGTTCAGGGCTTGGTAGCGGGAGATGGAGAATGAATGCAGAAGAAGAAGAAGAAGAATTGAAATTGTATGATAAGATCACTGCTGTGAAACTGCCAGAAAGACGCAACAGATAACAGTGAGGAGGTGAGGACAGGCAGCGAGTATTGGACAAGACACACATTAAGGAAACCAGCTAATAGCTTTGCAAAGTCGGTTCTACTCTGAAATCACCAGGGCAAAAGAAATAGAAGGAGACCAAAAGATATATTGAGGAGAGAACTGGAGACTAACATACAAGAGATATGGATGACATGGAGGTATTTGAAACAGATGGCACAGGGCAAGAGAATTTGTTGTGTATTTGTGTCTTAATTGCGATAGAGTACCTATAAAACATTATTTGAATGAAGGAGCAGTTAGAGTGGTTGTCCTATATGGCAAAGGAATCGGGTTTGTTTCCTTATTTGTGTTGTTCTTTTGGCTGCCTTGTTTTTTTTTTGTTTTTTTTTAAAGGCAGAATGGGTTGGATTGTATTGTATTTTTCCCCACAATGGCTAAACGCATCCGTCTTCAGTACACATTTTTTATTTACTTTCCATAGGGGTATCACCTAGTTGGTTCATGAGTCTGAATCTGAACACAATCAAGGTAGTGTTGTGAGTTGTGCCACTAAACAGCATACAAATAAATATGGACGACGTGGAGGTAATTGAAGATGGTAAAGGACAAGAGGATTTGCTGCAGTCCCATGCTGGTAGGGTAACAAGAAAACAAGATACTTACTAAACAAATTTTCCCTGAATGTTTTAGCACTCAGTCCTGTGTATATTCCATATACATCCGTTTCATTTCCAGTCAAGTTGACATTGTCATACGCGTAAGTGTTGGTCTTCGGGATAGCTACTTTAATCTCTTCATTTTCCACAAAGGCACTGATGAAGACCGAGAGTGTTGCCACGACAACCATCTGTAGAAATTGTGGTTGGATGTCAAAATTTGGTGCAAACCAAATACATAAATTTGTATTAAAATGTAAATGAAGTCTTTAGCAAATAATTGAATGGTGGAGATATTAGAGTGATTGTCCTTCATGGCAGATGGATCCGGTTTGCTTCCTTATTCTTTTTTCTTTTGTTTGACTTGTTTCATAAGGCAAAATTGTTGTACTGTGTTTTGCACCTCCATTCATTCGTCTTCAGCACATATTTTTTAATTGTTTTACTTCCCACAGGGGCATGTCCTTGCTGGTTCATGAATCTGAACACAAGTAAGTTTGTATTGTGAGCTGCATGACTAATCGCTTTGCCACACTGTTCCCCCACTTAGTTTAATTTCTGATGTTGGCATGCTTCAGTCTACCCAGCAGCATATGGATACATGAGTTGTAGTTAGGGTAGGGTACTAGTTCACTCCCATCAGGGTTAGGTGGAACCCCAAGGCCCCAAATTAAAACTGTGCACCTGGAAACAATCTGTGTTACAGCAGTATGGTCAACAAGATGGAAATCGTCACTGTGATCACTGTTAGAGTCTACTGAAAAAACCTTGCATTGCACTACACCTAGACCTGCCTTCATAAGCACACCCCATATATAAGAGAAACCACTGCAACCTGCTACAATAATTATAAAACAATACACTGTTCATGCCATGGAGTATGCCTGGGACTCTCCCCGCTCTCATCTTAAAAGGGCCCATTTCGGCTACTTGGCAGTAGGCATACACCTGCCTATTTGAATACCAGGATTCCAAGAACTCCAAGTCCCACCAATGCAAAAGCTCACATTGCTTTGGCCTATGCTTCCTTAATGGAGACCAACTGTAATGGTGGTCTTATACTCCAGCTGGAGTGAAAGAAAAGGCAACAAAAAGACAACAGATTGTCAAATCATCAAATGTAGTGTCATCATCCAAGAGGTGCTCATCGATCGACTTCAAAATATTACCCCTACCCTCATTAAATATTACAAACAGACAAACAGCTGACTCTCCACATTTGTTCCACAAGTAAATACTACCAGCAGAATTATTGCTGATGTCCGGGCAAACATGGCTCCTCCTACTATGCAAATGAGCAGGCAGATGAACAAAGAAATGGAGGCGTACAAATACTTCCACCAAGCAGAACTCACAGGAAGACCAGAGGTATCTGATGTGAAGCTTCCTGTAAAGAGATTAGAATATGTCATTGTTATGTCACATGTGAATACAGATATTACAATATGTAATTGTTATGTCACATATCAATACATCTATTACAATATGTCATTGTTATGTCACATGTGAATACATATATTACAATATGTCATTGTTATGTCACACATCAATATATCTATTACAATATGTCATTGTTATGTCATATATCAATACATCTATTACAATATGTCATTGTTATGTCACATGTGAATGCAGAATGTTCATATGTAATCAGAATCCAGAACCCAGCACATGTTCTACAAGACTGCCCAGCCCACAAAAGCCTACAGGTCAAACCTGGCCAAAGGGAGCACAGGCGAGGCAGAAGCTATGGGGCTGACATCCAGACCTAGAAAAGACTTAACTTTGTCTTTGTAATGGGACTGACTGCTGATCTAGCATGACCAAATACCTGAACACAGAATAAGAAGAATGCACATCAGCTTCAACATATAGAGATCTTTATCAATGATTGGACATATTTTAAAACAGACAAGGGAATTACAAGTAAGCTCAGAGTCAAATGAATAGTTGCCCGTTGCAAGAGAAGATGGCAACATCTCACACTTGTGCTACGAGATGTGATCTCATGTGACTGTGACGTCCAATCCTGGCACGGCAGACTTTATCGCACTTTTGACATACGTGTGAGGAGTCGACCATGGGGTCATTGTATGTTCTGTTCTTTTAGCAGCTCACTTTCTCTGAGCCTCATCGATATTTTGCTTAGTGATCTGAGCACCATGTGTGATGGTAGTGTGCCAGGTGGAACTGGTCTGTGCAAGTATCTGCCAGGAGGTAACATCAGCATTGAAGCTCTTCAGATACATTTTTAAGCAGTCTCTATAGCGTTTCTTCTGTTCTCTTGAGTTCAATGTACAGCAGTTGCCTGTGAAGGCGGATGTCGGGTTATAAAGCAACATGTCTTGTCCATCTCATCTGGGCTCTTTATAGAAGCAAATGGATGCCCAACATGTCACGGTCAGGTGAGCAAGTCTCAACTCACTTCTCATAGGGCTTCTGAAAAAAGCCTGTGCCATAGCAGTCTAACCAATGAAGTGGCAATCAATACCATAACTCCAATAGTGATGAACTTACATTACACTATAACCAGGAACACCCTTGTCCACCTTTTCAAATAATGCATCAGAGGACAGCGTGGGCTAGTGGTTAAGTGAAACGGCTCACAATCCGAAGGTGCTGAGTTTGCTCCCCATCACAGCACCAGCTGTTACCCAGGGGAAGCAAACCCTTAGAAAATGCAGGAGGAAGCAGACCCTTACATAAAATGTATGCTGAAGTCGGGTGCACTGGGCCGACAGGCCCAAAATAAAAACCGTAGTGCAATGCACACTGCTTTGGTGAATAGAGAAATGAGGCAAAGGCAAACAAAAACACTAAAAATATAATGCATCAGAATGTAACAACAGCCACTGTAACCTACTACCAAAGAAACATCAAGGACTAAAAGAACTTAGTTTGAGTGGCTACCAACAACAACAAAAATAAACTCCTACCTCCAATCCCGAAATTCTGTAGCACACCTTCCACAAATCCAACAGTGTATAAGGCACAAGATAGAACATTGGCCACATAAAACAGGAAACCAATGCTTCCACCAAATTCTGGGCCTAGTGCTCGGCTTATCATATCTGTCAGCTAAGGTCAAGGACAATGCGGAAACACTGGAATAAACATTATATTATACAGATAGAGCAGTTTATCAATTAAGTCTGTGTGAGTGGTAACAAAAATAAACAAGTGTTGCTTTGATGCAGCACAAGTGCAATATCTGGGTCATTCTTTTATATGTCGTTATTAGGATTTGAGTTTAGTACCGCCACATCTTGATACTATCGCCAAAACCACCATGTTGTGGAACCCAAAAAGAATGTAAGATAGAGGGTAACTCAAGACAACTTAGCAAAAAACCATAGAAGCCAAAAGAGCTGGGTCACTGTAAAAAGAATGACCTTCGGCCAGGTGAAGTGGAGGTAGAGTGTTCCTACAATTAAAGATGCCACCAGCTTCCACTAGATGCTTTGATGGTCATTGACCAAGGATCTCAGAAGTGGTGGAAGATTTTGTAGGCCTTAAAAATGCCACCAGATGTGATGGTCTGTGACCACTTTGCTTGTCACTGATCAAGGATCTCTGAAGTGGTAGAAGATTTTGATGGTCCTAAAAACACCACCAGATGTGATGGTCTATGACTACTTTGCCAGTCATTGAAGCAGAGGGAGTTTTTGCTGGCCTTAAAAACACCACCAGGCATGATATTCTATGACCACTTTGCTTTTCACTGACCAAGGATTTAAGAAGACAACTGCTACACTTTCTATTTGTCTTTTTTTAGACAAGAATATGAACGACTGCCACATTAGAAGATGGTCAACAGTAGAGTCTAACCCTTCCAGTGTAGAGATGGTTTCAAGGAGGGATATGTGTGTGACTTCTTGTAATTGTGATTGCTTGGATGATTTCACCCGCATTCTTCTTTAGCTCTGGATATCTTTCAGTTTAATGTTGAATGGTTGGGTAAGTGTATCTGGTCATAAAGGAGACAGTTCTGCTCAGCAGTTTGTTCGTTTAGTCCAAATGTTCACAGTGGTGAGGCAGACAGTCAAAGATTGTACATGTGTTGGTTCAGTGCGTTGTGTCTTGACGTGAGTTGAAGACTTGTGATCTGTCCCTACCAGTCAAATGTGTGGTAGTCATCATTGAGTTGATTCTGTTCTCTTTCAACATCCTGTATAGTTCTCTTTCTTTTAATCAAAGTATGTGCTTTCTGTATGTTCCTGTTGACATCTCCTCCCCCTAATTGCAAGCATACATGCCTTCTCATTCCTCAGTACATAACAGAGGGATTGCAGCTACTGAAGTATGGTTCACTTTCTGAGAGCTACCTTGTTTAGTTCATTCCTCAGGAGCTGGAGTTTGCCACCCTGAAAAGCTTGTAGTACAGATGATGCATCTGTGAAGATGACTGGTGGTAGGCAGTCAGAACTGTTGTTATAATTCATGTTCACAGGTTATTCAAGTGCTTGAACCTCAGCTATTTGCTGCAAAACTGCCCGACATACGAGGATCAGAGAGAGCTGATGTGGCTATCACCAGTGGCAACACTAGACAAGCTCTATGGCAGTGTCGATAGCCTCAGGATGACAGCCGCTTTTTTCGAAAAAATAAAGGTCGATGTCTGACAGCGTAAGAAGAAGAAGAGGAAGAAGAACCTCAGCTGTATAATTAGAGCAGAATTGACCTGTGGGAATGTGGATATGAGTAAAAAATATCAATGCCTCAATTCTTAACAGATTTCTTTTTTTTTTTTTTTTTTGCGTTCGCCTTAATTCTCTAATGCCCAAGGCGGTATGCGTTGCACTGTGGTTTTTATTTTGCGCCTGTAGGCCCAGTGCATCCGACTTCAGCATGCATTTTATGTAAGGGTCTGCTTCCTCCTGCATTTTCTAAGGGTTTGCTTCCCCGGGGTAACGGCCGGTGCTGTGATGGGGATCGAACCCAGCACCTTCTGGTTGTGAGCCGTGTCACCCACTAAGCCACGCCGTCCCCTTCTTAACATATGTTTTCATGTCCGCATTAGCCTGGAGGGGCGCGTTAGCTCAGTTCATAGCGAGCAATTCGGTATTATCTGTGGTAACAGCGTGCCTAAGTTGGAATCGTGTCCAGGAACAAAAAAATTTGGGTCGTGATTTTAATCGGGAACCGCTTCTCCGGTCAACCCAGCTGTAAATGGATACCTGACGCATGTATTAGAGAAACTAAAAACAGCAAGGAAGGGAACTGGCCACCCCACCTCTTACCGGCTGCAGCTTAGTACAATGGAGTTTTCAAAAAACTCAATTTCCAACCAACGGTTAATTCTGCTGAATTTCTACTTTACTTTTATTGGCCTGTTCAGCCACATGCCCACCCACACCCATAACGTTAAGCTGTGAAAAGGATAATGGCGACGGTCCTCATCAACAAATGGGCAGCTATTATTATTATTATTATATACAAAATATCCCGAGTTACCTCCAGTCGTCTCAACCAATAGTCTTGCCACTGATCCAAGGTAACTCGAGGTGAGGTACGAGTGAGATTGATGACGAGCGCAGTTTTTTCCTCACTATAATCCTCATACAGCGCAGATCATATTATTAAGACAAAACCGTCTGATGTTGTGGCCATCATCGCTTCGGTATGGACAATAACTATTTACAAAATACAAGAAATGACGTATAGGCTTCTTGTAAAGAAGCCAGCTGTAGTGGTAATCCTATGCTTCACTTGGAGCCAAAAGATAAAACACCTGCATGTACTCGAACTCCCACCTTTGCAACTACTTTCACCTTAAATCTGGCACACATCAAAGGATACAATAGGCACCACCACCTTCCACAGCCCCGTTAGTGGAGATGGCACAAATGGACAGTACGGTCATCACCAGAATGAAGTAGGCAAGGACCAGTTGAGAGTAAGTTTCCAGCAAGCCAGAATTGCCCACAACAAACCCTGATCAGAGAGAGAAACACAAAAAATAAGTTTTAAAATACAGTTTAAACTACTCTAACTTAAATTAAGTTCATTATGCTGGTTTAGAAGGCTCTAAAGAGTCTGTATACAACAAATTTATTCCATTCCACCGATACTAAAAATACTATGAGCATCCAATCTGTTTTTTAATGCTTAACTGACTTGGCATCCATAGATTCTGCATCAATGCATTTCAAGAATTCACCACTCAGATTTCCTAAACTGTAGGTGAGCATCACAGTAGTTGAGTTATTGTTTCTCATGGCTTATCAGGTTCCATCTCCATTATCATCAAACTCTAGTTGACCCAGCTGCAATAATTAACTGATCTACTTATTCTTCTTCTTCTTCTTGTGATTCCTTTAATGGTTACACTATCAAATACATTCACGTGATGAACTCGTCCATTGTCTAAAGTTCATCATTAGCTGCACAGTTTTGAGTTCAGAGCTAAACAGCTAGGCCAATGTATCTACCTTTTCTTCCTGACAATCTCTTAGGAAGGAAATGCAGTAAGAAAGACAGATAATCAACACCTCCCCCCCCCCCCCCCCCCCCCCATATCATCATTTATTAGAAAGCTGTGCCTCATACAATTAAGTCTCTAGCAGCAGTGTCTGCCGTGAGACATCCTAGACCTTTAATCAGTTGATCCACCCAAATAACAAAGAATACAACCATTGTAACCTTCCAAGTAAGTTGTACAAGGTGACTACAGAGAGTCATGCATGGGGCTAGCAGCAAGGAATACTAGAATCCTGGTATTATGATTCAGTGTCCAATCATTCTTAGCTGCCTAGCAGGTTTTGGCTTGGCTTGGCTTGGCTTCGTTCATTCTCAGTCTCCCACTACCAAACCCTGAAAGGGCTTAAGTAGCAGAATGTAGTCCAGAGAACAGAATGCGTTGTGTCATAGTTTGCAGCTTGACTGCGATATTTGCACCTTTCGGTCTAACACACCCGACTTCAGCAAGCATTTTTTAAGTACCGGGTTAGCATTCCCTCTTCGATCCCTTCTCCTTAGCCAGTCTGCCTTGCTGCAGCCTGTTATCCAGAATCACTGCGTGGAGGTGTAGAAGGGTCTTGGCAGCTCTGGTTCACTGGCCCTGATGCTAGCAGTCAGCTATGGGTTGCTGACCACTGCAACTCCTGTGCTGCTCAGCATCTTGATCCCTAGCAGGTTTTGATAAGAAGAAGAACAGTCCCTATGTTATATCTCTTTATTTCTTCCAGTTTCCATGGAAACCTAAACAGATATTCTTTAATATGTAATGGTACTCACATTCTATGGCATCAGTACGACTCTACAGTAGATACAAGGTCAGACAAGCATCCGAGGCAATGTAAGTGCTGATAAACTGGCAAAAACAAGAGCAAACAAGCCACAACCAAACATCTCCAACCAACCAAAAACTACTAAAAACATTATCTACGGCAACTGCAGACAACAGTGGACAGACTGATATCTCAACCCAATCCCAAAGATAGCATCAACAATTTGAGTCAACGAGACCGGAATACAATTTTCAGGTTACAAACAAGAAATGCGCCATGGAAAAAGTAGGACAGAGTGACAGCAAACCATACACCATACTGCAGACATCATAACGGACAAGAGCAAACAGTAAAACACCATTATTGTCCAAATTGTGGAAGCAACTACTACCACCAACTCCTTCCATCCCTAACACCCTGTAAAGAGACACAAAACAACTGAAGAAAACATGTACATTCCATTTCCTGGCACCGGAAAGAAGAGTTAAAAACTCATTGAACTGGGGATCGAATATGGCAAAGTTGTTTCTCTTCTACCTTGGAGTATAGGGAAAGGGGAAAAGGATACCCGTTAACACTTTCTCTCCTTCCATACAGTATAGGGAAAGGGAAAATGACCCTGTTTACCTTTTCTCTTCTACCACAGAGTATAGGGAAAGGTGGAAAAAGAACCAGTTTATACTCTTTCTTCTATCATAGAGTTTAGGGATAGGAGGAAAAGGATCGTGTTTACACTAACTCTTCTACCATAGATTATAGGGAAAAGGGGAAAAAGAACCAGTTTATACCTTCTTTTCTACCATAGAATATAGGGAAAGGGGGAAAAGAATCCCTCTACACTTTCTTTTCTACCATAGAGTATAGGGAAAAGGGGAAAAGGACTCCATTTAAACTTTCTCTTCTACCATGGAGTATAGGGAAAGGGACAATGATCCTGTTTATCTTTCCTCTTCTACTATAGAGTATAGGGAAAGGGAAAAAGGATCCCATTTACACTTTCTCTTCAACCATAGAGTATAGAAAAGGGAAAAATTATGTAATTTAAACTTTTTCTTTGGATCAAGATGCTGAGCAGCGCATGAGCTGCAGTGGTCAGCGACCCATAGCTGACTGCTAGCATCAGGGCCAGCGAACCAGAGCTGCCAAGACCCTTCTACACCTCCACACTGTGATCCTGGATAACAGGCTGCAGCAGGGCAGACTGGCTAAGGAGAAGGGATCAAAGAGGGAATGCTAACCAGGTACTCAAAAAAAGCTTGCTGAAGTCAGATGTGTTGGACCAAAAGGTGCAAATATCGCAGTCGAGTTGTAAACTATGACACAACGCATTCCGTTCTCTGGACTACATTATGCTACTTAAGCCCTTTCAGGGTTTGGTAGCGGGAGATTGAGAACGAACGAAGCCAAGTCAAGCCAAACTTTTTCTTCTACAATAGAGTATGGAAAAAGGGTCCCATTTACACTGTCTCTTCTAGCATAGAGAATAGGGAAAGGGGAAAAGGATCCCGTATACACGACTTGTCACATATTGAGAAATATGGTGTTTGATCCACATATTTATTTGACCAACAGCACATAATGAGTTGACCATCTTTTCTTTCCCAGAATTACTCTGGTACCAAATGGTTGAGGGTGGGTCGATCCTTGAAGCTTTTGCAATAACAAATAGTCAACTGGGGATTGAACCTAGATCACTCGGCTAGGCAGTCAGTGCATTAAGCACTGTGCTTCCGTGGCTCACCATAGGGTTTAGAGGTCTTTTTATTTTATTTTGTGGCTTATAATTTCTACAGGACGTGGCAGATGGTCCAATGTCCAACCCTCCTTAGTCATACTTATTTAGTCACTCCACTTTTACTATAGGGTGTAGACGTCATTTCTTTGTCTTGTCGATTTAAATTTCTGAATCAGGAGATAACAAGCTCGACTCAGCATTCATTAGTTGCCTCTTTTTACATATGTGGCAAGTTACAGTTTAACTATTTTTGCTGCTCCCTTTTCAGACCTCAGTAACTATTAGTAAATGTTATTTCTTCTTCATCTTTTCTCTTTTCAACTCCATCCGGAGTATACAGCCACCACTATAGTTAGACTACTTTAGAAAGCCTGCACCAAAACACAGTGTGAGCTTTAACATGGTGGTTTCTGTAACAATTTGTTTTATACAATGAAGCCACTAGCCCCATTCATCAGTATGTTTCACTAACTTAAAATAATACATCTTATAAAACTTTACATAACTAATTTCTTTTCTGTTAAGTATTTCTGATAAGATCAACAATATCAAGCCCAATATGATACAGGCCATCGATCAATGTATTATCAGTGATTACTACAACGTTATCATAATATCCGTCTCATATCTAGTTATCACAACTTGAAGCACACCTAAATCTCAAACAGTGAGGCAATCTACAATTGCATTGTTCCTGGGTGGTAGACCATATTGGCAGTAATGTGTACAGGCATAAATAAGGAGAACTCTGAGTTGTATGAGGTAAAACGTGGAGTGCCCCATATTTAGTTTTGGGACCAATATTGTTCTTGATATTTATAAACAATTTGTAGATTGAAATAAGATCAATGATTGCAAAATTTTCAGACGACACAAAACTGTGTAAGAGTGTCTCATCTATAGCAGAAGTGGATATACTGAGATCGGATTTAGATAAAATTTGAGACTGGTCTGTGAGATGGCAAATGGAATTTAATATAGAAAAATGTACAGTCATCCACATGGGTAGATCCAATAGGCAACATAATTACAGAATGGGCGAGAACAATATTAGAATGATAGATATGTAAAGGAACGTAGGGGTTATAATAGAGCATACAGGTAAAGTGAGTGAGCAAGTCCAGGTAGCAGTGAATAAGGCAAATGCAATGTTAGATATGATAAAAAGAAATGTTAAACACAGGAGTAAGGAAGTGATTGTCAAACTATATAAAGCATTGGTTAGACCTAGATTGGAGTACTGTGTACAGGTGTGGAGTCCTTATCGTTGAGGAGATATAAACATGCTGGAAAGGATACAAAGAAGAGTGACAAAACTGATAGCATTCCATAAATACAGTTGTGAGAAAATAATCAGAAAAACTGGCCTACAGTGTCTAGAAAAGAGAAGAATTCGAGGTGATTTAATACTTAATACAGGTTTAAAAAATAATCACAGGAAAGGTTAAATTAGACTATAACAAGTTTTTTCAAAATCCAACCACCAACAAGGACAGGAGGGCACAACTGCAAATTAACTAAAGAAAGGTCCAGATCGGATATAAGTAAATATTTTTTTAGTCAGAGAATAGCGAATGCTTGAATGCATTGCCCCAGGAGGTAGTGGAGGCAGGGACAGTTAATGCATTTAAGAATAGATTGGATGCACATAGCTTTTAGAGCAGGTTAGTGTAAATGTAACTGGCTGTATACAGACTCTGATGAGTCTTCTAAACCAGTATAAAGACGTTAAGTTAAATTAAGTTAAAAGATAGTATTATATGTATAGTATATCTTCTCCTTTTTTGGCATTCATCCTTAAAAGGATGTTCTGACATTATGTCATGGATTACAGCAAGGCTATGATAACTGTTGCTTTCTGCTCAACACATCCAGTTTCAGTACAGCCCTTTTGCGACCAGGTTTGCCTTCCTTTTAAAATCCCTGTTCTCTTAGCCAGACTGCTTGGTTGCAGTCTGTTTCTGGGCCACCCCTTGGAGGCAGAATAGGGTCTAGGTCAGCTATTGTTCTTAACTTAACTTAACTTAATTTAATGTCTTTATACTGGTTTAGAAGACCTTGCAGAGTTTGTTTTTTTTTTTTTGTTTTTTTTTTTTAGCGTTCGCCTTATTTCTCTAATTCCCAAGGCGGTGGTGCATTGCACTGCGTTTTTATTTTGCGCCCGTCGGCCCAGTGCATCCGACTTCAGCATGCATTTTATGTAAGGGTCTGCTTCCTCCTGCATTTTCTAAGGGTTTGCTTCCCCGGGGTAACGGCCGGTGCTGAGATGGGGATCGAACTCAGCACCTTATGGTTGTGAGCGGTGTCACATAACCACTAGGCCACGCCGTCCCCTCTTGCAGAGTCTGTATACAACCAGTTTAATTTACATCACCTTGCTCTAAAAGCTATGTGCATTCAATTTATTATCTGTGGCTGCTGCTGTCAGCTTATGCACTGTTGCATCTTTGGCTCCAAAATCCTAATGAAGATGGGGAAACATATGGAAAAGTAAAGGCAATGGAGAAAAAAAAACAGCCTCAGAGACAAATGGTACAGAGAACACCCAAAATCTCATGGAACAGAAGCATACTACTCCTCAAAGCACAAATAGGCTGATGAAAAAGTTATCCATTCAAAAAGCACAGAGAGACTAGAACAGATGATCCTGTCTGTTAAAAGGCCCTGTGAAGAACAAAATCTTTACCTGAACAAAATAAAATCAAGATAATGGCTGCCGATGAAACAAACACCCAGTTTTCTGAGAAAAGGAAGACTAAAAAAAATCACTAGTTTTGAACATCTCAACTCCATTATAATCAGCAATGAAGCCTGCTAAAACAAAAGAAAGAAGATGAATGACCATATCAATGTAGAGGTTAAATAAAATGAAGAGGAACATGAGGTGGAGGCAGACCAAACAGAAGATGAACACAAGGCAAAGATGTTCTGAATATGGCAGTCACGGAAGTGGGAGAGCTCGTCAAAGATCAAGAGAATTACAGAGAAGCTTTAATGAGAATGATGTTCTGCAAAGGATATGCTGCTTGATGATGATACTACTCCGTACCAAGAAAAGTTGAAGTAACGACATTTAGACTGTAAACCGGCCATGGCAGACTCACACACCATCTGTTTAACTACATAGCAGCAGAGTGACAGAATGGACCTCCGCAACCTAGATGAGATATAGACTGAATAAGGACAAGAAAAGTCTGACAAGACCGCTAAGTTTTAAGGGCACATATGTATTTAAATGCGTATGTAAATTTGTTTGTGTGTTTCTGCGTGTGATTATTTTATAGCAAACGACTAATAACATTTCAAAATCCATATCATATTTGAATCGGGTGTAGTATCCAGTACTTGAGTTTCTATACTTTGTGTCTCCCATTTACAATTTGCAACCACAAATAATGTACGGTTTACAGATTACTCACCCGGTCTAAGAAACAGCAAAGAAGAAAACTGAGAAACAGCTACTGGAGCAAATACGCCAGCAAACATGCCCAAAACTCTATTCGCGTTCTTGACAGGCGAACCGAGTAATGAGTCCCCATTCTCAAACTTCAGGGTGGAATTACTCAGACTTCTATTAAGTCTTCGAAGGTGCCGGTTCATGTCAGTGGATTCATCTCCGCTTTCATCGGACATGGTTGCAATATCTTCCGTTGCGTTGTAGTTGAGTCTAACTCCGCGACGCCTGATCTCTCTGAATGATTTCGCTAACGAGCTTCCCTCATTGTGATTCTGGTTGTCAGTTTTCACCAAATCGCCAGGTGATGTATTCAGATTCATGCTGAGTGGTTGCAAAATACCTAATTTTTCAGAAATGATAGAAGTATCTGCGCCCACATAAAAATTAAATTACATTAAATGCAAATAAAATCTAGCAGCTGCTAAATGCAACTTCTGTTTGTAGCAGACTAACTTATCTGTTTACTCTTTTATCATAACATCCGGAACTGGAATCATTACAGCCTGCAGATATAGTTTCGCGTTTGAACTTTTCCATAAAATTATTACGCGTCAAATGCTGAAACACCATATGTCGAACAGCCAGAATTTCAAAGCCGATATCGAATGCACAGACCTATGTAATTTAGTTATTTTATCTAATAAAGTTAAAGTGTGTTAAGCCTACCCGCGTGCTTGGTTAAAATGCTGGTCTTATCAATTAGCGCGATAGCCTTTTTGGGAGCAAATGAATATCATCAATGTCATTGTAAAGTTGATGATGCGGTCGTTATGAAAAATGGAAAGGGGATAACGCGAGTAATGTTTCAACCTGCACCCAAAAAGCCTTACCAAGAACCAAACATGAGTGTACATGACTAGTTCCTCTAATCAGTTGATACTTAGCCATTGCGCTCGTCACAGATGCAAATATCGACTCGGGTCCATGATAGATTGCCAAGGCATGTGGTGCTTTTTGAAGACTATGATCAGAAATTGTTGCGATCGACGAGGATTGAATGCTGCCACAAAGATCAAAATTGGTCCTGCTACTGTGCTGACCATCCATCTGTACGCCCGCGAAACATGGACATGTCCGTAAACTGAACCATTTTTATGTGAGCTGTCTCCAGCAGTCAGATCATGATCAACTGGCGGAATAAAGTACCAAACTCTGATGTCTTTAACAGGACAGGACTCTCAAATATATGTATGTCCCTATACTGTTGCAGAGAGCCCAAAACAGATGGGCTGAGCATGCTGATCGCATGTCTAATGAAGATCTTCTGAAGCAGCTACTGTACAGTGAGCACAGAACATGAAAACGACCATCAGTGGAACGGGACAAATGTTACAAAGAATCACTTTTTTTTTTCTCTAACGGAGGCAGAATAAAAACCTACCCTGTACAACGCGTTGTGACTGCTCGGGAAATCAGCCTTTATTCCTCAACCGCGTAAATTCTCTTGGTTTACCTCATAATAGAAAAGAACGTCGCTGTGATATTTTAAAAAGTATTCTTGTTTTTAATTTACACTTTAAGTAAGGCCATTTCAAATGTAAGCAAAGGTATTTAAAGCGCAAATCAGGACATTTCAAGTAAAAGTCGAGATATTTCAAGTAAAAGTCGAGATATTTCAAGTAAAAGTCCAGATATTTCAAATATAAGTCAAGACAATTCAAGTTACAGTAAAGATATTTCAAGTAAAAGTCGAGATATTTCAAGTAAAAGTCCAGATATTTCAAATATAAGTCAAGACAATTCAAGTTATAGTAAAGATATTTCAAGTAAACGTCAAGATATCTCAACGTCTCCAACGATCTCTGTTCTGGGCTATGGAGGTCCAGGGAGTGACATGTTTTCATTGTGATGTATCGTGAGTGTTGTAGTGGAGTGCAATGGAGTCTGGCCAGCGCATTGGAGGTCTACACCACGGACTTTTCCCGACGCAACCATGCCAGACTGCTGTCGACGTGCTCCAATGTTTCTTCTTTCCTTCCTCCTCTTCTTCTTTTTCCTCTTCTTCTTCTTCTTCGTTCCCAAACCCCCGTTGCAAAGCCCTGAAAAAGGCTTTGCCAGTAGTAGGATGTAATCTGAGAAACGAAATACTTTGTGTCGTAATCTACAGCTTGACTGCGATATTTGCACCTTTCGGTCTGACTTAATTTAACTTAACGCCTTATACTGGTTTAGAAGACTCATCAAAGTATGTATACAACCAGTTACATTTGCACTACGCTTCTCTAAAAGCTATGAGCGTCCAATCTATTCTTAAATGCCTTAACTGTCCCTGCCACGACGACTTCATGGGGCAATGCATTCCAAGTATTCTCCACTCTCTGACTACAACAAAATATTTCCTACTATTCAATCTGGACCTTTCTTTAAGTCATTTGTAGGTGTTCTTGTTTATGTTTGTGGTTGTATTCTGAAGAAAAAAACTTGTTATAGTCTAATATAAACTTTCCTGTAATTATCTTATAAATCTGTAATATGTCACCTCAAATTCTTTTCTTTTTCACTGTAGGCTGTTTTTTTTTCTGTATTTCCTCATAACTGTAATTCTGGAATCCAACTATCAGTTTTGTCGCTCTTCTTTGTATCATTTCCAGCATGTTTATATCTCCTCTACGGTAAAGACTGCACGCTAGTACACAGTACTCCAATCAAGGTCCAACTAATGCTTTTTACAGTTTGACTATCAGTTCTTTACTCCTATCTTTACTATTTCCTTTTATCAAACATTGCATTTGCCTTTTTCACTGCTACCTGGAGTTGCTGACTCACTTTACCTGTATGCTCTTTTACAACCCCTCCTTTCCTTATCTATCATTTTCATATTGTTCTCGCCTATTCTGTAATTATGTTCCATATTGGATCTACCCATGTGGATGACTGTACATTTATCTATAATAAACTTCATTTGCCATTTTGCAAATTTTGCAATCATGGATCCTATTATAATGTACAAATCGTTCATATATATCAAGAACAATATTGGTCGCAAAACCGAGTCCTGAGGATACTTACCTAATACATATAGCCGAAGCATTTGGCTACCTGGCAACAAACATTAACATGTCTGTTTGAATACCAAGATTTTTGGCTATTGTTTCTAGAGCTTTCATACACAGAAGGCTTATCCACACTCAGCAACCATAGTGTTTTGTGATTCTGAACCGGGCAAATTTTGAATGTGAGCTGTGCCACTAATCACTTCACCCCCCAACCTCTTTTCCTTCTCGAAAGATAGAAATAAAAATGAGGATGTGGGATAGCAGTCAAAGCACAATTACTGCTAGTTATCGTATAAGGCCTTCAATCTTTACATCGGCGTTGGTAGAAAGCAGATATTACAGGTTAAAGGTTATACCATAACAGTTACTGCTGTCAGGGATGAAGTGCTGTTATTGTTGTTGGAACCTACTCGTGCTGAGCCAACTCTTGATGACGTTTCTGTGGTAGCAAGTTACAGTGGATCTTCTTACATCACGATGTGTACCTGATATGATGGGTCGGGTTCTTTGTTGACTAGTGAAATGCGATGCTCTTCAATAAACGCATCATTGGAAGGGGGGGGGGGGGGGGGAATCACAGTGTGCGGACCCCACCTCGCTGTCCAGACTGATATGGCACAGCCTGTTTCCAGGAACCACAACGAAGAGGTTAGGTGGGGTCATGATAATTATATTTCACCTGCTCCTGGCGTTAGCCTTTGTTCCCGGACGTACTAGGAAATTAACTTAACTTAATTGATTGCACTAGACCTCGGGTCGAGTGGGCAGTTTCCTTCCTTGCGTTCTTTCCTTTTCCAACAGTAACCCAAGTAGCAACTTACATCTGGGTCAACTAGAGATGCTGTTAGTGGGGATGAAACCCTGGATCTTTGTTGTGAGAAGCTAGTGATCTACCACTAGTCTAATCAGACGATGGCTACTTTGCAGCCTCAAGGCTTCATGTGTTATGTAAATATATTGCGCTGGTCATAATGGGTTCAAGGCTAGGAGAGGGTGATAGGGGACAGAGGCATCACCCCTTCAGGGACGCTGCTAGAGTGAGAGGTCAGGTTGTTGCTGAGCGGAGTGAGGCATACAGGACGATATGCATGGAAATGGAACCAGCAGGCACAGCTCATCTGTAGGGTGGTTATTTTTTTTTTTTAACAAGGGCATTCACAAGTACAGCAGGGTTGTGGATGGCAGCTGTAGAGGTCAAACACCTCCACGTGCTAGCGTGGATCTACAATCCTGACCATGCTGGAGTTCGTGCCAATGAAGGAGCTGACATCAAGCACCCGTTATGGGTATACTTGATATGGATAAAGGTGACAAAGTGAAGTCTACCAACGACCACCTGTTGGATGACGACACTACAATAAATGACCGTTTCACCTGAAAGTTGTCACTCTTAGCGCCCTCCTTGATCAGTATGTTTCACCTGACCCTGAATACTCTTGGCTTCCACCTTGATCAGTATGTTTCACCTGACCCTGATTACTCATCGCTCCCACCTTGATCAGTATGTTTCAACTGACCCTGATTGCTTTTGGTTCCCACCCTGATCAGTATGTTTCACCTGACCCTGATTACTCGTCGCTCCCACCTTGATCAGTATGTTTCATCTGACCCTGATTGCTCTTGGCTCCCACCCTGATCAGTATGTTTCATCTTACCCTGATTGCTCTTGGCTCCCACCCTGATCAGTATGTTTCACCTGACCCTGATTACTCGTCGCTCCCACCCTGATCAGTATGTTTCACGTGACTGTGATTACTCCTCGAGTCCGCCCTGATCAGTATGTTTCACGTGACTGTGATTACTCCTCGCTCCTAGCATGATCAATTATAACACGTTCGGTGACACACTGGTTATCTTTATACGCAACGTCTAGTGATAAAGTAAAACGATAGCCTCCAGTTGTACCAGACTTGAAAGATGACGACCACAAATACGGGTCAGGGGGCGTTAGGAGAAAGAAAGATAATTTACAGAACCGTCTACGGTGATTGTCTACGGGCATGGCTAATCCAATGTTGGGAAAGAGCACTCGCTTTTCAATTATACGATAGGGAGTTCAACTCCCGCTACCGTCACGCCCAGTCAACCTAGTAGGTAAGGGTTCATTTGTAAATGGGTATGAGATCTATGTTTAGGGAAGGAAATGCGCCGAGGTGGATGTGGCTTAGCTCCCACCCTTACACGAGCTGTTACATAGTACACTGAAGTCTCTACGTATCATCCAAGACCTCCCTCTCTTCTTACTTCACACTCTATTTCAATTTACTCCGAGTGGTATGCCGGGGTCGTTGTGTATGACAAGGGCAAGAATAGCACCACTGCCTCACGGAGAGCATGTCGGAAGAGGCGACTAACTGTGACATGACGTAATACCGGCCATGGGTGAGTGGTTTATTTAGAGAAGCATAGATGGCGCCTAACAGGCTGGGGGTCTACTTTGCTCTAGTGTTTTATTCTATTAAGATGGACTCGCATATCCGTTAACCGCGCTCCGTAAGCGCTTGTCCCAACTCAGCAGAGTATTGAGCTGCTCAAGCCTAGCCTGCTAAGCAGGAAACCATTCTCCCAGCTACGTCCAGCTCATACCAGAGCTGGGACATGCACAGGGACATCTGCCCCTGTAGAAGTACAGGTCGACTAAGAACTAAGAACGACCACACTGTTACACAACTTTCACAAGCGCCCTCAGGGTGACGCCCCTGCCACTGCACCTTGGTTGGGTTGATCTCTGAGATCGCCATAACTAGCATAGCTTTATACAGACGCACACACGCATGCAAGTCCTGGTTAATACGTCATAATATCGCCTAATTGACTGCAGTCTGGGGTGGAAAGAAGCGTTCCTCCGTTAGTAGAATACAGAGAGGTAAACCTTTTACCCAAAACAAAAAAGTGGCGTCTCTACAGATCTTGCTACGGTACATTTTTTTAAAATCCAAGAAAATCACCAAAAGTGTAAACTAGATTGAAAATATTGTGACAACCGTAACCTTCCTAGCATATCGTAAAAGACAACTGAGAGGGTTGTGTATGAGGACTAACAACTTCATCGTGTAAAGTCATAGTTTGTTTTAAATTGCTCTGCAAATATCCGGATACAGACTTCCGGCTGTAGTGGTGGCCCTATGCTTTAACTGGAGCGGAAGGATGAACCTTCAAACAAAAGATCAAAATGTAAGTCACTACACTGACGGCTCAGATCAAAATGTAGTCCCCTACACTAACGGCTCAGATCAAAATATAATCCCTCTATACTGACAGCTCAGATCAAAATATAGTCCCCTACACCGACGGATCAATCAAAATGTAGTCCCCTACACTGACGGATCAATCAAAATGTAGTCCCATACACTGACGGATCAATCAAAATGTAGTCCCATACACTGACAAATCAATCAAAATATAGTCCCCTACAATAACGGATCAATCAAAATGTAGTCCCCTACATTAACGTCTCATTTCAAAATGTAGTCCCCTACATTAACGGATCAATCAAAATGTAGTCCCCTACATTAACGGCTCATTTCAAAATGTAGTCCCCTACATTAACGGATCAATCAAAATGTAGTCCCCTACACTAACGGATCAATCAAAATGTAGTTCCCTACACTAACGGATCAATCAAAATGCAGTCACCTACACTAACGGATAAATCAAAATGTAGTCCCCTACACTAACGGATCAATCAAAATGTAGTCCCTACACTAACGGATCAATCAAAATATAGTCCCCTACACTAACGAATCAATCATATTTTAGTCCCCTACATTAACGGCCCATTTCAAAATTGAGTCCCCTACACTAACGGATCAATCAAAATGTAGTTTCCTACACTGACAGATCAATCAAAATGTAGTTCCCTATACTAACGGATCAATCAAAATGTAGTCCCCTACACTGACGTATCAATCAAAATGTAGTTCCCTACACTAACGGATCAATCAATATGTAGTCCCCTACACTAACGGATAAATCAAAATGTAGTCCCCTACACTAACGGATCAATCAAAATGTAGTCCCTACACTAACGGATCAATCAAAATGTAGTCCCCTACATTAACGGCTCATTTCAAAATCACACATACCATACTCAACATATTCTACCGTTATCCACTAAAATACTTTTACCCAAACACTTCACGTTTTGTTGCGTGGTTCCGATGAAAGAGCAGACAGATTACAGACAAAGTATGTCTGCTAATGACAACGATCGTGAAACGAAGTATTTTTCTGCATTCGAAAAACATATGTAACAGACAACAGGAAAGAAGGTGGTGTAATGGCTACTAGGACTGAAACCATGAACTTCCAGTTGACGAAATCGTCCTGGAACAATCAACTACGTTTGCAACTCAGTATCTCGAAGTTTACTAAAAAAAATGCCCCTTCACATTCCCTTTTCTTCCCCCCACCCCTCTTTCCCTTCCCCTGGCCCATCTACTATACCACACACACACACAAACATTACAAGAAGCACCATACAAACTATTATTTGAGATCATATTGCTACGATAGAAAGAGCAGATAAACAATACGGATGAGTTTACTAAAGCCAGCGATTTATAACTGGCTGATTTCATCAGGGCCAGCGAACCATACCTGGCTGCTTGTATTAGCCAGTAAACCATACCTGGCTGCTTGTATCAGGCCCAGCGAACCATACCTAGCTGCTTGTATCAGGGCCAGTGAACCATAGCTGGCTGCTTGTATCAGGGCCAGCGAACCATACCTGGCTGCTTGTATTAGCCAGTGAACCATACCTGGCTGCTTGTATCAGGGCCAGTGAACCCTAGCTGGCTGCTTGTATCAGGGCCAGCGAACCATACCTGGCTGCTTGTATCAGGGCCAGTGAACCATAGCTGGCTGCTTGAATCAGGGCCAGCGAACCATACCTGGCTGTTTGTATTAGCCAGTGAACCATACCTGGCTGCTTGTATCAGGGTCAGCAAACCACAGCTGGCTGCTTGCATCAGGGTCAGCGAACCTCAGCTGGCTGCTTGTATCAGGGTCAGCGAACCACAGCTGGCTGCTTGTATCAGGGCCAGTGAACCATAGCTGGCTGCTTGTATCAGGGCCAGTGAACCATAGCTGGCTGCTTGTATCAGGGCCAGTGAACCCTAGCTGGCTGCTTGTATCAGGGCCAGTGAACCATAGCTGGCTGCTTGTATCAGGGCCAGTGAACCATAGCTGGCTGCTTGTATCAGGGCCAGCGAACCATAGCTGGCTACTTGTATCAGGGTCAGCGAACCACAGCTGGCTGCTTGTATCAGGGCCAGTGAACCATAGCTGGCTGCTTGTATCAGGGTTAGGGAACTCTATCTGACTGCTTGTATCAGGGCCAGTGAACCCTAGCTGGCTGCTTGTATCAGGGCCAGTGAACCATAGCTGGCTGCTTGTATCAGGGCCAGTGAACCATAGCTGGCTGCTTGTATCAGGGCCAGCGAACCATAGCTGGCTGCTTGTATCAGGGTCAGCGAACCACAGCTGGCTGCTTGTATCAGGGCCAGTGAACCGTAGCTGGCTGCTTGTATCAGGATTAGGGAACTCTAGCTGGCTACTTGTATCAGGGGCAGTGAACCACAGCTGGCTGCTTGTATCAGGGCCAGTGAACCATACCTGGCTGTTTGTATCAGGGCCAGTGAACCCTAGCTGTCTGCTTGTATCAGGGCCAGTGAACCCTAGCTGGCTGCTTGTATCAGGGCCAGTGAACTCTAGCTGGCTGCTTGTATCAGGGCCAGTAAACCATAGCTGGACGCTTGTATCAGCGCCCGAACTGACCATGACCCTATTCCGTCTGCACATGCAGCTCTAGAAACAGACTGAATAGGAGCATAGCGATCAGAAGAGGGAAGGCAAATCCGGTCCCCAGAATACCTGCTGAAACTGGATGCATAGGGCCGTAAGACGCAAATATTGCAGCGTCGCTGAAACTGTGACACAATGTCGCAACGCCCTTTTCAGGACGTACATCGAGGAAGAAGAAACATACAATAAATGACCACTGCACTTCCGACTCAGGTAAAAACAAACAAAACAACAACAAAAACAACATAAGTAGCAAAGTGGTAGATTGCTTGCTTTTCATGGCAAAGTTATCGAGTTCAATTCCCGTTATCAAAATACTCTAGTCGAACCAGCTGTAAATGGAGGCCTATCTTACTATGAGGAAAGGAGATGCAGTGAGGAAGAGATCTGGTCACCATACCTCATTTCAATGTCATTCAATGGCGTCTCCAATTCGTCATCCCCGACAGTAGTGCCTGCTGCCTGAGCCTTGCCCTTTAATTAGTGGTTCTTGTGGCAGACAGAACAGCACCAGTGTTACCTTTCGTCCGTGTCGTAAAAAGAGACTGCGTGAAGTTGTGCATAAGGGTGGCAACCTCGTCTTGTGAAAAATTCCTGTTTTAAGCCCGTACTGTAAATGATTGTAAAGTGGCTTTCCTAAAAATAGTTAGAGTCAATCAAATGCAATGTTGGACTTATGCTTCAAAAATTATTCTAATCTGGCTTTCCTTAAACTGGTTATAAACCAGATACAATGTTGGACTTATTCTTCAACACATCGTTGTAATCTGGCTTTTCTAGACCAGATGAAATGTTGGACATCTTGATTTTGATGACCCGTTCATCAGCGTAGCTGCGGGTCCCAAATTCCTCTCCAGCGGACCCTGTCTTGGGCCACGGAAGTCCAGTGCATGGTAGGCATTCCTCCAGAGGCGTCTCAGCTGCTCTTGTGTACAGCAAGGGCATTGGAGGTATTCCCCGCAGTCTCTTTTTTTCTCGAGGGACCAGATTGCTGTCGCCGTGCCCCATCGACCATCGTTTCGTCGCATCATGTGACCTGCCCATCTATGTTTTGTTTTGTCTGCATAGATTACCGCATAGCTCACCAAGAACAATCGTCGTATGTCCGAATTATTGAGCCCTTGTATGCGTTGGTTACAGAGAGTGATTCCGACCAAGCTGCTCTCAAGTGATGCCTGGGTCACTCTCAATTTGTCCTCTAGTGATTTTGTTAGTGCCCACGTCTCAGCACCGTAGCACATAGCAGGGAGCACATTGGAATTGAAGAGATAGGCTCGTAAGCCATAGTCATGACAATCGTACATGGCCAAGTTAATGGACGATATGCCTGCCCAGCAGGCGCGGTGACGTCTTGTTAGTTCAGGTCCCAGGTATTCTCCACCTTGAGAAGGCGCCCAAAATAGATGTACTCGTTGACATCGTCTAGCTTCACCCCTCAAGGAAGACTGGATCACAATTGGCGAGACGATTGGACTTAAAATGTTGGACTTATGCTTCAACAAATTATTGTAATCTGGCTTTTATAGAGCTGGTTAGTGTAAACCAAATGCAATGTTCAACAAATGACTGGAATTTCGACTTCATAAAAGCTGAGTAAGCCAAATGCTTCAACAAATGCAGCGATGGAGCAGAGAAAGTAATAATTTATATAAAGGCATTTACATTATTCATTCCTCTTCCACTCATTTGTTCGCTATTCAAATAAAAACCTTTCAGTCCCATACGGAGCACAGGTCTTCAACAAATATACATTAAGTCATCGTAACTATCATGGACCATCCATTTCAGCTTTGCCCAAGTCTTTCCCGTTTCCTTTATGCTTGTCTCGAGATCTCTTTTCTGCGTGTGCTGTGGCCTGCCTCTGCTCCTATTGCCTTGGAGATTCCAGAACAGCATCTGTATTGTAATGATATCAGCTAACTTAACTTAACTCAACGTCTTTATACTGGTTTAGTAGACTCTACGGAGTTTTTATACAACCAGTTTCTTGGATGGTGATTTTTTTACTGATGTGCGAGTCCATCTTAATAGACTCAAACATTAGAGCTAAGTAGACTCGCATCCGGTTAAGCGCCATCTATAGCTGCTCTTAACAAACCACACGAATAAATGTACAAATAACTTGGGTAAATTATTTATTTGAATTGTGACCAGGCAACAGTCATTTTATTTCTAACTGCCAAGGAATTTTTAATGTGCTTGACGCTGACACGGGAGTCCGATCTCACTACCCAAAGATTGGGTGAAATTTTACCAGAAGATCCACATGAAAAAAAACACAGTGATTCGAACACGCGACCTCCAGCATCCGAGGCGGACACCTTACCTCGAGACCACTAATTGTTTCCATAATGTGTGTGTTACTGAAAACCAATATCTTCTCCTCACCTTATGCTCCCCTTCTTATTCCTGTGACCCCACCTTTGATGTGTACATCTTTAGGAGAGTTCTTGTGATGAACTCACCATTGTTCAAAGGTCTACTTTATAACCCCGTACAGTTTTAAGTTTAGTGTTGAACCGTCGTTGGGCCAGTGTATTTTCCTTCACTTGACCATACAGGGGACAGTCATAAAACAGATTTAACACAAGCTTAGCTGGTTGCATTATTATTATTCATTTCTCCCCTACAGAGACCCGGGAACAGATGGACGCACACAGACACTGCTGACTAATCACACTAATGTATGCTTCCAAACCATCCTTACCGACAGAGTGACTAGTGTTCTGTGTTTGCGGACAGATGCGAGTGACACATTCTTGTTTAAGCTACAGGAATGCCAGACTTACACCAGGCATGAGCACTCACCCTGGGGGCCACTCTTCTCTCTCCTCTCACCTCACTCTGTTTCATTTGACTCTATCCTACAGTCACACTCTTGCAAAACTTTCACACGCGCCCTCGTGGTAAAGCCCTTCCATTGCACTTTGGTTGGGCTAGCTTCTGAGGGCGCACAGACCTAGCATAGGTACATACATATGCACACATGCATCCAAGCACTGGTTTATGCGTCCTGATATCGCCCAATTGACTACGGTCTGGGGTGGAAAATGGTGCGCCTCCGCCAGTAGAAACTAGTGACGCAAACTTTTAAGCAAAAAAAAAACAAACTTACACCAGGCAAAAAGTCAAACACTTCAAATAACAAGCTAAACCCACTGTCTTGCGTGTGTGTGTATATATACATACACACATACATATATATATATATATACATATACATATGTGTGTGTGTGTATATATGTGTGTATATATATATATATATATATATATATATATATATATATATATTTATATATAACGCTCAAAAGTGGAGCAAAGTTGTGTGAAACGGTTTGTAACATGCCAGAACATCGTAACAGTCGATGGGGACTTGATACATCATTCTATAGAAACATCAAGCCACAGACACGTCAACAAATATGTACAGTTTAACGACGTATGACTTGGCGTGTATTTGTTGAAGACTTGTGCTCTACATGGAGCTGAAAAGTCATGTGTATGTGTGTCTGTATATGTATGTGTACGTGTATGATTATGTGTATATGTATAGATAATTCAGTCAAAACATCTGGAGAAACGTTCGACTGGTTTTGTTGACAAAAGGGAGTTAGACGAGGATGCATACTTTGTCCTTATCTATCCAACATCTATACGGAAGCCATCATGAGAAAGATAAGAAAAGAACAAAATTACAATAAGTTTGACCCACTTACAATACAGAACTCAGATATACGGATAACAAGGTTATCCTTTCAATAAGCGTGGGGGAGCTAGAATAAGTGATCTTTTCTGTTAAACGGCTAAACAAGATATCTACCGGAACTATATTAAAACACAAATAATGACCAATTAAAAAAACAATACACACAAATACGGACCTACTGTTACCATTGGAAAAGAGGAAATCGAAAACGTCACAGCTTTGAACATCTCGATTCCATTACAAGCAACAATGGAGACTGTCAGAAAAAAGACATAAATAAAATGGAAAGGACAACGCAGAGGTTAGATCAAATGAGGAAAGCATTGCAAAACACTAGCACGTGAACAGCAATAGAAATCCTGCATTTTCCATATGGCTACGGATGCGAAACGTGGACAATCAGACAACAAATAAACAAGATAATTTAATCCATCGAGCTAAAAAGGTACAGCGAAGTTCTCAGAATACCATGGTCAGCGATACAGAAAAACACAGACGTCCTAAACAGTGAAGTACGTTAAATCTCAAATAGCGTGTGCTTTAAGACTGCACAATATATTCAAAACCAGTATTCACATTTCCTCTTCTGTAAGAGAAACTGATAATAAGATCGCCGTTTATTCCAAGCTCCACTATCATACGAAAACAGTAAAGATGGCAACAAACAAACAAAAATCTTAGATCGAATCTCACAATCTGCGAACCTTCTGTCATAGAAAATTATGAAACTACAAAGTGTCGTGTGTATTCACATTTAGAACTTTGTCAACTATCTACACCATTTTCCATTTTATAACGGTACAATTATTTAATATTTACACTTTTTGTCGGTTGATATTTATTAATTGTATTCAATAAAATAAGCAAATAATAAATTGTTTAGCATAAAGAACACTACACAACATAAGGCATTTAGTGCTCATGAACTAGTGGAAAGGTATACTGCCAGGTTCCAGCACCGCTAGACCACTTAGCACACAGGCTATTTTCTTCATAAACCCTTTCTCCCCTACTTTAGGTGTTTCGTACTACCGGATGCTAGATTTAAAGTAGGCGGAATAACTTCAGCAAGCCCAGCAAGCAACAAAGCGAGGTTGTAATTATAACGAACGAAATTATATGAAGCTGCGTGTTAGCAATGTTTAATGTAATTCTGTTTTTACTCTTTACTTTACCAATATTTATTATAATAAATACGATTTAATTCTACATTTTTTATATTGTTTACTCCTCCGGCTGAGCGGTTGTGTGCGACACACCCAGCACATCCGTAATATTCTAAAAGAGCCAGACATGAAGCAAATTGGCTCCTAGACAAACATAATTTAGGCCTATAAAACTCAAACTAATATTAAGACAGCACTTTTGTATGAATCAGAGAGTTTGGAAAACAAAAAGTCAACAACACAGGTGGCGCAAATGTTCGAAAACTGATGCCTACGCAAAACATATGGGTTGAAATTTAACCATGTGGTTTCTAACGGGAACCTGTAGGGCTGGCATAAAACTGGGCACTTGGCAATCGATCCTGAGTAAAAAAATAAGGCGTTGGTGGCGGATATGACATACTTTTCTTGAAGGGGAGAAAGAGATTGTAAGACTGTCACTATTCTGGAATTCGAAAAGTAAGAGGCAGAGACGCCGTCCAAGACACACTTGCCGAAGAAAGCTTGAGAAATTCAAGGGCGGGGCGGGAAAGACATGGTAGATATTGGATATGAGAGCAAAAGACCAACATATTTGCGTGTTAGTTGAAGATCTATGCTCCGCATTGGGTGGCATGATTGCGATTGACTGATTTGATTGAAACTGAATATACTTTAGCCCATCAAACGCCAAAATGGCTTAGAAAGAAACTATACTGTAGGGTATTGTTCCAGGAAAACGTGGGAGAGACAGACCAAAGAGAAGATAGATACACATCAAACATTCTCTGGAGACGACAACATAGAAGGCCAGAGAACTGAACGATCGATAATCTTACAGAACGACTGTGATGAGAGTGACCTTCTGTGACTGCGAAAGACATTCTACATGATGATAATGATAATACATGTGTGTATATGTGTGTATGTGTGTGTGTCATCAGCTCACTTATGTCGTTAGACCCCGTAAAGAGGTGTGACCTCCTTTGTTTCATATTTTTTTCGCAGGTGAAAATCTACTGGGTATTTCCCATGTCAATCCCAGCATCTGGTACCCCTTCCTCCCCAATAAAAAACAGAATGTAAACATTCGACAAGAGTTAGGCATAGAGGAGAACTGGTTCAAAAATTCCATCATGACCAGAAAATTGAAATACTTCGGCCACATCAAAAGACACGACGGTCTTGAGAGAACGGTATTGAAAGGTATTGTGCCGGGCAAGCGTGAAGACCAAGAAGACGATGACACCTAGATGTCAAGGATATCTTGGGCAGGACACTGGAGCAGGCTGGAGATTTGGTAAAAGATCGAGTTTTTTGCAGACGTGCTGTGGTGGCAGCGACGGTCTTTAAAGGGCATGCCACATGATGATGATAATTAATAGAAATGTTTTTTTAATTTATTAATTTTATTTTTAAACAACAAAGAAATAGCGATAAACGACACGAACGTATTAAACAAGTTTACAAATTGAAGTGGTATATCGTTCAAATTCTAGCGATGTTCGTTAATTAAACTAAGTTGCCTATGGTAGAGTCTTTATTGCTCTATTCAGGGACCACCAAATATTTTTTGCAAAGAACCAAATATTAAATATTTTAGGTTTTGCTGGTCAAGAGGTAAACTCGAGGATATTTATGTAGGTGTAAATGGAATTAGCATGTCCTTTGTATAACTTCGCTTATTACAACCGCCAACCCATATGGATATGTGTTATGTTTCTTGACAGGTAGAAGTAGCGATAGCACAGAGAAAAAAAACCCAGCGCCTGCCTAGGTAGACATGGCTTATTGAACAAAATGTAACGTAATAATAATAATAATAATAATAATTGGACTACAATTGTTTGAAATTCAGCTCAACTAATGAGAAAAAAATTTGAATTTTAAAGATAGCATTTCACAGCATTTCGGTTCAAAATTAGTCAGCCGCTCCATTAGCGCATTCATTTAAATTTAACAGAATTTGAAAATATGAAACCCATTCTTAGTTCGCGGTCCGACAAAAAAAAAAAGAGGTGTGAGTTCGGATTTATCCCTCGGGCCTTAGTTTTCTGATCCCTGCTCTAATGCGTTCTAGTCCTAGATAAAGTCCTGTTGTTTCAACTGAAACGTCCATTAACGTCACATTACTGTTCTCTTGATTACGACACCAACAATACATCGTAGCTGCGGCTGGATTGAAGGTAAATAGTCGATAACAGCAAATGCTGTCGAAGACGGATGTGTCGGACCGAAAACTGCAAATATCACAGTCAAGCTATAAACTAGCGACACAAAGCATTCCGTTCTCCGGATTACATTTTGCTACTTGCAAAGCCCTGTTCATGGCTTTGTAGTGGGAGATTGAGAACGAACACAGAAGAAGAATAAGAACAAAAACAACATATGCAGGAAATTGCGTAAGAGACTGCATCATGGCAGATACATAACGAAACTCATTTTACGTCTAGAAGGTCTTCGTCATGGACAAAGGAGCAATCAAAAACACATAACAAACAATTCACAAATTAAGCAAAGACAAGGGACACGATAACCGATACAGGCGTGGGACAGCAGCTAAAGTGGGACATATTGAACTTGGTTTTAAACGTGTCAGTGTTTCCGTCAATCTCTAGCAGGGACACATATTTTTTTTCTTAAATGGGTGGTAGGGGACGGAGAAGTACATCGTACACGAGCCTGGAGTCCAAAAGAAGGCCTGGGGTACAAAAGGAAGTCTTGGGCCAAAGTACTAATTAAAACCTATTTTACACGTAATTGCAACAATTCATAGCTGCTTATCTATATAACTTGCGTGACCCACTAACGGTAAATATGATCACCCGCTTGGCTAAACCTATTCTAATGATCAGGCATCAAATATTGGATGTTATGATAAGCGGTTGCTTTTATATTACAAAGATACTGAAGTGGGTATGCAATTTGTACGGGACTATTTAAAGGTAATGCGGATATACGGTATTAACAATGGATATGATTTTGATCGTTGTTTGGTGGATGCTGACGCTGCTTGAATTTAGCCTTAGTAGCAAGTTCACTTAAATGGCATGTTGGTCACGTTTATTATTGCAGTATTTTTATTTTTACTACTTTGACGCTCCTGCTACTACTACTACTACTACTACTACTACTACTTTGCGAGACATCCGATGATACTCTCATCGTCCCAAGACTAGCCAGCGCTGTCTGGGACTTGTGGGTTTAAAAATCAGTTCCTCCTCTCCTAGGCGAACTGCCTGAACAGGCTGAGCTTCGTCTACCCGGGTTTAGAGTCAGAGTTTACCTTCTCTTAGGTTGGTTGCCAACCAAGGCTAATGAGCCTAATCTGCCCGCCCAGTTATACCGCCGGGTACTCGGTCGCGCACCACAGCAGGCTCTGTAAGAAACAGGGGGCCCCTCATGAATGGAATGTGCTGCTGGAGACAAAATAATGTTAGAGAGGCCATTGGCATGAAAACTTCCTGAACAACAAGCCGAACAGTGAATCCAGCGGCGATCTCTTCACCTAGAAAGAAGAGGCTATATCAGACGCTTCACTTTTCTTTAACGTGCGAGACGTTCAGCCCAGACCTCGCTACCCCTACCACTTATTGTTTTTCTACTACTACTACTACTACTACTACTACTACTACTACTACTACTACTACTACTACTACTACTACTACTACTAATAATAATAATAATTATTATTATTATTATTATTATACCACTACTATTACTACTACTACAATAATTACTGTTACGCTGTAAGAAACGTCGTCTAGAATTCAGTCTCGTGCTCTGTCTGCGTATGGTGTCCAAACCAAGGATACCATGAGTCGTTTGCCTGTTTCCCTTCTTCAATACCTCATGCGACACTTCTTCGTGTCTCAGCCGTTTATATATCGGAGGACCAGTATGTTTTGGTGGTTCTATACTTCACAGACATGCAGAGTGTCCTAATTATTGTCAAAGTCGGTAGTGGAGCGGAGGACAACCTCTTTAACAATAATCAAATGCTACACAAGGCATGTGTCTCATACAGTCTCTGACAGCAAATGTCCAACTCTTGGACTTCCCGTGGCACAATTGTTTATACTAACAGAAGAATGGGCGACGTGCGAGTTTCTGGCGCCTTAAAGCCAGATAGATACTTCGTGTAAATGAAACCGTAAGATGTGAGAGCGAACGAGCGACATATTTGCGTGTTAGCTGAAGACATAAGCTCCTCAGTGGCTGGAATGATTTCGATTGACTGACCTGATCAAAACTGAAAACACTTTGGACACATCAAACGCCAAGATGGATTAGAAAGAAACGGTATTAAAGGGTATGGTTCCAGGGAAATGTTTGGGGGGGGGGGGGGGAGAGGAATCAGATATAGTTTTATGTTCACATTGTGTACACCGGATCTCTGAGCTAATCGACTGTCTACCATAGAAAGTGGTGTCAATCTTACTTCACTTGAGACAATGGGGTAGTTGAAACATTTGGGATTCGAACACCCACCATTCCACTCTAGTACGTTTGCTCACTTCTTGAGAGGCGAGGGTTTTACATTTCGGTTATAGTGACTAACCCACACCCCACCCCACCCCCCACCCCCACCCCCCTTCCCGCACTCTATTATAGGGCAATGAAAGGCAGATAACAACAAAAACAAACAACCACATAGGAAGAGTTCCATAAGTTGGTGTTGCGGAACAGGAAGAATGAAATGGTATGATAGATCACTAATGTGGGACTGTTGGACAGAACCAGACAGAATAGAGAGATCGAAATGGTATGATAGATCACTAATGTGGGACTGTTGGACAGAACCAGACAGAATAGAGAGATCGAAATGGTATGATAGATCACTAATGTGGGACTGTTGGACAGAACCAGACAGAATAGAGAGATCGAAATGGTATGATAGATCACTAATGTGGGACTGTTGGACAGAACCAGACAGAATAGAGAGATCGAAATGGTATGATAGATCACTAATGTGGGACTGTTGGACAGAACCAGACAGAATAGAGAGATCGAAATGGTATGATAGATCACTAATGTGGGACTGTTGGACAGAACCAGACAGAATAGAGAGATCGAAATGGTATGATAGATCACTAATGTGGGACTGTTGGACAGAACCAGACAGAATAGAGAGATCGAAATGGTATGATAGATCACTAATGTGGGACTGTTGGACAGAACCAGACAGAATAGAGAGATCGAAATGGTATGATAGATCACTAATGTGGGACTGTTGGACAGAACCAGACAGAATAGAGAGATCGAAATGGTATGATAGATCACTAATGTGGGACTGTTGGACAGAACCAGACGTATTTCAGTGGAACGAGGCTTAAGGCAAAGACGTTGGTGTAAGACAGGACACTCATTAAGGAAACCAGCGTGATAGCATTACATGACAGTCTCTGGTTCAGAAACCTCAGGATACAAGAAGTAGAGTCAGACAAAAGCATACGAGAAGAAACGAGTTTGAAACAAATATAGCAGGAATAAATAATAAGAGCCAAGAGCTGAAATAGTCGGCACATGAGAGGGGAACGGCATGTATTTGTTAAAGACGTGTGTTCCACGGGTAGCTGAATGGTTTACATGTTTCACCACAATAACGAACATGTCACATAAACAACTACAACAACTTTACCTGTCCTCAGGAAGAGCTGACTAGCAAACTGCCCAAGAGCAACTGGAGCAAAGACGCCAGCAAAAGTCCCCAGAGTTCTACCAACATTTCCAGCTTTTCCTGGAAACTCCGAATAACCTTTTCCAGAACCACTGCCACCCCCAAAGAAAATTGTCCGGAATTTCTGGCTGATGTTTTGGGATCGTGTTAGAGGAGTCTTTTCTGTGTTCTGATCACTGACCTCTATACTGATTGAGGATTCTAAGTTAAGGTGTTCTGTCTGCAGTACACTCCGCAAGCTTCCGTTATAATTTTTAGTTTCGTCGATACTGTTCTCAACATGAACGCCAGTGGAGTTGTAAGTGACTTTCTTCATTCCTCCTGACGATGGTGCTGGAGAAGATAATAATAATTATAATTATTGCGATATTGTGTCCTTACTATGTGGAGGTGAAACAGGGATAGTGAGCATACAGTTGAAAGAGAGAATTGATTCGTCTTTTGGCTTCAAATACATAATTGATTCGCCTTTTGGCTTCAAATACAGAATTGATGCGTCTTTTGGCTTTAAATACAACACGGTGTCACCCTGTACAACTGATGTTTTTAGATTAAGAAAGTATACGGACATAACTACAAAGCCAGCGGTTCCCAAACTGTGTGCGGCAGTATCATGTGGTGCCGTGAAGGGTTTACATGTTTACCGAGAAATATTCCAATATTATCATCCACTGCTACTGTTAAGTAGACTTATTTTTGACTTGCTGTGTCGTGGGAAAATGATGGTACACTAAGGGTGCCGTGGACCGAACACGTTTGGGAACCACTGGACTAAGCTAAAGGTCTATCTAGTCGCCATTCTCCACATCATGCTCTACGCATGTGCGAGCTGGACTGTTTACACTGGAGACGACAGGAGGTTGAATCTCTTCCATACAACATGTTTCAGGCGTGTATTACATTTTCGCTGGTAGGACCATTTGACATATAATTTGGTCCTTTCCTGATAAAACATGCCAAACATTCATATACTTTTACAGAAAGCTCAACTGGGATGAGCTGGCCACCTTTCCTTATGATAAGCGAGCGGTTCTCAAAGAAGCTTCTGTTTGACGAGTTGATCGAGAAAAGGTGATCGCAGGAACGTCAAAAGAAACGATTCAATTATAGCATAGAGGAGTTCCGTAAGTATTCTCAAATCGACGTTACCAACTTGGAAAACCTGGCAGAGAATAGTTCAGCTTGGAAAGACGCTGGAGCCAGCGAGGAACTCCGCGCGTGGGCACCCCAGGATAGATGAGCGATCAGAAAGTCTAGAGCAGCCGGAATACCAGTGCCAGATGGACAGCATTATTTGACAGGCATTCAATATAACTTTCCGCGTTCATATTGGCCTGACCAGTGACATGGACACTGTCAATCTCAAGTGACACATTATGAGATCGGCGGTTCTCGTCAATGACGATCAGCAATTATTATCAGAGCATGCACAGTGGTGACTTCAATAGAAACGGTTTCACGGGAAAAGGTTGCTAGCCCCACACACTAGCTTCTATAGCCGCCATTTACCTGAAATGTTACAATGGTTCAAACCTAAATAGACAATAATTTTAAAAAAACCAAGGAAAACTAACACGAGCAAATACTGAACATTACTACTATCATGAGCCACCCAGAGGGTCAGATACGTTTATCAGTATCTATCTTTAGACTTTAAGTGGAATGATCGTCCTCTTCTTCTTCGTTCTAAATCTCCCGCTAATAACCACTGAAAAGGGCTTTGCAAGTAGCAGAATGTTCTCCGGATAACGGAATACCTTGTGTCGTTATTTGACAGCTTGACTGCGATATTTGCACCTTTCGGTCCAACACATCCGACTTCAGCAAGCATTTTTTGAGTACCGGGTTAGCATTCCCTCTTCGATCCCTTTTCCTTAGCCAGTCTGCCCTGATGCAGCCTGTTATCCAGAATTACCGCGTGGAGGTGTACAAGGGTCTTGGCAGCTATGGTTCGCTGGCCCTGACGCAGCAGTCAGCATCTTGATCCCTGAAAGGTTTTGATTGATTGACTATTTAGATAGAAAATGAACACATACAAAATATACCAGTTGTCAGTTCGGTCCAGTATTTTAGCTCATTAACTGTCACAGTTTTCGTACACCACAAGAGAAATGTTCATTCTCAGCTTGATAAACGGGGATCGCTATATAAAACGCTCGCCCCTCAAGAGAGGAACGAACGAAAACGCAATAGGCTGGGAATTCCGCAAGTTTCAAGCGTTCCCTGTTCTAAATGAAGGTGATATTAGCGTATAGTCTTATCGGGGATGAACGATAAAGACGGAGGTCCCGTGTACACTGTTCATGTTAAATAGCTCTTGGCAGTTGGAGATGGAAAAGGTTAGACTGCTAGCCGCTGTCTGGCAACAATTCTAAAGGTAACGAAATTCCTAATTATTAGCGACCTTCATGAAGGTAAAAGAAAGACACAAAAACACAACAGGCCAGTCATCTATTTGCCAACACACACGATTGCGTGTATATAAAAAGACCCGTATACCGCTCGGGACAGAAGAAGAGCCATTAAGAAGAAAAAGCTGTATAAACTGAACATTAAATTATCCTCACGGCAATACATGACTCATGAAAAATATGTTGACAATTAATAAAAGTGCTGCATAATGTATACAATTACATCAGAGTGGGGAACAAAATACCACCATATGTTTGATTTGTAAACTCATTTCAATGTTTGAAAAACGCAAATAAAAACTAATGACTCTACCGTATGTTTTTCAATTCAGTTGATAATGTGTTACACGAATTTAATGTTATTGTCAGTGGCGTATCCTGGTCTCTGGTACAATGTGTTCTGCGATCTTAGAATGCAACACTCTATACAAATCAATGTTTCTGAAATGTTCTTTACACGTTAGATGGTTGCTGTTGTTGTTTGCGAATGACCACAATGAGTAAAATACTCTTTTGTGTGCCCTGAAAAGGATGTTAAGTGACGGGTTGGAGTAGCTTTCCTGACTTCCTGAGCGTGCTGATAAAGGCGGACTGGGATACTCCAGACATTTGTGCTATGCTTGGCTTCATCTGCGTGTTCCTCACTACTACGGGGATTACGTCGATTGCTCACTCCGTCAGCCAGGCTGTCATGAAAACAGCCATTTTACCAGGGACGGCTACTATGCAGCCAAGGTGAGATGTCCTATCAGCATGTTTTGCCTGACCCTGACTAACATGTCTGATTAGTATGTTTTGCCTGACCCTGACTAACATGTCTGATCAGTATTTTTCGCCTGACCATGACTAACATGTCTCATCAGTATGTTTCGCCTGACTCTGACTAACATGTCTGATCAGTATGTTTTGCCTGACCAACATGTCTGATCAGTATATTTTGCCTGACCAGACGTTAGTCTTTCTAGCCTCACTACATTGTAGTTATAATGTATTATTATTATTATTTTTATTATTATAATTATTATTATTTTAACAGTTCCAGTTCCACTTGAAGCGTTTAGGGCAGAAAAGATCCGGGTGGCGACTGTATTCTCTACGAACCAAGGAATTGCCTGAATAGTAAGTACCAGGGCACACGTCGAACTTCGGTCACCACATCAGGATCCGTGCAGACCGAACCGAGAGGTGAACATTGAATACAACTGGAAAACTTGGCTAGTTTTGGGAATGCATATCTGGTTGAACATTCTGGTACCAGACATAGGGGGGGGGGGGGGGGTGAGGATTAGATTGACGACAGGGACTCACACAGCAGGCTGTCCCATTTAAAGTGACAGTGACCTACAGATACTCCAACCAATGGGATTTTATATTGGGTGGGACCAAATGAGAGTGATGGCTAGTCAGCCAACTGGGGACGACCACTTAACAGTCATGTGTGTTTTTAGAACTAAGACAAGAGTCTATAACAGACAAAATTCAGAGATTTCGGAGAGAGAGAGAGTTTACATGGGTGTTATCCCATCATACCCCTAGAGTATTGCATTCACTCTCAAAGGTGTGAATGATGGACACTCTGTAAGCAATATGAAATAGAGATCTGATCACATGCGAGTGAGACAATTCGTCTCGGCTCGTCTTAAGAGTTGATCTAGAAGGCTGTCCGACTGTTCTTCGCGGCCATTTCATTGGTGCCTGTTGAAGTAATGGTGTCCCTTCTATGATCAAAAGAAGTTGTCTCGAACAAAGTGACTCGATATGGATTCTGTGGTATCCTAGGGACTGCGTACCCAGTGGCTCGGACAAAGTGACTCGATATGGATTCTGTGTAATCCTCGGTTCTGCGATTCCAAAGACGCGTAATTACGGAGAGAGAGGTGCACCACAGGAGCCCCCAGAGAACGAAATTGTTCGATACAGGTGTAACACGGGCACCAAAGGAGCATGTCTCAAACACTTGAGAGCTACTAACGGTTGTAAGTGAAACGTAGCTCATTGTTAATCCATGTTTGTACGCTTGACAGCTTAAATTAGTCAACCCTGACAGCAGACGGCAGACCAATGTAGACGACCTGGAAGACAGCAGGAGACAACGACTGAGATAGAATCAGTGGTTTGCAAATACGATTGAACTAGACAAAGTTTAGGATTTATGTTATTTCAAATGTGAGACTTAGAACCTGGGTGTAATAGTTAGTTTCATGTATGTTTTTATTTAGTTTAGTAGTACTTTTCGTTTGTCTGGATAACAGTTATTCATGCAAATAAATGATATAGTTATAGTGTTTTCTGCTATTGAAGTCGTGTTGTTGTGTAGTTTATGTTGTAAGTCAATAAACTCTTGAGATAACTACTCAGCTAAGCCTACTCTGTCACATTATTATTATTTATATTATCATTAGGTGATACTGGTAAATATTATAATATCTGCTTAATGTCAATTTCATTTTAGGTAAAAGGATTTATAGTAAGGAAATATACACCAATCTTAAACATCTAGTACATTTGATGTAGACCTATTTCCAAATGTAAACACTTTGTGTTATTTTTCATTTGAATATTAATTAATATAGCAGCAAAGATGACGCCATAACTGGCTGCGGGTCTACATTGCTCTTCTGTTTTAATTCATTATAGATGGCACCAGGACATGGATTTGCAGGGAATTAACACTAGTCGACGACTTACACTTGTGTTCACAGAAGCGTGTTGTTCGTTTTGTGCGTTTTTTCCTTTCCGATTGTCCTGAAATGGACATCGGGTATATGAATAGCAATACGCTTAATTTAAACATGTGTCATATTTCACGGTCTAGTTCACACAGCTGAACTTCACGAGATTGGCGCTGGTCGCCCTAGCTGAAGACAGTGTCATCTTTGTTGTATGAAATTTAGACACCGCTATAATGAACTGCCACCTGGAGAGAGGTGGGTTCTGTCAGGTGTGTAACGGCCCAAGACACACCACTGGTGTATGCCGGTAGCTGGTACTACAAACTGCAATAACGGTGCCTCGATGACATTCTAGGTTATGGGACTAAGGATGATGATACTAATTCAAGCCTGCTTTCTTTACTCAAAACACATTTAATCACTTAATCATAAAATGAGTTTGTTAGTCTTACTTTTGTACCATTTCCTTTTCTATAGAAATAAGACAAGCCACTTAAACGATCTTGACTCTGAGAGCACCTACAATAGCTTTGTATCCGCTTTAGAAAATGAGCGCTCTAAAGAGCTTGTAGTACTCAGAATAGTAAATATAAGTTCACTTAATTTGGACTCTTTTTTACTGGTAAAATGACCACTGAACATCTGCTGCAGAACTGCCCGACATACGAGGATCAGAGAGAGCAGATGTGGCCATTACCAGTGGAACTGCAAGACAAGCTCTATGGCAGTGGCGAGAGCCTCAGGATGACCGCCGCTTTTTTCGAAAAAATAATGGTTACTGTCTGACTGTGTACGCAGAAGAAGAAGAAGAAGGACTCTTTTTTCAGTCCAGATGAATCGTTGACTTTCATAAACTTTGCAAGTTAAATAATAGGCAGCCCTTGTAATTCAGGACTTACATAAAATAGTTAGTTCACTTTAAGACAGATGTGATCAAACGTGGTTCCATCAGCCAATCTGAAAGTATTTAAAAGATGAAATGTTTTTCTGTAGTTATCAAACTTCTGGTCTGCCGAAAGCAGAAAAAATGTTCAGTTAGAAAATGATGTGTATCTTGTTTTTATTAATTTTACTAGATAAAACTGGCCCCCACTCTCAACACGGGCTGTTTTAGGCTTAGATTCTGTTCCATCGTTGTTCTTGTTAAGAGTTGCTAAGTTCCAGAGTGTTTTAAGAGTGTTTGTCACTTTGTATATGTAGAAGATTAGCATTCACTTTCTGATTTTAATGTAGGATATCTACTTTCGTAATGAGAAAAACATTGTGTATGGAAATAATGTAGAAAATATTCCCAACTCAAAAAAGGTCAAAATAACTCAAAAATGCTAAAAGCCTTTTGACTCTACAACAGTTTATGTATCCCATTCATTGACATTTTTATTACATATTTTAAAATATCCATTCCTTAAACATTGACCGAAATAACAGTTACACGGCATATTTGTATGATAAATTCCAAAATAATTAATCTTTTATTTGAGTAAAACTGCTTTCAAAACATACTATTAAAAATACATTGAAGGCGTTTCACTTTAGCGAGCGACGCACACTTCGCACACACTAAATACACGCCCCTGGTTTTAAATATATTGTAAACTTTGAAACAACAATGATACATAAATAAAAATATAACTTGGAACATGATAAATCAATAAGCAAAACAATGCATGCAGTAAAATTGAACGTAAACACAATACAGGAAGGGATATGAAAGATTGACTCCAGTCCCTCATGAATATGGATGTACGCGCATCACATATATTACGCGCACCACATGTATTGTATCTGCATTGTGTGCATTAGTAACTAGGCGACGGTCAGAGGTCAATTAAAGCACGTGACTTCCGCAACTGGTTGTGGGGTAAATATTTGTTTTCACATCGTTGTTTGTGTTAAGGATCGACTTCACTGTACTCCAGGCATACCAATAGGACCTGAGTTTCTCTCAGAAAATGGCGAAATGTGTGGATACTAATGGTTACTATCGTAAATACAAGGAAAACGGTCATTCTAACAGACACCAGGAGTGTACTCAAGGGCATCTCAAGCCACAAACAACATAGACTCTCACATGTAATAAATACAACTTAGGACTACTGTCTCAAAAACCAGATTTAGTCCTACAATGGATTCCGACCAACTGATGGATCCCTGGAAACGAGAAAGCAGATGAGCTCGCAAAAGCCGGAAGTGGCGACAAGCAGATTCTCCATCCACAGAGTTATAAAGAAGCTAAGACACTCATCAAACGATCCATGAGGACAGAATGGAGAGACTATCACAAAGAAAGAAGACAAGCTAGAAAATGATAGCATAGATAAACTTGGCAGAGATAGGCAGACAAAGATCTTCAGACTCAAAACGGGACATTGCAGACTCAAGGCACACCTCCACAGAATGGGTTTCAGAGACACTGCCACGTGTGACTGTGGAGCACCCAAGCAAACACGAGAACATATCCTTTAGCACGCCAGATTCTTTTTGAAAAAAATTTGACCTAATTAATTTTCTTAATTAGTCACTATGATAGTCGTTTTTAAAAATTTTTAATTTTTATGTTTGTTTGTCAATAAATATGATTTTCTGGCGTGTAGACACACAATAGGATAACAAACTTGTGGGTGTTATTGTTGTTGTTGTGTGTTTGTTAGTTTTTGAGATACAAAAAGATGAAGTTGAAAATTTATGAAAATCTCAGAAAATATTTGGGTTCGACCACTAGGCCTAGTCGCTTCGATAGAAAACCATGGAAACCATAACAACGTATCGATACTGTATTTACAATATCGACACAACTGTTAGTTTCCAATTCAAACGTAGTTCTTTCATTTAAACTAACAAAATAAAAAAATCTACTCGATAAAGATCTTTCCCAACAACCTACTTCCCCTTTCGCAAAAAGTCGGCTTGCTCCAAACGGCGTATACAAAATTAAAACTGTTCAAAAGCCATTTGTAATCGAACATACGATACTTTAACCGGCAAAAGATCGTGTATGCATGTATTCAGCAGTAAAAAATGGCTGTTGGGAGTGACACCGTATTAAAAAAAAATATTTTTTTCCGTACACCGTTTTTGTAGGCCTAGTGTGTCGGCTAGCACTCGACCATGGCGTGCTAAAGGATATTCTGCAAGAATGCCCTGCCTACGTTCACCAAAGAGAGGCAGTCTGGCCTGGGGGAGCGACCTTGCTCGAAAAGCTGTGAGGAACCGGGGAAGACCTGAAACGTAGTCTCCTTCGTAAACCTCGCCGGACTAGAAGCATCAAATCAGTTGATCGATGAAGAAGAAGAAGAAGAAGAAGGTTCCTATCGCTCGTTGGTTATACAAACCTCTGCTTTGTGCTCACACTCCGCTCGACTCTCGTTTCTTCTTGTTCTTCTTCGTTCGTTCTCAATCTCCAGCTACCAAACCCTGAAAGGGCTTAAGTAGCAGAATGTAGTCCAGAGAACGGAATGCGTTGTGTCGTAGTTTACAGCTTGGCTGCGATATTTGCACCTTTCGGTCCAACACATCCGACTTCAGCAAGCATTTTTTAAGTACCGGATTAGCATTCCCTCTTCGATCCCTTCTCCTTAGCTAGTCTACCCTGATGCAGCCTGTTATCCAGGATCACCGCGTGGAGGTGTAGAAGGGTCTTGGCAGCTATGGTTCGCTGGCCCTGATGCTAATAGTTAGCTATGGGTCGCTGACCACTGCAGCTCATGTGCTGCTCAGCATCTTGATCCCGACTCTCGTTTGATTAAAGGCATGCAGACAGTGAACTGCTCATCCGTGTATTGATGTGTCCTCATTCAACAAGCGGTCATTGATAGACTTTAAAATCTCACTCTTATCAATATCTAAAGTTCCCATAGTGGGTGCATTTAAAACCAAGATGGCAGCTCTTTCTTTGCATTGAACCGCAGCATGATCGACACTGTCCTTGTAGGCAATGATGCCTCTACATCTGCTATCCAAGTATGCTTGAGCCAGCCCTTCTGTACATTCAAAAATAAGAATTGAGAGACGGCGGAAGCTGTAGCAATCAGCGACCCAAAGCTGACTGCTAGCGTCAGGGTCATCGACCTACCATGTCCACTCTTCACCCCCACGCGGTGATCTTGGATAACAGGCTGCAACAGGACAGACTGACTAAGGAGAAGGGATCGAAGAGGGAAGGCTAGTCCGGTACTAAAAAAGGCCATGATGAAGTCGGATGTGTCGGACCGTAAGGTGTAAAATAAGAGACAACGCATTCCGTTATCAGGTCAACATCATGCTACATGCAAAGCCCTTTTCGTGACTTTGTAGTAAGAGTTTGAGAACGAACGAAGTAGTAAAAGAGAGACAGCTCTTGCTCAAGAGTTCTCATAGCCATATTAAAGCTGAGGTCACTGCTTCTATCTCCCTTGTCATACTGGAGGTTGCTGCCCTGTACAACGCACTCTGCGCAGGAACAATCTGACCCCTCACTCTATCTGAGAAGCCTCTACCGATATCGGTATATATGATGACATCACAATCCTGAGTACTATCAGTTATCAGCTGGTTAACACTAGATCTGCTTTCCAGTTGTATCACTCTCCACATCACGTACCTAGGGTTGATGACTGGTGATCTGTTATTCTATCTCTAATGTGGACCAATTCTTCATCCTTGCTTATCGTCTCAAATGTGTTCTCATCGCCCAGTAGCTTCCCTTGTACTTCTAGGGGCGTAAACGTCATGTCTATACATACTTGCAATTAACTGCGCAAATAAACACGTAATTGGCGTTGATGAAGTGGCAGTGTCCTTGTCCTTCATGCACACAACGATTGGATTTGAATTTCGTTACCGTAAGAATGTTTGCCAGAACACAAGCTAACAGCTTGCTCTTTCCATTTTCAGCTGCCAAGGGTTCTTTTACATGCACGACATGTACGTGGAACCTCAAATGTATCGTCCATCTCCAATAGGATTAGGGGCTAATCTCACCTCCCATGAGACCATGGGACACTTGTAAATTGCAGGATTCGAACCACACACCGTTTCCCGCTTTTCTGCGTCTTTTCGTGAGAGGCGTGCGTCTTTTTGTCTCAGTTATAGGTTATAATAATTTGAGTTATAGCGATTACGATACCAAGATGGTGGATGTATTTACTGTCGGTCTTTCGACTTGGATTTGAAACATATATAATTATAGTTTTTTTTGTGACGATAGTTACCAAACTTACCTACGAAAGTGTTATAAACATCGTCATTCATCTTATAGTGTCATAAAATAATCAATAACAGATCACACGACCTGTTAATTTACCGTTTGGACATGAAAGCTGAACAGGCCTAAAAACACTGGTCACCCACTGCCTTGTGGGATACTTGTTCACTGGAAAGGATTAGGGAGTAAACCCTAAGAAACAATCCGTAGCTGATGTCCACAAGGCAGTCTAGTGGTGGTTCCGTCGCTTTTCTGGCAACTCCTGCGACGTAGCTGATTCCAGGCTGTATCAGTTAATGCTGGTCCCCTGGATCAATTAGTTACGTGGAGAGGATGGACCTGCTGCACGGGCAACAGCTTGTTATGACCTGGAGAGGCCTTCCAGTTTCACCCTGCGGTGTCGATACAAATGCATCAACAGTTAAACTGGGATGTTGGAATGTCCGTACCATGCTGACTGGACTATCTGATAACCTACATGATATAAACAATGCCAGAAAGATACGCGTAATCAATGACGAACTGAAAAGACTGGATGTGGACATTGTAGCCCTCCACAAGAAACTCGGTTAGCGGGCTCGAGGTCAATGAGTGAGAGAGACTACATTTTCTACTAGCAAGGAAAAGACTCCAACGAAAAGAGAGCGCACGGTGAAGGCTGTGCAGTTAAAATTTCTCTATTACATATGGTTGAACCAGGTGAGAATGGTTCAGAACCCCTGCGTATGTTTCGTCTCCATACCACAGTAGGTCCGATCCCTTCACCCTTATCAGTGTATATGCACCTACCTTGTGCTCCACACCTGAAGTCAATGATGAGTTCTATGATGATTTATTAGCGATCATTAAAAGCATCCATAGTCAAGAACAGCTTGTTCTACTAGGTGATTTCAATGCTAGAGTGGGCGCTGATCACGACTCGTGGCCATCATGTCTTGGCAAGTTTGGAGTGAATTAAATTAATGAAAACTACAGGTTGACGTTTGACAGCGTACGAAGAAGAAGAAGAAGAAATTAATGAAAACGGCCAGCGACTCCTAGAGCTCTGTGCCTTCCATGAACTTTGTGTGACCAACTCTTAATTTCAGACCAAATCACAAACATAAAATATCGTGGACGAACACGCGATCAAAGCATTGGCATCAGCTGGATCTAATTCTTGTCAGAAGATCTCTCCTTAAGAATGTCCTCCTGACGTGCACTTTCCATCAGCTGGATCTAATTCTTGTCAGAAGATCTCTCCTTAAGAATGTCCTCCTGGCGTGCACTTTCCATCAGCTGGATCTAATTCTTGTCAGAAGATCTCTCCTTAAGAATGTCCTCCTGACGTGCACTTTCCATCAGCTGGATCTAATTCTTGTCAGAAGATCTCTCCTTAAGAATGTCCTCCTGACGTGCACTTTCCATAGTGCAGACTGGGACACTGATCATTCTTTGGTTCGCTGTAAAATAAAACTACAGCCAAAGAAGTTCCATCACACCAGAAGCAAAGGCAATGATTGTCAGGAAACGTTCAATATTCAGCATCATGACACCGACAGAGACCTGGCAGCATCATGACACCGACAGAGACCTGGCAGCATCATGACACCGACAGAGACCTGGCAGCATCATGACACCGACAGAGACCTGGCAGCATCATGACACCGACAGAGACCTGGCAGCATCATGACACCGACAGATACCTAGCAGCATCATGACACCGACAGAGACCTGGCAGCATCATGAAGCCGATGTTACAGAGACCTGGCAGCATGTTGACACCTCTGTTACAGAGACCTGGCAGCATCATGACACCGATGTTACAGAGACCTGGCAGTATCATGACACCGATGTTACAGAGACCTGGCAGCATCATGACACCGACAGAGACCTATCAGCATCATGACACCGACAGAGACCTGGCAGCATCATGACACCGACAGAGACCTGGCAGCATCATGACACCGACAGAGACCTGGCAGCATCATGACACCGATGTTACAGAGACCTGGCAGCATCTTGACACCTCTGTTACAGAGACCTGGCAGCATCATGACACCGATGTTACAGAGACCTGGCCGCATCATGACACCGATATTACAGAGACCTGGCAGCATCTTCAACATGTCATACACAACACTGCACTTGTTATATTTAGAAGAAGAACTGTTAAATCAGATGACTGGTTTGAAGCAAAAGTGGAGGATATGATACCCGTCATCGAGGAGAAGCCCGCTGCTCTGATTAAATACAAACAGCTTTCAAATGCAGGTATTTTGTACAACTTCAAGTCCACCAGAAGCCAGATGCAACAAACAGCTCGTCGGTGTGCACATGAGTATTGGCTACAGCTTAATGAAAACATCCAGACTGTAACACAAACAGGAAACATAAGACAAATGTACGAATATATAAAGAAAGCTATTGGTCTTGCGAGTAGGAAAACAGCATATCAATTACTCGTGAGAAAATAACAGATAAAAGAAAGCAGATGGAGCGATAGGTTGAGCACTTTTATTCTGAACTCTACTCGTGTGTCAATATAATCCTTCCCACGGCACTTAAAACTGCCAAAAGTTATCTCAGTATGGACGAGCTTAACATCGAACCCCCTATAGAAGATCTGAATAAAGCTATTGACAACTTGGCCCTGGGAAAAGGACCAAACAGCGACGAGATCCTACCTGGATTTGATCAAACGCTGTAAATGTACACTTTTGCAACCGCTGTATATGATGGTATGTCATTGCTGGAAAGAGGTCACAATACCTCAAGATATGAGAGATGCATAGATTGTAACATTATACCCAAAGAAAATGTGATAGAAGTGACTGTAATAGCAATTGAGGTGTCTCTCTGCTTAGTGTTGTAGGCAAGGTCTTGGCCAGAGTTATCTTCCTAAGACTACAGAAATTAGCTGAGCGTGTGTATCTGGAGTAACAGTGTGGATTCAGGTCTGGAAGATCAATGATCGACATGATTTTCTCTCTTCGACAACTTCAGGAAAAGTCACGTGAGCAGGACCAGCCCTTTTATGTTGCCTTCATTGACCTGACAAAGACATTTGGTTTTGTTAGTAGAGATGGCCTCTCCAATATCCTCTCTAAAATAGGCTGCCCAAACAAACTGCTGCGACTAATAATATCGTTCCATGATAGCATGACAGGAACAGTCCAATTTGATGGTAGCATATCACAACCATTTGGAATAATAAGTGGTATTAAGCGGGGCTGTGTTCTGACCCCGACACTCTTCGGAATCTTCTTTGCTCTGTTACTGAAACATGCATTTGGTAACGCAAATGAAGGAATATGCCATCACACTAGGTCGGGTGGTAGGCTGTTTAACCTTGCAGGGCTCAATGCCAAAATGAAGATAAGGGAGATCACCATCAGGGACTTGCTTATCGCTGAAAATGCTGCAAGTGTCACCCACAATCAGCAGAATCTTCAGAGATTGATAGATCGCTTCTCCCAGGCTTGCAAAGATTTTGGGCTCACAATAAGTCTCAACAAAACAAAATGTTATGGGACAGGAAGTAGATGCCACGCTAAGTCTTAGCATGGATAATTATAAACTGGCAGCTGTGCATCAATTCCCATACCTGGAATATACCTAATCAACGACAAGCTCTCTCTGGACCCAAAAATAGACAGTCGCATTGGCAAAGCTGCTGCAACATTTGCTGAAGATAAAGCATTCCCAAAGATATCCTCTATGGACAGTTGGCGATTGGCATGAGAACAGTCGGCCGGCCACAGTTGAGGTTCAAAGATGTGTGCAAGCGTGATATGAAGGTCCTGGACATGAATCTGACAACCTGGGAAGACGACGCTGCAGACCGATCCAGGTGGAGATGTTCCCTGAATGGCTAGTTCACGCTTGATGAAGTGAAGGTCTTGCAACACATGCCCCTCTATCTGCGCTCTCTCTCTCTCTCTCTGTCCCCCGAACTGTCTCTCTACCTGTCCATCTACCTGCCTTCTAACTGTCCTCTAACTGTCCATCTACCTGCCTTCTAACTGTCCTCTAACTGTCCATCTAACTGCCCATCTATCTGCCCTCTAACTGTCCATCTACCTGCCCTCTACTGCCCTCTACCTGCCCTCTAACTGTCCATCTATCTGCCCTCTAACTGTCCATCTACCTGCCTTCTAACTGCCCTCTAACTGTCCATCTATCTGCCCTCTAACTGTCCATCTACCTGCCTTCTAACTGTCTATCTATCTGCCCTCTAACTGTCCATCTATCTGCCCTCTAACTGTCCATCTATCTGCCCTCTAACTGTCTATCTACCTGCCCTCTAACTGTCCATTTATCTGCCCTCTATGTGTAAATATATCGCCGTAAAGAGAAAGACAACAAAAGCTAAGTATACATTTTGTTGTTGTTATTTTGTGTTCCACTAAAAGGTAAAAGGGACAGGAACTACCACCTACCACCTACTACCACCTACCACCTACCCCTACCCCCTACCCCCTACCCCCTACCACCTACCACCTACCACCTACTACCTACTACCTACTACCTACTACCTACTACTACTACTACTACTACTACTACTACTACTACTACTACTATAGCGAAGCTCCTCCAGGGTGGGCAGCGATTAACATAGTGACTCTATTTGAGCCATTCATGGCATCCCTCTTTTTTTTCTCTCTTTATATATGTGGTGTTTTATTACAGCGAATGCTTCTTGTCGGCCGTGACTGAGAACTAATACAGTAAAGCATAACACTTCATCCTTGACTGCATTGTCTGCTACGGAACTACCCTTGCAATGTTTCGGTAGTAAATGTTATCGTTTGTTTTAGTTTTATTTTGGCGAAGGTTGTCGTTGTTGGAAACCATTCGTACTGAGTTAATTTACCACGACGTTTTTTTTTGGTGGTTGATTACAGTGGCTTTTCTTACATCAAAAGGAGTACTTTAGAAGGTCTGTGATCATCCTAGCTGAAGTGAAATTCAAGGCTAAGCTCATCAATTATTTTACAACTGGTAATTGCAGTGTCGATTCCCACCCAGTTGGCCAGACTGCTGAAACACAGCCTGGTTCCAGAAGCCTTGCGAATAAATGTTAGGGGAGTCTTCATCAAAGGGGCGTTTCCGATCATTTTAACAACAGACAGTCATTTTGTCTATATCAGAGCTAATGAACCATACACAATTGTTGGCATCCAGACTTAAACTGCTGCACAACGTTGTAAAGCATTCTTGAGTTGTTCATGCACTTGTGCCGGTGGGAGTCTATTGCGTCTGAGATTTTCTCAAACTAGAAAAATCACAATGTAAGGGGACTAAGGAGAACAAGATATGGTGCACATGACCAGGAAAGGAAGACATAATATAGCATAAAACTGAACAATAGATGCCAAGTGCTACAAGAATGATATGAGAACGAGAAGATGGATATTAATAGAATGTAGGAACAGGTTAAGGAGATGTCAAATAAGACATGTGAGAAAACTGTATTCACGAAAACTCAGCATAAGGAATGACTCAAGACAGAAACATTGCATTCAATAAGAGGAAGGACTAAACAGTAAGCTATACTCAAGAATTACTCTACCCGAGTCACCAAAGCAGAACCACAGAAAAACTAAGCTACTACGGACACAAAGAGGATAAGGCATTCAAGCAGAAGGGTCTTTATTAACACATTGGCACATGAGGCTATAGGTTGGATAATAACGACATCACAAGATGGAAAGAAAACTGGTATTCAGTGGACATTATGGTCAAAATCTAAGGACCTAGATTACACAGGTGATTTGGTCTTTTTGTCACACGGTCAAAACCAAATACAAGACATTGGACAGGGTGAAAAAACAGTCAGTCACATTGGTACTAAATCAGGTTGATCTGGGGTAGTTGTCTCGCTGCGGCGACTCAATTTCAACCAGTGTTCGTAAAGCGATCTCAGTCCCGCCAGGCGGAGCGATAGCGCGGGCTTGCGGAAAACGCTCGCCTGCCTTTCCCCGTAGTGCGAATTGGGTGCGGTTTGTGGTAGTGGCTCCTCCACCGAGGTGCGCTAGTCTGGTCCGTATCAGGAAACGTGGTCCGTCCGTGGTGATTTATCTAAGGTTTATAGCAGAGCTCGACAGTACGTCTCGCTGGTGGTCCGACTCTCGCAAAGAGCTTGTGACCGGCAAATGGAAAGCAGGAATCGTTGCCTCGAGGCCCTGCGTTCTCCCTACGGAGAAGAAGGGCCGGCAGGCCAAATTGCGTCTCTAGTCCCAGTGAAATTCGTCGCCGAGGTCGTTGGGATCCGTTCTGCACAGAGCGCTGCCATCCCTCCTCGAGCGAGCCCGGTCGGTCGGTCGTCTGGTGCGTGTGGGAGGCCCCTGTCAGGCGGTCCTAGGTCGACGGAGTGAGGGACGGGTGGAACAACCGTCCGTCCGTCCCGTCAGTCGGTCCCTGCGGCCGTCCCAGTGAGGCTTTTTACACACCCTTCCTCCGCCGACCGGTGTGTGCTGTACGTACGTCTCCGACAGATATCTGGTTGATCCTGCCAGTAGTCATATGCTTGTCTCAAAGATTAAGCCATGCATGTCTAAGTTCACACTGTCTCACGGTGAAACCGCGAATGGCTCTTTAAATCAGTCGAGGTTCCTTAGATGACACGATCCTACTTGGATAACTGTGGCAATTCTAGAGCTAATACATGCTTACCAAGCTCCGACCCTCGCGGAAAGAGCGCTTTTATTAGTTCAAAACCAATCGTCGTTTCCCCTCGCGGGGTTGCGGCGTCCCCACTGGTGACTCTGGATAACTTTGTGCTGATCGCATGGCCTCATGTGCCGGCGACGCATCTTTCAAATGTCTGCCCTATCAAATGTCGATGGTACGTGACATGCCTACCATGTTTGTAACGGGTAACGGGGAATCAGGGTTCGATTCCGGAGAGGGAGCATGAGAAACGGCTACCACATCCAAGGAAGGCAGCAGGCGCGCAACTTACCCACTCCCGGCACGGGGAGGTAGTGACGAAAAATAACAATACGGGACTCTTTCGAGGCCCCGTAATTGGAATGAGTACACTTTAAACCCTTTAACGAGGATCTATTGGAGGGCAAGTCTGGTGCCAGCAGCCGCGGTAATTCCAGCTCCAATAGCGTATATTAAAGTTGTTGCAGTTAAAAAGCTCGTAGTTGGATCTCAGGCGCAGGCGGGCGGTCCGGCTCGCGCCGGTTCACTGCCCGTTGTCTCCTGCCCTACCGTCTGCCGGCTCTCTCCCACGGGTGCTCTTCGCTGAGCGTCCTGGGTGGCCGGCGCGTTTACTTTGAAAAAATTAGAGTGTTCAAAGCAGGCCTCGGCTGCCTGAATAATGGTGCATGGAATAATGGAATAGGACCTCGGTTCTATTTTGTTGGTTTTCGGAACTGGAGGTAATGATTAACAGGGACAAACGGGGGCATTCGTATTGCGGCGTTAGAGGTGAAATTCTTGGATCGCCGCAAGACGAGCTACTGCGAAAGCATTTGTCAAGAATGTTTTCATTAATCAAGAACGAAAGTCAGAGGCGCGAAGACGATCAGATACCGTCGTAGTTCTGACCATAAACGATGCCGACTAGCGATCCGCAGGAGTTGCTTCGATGACTCTGCGGGCAGCTTCCGGGAAACCAAAGTGTTTGGGTTCCGGGGGAAGTATGGTTGCAAAGCTGAAACTTAAAGGAATTGACGGAAGGGCACCACCAGGAGTGGAGCCTGCGGCTTAATTTGACTCAACACGGCCAACACTGAAATGATTGACATGCCGAGACCACTCTTCTGGAGTCTAATATGGAACTGGTGCTGGACTTAGACCCCCAGAAATCTGGGGTTATGTCCCCTGTGGCTCGGTTTTGTCTGCATCCAGTGTTTGATAAAGGAATTGACGGAAGAGCACTATCAGGAGTGGAGCCTGAGACCTAAGTTAACTTACCACGCCAATACTGCAGAATGACTATCAAAAAGTACACCTTAGTGGGGTCTAATAGAGAACATGTGCTGGAATTAGACCCTCAAAAATCTTTGGGGCTACCCTTTAAGAAACTTGACTATCTCGCTAAGGGAATTGACGAAAGGGCACCACCAGGTGTGGAACCTGCGGCTTAATTTGACTGAACACGCCAATGCTGTAGAACAACTGACAAATTGAGAGCGCTGCCGTTTGGGTCTAATAATGAACGTACGCTGGTATTAGACTCACGGACGACAAGTCAGCTCAAATGAAAGAACGCTACGGAAATCGTGTTTAACCCCGCAGATTTCAAATACCTGGTCATTGACAAACAAAAGCCCTCAATAAATTCGTCTGACCAAATAGTGAACGGGTGCTGGAAATAGATCTGAAGACAGGTCAGTTTTACCCTACAAATGACAGGGCGTTGCTACGGAAAACCAGCTCAAATCGAGAGGAGCCGCAGACACTTTGGTTCACGTACCAGGCTGATAAGCCAAGGGCGCGAGGCTACCATGTGGGGGATTACGGCCGAACCCTTGAAAGCCGCAATCCCGCCCAAAATCTCAGCACCACTGCAATGGGAGGCTCCTACATGCTCGGGACCTGGGGCTCGCGCCCCAGCCCTATCAGGTAGAGCCACAGTAAGAGGTCCTTGCCGCCCGCAAATCAAAGCGGGCGGAAAACTGCTTGATACTCACCCTATACGGCGATGGGGTGCGAAAAACACCAACCAAAGACTTAGAACCTGGTCGGGGTGTCGAAAACAGTAGAGCAGCCACCACACTGTGAACTGTCAAGACTCAACCACTGACCATGAGAGTTGTCCGCACACCAGGCGATCAACATCTCTGTGACATTACCAGGCTTGTCCTCTGGCTAAATGCACTCCGGTTACGATATCTACCTCTGTACGTTATCAGCCATAACTATCATGCTGGACGCAGAAGAGATGCAGACCAGCGGACATTGCACACCTGCCCCACTGTGTCAACACCCCAGGTGGCGGGGAATGCTAGGCGTACCATCCCTGCATAGAAGCCAAGAAAATAAAGGGAAAAAGAGATACCCCACTCACATGCAAATGCTACGTTTCTGGCAGGACGTGACGATCCTGGGATACAGACACACTGGACTGCCTCTCTTCCGGGTAAACCAGTCCATCTCATATATCACATACCATCATTGCACCCTATAGACACGAGTAGTGAAGACTCGATAGTCTGGAAAGACAACTTCCATAGGAGAGAAAACTCTGATCGTAAACAACTGCTGCCTTGCAGATAGGCTGGGGACAGCCAAAGGCTAAGGAGGGCATCCCTACAGAAACGCCTGTTGAAATCGGATGCACGGGGCCGCAAGCCTAACAAAACAGTGCAACGTAAATCACAGTATGATGGCAGCACAACCTATTCGAAAAACGTATGGCGCTCATCCTGAGGAGACCCGCCAGGCAGCGATAGCGCCGGGCCTCACGCCTCGAAGGGGCCCACCCTTGACTACTGGTGGTCACCCACCCATGTGTCGTGGAGTCAAGGCACATGGCTATGGGGTAACGTCTATTGGCCAAAACTTCAAGACCCTCAGAATACTACAGTGGAATGCGGAGGGAGTCATTAACAAAAAACTTTCCCTAACACACCACCTGCATGAAGGTAAGATTGACGTGGCATGTATCCAGGAAACGCACCTCAACAATAACCATAAATTCTCAATCAGAGGATACCAGACCTTCCGTCTAGATAGAGAAGGTCACAAAGGAGGGGTCCTGATACTGACCAGAAACAGCATACCGAGTAGCGCGGTACCTGTCAATCACACCGGACAAGCAGAAATTGTAGGAGTTGACATAATGGCTCTAGAGACGAAACTCCGCATTTTCAATCTGTACGGACCACCAAACAGAGACCTATCGCTCTCGAGTATGGAGGTCAGAGACTCCAACTGCATAGTAGTTGGAGATTTCAACAGCCACTCGGAGAGATGGGGATACTCTGACACAGACAGCAGAGGTGACGAAGTGGAAGATTGGGAGATAGATGCAAATCTCTCCCTAATCAATAGGCCGGAGGATAGCCCTAGCTTCTATTCAAGAACATGGCATACCACCTCGACTCCAGATTTGGCCTTCTCCACACAGGACATACACTATAAAATAGACCGCCAGGTGCTAAACCAACTGGCAGGTAGCGACCACAGGCCGATCAGGCTAACCATTGACATGGAAGTAGGCCCACAGGAAACAAAACCGCTCCCACGTTGGAATTACAAACGAGCCGACTGGGACAGATTTGCAATCCTGACAGATGGGCTGTGTGAAACCATCAACACACGAAACACCAAAATGAAGCCCATGGTAGAGAGCCTAAGCAAGGCAATAATGCAAGCCGCCACTGAAACCATCCCAAGAGGAGCTAGGAAAAACTATAAGCCCTACTGGAATGATGAGTTACAGAAAGTGGAAGATGCAGTAACAAATGCGAGGAACATGGCAGAACGAGAAAAATCCGTGGAGGCAAACATCGCCCTCAAAGCCGCCGCGGCGAAGTACAAACACACTCTCAAGCAAACAGCAAGAGAAAGTTGGAAAAATAAAACGGAAAGTTTAAACCTGGACAAAGAAGGGAACAAGCTATGGAAGCTAGTCAGAGCCATGAACGACGAAACCCCGTCAAATAAACAAATTACTATCAAGCAAGGCGAGAACTTGATCACAGGTAAGAAAGCCGCAAACGCCTTTGTCGATCACTATGCCAGAGCAAACCACATCGAGGTCCCTGCAGATAAGCATACAGACATTAGCGAAGAGCTAAAGGGGCACGAAAACATAAATACGGCTCCTGAAGAGCACATGATGGCCAAACTAACAATGCGCGAAATGGAAGAGGCTATGAGAACACTAAAGAGAAGGAAATCTCCCGGAAAAGACGGGATAACAAACGAAATGCTGATGGGGCTGGGCCAAACAGCGAAGGAAAAACTACTATCAGTCCTGAACCAAAGCTGGAAAAGGGGTATTGTACCCCAGGCATGGAAAGATGCAATACTGGTACCAGTACCAAAAACAGGAAAGGACAAAACAGATCCGAATGGATACAGGCCCATAAGCCTACTGAGCTGTGTCGGCAAGCTGATGGAACGGATGATAAACACCAGACTGATGTGGCATCTGGAAGAAAAACGAATACTAATTCCACAGCAAGCCGGCTTTAGACAGCACAGATCCACTGAGGACCAGGTCATCCTCATAGCCCAGGAGATAGAAGATGCCTACCAGGCACAGAAACACACAGTAGCTGTTTGGGTGGATCTGGAAAAGGCATTTGACAAAGTCTGGAAGGATGGACTTAGAGTCAAGCTAAGAAGAAGTGATGTTTGTGGGAAGATGTACAAGTGGATCAACCACTACCTCAAACAAAGAACGGCCAGAGTCCAAGTACAAGGGCAGATGAGCAAAAAGGTGACACTCGAGCAGGGAGTACCCCAAGGGGGAGTACTGTCACCCACACTCTTCCTGGTATATATAAACGATATTACAGAGAATATACCAAGAAGAGTCCATAGCTCAATGTTTGCAGACGATCTGGCTATGTGGACCTCTGAAAAGAATCTCACCATAGCAAGAAATCGGATGCAAACGGCCCTAACATCGCTGGAAGAGTGGGCGAACTCATGGCTGGTCAAAATAAACGAGGAGAAAACCACGTGCACAATATTCTCGCTCTTATTAAAACCCCAAAGTACCAAATTAAGCCTAAATGACAAAATCCTGCAGCCAAACGACAACCCAACCTATCTGGGAGTCACATTTGATCGGCGCATGACATGGAAAAGTCAGATTGAGAGAAACCGAATGAAAGCCAGAGAAAGAATGGCGATCATGAGGAAACTTGCTGGCACAAGCTGGGGAGCAGACGAAGGCATACTAAAGAAACTGTACACTGGAAGAGTGAGACCAGTTCTCGAGTATGGCATCGCGGCATGGACAACAGCAGCGAAGGCGAACTTCGATAAAGTTAACAAACTTCAAAACCAAGCCATGAGAATCATAACTGGTGGCATGAAGTCAACGCCAATTGTAGAACTTGAAAAGATTACAAAACTGCAATCCATGACCGACAGAAGAGACTGCAGAGCCCAGCTGCAGTCAGAGAAACTCCGAAGACTGACGGACCATCCAATGTACCAGAGGCTAAACAATTTGGGAACTGGGAAACTAAAGCGGAGAAACTTTGCAGAAATAGCCAAAGCAAAGATGCACGAAGATCCCATAAACGCACTAACAACACCAAAACCCATCACTACTGTACGAAAACCTACTTGGAGGCAGGATATATTTCCAGAGGTGGTAGAAAATATACCAGGTATTGCAAACAAAAACTGCCAGACCGAAAAAGAAAGGAGAGACACTACCTTAAGCTTCATAACGAAAAGCTACCCAAGCATGGACTGGACCCATGCATACACCGACGGTTCTGTAACAAACACTACACAGAACGGAGGGGCAGGAGCATTCCTGAACCTACCAAATGGCAGAAAAATAACACTGTCATTCGCTACTGGTAAGTACACGAGCAATTTCAGAGCAGAGGCAGAGGCACTGAGGGCGGCAGTGGAAGAAATGGTAACACACAGTGAAAATGAGAGCCATATAGTCCTGCTGACAGATGCTCTCGAAGTAGTCACAGCGCTAAAAAGCCAGAAAAACACTGAGCTTAATGACTTAAGAGCAGCACTCTGCAAACTGTGCCAACAGTCCGCACCAAAAAGGGTAGTGGTACAGTGGGTTCCGTCACACTGCAACATCCAAGGCAACGAGGAGGCAGACAGACTGGCAAAAGAAGGTGCAAGGCTACCACAAATAGATACCAGTATGACGTACGAAGAGTCAAAACGGCTTATCAAAGCCAGGTACATGTCCAAATGGGAAACCGAACATACTGGTTACACCAAAAACGATGCCTATTACCAGTTGAACCGAAGAGAGCAGGTCGTTGTCTTCAGACTCCGCACTGGCCACAACAGACTGAGGTACCACCTCTTCAACAAATTGAAGATAGGGTGTACCGACGAATGCCCGTGCGGTACTGGTAAAATGACCACTGAACATCTGCTGCAGAACTGCCCGACATACGAGGATCAGAGAGAGCAGATGTGGCCATTGCCAGTGGAACTGCAAGACAAGCTATATGGTAGTGGCGAGAGTCTCAGGATGACCGCCGCTTTTTTCGAGAAAATAATGGTTACTGTCTGACTGTGTACGCAGAAGAAGAAGAAGGTACTAAATATCAGCATGCTGAATGCGGATCGAATTCCCGGTAAGACACATTTTGGTTTTCTGTTAGGGGTGAAATAAACAAACATAGTCAGCACACGATGTGGCGACAGCAGTGGTGAAGCGACCTGTAGTCCCCAGTCTTTAAAACCCCTCGACTACACCAGAAATGGGAAACACAGTCGTACGACAGTAACAATAAGAAATAACGTCAACATGAAGAAAACCATAAAAACTAGAATTGTTAAAAACAAGAATGGCATTTCTGACACTAAACAAAATATGGAGATCCAGAGAAATCAGGATTCAAACCAATGTTAGAATAGCCAACGTCAGTGTCAAGTTGATGCTGCTGTATGGAGTCGAAACATGGAGAACGGCCAATGCGACACAGCGACTCCAGTCCTTCGTTAACATTTAACTACGATGGGCAATGGGTCGGAAGTGGTAGGACACGGTGGGGAATGAAGGCCTGCGAGACAGGAGCCAAGAACAGTCCATGGAGCAACAGATTCAGAGACGAAAATGGAACTGGTTTGTACATACAATGAGGTATGTACCTTCCAACATAGCCAGACAGGCTTCACGTGGAATCCACAGGGGATAGATAAAGAGGTAGACTTACAAATAAAGGGAGAAGGTAATGTGAGAGAGAACTACGATCAAGGGATTACACTTGGAGAGAGGCAGAAAAAGTATCCCAGGATCGTGCATGCTACGGGATGTATCAATGGTCTATGCACTGAGCCCAGTGATGGCTTTGATTGATCGACTAATCATCGATGGTTTGGTCAGAGTGAAATAACGTTGTTTCTTGACATAACAGTGCAACGCATCTCTCATCAGACACTCAACAACTTTAGATAATTATGTTATCTGTTTGTGTTATCTAGGTCATTGACTCGTCCAACATGGCCGACAGAGTGTATCACCACGTGAGATAAAATAAATCTGCTTTGTTTTCGAGTTGGCAACTAACGTCCGTATGATCATCAGTTATTGTATGTCTGTCTGATGAACTGTCTGTCTCTCTACCAATTGTCTGTATGTCTGATGAATTGTCGGTCCCTCTCTATGAATAAATAAAATGTATTTAGGAAGTTTGCTTATCAGTTCATCCGTTGGTCCATACATCCAATCATTCAACATAACCTGACTTGTCTATCTCTGTCCATCTATCTGGTATCTCTATCTGCCCCTCTATCTGCCTGTTTATGTGTCGATATACCTGCTTCTCTATATGTCTGTTTTTCTGTCTCTCGATCTGTCCATCTATCTGTTGTGTCTGCTGCTCTATATGTCCTTCGATCAGTCCCTCTACCAGCCCCTCTATCTGTCCCTTTATTTCTTCGTCTATCTGTCCCTCTATCAGTCTGTCTATCTGCCCTATTCATCTCTCAGATCTGCTCCTTTTTCTGTCGGTCTTTTATATATGTCCCTTTATCTGCCCCCCTGTCAATACCTCCTCTCTGCCCCTCTATCTGTCTCATTATCAGCCACCATATATCTATCTATCTGCCCTCTAACTGTCTCTCTATCTGACATTTAACTGTCCATTTATCTGCCCTCTAACTGTCCATCTATCTGCCCTCTAACTGTTCGTCTATCTGCCCTCTACCTGTCCATCTGTCTGCCCTCTAATTGTCCATCTACCTGCCCTCTAACTGTCCATCTATCTGCCCTCTAACTGTCCATCTTTCTGCCCTCTAACTGTTCGTCTATCTGCCCTCTAACTGTCCATCTTTCTGCCCTCTAACTGTTCGTCTATCTGCCCTCTACCTGTCCATCGATTTGCCCTCTGTCCATCTTTCTGCCCTCCAACTGTCCATCTATCTGCCCTTTAACTGTCCATCTATCTGCATTTTAACTGTCCATCTATATGCCTTCTATCTGCCCTCTGTCCATCTACCTGCCTTCTAGCTACCCTCTGCCCATCTATATCCCCATATAACTGTCCATCTAACTGCCTTCTTCTTCTTTTTCTTCTTCGTACGCTGTCAAACGTCAACCTGTATTGTTAAGAAAAAAAACAGCGGTCATCCTGAGGCTGTCGACACTGCCATAGAGCTTGTCTAGTGTTGCTACTGGTGATGGCCACATGTGCTTTCTCTGATCCTCGTATGTCGGGCAGTTTTGCAGCAGATGTTCAGCGGTTATTTTCCCGGTACCACAAGTGCATTCGTCAGTGCCACCTATCTTCAGTTTATTGAATAGATGGTACCTCAGTCTGTTGTGGCCTGTGCGGCGTCTGAAGACCACGACCTGCTCTCTTCTGTTCAACTGGTAATAGACATCATTTTTTGTGTAGCCAGTATGTTCTGTTTCCCATTTTGTCATGTATCTAGCTCTAATAAGCCTTTTGGACTCTTCGTAGGTCACACTAGAATCTGGTTGTGGTAGTCTTGCACCTTCTTTTGCCAGTCTGTCTGCCTCCTCGTTGCCTTGGATGTTACAGTGGAATGGAACCCACTGTACCACTACTCTTTTTGGTGCGAACTGCTGGCATAGTTGATAGAGTACTGCTCTTAAATCATTAAGTTCAGTATTTTTCTGGCTTTTTCGTGCTGTGACTACGGCCAGGGCATCTGTAAACAGAACTGCCTTCTAACTGTCCCTCTAACTATTCATACATCTGCCCATCTACCTACCCTCTGTCCCTCTACCAGCCCTCCATATGCCTTCTATATGTCCCTTTACCTGTCCATCTATATCAACCTCTTATCTGCCCATCTACCTGCCCTCTGTCCCTGTACCAGCCCTGCATATGCCTTCTATCTGTCCCTTTACCTGTCCATCTATATCAACCTCTATCTGCCCATCTACCTACCCTCTGTCTCTCTACCAGCCCTCCATATGCCTTCTATCTGTCCCTTTACCTGTCCATCTATATCAACCTCTATCTGCCCATCTACCTACCCTCTGTCCCTGTACCAGCCCTCTATATGCCCTCTAACTGTCCATCTATATGAACCTCTATCTGTCCGTCTACCTGCCCCTCTATCCATCCATCCGTCCGCCCATCCAACCATCAGGTTGCAATGGTTCTCTAACGCGCCTCTTGCCTTGACGGTACAATATGACAAGCTTTTCTCTGTCCTTCATTAGACAGTATCCTCCCACTGTTAACACTGCTTACCTGGCACCGCACGTTTGCCCGCAATCTTCTTTCCAGCATTGTTTGACGTGGCCGAAATATTTTAATTGCCTGACAGATTTCGTTCGTCAATTCTATTATTGCTCCAAATTAATTCAACACATTACTTTTTTTTGTTTTCTTCAACTTACATATTATCAGCTTTATAAAATCTATTTACTTAAAATGAACTAGTTACTACTACTTAGAAGATCTAATTTTAGTTACTGAATCTAAATTACTTTAAAGAATAGTGTGAATGCTGACGTTCTAACCACGAGGGCATGTGTTCTGCACTTCCGTAAGTCATAGGTTGTTTTCTATCGTTAGTGAAACATAAATCTAGTCTGCATAGTGTGTGGTGACTGCAGGGAGGCAAGCGACCTTGGTTTTATCGATCCTATAGATCCTTCTGTTGAACCTCAATCAATCTTCTTCTTCTTCTTCTTCTTCTGCGTACACAGTCAGACAGTAACCATTATTTTTTCGAGAAAAGCGGCGGTCATCCTGAGGCTCTCGCCACTGCCATAGAGCTTGTCTTGCAGTTCCACTGGTAATGGCCACATCTGCTCTCTCTGATCCTCGTATGTCGGGCAGTTCTGCAGCAGATGTTCAGTGGTCATTTTACCAGTACCGCACGGGCATTCGTCGGTACACCCTATCTTCAATTTGTTGAATAGGTGGTACCTCAGTCTGTTGTGGCCAGTGCGAAGTCTGAAGACAACTACCTGCTCTCTTCGGTTCAACTGGTAATAGGCATCGTTTTTGGTGTAACCAGTATGTTCGGTTTCCCATTTGGTCATGTATCTGGCTTTGATAAGCCGTTTTGACTCTTCGTACGTCATACTGGTATCTGTTTGTGGTAGTCTTGCACCTTCTTTTGCCAGTCTATCTGCCTCCTCGTTGCCTTGGATGTTGCAGTGTGACGGGACCCACTGTACCACTACCCTTTTTGGTGCGGACTGCTGGCACAGTTTGCAGAGTGCTGCTCTTAAGTCATTAAGCTCCTCAATCAATCAATCAATTAATAAAACCCGTTCCACTCCCAAAGGAGCACCTGTCTTCAACAGACACCCGCCACGTCTTACTGTTCCAGCTCAACACATAATTTCCTTTAGTCCTTCATGGTTAAAGGAGGCTGCGTGGCCTAGGGATGAAACTTGTTCGGTTTTCACAATCCCAACGTTCCGGGTTCGATTCCCACTTGTGTCCAGTTTGGCAGACACTGGGTTTTTGTCTCGGGCTAATGCTGCTCTACGTACGGAAAGTAATGGCAACCAACCGTACTGCATACTTGCCAAGAAACTTATAACAGCCAAATAGGTGGCGGTTGTAAAAAGCTACGTTCTGTAAAATGACATGCGACTTACTTACCTTCATGTTTGATTCCCCCTTCTCTGTGTATATCTTGGTCTGTCTCTATCTCTCTTCTTTTGTCGATTCCAGAACAGAAACTGTCTCGTAATGCTATCAGCAAGTTTCCGTAATGTGTGACATATCGAGCGTCATCCTCTCCTAAGCGCGTGCCATTTCACCGATGCCTGGACGGTCCTTTTCAGCAGCTCCACATAGCAACATTGTCATGCCAACTCGAACCCGCAGTACCACTGGTCTGTAATGTTTTACGTTGTTGTTGTTTTCCGTCATGTTTCAGAGCCATACAACAGAACTGACTTTACATTGCAGTTGAGGACTCAAATTTCTCGTGGACTTAATTTGTCATTTCACTTGACTTAGTCACCGCACTTCTATTCTGTGGGGGTGTACAAGTCTGACTTAGTTATCGCACTTCTGTTCTGTGGGGGTGTATAAGTCTTACTTAGTCACCCCACTTCTATTCTGTGGGGGTATACAAGTCTGACTTAGTCACCGCACTTCTATTGTGTGGGGGTGTGTAAGTCTGACTTAGTCATCGCACTTCTATTCTGGGGGGGGGGGGTGTACAAGTCTGACTTAGTCGCCCCCCCCCCCCCCCTTCTATTCTGTGGGGTGTACAAGTCTGACTTAGTCACCGCACTTCTATTCTGTGGGGGTGTACAAGTCTGACTTAGTCATCGCACTTCTATTCTGTGGGGGTGTACAAGTCTGACTTAGTCGCTGCACTTCTATTCTGTGAGGGTGTACAATCCTTGTTATACTTACTATTAAGTGTGAAAACGAGCTCTATGCAGAAAAGACACAAACGACAGTTTGACAGCTTGGGCGGGACGTTGCTATGGGAGTAGTTCCGACACTATGGTATACTTCAAATGTTCTAACTTAGTTCAGAAGACCCACGATGATATGCAGTGTCAAGTCCTTCGCGAGAAGTACTAATCAGCACCGTTTGAAATTAGAACTAGCTGGAGACAGGGGTGTCTGCTGTCATCAAAGTATACGATCATATAAACATTCAAGTAGCACCAACAGAGGTAAAACCATCAAAGTTACAATACGATCATATAAACATTCAAACAGCACCAACAGAGGTAAAGCCATCAAAGTTACAGTACGATCATTTAAACATTCAAGTAGCACCAACAGAGGTAAAGCCATCAAAGTTACAGTACGATCATTTAAACATTCAAGCAGCACCAACAGAGGTAAAGCCACAAAAGTTACAGTACGATCATATAAACATTCAAGCAGCACCAACAGAGGTAAAGCCATCAAAGTTACAATACGATCATATAAACATTCAAACAGCACCAACAGAGGTAAAGCCATAAAAGCTACAGTACGATTATTTAAACATTCAAGCAGCAACAGAGGTAAAGCCGTCAAAGATACAATACGATCATTTAAACATTCAAGCAGAACCAAAAGAGTTTCCAAACTGACTAACAGAGGACAGTGGCGTGACATCATCAGTCTCCGGACTAACAGAGGTATGTGGCGTGGATTGATCAGACAACTTCAACAGCAAAGTCTGTACTTACTAATCGGGTGATGATGATAATGATGATGATGGAGATGATGACCATAGAGCCAACTATAAAAACTAGATGACCACATAATAAAATCCATCAAAGTTGCAATACGATCATATAAATATGCAAGCACCAACAGAGGTAAATCCATCAAAATTACAATACGATCATTTAACATCCTTCAAGCATTATGCGAAATATGGGCCTGTCAATATCATGGGCAAAGACCAAAATCCAGAATCTTGGCTCTGACAAACGGCCTCAGGACATAGTAGTCAATGGACACACTGTGGAGGGTGCAAATGATCTCTCCTACGTCGGCAGCACGATTGCACCCGACTGCCGCAGTAACTCCGACATACACAAGCGGATTGATCTAGCGGCATCGGCGATGAATGATCTCCACCGTGTGTGGAAGAACAGTAGGCTCTCCATGGGCACAAAACTGCGCATCTACCAGTCGTGCGTGATCCCGGTCCTCGTGTATGGCTCCGAGACCTGGACCCTGAAAAAAGCGATACCTCGAGACTTGAGGCCTTTCATATGCGAAATCAGCGACACATCCTTGGCATTCGTTGGTACGACTTCGTCCAGAATGTAGATGTATCTGCAAGGACACATCTCCCCCCTGTCTCGGTTATTCTGGAACGTCGCCGCATTTCCCTGTTCGGTCATGTTGTCCGACTGGACAGGGAGGTCCCAGCTCACCAGATTCTTCAAAAGACAGTCAACAGTCCTAACGGCCTCCACCCTGCTGGCTGGAAGCGCCGGAGAGGTCGTCCTCGAAACACGTGGTTCCAACAGGTAGCAGCCTCCCCATCTGCCTCAGAGGAGGCCCGGCAGCACGCAGTTACAACTGGACATGCTGGTGTTCATCCGACGCAACGGGATTCAGACGTCTAAGCGAACATTATTATTATTATTATTATTATTATTATTATTAAGCACCAAAAGAGGTAAAGTCATCAAAGTTGCAATACGATCTTACAAACACATTCAAGACTCAACAAAGACGTGAAGTCGAGTAAAAGATTTGCACACTTTCAAGGATGACAGTCAGCCCTCACTAAGACCAACATTCCTTCTCAGAGATAGTACAAAAGTACAGGCAAAATGCATGGGAAAAGCTACCACGCGATAAACAATAGAACAATGGTTAAACTAGTAATGCACATATATGAAAATCAATGCTAACATAACACCCAAGGAGGGAATAATAGACCCAGTCTCAATTAGAAAAGGAACAAGGCAGTGACTTTAATATTACTAGGACCATTTATTCTGAGGCTATGATGACAAGAGCTTCCAAAAAATGCATCTTGGGTGATATGGTCAATGAAGAATGAATATGTGCCATCAATTTAACGAATCACCCGGCCATCGCCAAAAGAACAGAGAAAACATAAAATCTATCAAGATCAACGATACGGCCAACGTCAATAAAACAAAAGTGATGGTTAAAGCCAAACAAACCCAAAGAATAAATATTAGCTTATAGAGGTACTGACCACAGAATAAGTGCAGAGACTTTGCCATTTGGGTAAAATTATTACAGAAGATGCCCGTTCTGAAATTGACATCAGAACTAGAGTAGCAGCAGCAACAGACACGGAAAAGAAGTCAGCAAACTTATCTGTCTCCCACGGCTCAGCAAAAAATGGACTCTAAAACAAAAAAGGACGAAAAAATACTAGAAGGTCGAGAGATGTGGTGATACAGCAGAATGCAAAGACTGAGCTGGACAGAAACACGATTGGAGATACAGAGGCACAGAGACAACAAATGAAAAGTATACGAAAAGGCAAATTGTCTTGGTTTTGTCACAATATGAGACATTGAGGGTCACTATTGAACAAAATACTGGAAGTCAAAATTCGGGAAAAAAGAAGAAAACATGACAGAATGAAATACGTCACACAGGTGTGCAGAACATTGAGGTGTAGACTTCTGCTAAGGTGAAGAAGTATGTTAAGGTGAAGAAGTATGCAGAGGAGAGAGGACAATGGTGTGACATGATCAAACTACTTCAACACCAGTCTCCAGACTAACAGAGGGCAATGGTGTGACATGATCAAACTACTTCAACACCAGTCTCCAGACTAACAGAGAGCAATGGTGTGACTTGATCAAACTACTTCAACACCAGTCTCCAGAAGGACTAACAGAGGGCAATGGCGTGACTTGATCAAACTACTTCAACACCAATCTCCTAGATGGACTATCAGAGGGCAATGGTGTGACATGATCAGATGACACCATCAGTCTCCAGACGAACTAACAGAGGACAGTGGTGAGACATGATCAGACGACTACACCAGTCTCCAGACAGACTACCAGAGGACAGTGGTCAGGCATGATCAGATGACTACACCAGTCTCCAGACAGACTATCAGAGGACAGTGGTGAGATATGATGAGACGACTACACCAGTCTCCGGGCTGACTAATAGAGAACAGTGTCGTGACATGATCAGATGACTTTTAACACCAGTCTCCGGACTAACAGAGGTATGTGGTGTGGCATGATCAGACGACTTCAACAGCAGTCTCTGTTCTGACTAATCGGATGATGACGTTTAAGATGAGGAGGATGATGAACTATAAAAACTTGACGACAACATAATATAACTACCGTGCCTTAATGTAACCAATTGGTCTCAATAATCAACTATTAAACGCGTGCATGAACATAAGTAGGCTGATATACACAAAATTCTACGTAAAAACTTGGTAGAGAAAAGATTAACGTATAGTTAAGCAAAACACACTGATCTTAGTTAAGGTCAGGTAAAATATACTGATCGGACAATGTTAGTCAGGGTCAGGTAAAATATACTGATCAGACAATGTTAGTCAGGGTCAGGTAAAATATACTGATCAGACAATGCTAGTGAGGGTCAGGTAAAATATACTGATCAGACAATGTTAGTCAGGGCCAGGTAAAATATACTGATCAGACAATGTTAGTCAGGGCCAGGTAAAATATACTGATCAGACAATGTTAGTCAGGGCCAAGTAAAATATACTGATCAGACAATGTTAGACAGGGCCAGGTAAAATATACTGATCAGACAATGTTAGTCAGGGTCAGGTAAATTATACTGATCAGACAATGTTAGACAGGGCCAGGTAAAATATACTGATCAGACAATGTTAGTCAGGGCCGGGTAAAATATACTGACTAAGACCAGCACCTCACTTCCAGGCAGTTCTTCCAGGAAACAGCAGGTCTAATGGCAGTCTGACCATGTCCACAGTGAAGAAATCGACGGGTCCCCGTTTACAGTGAACGACACGAAGATGAAGTCAAGTATAACACAACCACATGGATGAACCCATCCCTACTTCACCAGCACGCTCGGGATGTGAGAAAAGCAGCTGCAACCTGCCACTTAATACTATTTTCAGGGCGTACAAAAGAGTAAACTTACTCATTGTGGGCAGTCAACAGTCAACAATGTAAAAACTTACCTTGACCTATTTTCCTATCATTTGCTGCTGGTGCTTGATCTCATTAAAAGCTCGATCAGAATGTTAATCTTCACAAAGTGTCATGTGTTGCTGTTGGGGGGTCTTGGAGCTGTCTTTATTCTGTTCCACCTGAGAGATTAGACAGAGAGATGGATGCATTTATATGAAGATAAATTAATAATCATCAGCCGTGAATCAAAACATAAGAAGACTAGGGGAGATAAAACTGGTCAGATTAACTTCACGGTATGAAGAGACAATAGTAGAATTGTTAAACAGTACTAGCGTCAGGCAAGTAAAGACAATACTGGAAGAGGCAAATGTAGTACAATAACACACTGCTATCATTGATGAAGTGTTAGAGACTTCATTCTGCGACAGCCTGTTTACGCGATTAGATGATAAGAAGAACAAGAAGAAGAAGATAGAAGATGATAGAAACTATATGAAGATTAAATAAGATAGAATAATGTTAAAGAATATGATGCTATAGAAAACGAAAAAGTTATAGATAAAGAAGTATAAGAAGAAAAGACTATGATGAAGAAGATCCTGTAGTAGAAGGAGAATATAACGAAGAGAAAGAAAACAAAAGATGAAAAGGAAGATTAAAAAATAAGTAGAAGACGGAAACGACACTAAAGAAGATTAATAAGAAAAGGATACATAAAATCAACAGAAATAATAACTAGATTAATGAATCCGGTATGAAAAATCAAATAGCGATAACAATAATAACTGCATTACTAACAACAAACATGGCTACCAACAACAATAACAGCAGCACACACACACTTGACGGTTGCCATGCCTACCTTAAACTGAACATACCAAACGAAACACTTAGCTTGACACACCCAAACAACTCACTATCGACAATAACTTCTGACACACACGCTGTACCTGTAGCCACATGCCCAATCAGAACACATCTAACATCATCTAAATTTGACTGTCGATGTAATGTGCTAAAGACGTCACCAATCCAAGCACAGTTTAGATCGGATAAACAATCACTAACCAGTCCAGATTAACAAGATAACGTGCCTTCACTGCGGAAATACCATTTCTAATGTATGTGAGCGTGTGAGAATCTGGGACAGTGTCAGCTCTTGCTGTAAAATGTCCGGTCAACCTGTCGGTAAGGTGAACTGGGATTGGTAAGCGATTAGTATGTGTCATGTCTTGCTGCGGGTCTTGCACGCATTCAAGCTCAGGAGTGGATTGGAGCAGAGGAAAAGCTCTGTAACTCCTATTACATGATCAAATGAGAAAAAAACACGCGAAAGAGTAGCACCACCAAAACGCCCACATACGAAACCAAATACCAAAGTAGGAAAAGCAACAATAAAGATATACAAGCTAAGAGAGTAAGAAGTTAGGAGCATTGTCTGATATGGAACCTCCCATTTATAAAGCCTCAACAATTATCTAGATAGCAAGATAATAGGTATCAACCTGAGGTGACAGGTCATGTGTGCGGACATGGGAATGGAATTTATTGATGTGAAAGTAGACAAGTAAAATGTTAGACAGGAGAGGTTTACATCTAAATAGGATAGGACAGCATGTTGTAGCAAAGTAAATGTTTAATCATTGTGTTAGAAATTTAAACTAGTAAGGCCTATGAAGTATGAGACTAAAGATAGGCCTACAATAGGGTGCTATAAAGGATGTAGTCAAAGGGGAGAGTTGGAGTCAGGGAAGTGTGAAATAAGAAGTGGACAAGCAAACATTAAAATGATAAAGCAAAAGCAAACAGTGGAAAAACAACAAAATTACGAATTAAAATGTTTTTATGCAAATGTGAGAAGCATAGAAAATTAAAGAGAAGAATTGGAACTGTATGTAGAAGAAGAAAAACCAGATATAATAGGGTTAACAGAATCATGGACATTTGAGGACATTGCAGATAGTGAACTTGAAATAGAAGGATATATACAATGTTAAGGAAAGATAGGATAATTGGAGACAAGGCTAAAGGAGGTGGCGTTTTATTATACTGTATAAATTCTGTTAATATAACGAGCAGAGAGGATTTATCATGTGGTAACAAAAATGAAAGTGTATGGGGAGAAATAGAAAGTGGGGGTGAAAAAACAGTGATTCAAGTGTGCTTTAGATGTCCATCAAGTCAAAAAGAGGAAAATGAGGAGCTGATTAGTATCATAGCAAAGGCAAGTGAAGGGAAATTATTATTCATGGGGAATTTTAACTTTTCAGAAATAAAATGGGATATGGCAGACGCACTTGTAGAGTTAAAACCTTTTGTTAAGTACATAACTGACAATTTTTTAATTCAACATGTAGAAGCAGCCACCAGAGGCAAAAACACACTCGACCTAGTTTTTAACTACAGAGGAAAATATGATTGAAAACGTTACCGTTGGGGAACTGTTTGGCTCAAGTGACCATCAAATCATCCGTTGGGATCTTATTGCAGGGTAAGAAGTAAACATAAACACGCGAACATACGACTACTCCAAGACAGATGCTAAGAGGGTGAAAGGGGCAGCGAGCCACATAATCTGGAAAGATATTGTAGGAGGAACAGATATTGAACAAGAGTGGAAGAGTTGTTAAAACAGTTCTAGAAACGCTAAAAGAGGAATGTGTTCCATGTAGGGAGGTAAACCCCAAGCGTAAAATGTGGATAACTAGATTTGTAGCTAAATGTAGAAGAGCTACAAAATAAAGCATGGACAAAAATTATAGGCAGGTAAATCAAAAGAAACATATTTAAAATGTTTGGACAAGCAGAGCATAGCTCAGAAAGGGAATAAAACAACAAAAATAGACTTCGGAAAAAAACTTGCTCAGAGAATCAAGACTGATAGTAAAAGCTTTTTCTCTTATGTTAGAAATAAACAAAGAACGAAAGACAAAGTAGGCTCTCTCATAGACAGTACAGGAAAAATAATAAGTGAGAATAGGGAGGCAGCTAATCTACTCAAATCAGTACTTTGGCACAGTCTGCACAAAAGAGGACTGCTCCAAGATCCCAGAACTTATAGATATTTTTCAAGGAGACATGGATACAGCGGGATTAAGATCAATCTGTATTACAGAGGAAATTGTTGTTGTTTTTTTAATTGGAGGGGTTGAAAGTAGATAAATGTCAAAGTCAAGATGGTATTCATCCAAAATTGCTGTTTGAAATTAGAGACCAACTAGCAAAACCATTGGCTATATTATGTTCTCAATCAAAAGTGATTGTTCACGGGATTTGAAAAATTTAGGAGTGATCCCCTTATTTAAAAAAGGTAAACAATCAGATCCAGCGAATGATAGACCGGTGAGTTTAACGAGCATAGTCTGTAAATTGTTAGAGTCAATAATCAAAGAAAACATTGTAATGCATTTAGACAAATTTAATCTAATCAGAAATAGTCAGCATGGGTTTACTAGAGGGAGATCATGCTTAACAAATCTATTAGAATTCATGGAGGAGGTTACTAAAATCATAGATAAAGGGGAGCCAGTGGAAGTTATTTACTTAGATTTTGCAAAGGCCTTTGATAGAGTATCTCATCAAAGATTATTTCGAAAGTTAAAATCACATGGAATAGGTAGGGAAGTTGCCAAATGGATTGAAAATTGGTTAACGGGAAGAAGGCAGAGGGTGGGCAAAAATAAGGAGTACTCTGAGTGGTGTGAAGTGAAAAGTGGAGTGCCACAGGGCTCGGTTTAGGGGCCAATTTTGTTCTTATAATGTATATAAACGATTTGGACATTGATATGGGATCCATGATTGCAAAATTTGCTGATGACACAAAACTATGCAGCAGTGTCTCATCTAAAGCAGATGAGAATATAGTGAGGTCGGACTTAGATAACACTCTAGAATGGTCTGTAAGCTGGCAAATGAAGTTTAATGTAGATACATGTACAGTCATCCACATGGGTAGATCCAATATGGAGCACACTTACAGAATGGGAGAGAACAATATTAGAAAGATAGATAAGGAAAGGGACCTAGGGGTTATAATAGATCATACAGATAGGTGAGTGAGCAAGTTCAGGAAGCAGTGAAAAATGCAAATGCAATGTTAGGTATGATAAAAGGAAATATTAAACATAGGAGCAAGGAAGTGATAGTCAAACTGTATAAAGCATTAGTTAGACCTAGATTGGAGTACTGTGTACAGGTGTGGAGTCCTTATCATAGAGGGGATATAAACATGCTGGAAAGAATACAAAAAAGAGCAACAAAGCTGATAGTGGGATTCCAGAATTACAGTTATGAGGACAAACTCTGAAAAAACGGCCTACAGTGTCTATAAGAGAGAAGATTTCGAGGTGACTTAATACAGGTTTATAAGATGATCAGAGGAATGGATAAATTAGACTATAACAATTTTATTAAAATACAACCACCTACAAGAACAAGAGGGCATAGCTACAAATTAACTAAAGAGAGTCCATATTAGATATTATGCAATATTTTTTTAGTCAGAGAGTGGTGAATGGTTGGAATGCATTGCAACCGGAGGTAGTGGAGGCAGGGACAGTTAATGAATTTAAGAATAAATTTGATTCGCATAGCTTTTAGAGCAATGTAATGTAAATGAAACTGGTTGTATACAGACTCTGAAGAGTCTTCTAAACCAGTACAAAGACGTTAAGTTAAGTTAAGTTAACAATTGATCACCAACACTAAAGTCTGAGATGGAACATCCATCTATAAAGTCTCAGCAATTGACCATCAACACTAAAGTCTGAGATGGAACATCTATCTATAAAGTCTCAGCAATTGACCATCAACACTAAAGTCTGAGATGGAACATCCATCTATAAAGTCTCAGCAATTGACCATCAACACTAAAGTCTGAGATGGAACATCCATCTATAAAGTTTCAGCAATTGACCATCAACACTAAAGTCTGAGATGGAACATCCATCTATAAAGTCTCAGCAATTGACCATCAACACTAAAGTCTGAGATGAAACATCCATCTATAAAGTCTCAACAATTGACCATCAACACCAAAGTCTGAGATGAAAAACCAATTATCTAGCTTTCTTGTTACCTTTCAACTCATCTTTTTTTCCTATGCGTCCAGAAATGGACGCTTTGTAACGATGTGTTGTAGCTTTAATCAAGGCTGTGATCTCTGCGCCTTTCGGCTTGACACATCTCGTTTCAGCAATGCACGGATTTAGGGACCCTGTTTCCCTCTTTGATCCATATTCTCTTATCCAGGCTGCACAGATACAACCTGTTATTTGAGGTGCAATATGGTCTAGTTATAGTTCGCTGACCTTGGCGCAAGCAGTTAGCTGTTAGTCGGTCATCATAATCGTAAATCCGTCTGGTTCCATAGTGCCTAAACATCTGTTCCTATTCTGTACCGTCTTATAGTGTTTTATCCACGAGACCTCAATTGAACTGATTTTGTCAACAACTGTTCGGCACCACGATGTTTTTTGGACTTCCCACTCGCCCCTTTTCCTGTGGGTTTAATCTAATGTGTGTCTGGTTATACTACCCGGCTGTCTGAGAGTATATTCTATCCATCCCCATTTACTCTCCTCAATCCCCTGCTTTGTTGGTTTGTGCTGTGCTCTTTCACACAGATCTAGCTTTGCCATTATCTCTGCCCATCAAACACGCAGTATGTGATGAACACGCTTGCTAACGAAGGTCTGTGGTATGGATGTGATTACACTTAGACCCACGCCCTGTCTCTGGACCCTATAGTTGGACAGACTTTACATTCGTCTTAAACAGTCCAATCTTATTTTTATTTTCGCTTATGCTGTTATGCTTTACGGCGTCAGGTTATGAAGAGATCTCTAGAACGAGCCTGACTGTGTGCCTCAAAGTACTTTTGCTATGTTTATCAAGATAACACCCTGATGTTGCCACTAGTCTTCGGAAAAATATGTATAATGTCACTTATAAACCATTCTTTGTGTTTATTCTTCTTCTCTTTGGTAGTGTTTTGACTTCGTATCTCCACCACGCTGTTTTTAACGGTCTTGAACCTCTTGACTTTACAGTGCCACATGTTTCTTTAGCTGCTTTTAATCAAATACGTGTAAACATTGCCAATTTGTTGGCTGCAGGATATGTTCTGGTGTTTGCTTGGGTGCTCGGTAATCGAATATGGCGGTGTCTCTGAGACCCATTCTGTGGATGTTGGATTTGAGTCTATAATGTCCCGTTCTGAGTCTGAAGATCACTTTCTGTCGATATCTGCCCAGTTTGTCTATGCTGCTATTCTATAACTTTTAGTCTTTGTGCTGGTCTCTCCACCCCGTCCTCGTGGATCGTGTAGATGGTGAATCTGTGTGCATAACTTCCGGCTTTTTCTAGCTCATCTGTCTTCTCGTTTCCAAGAAACTTTGGTGGACGGGAATCAACTGTAGGACTAGATCTATTTTTTTTGTTTTTTTGTTGGACATCAACCAGATCTTGTATTTTATTTCATGTAAAAGTCTATTTTGTTTGGGTCTTTAGATTACATGGATTACGCTCTTGGTATCCGTTAAAATGACCGTTTTCCTGGTAGCTGGGGTTTGGCTAAGAATCTGAGTTGCTGCTTGTAGAGCTGATTAAGCTCTGAAATTGACACAGGTCTCTCCTGCTGGTACAGGTCTCTCCTGCTGGTACAGGTCTCTCCTGCTGGAATGTAAAAACAGCAGTTCAGAGTTTACACCAACAGTTTGACTTGGACAAATTGTTGCCGATGGAACTGATAATCTTTAGTGACTCCAAGTCAGTTCTGGATGCGCTGAAGAACACCCCATTCAAAGAAAAGGAGATATTCTTGGTGGGGAGGGCAATCAACACCATCATCCCTGCCCACGGGATAAATATCACCTTGCAATGGATCCCTGGACATAGTGGGCTACTAGGGAGCGATATGGAGGACAAATCAGCAAAAACAGGAGCCTCGAAACAACAATTGGATAGACCCTGCAGTAACCACACAGGAAAACGGATTATTAAGAATAATATCCTAGTAATTTGGATGAACAGGTGGGTGACGGGCACAACAGGTCGCAGTGCATTTAGCGAAATGTCACAGTCAAAAAGTAACGATGACATAAATAAACTACATCTTTCAGTTCCAAACAGGACATACCAGAGTCAATAGTCACTTGAACCGCATAAATCCCCATCACCTGCACTTATGCAGACATTGCTCTCATCCTGATGAAACAGTTCGACGTCTGCTCATTGAGTGCAATGCGCTTGCGGTCATGATGAAAATATTCTTACAAGCACCACAGACAATTACCAACACACTGTACGAAGCAGTGACACAACTGAAGAAGACCTGTATATATATTAGAATGGCATTGGGTTGCCAAGAGCAGGCTTGCTCAGCAGCTATGGGATAAAAACAACAACAACAACGCTCTTGGTATCTGTTAAAATGACCGTTTTCCTGATAGCTGTGTTTTGGACGATAAGAATCTGAGTTAGTGCTTGTAGAGCTGATGTTTCAGCTCTGAAGTTAATACAGGTCTCTCCTGATGGAATGCAGCGGTTTTCTATATCGCAGACATTATTGAAAGTATGCACATTTGCCATCATTATTTTGGTTGTACGCCATATCTTGAAGCCACACAATTGTACAGATCGGACAATATTTTATAACGTATCCAAGAATTAACCACTTTTTATCTCCATAAAGTCAAAGAGACATGAAGACACATTTTGTCTTCTGGATTCTTAAGACGATTTCTCCTTCCGTGCCTCGACTCTTGTCAATTTTAAATTGACCCCTTCTTTGAAGAGACCATCCAGGTTGTAGAAGACTGCCTAAATGCCATTTCAGACTCGAAAACAGAAAAATGGTGTGACAGTTCCAGCTGGAGCATGAACGTTTAGGGCAGGGAAGATTGGGCTGGCGACTGTGCTCGCTTAGAATTAAAGGTTGCCTGAATGCTCGCGCAGGTCATGCCAGGGTCAAGCACCGTTTCGACACTAGGTCGACAAGGAAACGAAGGGTTAGGAACACGTTAGGTGGAAGACTTTGTCTGGTACAGGGCTGGGTGTCATAGCTGACCACTCTGGGGTCAGACTTGACAAGGATGGGGGTTGTTGACAGTCTGATACTTATATGACAGGCTACAACATTTAGAATGACAATGACTCGTGAATAGAAAGGCAATAACATTTTAGTTGAGATAGTTCCAAATTGGAGTGAGAGCTAAATCAGCCAACCCACATAAGACCATTGGCCAACCATGTTGTTGCTTGACACTATGAAATACACTGCAGAGACTGACTGGGAGACTGGCTGGGGAACTAGCTGGGAGACTGGCAGGAAGACTTGGTGTGAGTCTAGAAGTGAAGGAATTTACAGGGTGGTTGTACCATCATACACATCGAATTTGGCCAGTGGCGCTAAATAGGTGCTTATGATGGACACCCTGTGAACAGTACGAGATCTGATTGTGCGTGAACGTACAATTCGCCTGAGTATGAGAATTGATTGTGTGTGAGTGCACATATCGACTGAGTATGTGATCACATGTGAGTACGTGATACAATTATATGTGAGTACGTGATCTGATTATATGTGAATGCACAGATCAACTAAGTACGTGATCTGATCGTGAAGACGAGTTTGCGGTTGTGTGTTGAAGTGTCGCGTCAGATATTTAAAGAGAGAAACAGGCAAGTAACCCAAGGAAGGCACCCTATGTTTTGACATCAGGTGCGGTGCGCATGACTTGAATCTAGACGAAGTTTCTTGCAGTCAACACAGCCCCCTACAGGCTAGTACTAGAAAACTTTGCATCGAAAAATAGAATGAACTGAGGCAGGTCTGCTGGATCGAGCTGCAGGAGAAACTTACGCCTGGACACTACCTTTCTTTCGCAACATGGAATTCACTCAATAGACTCAAAACTGATGCACACGATGCAGGAAGAACTTAGGGATATTGGGATGCAGAGATGATGAGACATACGGCCATGGAGCAACACAAGATCCAGACCACCTGATGATCTGCCCAAACCTTCTGGAAACATGAAATATGGATGACATGTTGAGGGGGAATGACGAGGGAATCCATGTGGATGAACATTGGATACATGATATCTGACGCGATGCTAGGGCAGGGGAGGTAAGTAAGTAGCATCTTGTCAATACTAATACCAGTATATATACACGATTGCACTTGTAAGAAATCACTTCCCAGAACAACATGATTGTCATCGGCTACCTTTACCTCCAATGCTGTGGTTTTTCCTTGGTGGATATGCATCCCGACAACTTGTGATTGCACTTCAATACTATTCAACTATGATCATGTGACAGAAATGCTGACCGTATAGTCATGTCTGCCAATTGTCCAGTAGTAATGCACGTGATTATATTGTTGATGTGGGATCTTGAGGTTTTCGTCACCCAGTCTATTCTATCTATCTATCCTCAGTCTGCTTTTGTCATTAGACGGTGAGGGGAGGTGTGACCTCTTCTGTTTCAATATTTTGTGCAGACAAAAATTTACTGGTGACTTGCCAGGTCAATCTCAGTACCTGCTACCAACTGTCATCATTTTTGGGGGGCTGGTGGTGGTGAAAGCGTAGATTAATTCAAGATAGACCCGCAGCTTGCCAGGCGCCATCAATACCGCTCCGCAGACCACATAACCAAGACTTGATGTTATACCCACAGAGTTCCCTTTTTGCGACATATTCTGTGTCTGGCGAGAATCCCAAGAATAATTTTAGTAGATTTTCAATTTGAATTTTGTTCTGTTCGAGCAGTGGCTATTAATTCTACTCTTTTCGATGTCTAACTACCAAGGATTATTAACGTGCGGGCTACTGCCCACGGGTGTCTGCCCACGGGTGTCTGATCTCACTACTCGGCAATTAGGAGACAATTTTACCGGATGATCCTCATTAAAAAAAATTCCAATCCCCAACCCCCGACCTACAGTACCCGAGGCGAACACCTTACCTCGAGACCACTGTGTTCCCCTACCCAATCTATTGCCAACAGCAGAAGAATGAAGTCTACCTAGCTTTAAATTGGTACATGACTTTAAAATGCGAGCTAACGAGGAAGAGGACTGGTGATTCAATCTCACTACAGCTGAAACTTCGTGCAAGAAGACGCCAAACACGTCATCAACATTAGCTACTGATGTGAGATCAGCTTTACCGTATACCTCGCATAAACTCAGGTCTCATAGACCCCAGTGGCGTGCGGTGACTTTTCTAATTGAAAATGACTGATATCCCATAAGTCATTATTATTTCAAACTCTCTGATCTGTATCGAACATCACACAAGGCCAACAATGCAATCTGTTTCTTGATTTGCAGTTAATCATTTTGAAAAAGTGTAATACTCTGTTTTGAAATGACCTGTTGAGTTTTTCATTTTTGATTCAACAGAAATGTCTAGAGTTGGCCTTCCTTATGTTAATACTTGCTGTTGTTCTTCAAAGCTGAGGGTTCCAAACGAAAATGAATCTGGAACACAACATTGCGACACGTGATCATGTTACACCCCTTTGACCTACTTGTACTAACTAGTCTCAGACAAACTTTAGGGAAACAATTTTCAAACTCGAGTTCCCTTCAACATTTTAACCTTTGAAACACTGTCAAACTATATTGAGAACCGAACACTTTAACATTTCACAAGATCTCTTTGATTAAATGGAACAATACATAGGCTTAATAACAACATCACTACCACTCATAAGAAGAAAATGAAAATTAAATTTACTGTCGGCGTCGTCATCAGGTGGTGTGGGTTCGACTCCGGACTCCGCCGTCTTTTTCACGGGTGCTTGATGCGGAGTTCCCTGCATCTCGTAGTCGTCCCCTACTCGTCTTGTCCATGACTTGCCGCCGGGGTCGGGCAGCTCGAGACGAGAGAGTGAGGATAAAAAGTAGCGCAGTTAATCCTTACTAAAAATAACGCTAGCAAAATGAATTATGCCATCATCGTCTACGATGGACGCTGCCTTTGGAATTGCTGTTGCAGTGTTTGTTTTCGCTGTTGTTCTTGTTGGTGTCGCTGTTGTTGTTGTTGATGTTGTTTTAGTAGTGGCTGTAGTTGTTGTTATTGTTCTTATTATCGTTGTTTATTATATGCTGTAGTTGTTGTTGTTGCTGTGGTACAACTTGAGCTGCCGAACTGTTCGCGCTTCCGCAGCAGAAACATCTGCTTTCATTGATATGTCCTGTCCAACTCCTCTCTAGCCAGTTCTTTAGGCAAGTCAGATTCCAGCCATATGCTTTCATTGATAGGCCCTGCTCAACTTCTTTCTAACCAGTTGTTAAGTAAACCTGTTTTCAGTCATCTACCGTGCTATTTCGGAGCAATGGTTTGTATATGACGATGCTTCTAGCTATACCCCACACAGTTCTCTTTAGTCGACTCTTTGGAAGAAAACAGTGGCTCTATTCTCTTTGTCCATTGAACCGCAAGTACGCCATCTACCTTATACATCACACAATATGAGATCTTTTACTACAGCCGTTAATACGTCATCATCGGCAGAAATATCTGACATGTTCAACATTAGTTCTCTATATTGTCAAAGCGAATGAAGAATTGGTGTGACGGAACTTCTTCTTCTTCTTCTTCGTACGCTGTCAGACGTCAACTTGTATTTGTTCGAAGAAAGCAGCGGTCATCATGAGGCTGTCGACACTGCCATAGAGCTTGTCTAGTGTTGGTACTAGTGGTGGCCACATGTGCTTTCTCTGGTCCTCGTATGTCGGGCAATTTTGCAGCAGATGTTCAGCGGTCATTTTCCCGGTACCACAGGTGCATTCGTCAGTGCCACCTATCTTCAATTTATTGAATAGATGGTACCTCAGTCTGTTGTGGCCTGTGCGGAGTCTGACGACCACGACCTGCTCTCTTCTGTTCAACTGGTAGTAAGCATCATTTTTTGTGTAGCCAGTATGTTCTGTTTCCCATTTGGCCATGTATCTGGCCCTAATAAACCTTTTGGACTCTTCGTAGGTCACACTAGGATCAGGTTGTGGTAGTCTTGCGTCTTCTTTTGCCAGTCTGTCTGCCTCCTCGTTGCCTTGAATATTACAGTGGGATGGAACCCACTGTACCACTACTCTTTTTGGTGCGGACTACTGGCATAGTTGACAGAGTACTGCTCTTAAATCATTAAGTTCAGTATTTTTCTGGCTTTTTAGTGCTGTAACCACGGCCAGGGCATCTGTGAACAGGACTATCTGGCTTTCATTGCTTTCGCCTGTGAGCATTGCATCTACTGCAGCCTTCAGTGCCTCTGCCTCCGCTCTGAAATTGCTTGAGTATTTTCCAGTTGCTACTGACAGTGTTATTTTTCTACCATTTGTTAGGCTCAGGAATACCCCTGCCCCTCCATTCTGTGTTGTGTTTGTTACAGAACCATCGATGTATGCATGGGTCCAGTCCATGCTTGGGTAGTTTTCCGCTATGTACATCAGGGTTATGTCACTCCTTTCTTGTTCAGTCTGGCTGTTCGTGTTTTCAATACCTGGTATATTTTCTACCACCTCCGGAATGATATACTGCTTCCATGTGGGTTTGCGTACAGTAGAGATGGGCTTTGGTGTTGTTATGGTGTTCATAGGGTCTTTGCTCATCTTTGCTTTCGCTATTTCTGCAAAGTTTCTCCGCTTTAGTTTCCCTTTTCCAACTCTATTTAGTCTCCGATGCATTGGATGATCTGTCAGTCTTCTTAGTTTCTCTGCTTCCTCCTGGGCTCTGCAGTCTCTTCTGTCGGTCATGGATTGCAGATTTGAAATCTTTTCCAGTTCTACAATTGGCGTTGACTTCATGCCTCCTGTAATAACTCTCTTGGCTTGGTTTTGAAGTTTGCTAATTTTATCAAAGTTCACCTTTGCTGCTGTTGCCCATGCCACAATGCCAAACTCGAGAACTGGTCTCACTCTTCCAGTGTACAGTTTCTTAAATATTCTTTCATCTGCTCCCCAGCTAGTGCCAGCAAGTTTCCTCGTGACTGTCATTCTTTGTCTGGCTCTCATTCGGTTTCTCTCGATCTGACTTTTCCATGTCATGCGCCGATAAATTGTGACGCCCAAATAGTTTGGGTTGTCGTTAGGCCGCAGATATTTGCCGTCAAGACTTATTTTGGTGTTCTGGGGTTTATTTGAAAGTGACGGAAACAGTTGCATACATTTGAAGCACAGCCACAACAGACGACGGAACTGGCAGAAACATCAAAAGCAGGACGAACAAAGCCAGAATGGCTTTTGCTAGCTTGAAAGACGTTTGAAAGTAATGGCGATGCAGCACAGATCCAAGCAATAAGGAATGTTGACCAAACTAAAAATAGCTATCAGTGGCTTGACCTAGCAGAACAAGTGATCTTGTTCCGCTTGAGAATGGGACATAACAGATTGAACAGTTTTTTTTACACGGCTAAAATTAACTCCATCGTCATTGTGTATGTACGGGCACGTGGCACAGACATCCGAACATATCCTGCAATACTGTTATATGCTTAACCAATTGCGTACTGGGCACTGGTCCAAGGTGACACATGTCCACACAAAACTGTTTGGAAGCCTCGAACAACTCTCCACTACATGAACCTGTATCCAAAGAATTGGTCTTCACGTGTAGGCGTAACAACGGAAAGCGTGTCGAACGAGAAGAAGAAGAAGAAGGTGCAAATAAAAGAAGTGTGTGCTTTCTGTTCGTTCAATCCAGTTGCGTATATCACGGATGTGCTACGTTTGGCGGCGCACATTCGGATGAATAAACAGTAACACCAATTCAGAATTAAATATTGATAAAATAAAAAGTAAAAACAGAAGATACATATTGACATGCTAAGTTTCATATTATTTCATTCGTTATATTTACATTGCTTACCACGCGTTGTGAAGTGTTTTTTTTTTTGTGCAAATAAATTTATTATCTGCTTATTTTATTGTATATAATTACATAAGAGAACGGACAAAAGTGTATATATTTAATCATTTTGCCGTTATAAATGGAAAATAGCGTAGATAATTTACAAAGTTCGCTATTTTCGTCGAGCAATCATAGTGATAAAATAGACATCTTGAATGCCGGTAAACTTAGATCTGGTCTTGACAGTTTAGTTCCCAGACACAAAGATAAGAAATGTGAATGCACACGACACTTTGTAGTTTAATTCCCAGACACAAATATAAGAAATGTAAATACACAAGACACTTTGTAGTTTAGTTCCCAGACACAAAGATAAGAAATGTGAATGCACACGACACTTTGTAGTTTAATTCCCAGACACAAATATAAGAAATGTAAATACACAAGACACTTTGTAGTTTAATTCCCAGACACAAATATAAGAAATGTAAATACACAAGACACTTTGTAGTTTAGTTCCCAGGCACAAAGATAAGACATGTGAATACACAAGACACTTTGTAGTTTAGTTCCCAGACACAAAGATAAGAAATGTGAATACACACGACACTTTGTAGTTTCACAATATGATACGACAAAATGGTTGACAGGTTGTGAGATTCGGTCTAAGCTTTTTTATTTTTTATTGGCTTTGTTTACTGTTTTCTAAAAATAGTGGTTTGGAATAAACAACGATCTTATTGACTAATTTCTCGTACTGAAGAAAAGATTATAGTTGATTTAAAATACAATTGGTAAGTAATATACTTGTACTTTAATATATTTTGTCTAATACATTTGTAATTTTAAAGCACACCCTGCTGGAGATTTCACGGTACGCCTCTGCTTTTCATATCACCTGCCTAAGATAGATTTTAATTTAATTCTCTGGCCAAACACAATCGCTAACCGATAGCTGATTGCTCGGAGCAATTAAGGAGACATAAACACCATCATGCCCGGTCGATGTTAGAATGTAATAGGTCACGGCCTAAGAAAAGAACCAGACACCATGACCAGCGCTGCCTTGGTGTGGACTCTGAATTGAAAGCGTAAGAGAAGCCGGCTTAAGTCAAGTTGGCGAAGAATCGTAGAGGTGAGATGAGAATTATGTATCAAAGTTGGGGTACTGTACGAAAGATGGCCGTAGATCAGGTGAAGTTGGTGGGGGAGAGAGTTTTGTTGTTGCTCTTAAAGACGCCCTCAGGTGTGATGACACTGGCCGCTTTGTCAGCCACCGACCAACGATCTAGGAAAGAGATTGCCAATATAGGGCTTGCTCAGTTATTGTGTGTTGTTGCAGCATGATACCGCGCGGCAGAATACAGCTCGTGCACTTGGAGTCCATCCGCATCTTGCATATTCACCAGCACTCGCACCAGTAGTTATCTTGTGCTTGGACTCCTCAAGTAGGCATTCGGTGGCAAGAAGTTCAAGACGGATTATGATGAGAAAGAAACGGTGCCTACAATTTGGAATTCAGCCAGAAAAGCTTTTTCACTAGCTGAATCCAGCGATTGGCGAAGTCCTGGCATACCAAGGTTGAACATCGTGCGGGCTATGTCGAAAAGTGATTAAGTCATTTCATTCCAGGGTCAAGTGACACAAATAAACTACACAAAAATCGGCCGATTCTAGAACCACATCTGAGCGGGGCTTAATTTGGTTTTTAGACCAGATAAGAGTTTGCACAGTAGCTCTATTCATCCTGAGACAACTAAGCGAAACAAACAGAATACGATCGGAAACTCAACTTGGCTTTCATAGATAAAAAAAAAAGGCTTTCGATAAACAGAAATGAACTATGGGCCTTCCTAGACGACTTCGGAGAGAATATTAGAGCCCTGTACCAAGGCTGCCATGTGGTATTAAGAACAACAGATGGTCTGACCGAAACAATGAAGATAACAACCGGAGTCAGACAAGGGTGTGTGATATCGTCACTACTCTTCAACACAAAAGGGAGCATTTACTAAGAAATGACGAGGAAGGAACGATAGAGGCTGATCAGCTAAATGAACTCCTTTTTGGAGATGATCAATGTCTACTTTACGAGAGTGAAGGTGATCTGCAGAAACATCTGACTACGCTCAAATCTGTGTGCGAAAGATACAGCAGGAAAATTAACACATCCAAAACAGAAACTATGCAGATAAGCAGATGGCCTGAAAACATGAACAATACGGTAAACGGGACCAAGCCAAACAAGTGCAGCAGTTCTAGCACTTGGACATCGTTCCTACCCAAGATTGAGGTTTAGACAGAGACATTGTGCCAAAAAGCAAATGCAATTGTATACCACCTGTCCCCATTATTGAAACACCCTAACATAAGTATGCCTACAAAAATAATGCTAATCAACAGTTTATTCATGCCGATCGACTCTCTGTTACCAGTACCAAACGTGGACATTAACGAAATATCTAGAGAGGAAGATCACGACATGCCAGATAAGATGCCTCCCGAAAACCAGCAATTCTTCTCCGTATGTGTTTGGTGGACGGGATGGGAGTGTGTGTGTGTATGTGTGCGCGAGCGTGTGTGTTTGGTGGACGGGATGGGAGTGTGTGTGTATGTGTGCACGAGCGTGTGTGTGTGGTGTACTTGTGTATGTGTACGTGCGTCTGTGGGGTGCGTACTTGTGTATGTGTGTGTAGTGTGTACTTGTGTATGGTGTGTACTTGTGTGTGTGTGTGTTTGTGGTGTGTACGTGTAGGTACGTATGTGTTGTGCGTACTTGTGTATGTATGTGTGGTGTGTACTTGTGTGTGGTGTGTACTTGTGTATGTGGGTGGGTGTACTTGTGTGTATGTGTGGGTAGGTGTACTAGTGTGTGTGTGTGGGGTGGGTGTACTTGTGTGTGAGTTTGTGTTGGTGTACTTGTGTGTGTGTGTAGTGTGTGTTGTGTTCTTGTGTATGTGTGTGTGGTGTGTCGTGTGTACTTGTGTATATATGTGTGGGTGGTGTGTACTTGTGTGTCTGTGGAGTGTACTTGTGTATGTGTGTGTGGTGTGTATTTGGGTAAATGTTAACGGTGTGTGGCGTGTATGTGTGTATGTGTGTGTGGTTTGTGGTGTGCACTTGTGTGTCTGTGTGTGGTGTGTGGTGTGTACTTCTGTGTGGTGTGTACTTATGTGTGGTGTGTGTGTGGGTGGATGCACTAAAACAACAATTATATATGTATTTACAAGATGGAGCAGAGAAATCCACAACCTCAAAATATTTATATTTTGTGTGACTCGGTAGAAAATATCCCGGTTATTATCAAATGTTTTTCCAATGGTAAGAGTGTCTATTCCTACATTTTGCTTATTTTATTTGGGCTTATTATGTCGGCCAAATCTGCAAGACATACACGAAGTCGGATACGCCACTTTCTCATGTGTATGCTATTCTGGATCATCCCATGCAATCTTTATCCGGTCTGTTAGCGCATCTGTAGCGCAATTTGAGGCCGGAAATCCCAAAATGGATACTGTTCTCCTAATTGTCACCAAATTTCAAAATATTGTCGGCTGATAAATTGTTTAATGTCATGAAGTTATCCCCTTCATGAAGTACGGGCGCGCGTATTTATACTTACTTACTAACTTAGTCGTTCCTCTTTTACACTGGTGTGTAGAGTCTTCTACTTTACTTACTGTCGCTTCTCGTCTACCCTATGATATAGAAGTTTGCCAGAAAGTAGATCAGACTATTATATGCGCTGTCTTCCTCTTGGCCTGGTTCCAGTCTACTCCACCGTCTCTTGTAGATTGTCTGATGTCATACAAGCAGACTTTGGGTTGTCCTTGACGTCTGGTTCCTTGACGTCTGGTTGCTTGACGTCTGGTTACTTGACGTCTGGTTGCTTGACGTCTGGTTACTTGACGTCTGGTTCCTTGACGCTTTCCTTCCCATGCTTGCTGAGGTAGTTCTTTCATTCTGCAGGTAGGTCCAAACCACACCAGTTGAGATTGCTCCCCTCGAGTCTGCAAGGTGTTATGATTCGATATCTTGTCGTATTGTCTGACCGCGACCCGTTTCTCTTCTCCACACATACTAATTAAAAGTTACTCATGTTCGTCATTCAACAACAATATATATATATGTATATATATAAACACACACACACACACATATTTACATACAAACATACACACATAATCACAGACAACCACAAGTGTAAGTCAGTAAATAGGTCCCAAACATGAGATAGTTGAAAAATGTAGTTGGTGGTTTCTAAAGATGTCATTAGATGACAGAAACATCCAGCTTTGTGATTACTGGAGGTAGCAGACGATAGGTAGCCCATTCGCGTGCGGAGGTCAAATATAAACTGGCGTCCATGTTCACAAAGTGTACAATTAAAGAACATACTGTTGGCGTGCGGTTGTTGTTGTTGTTTTAAATGCATACTATCTACGGTGAGAACTGTTTGTCGGGGAAAGCAGCGCGTAACTGAATCAATACATTTTCACAACGAGGCTCACAAATTGTTGATGACGCCAGAACCCGTTCGCCACGTTCAGATTACAACAGAAAACAGAAGCATCTGTGCTGCCGGTGGGGAGGAGATGACTAGAGCCGATAGACGAGTAGCGATAAATAGTGTAGCAACTACAATATAGTGTACGCATGGTTAAAGTTTGCAGCATATGGCATGATCGATTGAATTTCCGGAAAGTGTGCTCATTGTGGGTACTCAGGAAACTGATGGACGAAAACAAAATACACTGAATGGGTCTGTCTTTGCAGCTTTTCTATCAGTACGAAGAGGATGTAGAAGACATGCTTGACAGGGTTGTTACTGGGAACGAATTATGGGCGCATCATCACCAACCCGAATCAAAGCGCGTCTCGAAGCAACGGAAATATTCTTCTTCAGTTTCTGTCGAGAAATGCAAGGTCTCGCCATCAGAATTGGATGTTTACAATATATTGGGATTCTCACGTCTAACTTCCAGAAGTAAGGTGCTAATGTGAATGCTTTGAAGTTATCTTGATGCTTCGGGATATAATTCAAAGTTAACGTCCAAATAAGTGGCAATATTAGTGCCAAAACAATGGTTTTAAAATTCGAATCGCATTTAGTTGTTTTTCAAATCACCATTTGTGATCTATTTACTGATTTATATCATCATCACCATCGTCATCGTCATCACGTATCTGCCTGATTTCCCTTGGAGCAGGCTCTCCATCTGTGCTTATTCTGTGCCATCTTCTTAAGTTTCACCCATGATACCCAGGTCGAACTGTTTTCCTCCTCGACCGTTCACAGCCAGGTGTTACCTTACCTTCCCAAATCGCCTCTTGCTTTGTGGGTTCCAATATATCGCCTGTTCATGCTGTCCGATTTCTTCCTGAGTGTGCCTTACCCATCCCCCCCCCCCCCCCTCTCTCTCTCTCTCAAATTTCCTGTCGTGTTCATTCCCATAGATCTATATTTGCAATAACCCTTGGTCATCTAATAAGAAGTGTGCTATAACGATATTTCCATGAAAGTCAGCAGTCTGGATGTGATACTTTAAGTCACATGTCATGTCTCTGAGTCATATACTTTAGCAGGACCAACTTTACATTCGTGTTGTTGTTGTTGGAGTTCAATGTCTAAAACGACTATGTTTACATTTTGTGTGCCCTGAAAAGTGTTTAGTGGCAGGTCATAGTAAATTTCTTCACATTCAAAGCGTTCTGATGAAGCTGGACCGTGGTCATCTAGGCGGATGTGCTATGCTTGGCTTCATCTGCGTGAAGCTCACTACTACGGGGATCACGTCGATCCACATTTTGTCAGCCAGACTGCCTTGAAAACAGCCTGTTTCAAGGGAAGGCTACATGAAAGAGAGATAGTAGTTTTTTGGTTGGTATGTTGGGCTTGACCCTGACGCGACGTACTGGTCAGCATCTTGTGCCTGACTGAACTAGAGTCTCAGTCCTCCCTTTACATCTGTCTTGTTATTTGCGAATGCCAACAATGAGTAAGTTTACTCTTGTGTGCGCCCTGAAAAGGACTTTGAGTGGCAAGTTGCAGTAGCTTTCCGTGGTCCTCCAGGCGTTACTACTACGAGGATCACGTCGATCCCTCACCTCGTTAGCCAGACTGCAATGAAAACAGCTTGTTTCCAGGGAGGGCTACTAGGAAGCTGAAGTGAGGTCTTGACCAGTATATCTTGCCTGACGCTGACTAACAGGTCTGACCAGTATATTTTGCCTTACAGTGACTAACATGTCTGACCAGTATATTTTGCCTGACCCTGACAAACATGTCTGATCAGTATATTTTGCCTGACCCTAACATATCTGATCAGTATATTTTGCCTGACCCTACCATGTCTGATAGTATGTTTTGCCTGACCCTGACTAACATGTTTGACCAGTATATTTTGCCTGACCCTAACATGTCTGATCAGTATATTTTGCCTGACCCTGACTAACATGTCTGATCAGTATATTTTGCCTGACCCTGACTAACATGTCTGACCAGTAAATTTTGCCTGACCCTGACTAACATGTCTGACCAGTATATTTTGCCTGACCATAACATGTCTGATCAGTATATTTTGCCTTACCCTGACTAACATGTCTGACCAGTATATTTTGCCTTACCCTGACTAACATGTCTGACCAGTATATTTTGCCTGACCCTGACAAACATGTCTGATCAGTATATTTTTCCTGACCCTAACATGTCTGATAGTATTTTTTGCCTGACCCTGACTAACATGTCTGACCAGTATATTTTGCCTGACCCTGACTAACATGTCTGACCAGTATATTTTGCCTGACCCTGACTAACATGTCTGACCAGTATATTTTGCCTGACCCTGACTAACATGTCTGACCAGTATATTTTGCCTGACCCTGACTAACATGTCTGATCAGTATATTTTGCCTGACCCTACCATGTCTGATAGTATGTTTTGCCTGACACCGACTAACATGTCTGACCAGTATATTTTGCCTGACCCTAACATGTCTGATCAGTATATTTTGCCTGACAAAACGTTAGTCAAACTCTCCATTCCTGTTAAACAGCCCAATTTTATTCTCCACTGAGAAGGAAAGCGAGTTTATATCGAGCGAAGAGAGTTGAATTCAAATCTGGCTGTGTTAATCATGACGCTAACATCATGGAGTCTTTAACATTGGATATATGCTCGCAGTATCCGCTATAGGATGCCGGTTATACCATCGTATCTCACACGAACTTGTAAAACGAAGTCTCTAATACTTAAGCTTCTTTTGACACTAGCTCAGAGCTGTAATCGTCACTGACTGTCTATACTCGCTTGGCAAAGCAAAGAAGATCTTTTTATGGCACGAGTGGATAGCGGATATATAGACCTGGACCCATCGGGATCATGTGAATATACTGAAATGGGGTTTGTGGGAAAGAAAGAACTAACATCCTGGCCTCATGGACATCCCTGGTGGGAACATTAAGACAATAGACAGATGGGAAAGGTTGAGTTGGATCAACTACTGGTTCTAAATGTTGTTATAGCAGGGTGTGGGGTTGAGGATGAACTCTCAAAACCAACTAAATGCCCCCATGGCGTACATCTCATATAGCCACGGACAACAAAGTCCATCTCTTGGCCTTCGCGGGGGAAGAACTGTTTTGACTAACAGGAGAAAGGGCAGAAGGCGAGTCACTGGTGTCTTAAAACCAGTAATGTCGGGCAGATGGGGCTCGAAAGCCTAGGAAGGCAACTCATCCAGGAGAAGTAAAACTCTGATTTCAAACCATCTGAAACCTTGCAGATAAGATACGGACGTATCTTGTCGGGTTTTGTCAGATATGGTTGTGCATCCTTTTTTTTTTGTTGTTGATAACTCTGAAAGTTGGTCAGCATCTACCAAACCTGACAACCGACGATATATGAAGGAGCACACGCAAGAGGCTACAATGCCTTATCCTAGAGCGAGGAAAGACAACCTCAGCTGAGTGTTGTGGCAGGGCAGACCAGGCTCTTAGCCGTGGTTGGCGGCTGGTCTAGGAGTGAAGCCAAGATAGGCGAACAGATAGATCATTGCTCTGCTGATCCGGCAGCTTCTCCAGCTTGCCTTGTTCCAAATGTATTGGTACCACTTTTCCCTTGGAGTAAACAAGGCAGACCGAGAGAGGGACCATACTGCATGGGCAACACATGGTCTCTATATTTCTGCCCGGACTTTGTGCTAATAGCACAATTACTATCGTCTGACAAGACGAAAAGAGCCAATGGAAGATGTGAATTGTTGAGGTGGATCAACGACTGTCTCGTGGATGAAGACAGTGGATAGATGTGAAATGTTGAGGTAGATCAACTACTGTCTCGTGGATGAACAGTGGATAAATGTGAAATGTCGAGGTGGATCAACGACTGTCTCGTGGATGAAGACAGTGGATAAATGTGAAATGTTGAGGTGGATCAACGACTGTCTCGTGGATGAAGACAGTGGATAGATGTGAAATGTTGAGGTAGATCAACTACTGTCTCGTGAATGAACAGTGGATAAATGTGAAATGTTGAGGTAGATCAAAGACTATCTCGTGGATGAAGTGAAGACAGTGGATAGATGTGAAATATTGAGGTGGATCAACGACTGTCTCGTGGATGAAGACAGTGGATAGATGTGAAATGTTGAGGTTGATCAACTACTGTCTCGTGGATTAAGACAATAGACACGATGAACCGGCGATGCACAGGTTACACAGATTTGAAACCATACCCAGGTCCAGCAAATAGGGGTGCCTGAGAAGAGGCAGCAGGAATGTATACAATAAGCGAGCTACTGGAACCATCAGAATCTACACTCTTCGTCATTTACTAAGTGGGTTTAAGCACCTATAGGTCTATTCGGAGTGCAGAGAGCACGATTCAGTGAACAGAGCAGTATCCACACTGACGGTGCTGACAACTCACAGAAACCTACGGGAAGGAAGACTAACGTCTGGTCAGGCACAACATACTGATCAGATATGTTAGTCAGATCAGGCACAACATACTGATCAGACGTGTTAGTAAGGATCAGGCACAACATACTGATCAGACATGTTAGTCAGGGTCAGGCACAACATACTGATCGGACATGTTAGTCAGGATCAGGCACAACATACTGATCAGACGTGTTAGTAAGGATCATCACAACATACTGATCGGACATGTTAGTCAGGATCAGGCACAACATAATGATCAGATGTGTTAGTCAGGGTCACGCACAACATATTGATCAGACATATTAGTCAGGGTCAGGCACAACATACTGGCCAAGACCCTCACCTCGGTTTTCTAGTAACCGTCCGTGGAAACGGGCTGTTTTCATGGCAGCATGGCTAATAAGGTGAGGGACAGACGTGATCTCCGTAGTAGAGAAAACCAAGCATAGCACAACCGCCTAGAGGATCCCAGCCCACCTTCATCGGCACTCTCGGGATGTGAGGAAAGCTACTACAACCCGCCACTCAACGTCCTTTTCAGGACGCACAAAAGAGTAAATTTACTCAATGTGGGCATTCAACAACAACAACAGTAACAGCAACAACAACAGCAACAACAACAACAACAACAACAACAGTAACAGCAACAACAACAACAACAACAACAACAGTAACAGCAACAACAACAACAACAACAGTAACAGCAACAACAACAACAACAGTAACAACAACAACAACAACAACAGGAACAACAACAGTAACCTCAACAACAGTAACAGCAACAACAACAGCAACAACAACAACAACAACAGTAACAGCAACAACAACAACAACAGTAACAGCAACAACAACAACAACAGTAACTTCAACAACAACAACAACAGTAACAGCAACAACAACAACAACAGTAACAACAACAACAACAACAACAACAGTAACAACAACAGTAACCTCAACAACAGTAACAGCAACAACAACAGCAACAACAACAACAACAACAACAGTAACAGCAACAACAACAACAACAGTAACAGCAACAACAACAACAACAACAGTAACCTCAACAACAACAACAACAGTAACAACAACAACAGTAACAACAACAGTAACAACAACAACAACAACAACAGTAACCTCAACAACAACAACAGTAACAGCAACAACAACAACAACAGTAACAGCAACAACAACAACAACAGTAACAGCAACAACAACAACAACAATAACAGCAACAACAACAACAACAATAACAGCAACAATAACAACAATAACAACAACAACAACAACAGCGACAACAACAACAACAACAACAAAAGCCTACAACATGTACAAAGTAATCTGAAACACGACGGCACTAGCTGACATTGTCTACGCATCAGTTGTCATGCGCTCTCCTCTCACAAATGACATACAATGACAACTTGATCACGCCAGCCAGTCAGCAGCCAAAACTTACCCCCAACCTGTTACCTGCCCCAGAGCCATCTCTTGCAAGCTGCTGCTTATTACCTCTACATGCGTCTGTCGATCGTGACCAGAACATTAGCATTAATTGCTCCAATAAAGTCATGTCTTTGTCTGTCAGTGGGAGCTGGGTTTAGTTAAACTGTTCAACGCTTGAGGGCAAAGTACTTTCGTCTTCAGAATACATTTCTTTGGGGTTGTTTCCCTTGCATTTGACTGTTCCTAGTCTACCTATAAACTAGCAGCTGTTTGTTGACGAAGTTGTCTCTCATATGATAGCTGTCTTATCAGACTATCTAATCTCTTCTACTCAAGTTCTTATTCTTCTCGGGAAAACGAGTGATTGATTCTTCCATTCTGAAAGGTTTAGTAGCACACAGTGATAGTAGTTACACAACCGTCGGAGAATGAAGTTTGCTAGAGACTTCAGTATACTAAGCCATAGTTTGCATGAGGTAGGGGGACCAATTCCTTTTCTCGCTGCCTTTTACTTTTTTAGTCGTATTACGGTTAAGTCGACAGAAGCGTGACCGTCGTTAAAGTTGAACTCGTACCTTTGCGATGAAAAGCGAGTGCTCTACCCCATACACTACCTTCTCTCATTATTGTATCACATGTACTGTTTCTAGAGCCATCTTTGATACACTGAAGATTCCCCACTCTGCAGACGTTAGGTCCCTGTTAATGTCGGGGTGCAACGCCTTTTCGCTGCAGTTACTGTATCTGTACAGATAACAGGTAGCCTTGTGTGTAGAAGATGCGGGTGAAGATTATTAAGTGTTGCTACTTTTGTTATTGAAACACACTCGTACCGAGCTGAGTTTGGTGGTGAGTTACAATGACTCATCTTACATTACGAAGTGGACCCTATATTCACCTGTTTGTAGTGCAATGTGAAAGCCTAGGTAAGCTCACCGTTATGAGCATAGCAGTGGTCGATCCACATCCCGTTGGGTAGAATGATGTGCAGAAGACGGATGTGTCGGACCGAAAGGTGCAAATCTTGCAGTGAAACTGTAAACTAGCTACACAAGGCATTCCGTTATTCGGACTACATCCTGCTACTTGCAAAGCACTGTTCAGTGATTGGTAGCGAGAGATTGAGAACAAACGAAGAGGAAGAAGAAGAAGAAGGAGAAGCTGTGATACAGCCTATTTCAGGGAGCCATGTGTGGTCGAGAGATGTAATATCACCTGACCCAGATATTACTTTACACTTCCCTAGTGTAAGTGTTAAAGACGTCACTCGATGCTGTTATCAGATGCTGTGACGTATAACACAGGAATGTTCGTCCCAGTGTAGATACAGCGTTGATAACAACGTGTTTGTGACTCAAAACATACAAACATCATATTAATCAATCAATATCAATCAATAAATATGTCAATCAATCAAAATCTTTTCGAATCTCTGTGAAGCATAGGACTTCAACGAATGAACCAAGCCATCAACTGTTGACCGTCCTGTATCTGTTGAAGCTGTTAAGGTTTACTGCTTCTACAGAGTAAAGTAGCCAGCCCCATGCACAACCTTCTTTAGTCGCCTGTTTGACAGGCCTAGCAGGCTGCAGTTTTACTCGTTTGCTCTTATTTCTGACCCCGGTGACAAACATTTGTGTACAAAAATGTTTACCTTCTGTACGCAAATTTGGTATAACAAAACTGTATATATAACATGTTTGGCATGTGTATACAAGGTTTAAATGGCAAATGTGTGTACAAAGTGTGGACATGGTTTACAAAACAAACATATACGTGCGAAATGATCAGCTTATGTCTACAAGGCCTACATGACGAAGATATATATATTCACGATGTTTAGTTTTGTGTTCACGGTTTAATTGGGAAAGACTCATATACAACATGTTTAGCGTACATGTACAAGGCTTAAATGACAAAGTTCTATATATTTGCCATTTAAACTAAGAACGTTGTACACATATTTACTAAATGTTTATTCATGTGTAAGCGACTAAAGAAAGAATACAGACGAGGGTGGTGTTTGTGTAGAACAAGCTCAAGAATAGCACCACTGCCCCACAGAAAGTGTTTCGTGGGAGGCGACTGTTTGACATGGCATAACACCGGCCATGGTTAGGTGATTTGTTAAGTGCAGCATAGATGGCGCTTAACAACCTGCACTAGTGTTTGTCTGTTAAGATGGACTCGTACATTGGTTAACCACCCTCCACGGCATTCGTCCCAACGCAGGGGAGTAATAAACTGCTCGAGCCTAGCCCGCTAAACAGGATGTCCTCCTCTTGGCATTATCCAGCTCACGCAAGAGCTGGGGCCTGCAATATCCGGCCCCTGTAGAAGCACAGGTCGACTAAGACTTAAGACTTTATTTACATTTATAGACACAGATATATACACACATACACACAAACAAACATACACACACACACACACACACACTCACAAACACACACACACAAAGAGGATCCAAAATTAAATTAGTTTAACGACTGTTTGCTTCAGGGTAGAAGGTGTGAACTGCAGGGAATGATGTATTGAGTGATGGACCAATCACAGACGCTGTAAACGTGTGTCCCACGTGCGGTATCGGACTGCACATTGATATGCGGTCCCATCTGATTACACATGTCTGGTGTTGTCGCCACCTTCCTGTGCGATGGGCAAGAAATAAGGTCATATTTCAATTTCGTGTACACACACACACACACTCATACACACATACACACACACTGACACAACATACACACATGAACCTACACACATAATCACATATTTACATACACTACCCCCTACACACATGCATATACCTACACAACCACATAGACATATACACAGACAGATATATATCTTCTTCTTCTTCTGCGTACGCAGTCAGACAGTAACCATTATTTTTTTCGAAAAAAGCGGCGGTCATCCTGAGGCTGTCGCCACTGCCATAGAGCTTGTCTTGCAGTTCCACTGGTGATGGCCACATCTGCTCTCTCTGATCCTCGTATGTCGGGCAGTTCTGCAGGAGATGTTCAGCGGTCATTTTACCAGTACCGCACGGGCATTCGTCGGTACACCCTATCTTCAATTTGTTGAATAGGTGGTACCTCAGTCTATTGTGGCCAGTGCGAAGTCTGAAGACAACGACCTGCTCTCTTCGGTTCAACTGGTAATAGGCATCGTTTTTGGTGTTACCAGTATGTTCGGTTTCCCATTTGGTCATGTATCTGGCTTTGATAAGCCGTTTTGACTCTTCGTACGTTATACTGGTCTGGTATCTGTTTGTAGTAGCCTTGCACCTTCTTTTGCCAGTCTGTCCGACAGATATATATATATATATATATATATACACACACACACACACACACACACACATATACTGTTCAATTAAAAATCGACGACCTTACACTCCAAATAGACGCATAGTTGTTCATTGTGTTTAGCAAATATCGAAGGGTCTGGATACATTTGGTTCTGGTAGCTCACTGATTGTACACACAGTCGTTTCTCCCTGCTAGAAACACATATGATCCACCTTCATCAGTACCCTACAGGATATAAAACTATGCACTGTAATTCACGCTACTAAAGAAACATCGCCACAAAGTGAAGAGCCCAGCATCCCATGTAATACATCCACAAGAAAACGAGTGGCAGGCAAACAATGGAGGAACATGTGGGCATAGAGGAGGGACAATTTAAATTGAAAGTGGATGCCAACGTGGCAACCATCACCCACTTACAAATCTATCAAGTGGAACGACCCCTCTGATCTTTCACAGTTTCTTCCTGTCCAGCTAACTCCAGATAAGCTTTTGAGTTTGTGTTCCACCTGATCTTTCTAGAATCTAAAACTTTAAACCGATAATGTTTAGGGACTGTTTTAATTGTACTTAACACAAACATGAGACCTGTAAGTGATGTACAATGTTTAGTAGCTGTTTTAATGGTACTCAACACAAAGGTGAGACATGTAAGTGATGTACAATGTTTAGTAGCTGTTTTAATGGTACTCACCACAAAGGTGAGACCTGTAAGTGATGTACAATGTTTAGTAGCTGTTTTAATTGTACTTAACACAAACATGAGACATGTAAGTGATGTACAATGTTTAGTAGCTGTTTTAATGGTACTCAACACAAAGGTGAGACCTGTAAGTGATGTACAATGTTTAGTAGCTGTTTTAATTTTACTCAACACAAAGATGAGACATGTAAGTGATGTACAATGTTTAGTAGCTGTTTGTTGCCCCAAATCTGAATTAACGTTATCTGTATACAAATGATGTATTTACAGAACTGAACTAAGACTAAGTTGAGATACGTGATTATCAGATTTCGGTTTATGCGTTTGATCCAAGGCATGTGGTCCACGTCAACAAGAGGGAGGGGTAGGGGGAGGAGGATCAATCAAACGTGTACATGGGGGGAGGTGATGGTTTAAGAATGCCATCATTTTGTGGATCTTTTATGGATGACCTTCTGGAGTAGCTTTGGACAAAACGTCCTGCCTACGTGTTGCCGAGGGGATACAATAGTTGAGGACAAGAGAATGAGGTTAATGTCAACCTAACTCCCTGTGATGAAAACCAAGTACGGTGGAAGTTGCAGCTTCAGGCAAGGTATCAATTCTGAAGATACTGCCCATTTAGCGTTTGATGCACAACTAATTTTTGATAATATTGGCGAGAATATGTGACTGTCTGCAGATAATAAAAGAATGTTGCTCAAACAGGCCCGTATTTCGTGTTACAGCTTCATCAAACTTGGCTTAGGGATCCATGTAAGTTTCTGATCACATCCAAATAAAAACAACTTCAAATGAGTTCCACTGACTTTTTGAAACATTAACAAATGTTAGTGTAAATAAATATGAATTTTGACGCCATTGTTCAACTGGACAGTGTAATGATGTAATTATACTTGGCGCTCAATCGGGAGTATATCGAAGTGGTGCATAACTTGTAAGGTCGTGAAAAAGTGCCATGCCTTGAGAGTCTATGTGTAAATACAATGAGAATATGAAGACTGGTAGAGTTGCGATGTGAGCTTGGAAACATTATACATGCAATACTAGCATCATTATCCATTATATAGTTAGGGACGACGTGGGCTAGTGGTTAAGTGACACGGCTCACAACCCGAAGGTGCTGGGTTTGATCACCATCTCAGCACCGGCCGTTACCCCGGGGAAGCAAACTCTTAGAAAATGCAGGAGGAAGTAGAACCTTACATAAAATGAATGCACTGGGCCGACAGGCGCAAAATAAATACCACAGTGCAACGCTCATCTTCTACCACTAGGGATGTTGATATTTCCTTTACTTGTAGTTGAGTGTGCATACAAGCAGGTGAGAGGGGCATTATAGAAGGGCCTCCTCCTACCAGCCTTCATACGGGCCGCTTTTAGGCAGACATTTCGTTACTTTCATAACTTTTTGCCTAGACAACGTTTAACAAGCAGCTCTTTTCGATTTCTCAACCTCCAATGGTTCTTTTCCATGCACACATGGTCTCCGATTGTATCGACCGCCTCCGATAGCAGCAATTGTTAATCTCACCGTCATTGACCAATTAATGCTTTCAAATCTCATGATTCCAATCACCCACCATTTCGCACGCTATCCGTCGTCTCTTTCTTGAGAGATGGGCTCCTTATCTTTTTAGTATTTTCCCTGCCCTCCCCCCTCGCAGCAGAAGTTTACGGGACATCACAGAAAATAGGTGAACGTAGATGAAATTGTTAAAAAATTGTCGATGTAATAATGGTGACATCTGTCGACAAATGACATATTTGGGTGAATCACCTCTAATGGGTTGTAAACATACAAGCAGCGTATGGCTTGGATTGTACTCTTGTCATTATGTCTGTACTGTCAGTTTGCCTGCCTGGATACATTACCCTAGTTCAGGGGTCATAACCTGCGGCTGGAGGGCCTAACATTCCTTAACAGTAAGTCAAGTACCTGTATACAGCATGGCTGGAGGGACGTGCCGATAACGGGGTTCAAACCTGCTCTACCCCTCTGTCACTAGAGAGGAATGTCAAGGTCAAGGAAGTCCCACAGTAAACATTACTGTGGGGGATGAAGTGTTGGAGGCTTCCATTGAATGAGGTCATAGCTTATTTATGAGGTGGCGTGACCAGTTACTATTCAAGCTGCCATTCTTTCCGTAACAGTAAGTCGGGTATACATTTAAAATTGCGTCAACATGAGCGTGACGGTAACATGAGTTTGACCCCGGGCCTCTTCGTAACAAGTAAGTGCTCTACTACCGTTCTAACCATACGTAGAACCAATGAGAACGACAACAGCATAGACACATCCAGAAGGGCTGGGTTGATTCCGTGTAGGAAAAACTCGATTGTCCAAGTAAGACAGCTGCGTGAGATGCAACTCTTACAACAAACAACTGCTGCCTTGCAGGCAGGCTGGAAGCAGTCAAATGCCAGGGAAGCAGACAACAAACAAATGCATGTTGAAGACGGATGCACTGTCCCACAGGGGGCAGAACACGGTGAAACGCAATCGTAAAGGGAGAGGAGACATGTATGACTGTTGGAACCATTGACGCGCATTTCTTCTTCTTCTTCTTCTTCTTTTTCTTCTTCTTCTTCTTCTAATTCTTCTTCTATTTCTTTATCTTCCTTTTTTTATTATTTTCTTCTTCTTCGTCTTCTTCTTCTCCTTCTTCTTCTTCTTCTTCTTCTACTACTACCTCTTCTTTTTCTTTTTCTTCTTCTTCCTATTCTTCTTCATTTCCTCTCCTTCGCCTATTCATCTATTTTTTCTTCTTCTACTTCTTTTTCTACTTCTTCCACTTCTTCTTCTTCATCTTCTTCCTCCTCCTCATCATCCTCTTCATTAGACTCAAATAACCACATCTATTTTTCTCATACACTTGGGAGTCCTTTTCCAGCTTCTCTTGTCGCCATACAGTGTATCTCACTTTTGGGTTGGCGAGGACCATGCAGTCACGTTGCTGCTTCCGTGGAGCCGGCAGACCTGTAGAAGATGTTATGTCGATGACTGATGATCAGCGAGAAAGAAGATGAAAGTAGGTCCCCCTGCCAGAGACCTGTGTAACAACCACTGCAACCCATTCAAACGAAAAGCAGATGAGGTTTATTATGTACACGGCTGGTGATTATATAATCAATCAATATCAAGTCATGAATATATTCTCTCCGTGCAATAAAAGTAACAGCTGGAAAGCGAATAATACTGTGATCCCAATTAAAGAGAATTTACATACAATGAAATATCACATGCAATGACGTCACAATAGAGGTGTGAAGGGTGCGGACTGCACTGGTTGGCGCTCTCAGGGAGTGGTGACACCAACTTGACTACGCGTAGAATGTCTGTGCAATGTTTCAGCATTAATGTATTGCTATTTTGTTTTAAATTGGAGTCCGTTTTATATTGGAGGTAAGGTGCTAGCCTTTCAAGAAACGAAAGTACGTAACGGTGTGTTCGAATCCTACAAATCAAGCGTACTCTGGTCTCATGGGAGGTGAAGTCGGGCGCCTCGTCCTGTCGGAAACAAGCGATTAATTCAGAGGGCACGTGTACGTGTTGTGTGTGGAAAAGAACCCCTGGCAGTTAAAAATCTAAAAGAGCAGGCTATCAGACGCCGTCCGGGAAAACATTCATAAGCGTGGAGCCCAAAAGGAGACGGCCACTCCATCATGCAAAAACACAACAAGCCATTATCATATTTGTCTGCACACTCGACTGCAAGTATACACAAAATGACTCCTACAAGTCTAAGAGGTACAGGACGAGCAACTTAGAGAGATACGTTCTGGATCTGATGTTAGAGGAGGTCTACTTGTGGGGTGGGTACACCATGAGTTATTGGACTGGTTGACACCAGCAGTAGTGAAGCCACTGATCGCATGTACTATCTCCGTAGTGGCGTTAGTCCTTTGATTCTGGATTAGACTACTGGGACGAAGGCATGGGTCGGGGGTCGACAAACTTTTTTGTTGTTGTTGCTTAGATGTTTGCCTCACTGGTTTCTACTGGCGGAGGCGCGCCATTTTCCACCCCAGACCGTAGTCCATTGGGCGATATCAGGACGCATAAACCAGTGCGTGGATGCATGTGTGCGTTTGTATGTACCTATGCTAAGTTTGTGCGCCCTCAGAAGCTAGCCCAACCAAAGTGCAATGGAAGGGCCTCACCATGAGGGCGCGTGTGAAAGTTGTGCAGGAGTGTGACTGTAGGACAGAGTCAAATGAAACAGAGTGAGGTAAGAGAAGAGAGAAGGGGAAGAGTAGCCCCCAGGGTGAGCCTCTCACTAGCGACAAACTTCTTTAGGGCTGGGACTGGGAAATTATGTCGTAGCCTCGACTGGATGAAACATTTATTTATAGCAAAATAATGAAGGTGTTGTAGTTGTTTTTTAATTCAAAAATATGTACGTTTACCATATCTGGCAAAGATGGCGCCATAACTGGCTGCGAGTCTACATTTTTCTACTGTTTTTGATCATTATGGATGCCGCCAGACCAAGGATTTGCCTGGAATTCACACTAGTCGACGACTTACACTTGTGTTCACGAGAACATGGTGTTGTTTTCCGTCTGGACTTGTTATTTCGTTCTTTTTTGTGATTTCTTCCATCCGTTTATCCTGGTCTAGACGCCGGCTGAATGGCACTACGCTTATACCTGTGTCGTATTTCACGGGTTAGTTCTGCCGGTTCACCTACACGAATTTGGCGTGTGGGAATTTTAGATGCTACTATGATGAGCTGAATGCAGCTGGGGAGAGATGCCAGACTCACTCACACACTGAGTGTTGTCCATACGACCTCTTGTGGTTATCGAAAAGGCACGACAAACTGCGTTAGATGCCATCCCACCTTTCTACCCTGCGGGTTACATGTTTACGGAAAGGCTTCGGTAGTAACCCTGAAGCAAAATCTGCATCCTATGCTATCTCCAGTCGTCTCGATGAATGTCTTGCCACTGGCAAAAGGTAGCTTAGGTTCGGTGAATGAGGTTGACAAAAGGCGCAGTTTCTTCCTCACTTTAATCCAAATCACCGCGCAAGTCACCCATTTCAGCGGACACAGCAAAAAATACGACTGCTGAACAAAGAGAGTGGTCTTCATCACTTGTGATGGACAACTATTACTATATTGTGCGCCGTAGACTGTCCACACGGCTGAACAACCCAGACCCAGACCCAGACCCAGACCCCAGGACCCAGACCCAGGACCCAGGACCCAGGACCCAGGACCCAGACCCAGACCCAGACCCAGACCCAGACCCAGACCCAGACCCAGACTCAGGTCAGGTCAGGTCAGGTCAGGTCAGGTCAGGTCAGGTCAGATCAGATCAGATCAGATCAGATCAGAGCAGATCAGATCAGATCAGATCAGATTAGATTAGATTAGATTAGATTAGATAGATAGATAGATAGATAGATAGATAGATAGATAGATAGATAGATAAGATAGATAGATAGATAGATAGATAGATAGATAGATAGATAGATAGATAGATAGATAGATAGATAGATAGATAGATAGATAAGATAGATAAGATAGATAGATAGATAGATAGATAGAGAGAGAGAGAGAGAGAGAGATAGAGACAGAGAGAGAGAGAGAGAGAGAGAGAGATAGGATAGGATAGGATAGGATAGGATAGGATAGATAGATAGATAGATAGATAGATAGATAGATAGATAGATAGATAGATAGATAGATAGATAGATAGATAGATAGATAGATAGATAGATAGATAGATAGATAGATAGATAGATAGATAGATAGATAGATAGATAGATAGATAGATAGATAGATAGATAGATAGATAGATAGATAGATAGATAGATAGATAGATAGATAGATAGATAGATAGATAGATAGATAGATAGATAGATAGATAGATAGATAGATAGATAGATAGATAGATAGATAGATAGATAGATAGATAGATAGATAGATAGATAGATAGATAGATAGATAGATAGATAGATAGATAGATAAATAGATAGATAGATAGATAGATAGATAGATAGATAGATATCCAAACATGTCACTCACACATTAAAATGATCGTGAATATGTGTTGTGTATTCTCGACTTTAATGTACTGAGGACAAGAGACAAACAACTGGTCAAGAAACGTGTTGCCTTTGGAATGTGGGTATATACTAGTAGAAGAATGGGACGTATCTTAAATGAAGGCAAATATAGAAGTCTTTAAGAAATTAGGATAACAAAGAGAACTGATGAACGAAATAAGATAGTTTAAATATGTTGGTCACATCTAAAGGCACGCGACCTTGATGAGAACAAAAGTGAAAGGATAGATGGAAGGCAAACGTGTCAGAGATAAACAACAATAAATGTGGGAGAATAACATCAAACAATGGAGAGGGAAACGCCTGACAGATTGTACTGTAAGGGCAAGAGAAAGAAGTTGGAGATTCATTGCAGTCAATCTGTGGTGTCGAGATGACCTCTGACCTAAAGAGTCGTCCAATCTAAATGGCCCGAAAAGAAGACAGCTATTGTGATTGAACTGGAGAAAAGAAAGTCATCATAGTTAGACTAAGAATTGGACCAAATACGCTCACTGGTCATCTTTACAACAAAATAAGGACTGGGACAGATGACAAGTGTCTTTCTGGGAGCATACCATGGCCGTGGAACACGTCCTACAAAGCTGCACCCTGGCACGGAAAGAGAAAACAATATTGGGCTCACGAGACAGATGAGCGACAAAACCAGTACAGAGATCAAATAGACTTACAGTGTGGAGAAACAAGGACCTTAATCTGAGGATGATCGACATCCAAGCTGAATAAAACATGTGTGTGTACGTGTGTATGTGTGTGTGTGTGTGTGTGTGTGTATGTATGTATGTAATATATGTACGAGGTGTGTTTAAATGAAACCGGACCTAACTGCACCAAGTGAACATACGTACGATGCCCATGATGACGTCACATCTGATATAAACAGAACTGATGTAAACCGTCAAGTTTGCAAAATTTCATTATATTCCAACTTGTGGTTTTCTCACCGGACCGTTGAAAATATGGCGGGTGTGATATTAAATCAGTCCAGATTTGATCAGCGAGCGGTGATTCGATTTCTAACAGCTGAAGGATGTCGATCAGTTGACATTCATCACGGAATGCAGGCAGTGCATGGTGACAAATGTGGGGCGAAGACAACAGTGAAGAACTGGACAACGATGTTTAAGGAAGGGAAGATCTTCCGTGACCAGGTCAGGCGCATATTGTTGCGTCAGAAAATGCCGTAGACACAATTGATGCAGCAACTCGGGTGGACTGGAGCTTACGTTCACCACCCTTTTCTCACCATACTCTGCCTGCATTCTGCGACGAACGTCGACCGCTATGTTTTCATCGGTCTACTGAGGAAACTATGAAGATAATACAATTTTGCAAACTTGGCTGGTATGTGCTATTTACACTAGAATTGGGGAAGGAAGACTAACGACTGGTCAACCAAAATATACTGATGAGACATGTTAGTCAGGTTCAGGAAAAACATACTGGACAAGACCCTTACTTTGGCTACCTCGTATACCTTCCCGGGAACGGACTGTTTTCAAGACAGCCTGCCTAACAAGGTGAGGGATCGAGGTGATCCACGTAGTAGTGAGCGACACGCAGATAAGCCAAGCATAGCACAGCCGCCTGAAGGACCCCGGTCCCCTTTAATCAGCACGCTCGAGATGTGAAGGAAGCTACTGTACCCGCCACCTAACGCCATTTTCAGGGCGTACAAAAGAGTAACCTACTCATTGTGGGCATTCGCAGACAACAACCCCAGAATTGACGTCATCATGCGCACCGTACGTTTGTACACTTGGTGCAGTTTGGTCCGGATTCATTTGAACACGCCTCGTACATATTTAACCAATACTGCATAAATTATATCGGCAAATGGTGACTATTTACACAACTAACCCTATTTATTGATGATTTTTAGCTGGGGGACATGATCATTAGTGTTTGGATTCTTTTTCATCTTTTTCTTCCTCCCTGTTACCTTGGTGCACATGGACCAACAATCAGCCCTCTCCAAACATACCTGTCTTACAGCGTTTTCTCCAAGTCTTTTCGGAATTTACCTGCTACGATTTTTTTATCAGTTTCAATGGTCTCTTATACATGTGGTCTTTGGCCTTCCTTTGATTCTTTTTTTCCTTGGGGGCTCCGTGATAGATATTGCCTGGTCATACTGTCTTTTACATTTCCCAGTGTGTGGCCTAACCAGCGTCACCCTTTTCATTAGATATTCTGCTCTATCTGTATGTGTCCTGCTCTATATGTATGTGTCCTGCTCTATATATATGTGTCCTGCTATATCTGTATGTGTCCTGCTCTATATTCATGTCTCCTGCTCTATATGTATGTGTCCTGCTCTCTCTCTCTCTCTCTCTCTATATATATATATATATATATATATATATATATATATATGTCCTGCTCTATCAGTATGTGTCCTGCTCTATCAGTATGTGTCCTGCTCTATCAGTATGTGTCCTGCTCTATATTCATGTCTCCTGCTCTATATGTATGTGTCCTGCTCTCTCTCTATATATATATATATATATGTGTCCTGCTCTATCTGTATGTGTCCTGCTCTATCTGTATGTGCCCTGCTCTATCAGTATGTGTCCTGCTCTATCAGTATGTGTCCTGCTCTATCTGCATGTGTCATGCTCTATATGTATCTGTCCTGCTCTATATATATATATATATATATATATATATATATATATATATATATATATATATGTGTGTCCTTCTCTATCTGTATGTGTCCTTCTCTATCTGTATGTGTCCTGCTCTATCTGTATGTGTCCTGCTCCATCTGTAGAACCCAAAATTGTTATCAAAGATTCGTTGATAAAGTACTCATAATAACCAATATAAAAAAAAACATAAATCAACTTAGTTAATCTTGAATCATGAAAATCATTCAGCTCTCTGTGGAGCACAGGTTATTAACAAATACACGCCAATCTCTCCAGTGTAACACGTTTGTCTACATCGAGTCTCCGCTATTGACAAAGGCAAAGTGACACGGGGCTATATTACGGCCATGAGTCAAAGGGACAACATCAATGGGTGAAAATTTATGGCAGAATGATGCTGGACCTAACAGAAAGAAGGCATGACAGTCAATGTCCTTTTGCACAGAATGGGGGTGATACAGTGAATAAAAGACAGTGGGCGATTGTCAAGATGAAATTTTCTGTCTTGGAGATTTTAATGCGATAGTGGACAAACGGTCATTTTATTTAATGGAACGGAGAGATTCTTGGGAGAGACGGTGAGAATATTTTGAATTTCAATAGAACGCGATTCTGATACGAGTACAATCTGGTCATTAGAAACACAAGTTTCTCTCACAAGCACATTGATACGACAATGAATGAGACATCCATTACTGATTATTTCTATAGGTGCTACTGACGAATGCCCCTGTGGTACAAGGAAAATGACCGCTGAACATCTGCTGCAAAATTGCCCGACATACGAGGACCAGAGAAAGCACATGTGGCCATCACCAGTGGCAACACTAGACAAGCTCTATGGCAGTGTCGACAGACTCAGGATGACTGCTGCTTTCTTCGAATAGATTCAAGTTGACGTCTGACAGCGTACGAAGAAGAAGAAGAAGAAGAAGAAGAAGAAGAAGAAGAAGAAGAAGAAGATTATGTCTCATGAGGAAAGCGTCTTTTAAGGATAGAGACACCAAAGCCTGGACCAGAACTCAGAAGTAACCAGTAACTCGCGACAATAAGTCGAACAAACGAAAGAGATGCTCTACCAAAACAACGTACCTCAATCAAGTAAGAAACCCAACCACAAGAGAAGCAAGGATACAGTCATTCAAGCTAAGAGAGCCAGAAGTTAGGACCATATACCAAGGGCTTACAGCGACAACAATTGGAAAGTACAGAAGAACCATCCGAGGAACTATAAGCTCTCTGGTTACAAACTCACTTCTATGCTAAAGACATCATCAGCAGAAGCATATTGGAAATTCAGAATCAAGAAATCACTGTTTCATTTCATCCATGTATTGAGGCACATTTCTAGACCAACCTTAAATATGGAAAGACGAACTGGAGAAAAGTAGGATTACCACTGGCAATTCAAAAACTATGATGGTATCAAGAGAAGAGACGAAACATCATATTATTCTGGTTGAACAGAATCTGGAACAGTTCAAGCAGTCCAGATATCTTCTAGCTGTAATAGATGAGAATGTATGCACTCTAGAAGAGTGAACAGACTTTATCATGTCATAAATAAAGAATTCCTTAATAAAAATAGAAATAGGCCAAGAAGACTAGGATCGATGTATACAGCTCAAACTATGTACCAGTTTCAACTTACGGCTGTGACTCGGGACAATGACTACAACCTAGATAAAACCAGTTTCGGGCATCTGAAATGAAGTTGTTCCAAGTAGTATAGAGGAGTTGCTATGTAAGTAAAGTAGAAGACGCTACACCCCAGGGTAGAAGAGGAGTGGCTTGGTAAGTAAGGTAGAAGTCGCTACAACCCGGGTAGAAGAGGAGTTGCTATGTAAGTAAAGTAGAAGACGCTACACCCCAGGGTAGACGAGGAGTGGCTTGGTAAGTAAGATAGAAGTCGCTACAACCCGTGTAGAAGAGGAGTTGCTATGTAAGTACGGTAGAAGTCGCTACACCCCAGGGTAGAAGAGGAGTGGATATGTAAGTAAAGTAGAAGACGCTACACCCCATGGTAGAAGAGGAGTGGATATGTAAGTAAAGTAGAAGACGCTACACCCCAGGGTAGACGAGGAATAGATATGTAAGTAAGGTAGAAGACGCTAGACCCCAGGGTAGAAGAAGAGTGGATATGTAAGTAAGGTAGAAGACGTTACACCCAAGGGTAGAAGAGGAGTAGATATGTAAGTAAGGTAGAAGACGTTAGACCCCAGGGTAGAAGAAGAGTGGATATGTAAGTAAGGTAGAAGACGTTACACCCAAGGGTAGAAGAGGAGTAGATATGTAAGTAAGGTAGAAGACGCTAGAACCCAGGGTAGAAGAGGAGTAGATATGTAAGTAAGGTAGAAGACGCTACACCCCAGAGTAGAAGAGGAGTGACTTATTAAGTTTGCAAGTGTTCTTGTAGTTGAGATTTATGTAAACGTTATATATATATATATATATATATATATATATATATATATATATATATATATATATGTAAACATGATAACAACACTAGCCCCATGCAAACTCCTAATTAACATATTATATATCATAAGCCAATCACAGCGGCAGAAATGTGTCCTTTTCTGTTCGGTCTTCGTATCACCTTTTTATTATTCTGCATATCGTTTCCACTCTCAAGTATTTATTTTTAACTAAACCATGTGGCTTCTGTCTCTCCTCCATATCTATCTCCCTTTTCGCTATCTGTGGTATTTTAAGAACTTCCGTGTAGAGCATCGTGATATATTGTTCATACAAATGTGTTGAAACTATACACAGATAGTTTAATTTGTACACTACCCGTATGGGAAGCAATAACAAAACAATATATTATACGAACGCATTTTGTTTATATTAATTAATTAGGTAGTGATTGTGTCTGATAGCGTCGGAGTAGCGTGATTGGTTTAACACGTTATCGGCACGTTCCCGTTGCTTCCGTAAATTGGTACCTGGGTTATTGCTAGAGAAGAAAATGCATCGAGTAAAGAAACTAGCCAGGACACCGTATAAAACACTAAGGCCTAAAAAGTCGCAAACACTCCATCCCCGACAGCAGTGTCTGCTCGAGACTCTCCTTACCTTCAATTAACGTGTTACGTTGGGGTTTATGGGATAGGCCGTGGCCTTATTCGTTCCTCCCAAGTATGGGGTCCCAGGGTTCGCACATGCGGCGTTAAACTCTCTACCAAAGCTAAACGATTTATCAGTCGCCTTCATGCTCATTTCATTCACTGTGCCATCCGAACATTCACTGTGCCATCCGAACATTCACTGTGCCATCCGAACATTCACAGTACCATCCGAACATTCATAATATCATCCGAACATTCACTGTGCCATCCGAACATTCACTGTGCCATACGAACATTCACTGTGACATCCGAACATTCACTGTGCCATACAAACATTCATAATACCATTCGAACATTCAGTGACATCCGAACATTCACATTGACATCTAAACATTCACAGTGCCATTCGGACATTCACAGTGACATCTAAACATTCACAGTGCCATCCGAACATTCACAGTGACATCTAAACATTCCCAGTGGCTGTTTATTTACTAAAGGTGTTACATGTTGAGGTAGCTAGACTCATGCACAACCCTCTTTACGTCGGCTATTAAGACCTGATGGTAATATTCCGTTTTTTTTTTAGCAGAGAAACTTTCTAATTCAAACAATCATCTATCAACCAAAATATATCAGCTCAAGTTCACAAGTCTTTAACAAGTATGCACGAGACCCTTATTTCTCGGCCCATCCTTCCAGCTCTGTCCAAGGTTTTCTAGTTTCCTGACATTATGCTTGCCCCAGAAGTTAAGCCAGCAGTGCAGATTCTTTGTGATTCTCTTTGTATTGAGCCGTTACCCCTGACGACAGTGAACGTGCTTCTGCTTTGGATGGTTGAAATGTATTTCTCTTGTTTGTTAACTTGTCCATATTTGATGATATTGTTGTGGTTTTAAATTCCTACACGCTGACCCCTTATTAGTCGCCTCTTTCGACATGCTTTGTAGATTACAGTGCTGTTATTCTTTTCTCCCCTTTCAGGCCCCGACAATTCTTGCTAGGTGATTGAACTCTCGAACAGAGCGTTTGTAGTTGTTGTTGATGTTGTTGTTGTTGATGTTGTTGTAGTTGTAGTTGTTGTTGTTGATGTTGTAGTTGTTGTTGTTGTTGATGTTGTTGTAGTTGTTGTTGTTGGTGTTGTTGATGTTGTAGTTGTTGTTGATATTGTTGTAGTTGTTGTTGAATGCCATCAATGAGTCGGGTAACTCTTTTGTGCGCCCTGCAAAGGTCGTTTATTGTGAGTAGTTGTAGCTTTCGTCACATCCCGAGCGTGCTGATGAAGGTCGACCGGGGTCCTCCAGGCGGTTGTGCTACCGTTGGCTTTATCTGCATGTCGCTCACTTCTACGGGTAAATGCGGCTTACATATAAACACTGACCTTAACCTCCTAACCTGCAGTTCTCTGGAAGGTTCGATGTTGTAGACATCATCGGAAGGTATCCCAAGTGATGAACACAAACCACGTGAATGTTGGATGGACAGATGGAAGAATGAGGACGTGTTCCCTTTGATGATCTGTGTGGTTTATTATTGTGCCGACTGTTAACAGCTGGTGTCAGTTGGGGGGAGATCGGAGGATAGGGGAAGTTGACAGGGTAACAGGTTTGGTGGAGTGATAAATGAGGTCTGGGAGGATGCATCGTAGTGTGTGTGTGTGTCTGTGTGTTGTGGTTGTTTTTGCAATAAAGTGCGTGTTTGACAGAGTGTGTGTTCATATTGGAGAGATAGAGTATGGGTGTGTATGTGGGAATATGAGTTTATGCGACTGTTAGAAAGAGAGAGAGAGAGAGAGAGAGAGAGAGAGAGAGAGAGAGAAAGAGAGAGAGAATGTATGTGTATATGAAAAAGTGAAAGAGAGAGAGAGATATAGAAAATGTATTTATGAGATAGTGTGTTAGAGAGAGAGAGACAGAGAGAGAGAGAGAGAAAGAGAGAGAGAGAAATAGACACTGTAAGTATATGAAAAAGTGTAGGAGGGATAGACAGAAAGAGAGAAATACAGAATGTATGTAAATGAGAAAGTGTGTGTGTGTGTGTGTGTGTGAGAGAGAGAGAGAGAGAGAGAGAGACAGAGATAATATATGTATATTTGCAAAGTGTGTGTGTGTGTCTGCGTGGATGTGTGTGTGTTTGAGAGAAAGAGAGGTTGTATGTATGTGAGAAAGTGCATGTTCCTGTGTGTGCGAAAGAGATTAAGAATATATGTGTGTGAAACAGAAACATTGAGTGTGTGTGTGTGTGTGTGTGTGTGTGAGCGCGAGAGAGAAGGAGAGTCCGTGCATGAAAGCATGTGTGTGCGACAGAGTGTGTTTGTAAGACACATGTTGTTTGTGACAGTGTCTATGTGTGAGGGTGTGTGGGATAGTGCGTGTGGAAGATAGAGTGTGTGTAAAAGATACATGTGAGAATGTGTGTGAGAAAGAGTTGTGAGAGAGGGTGTGAAAAGAGACAGATGTGTGTGGGTGAGGGTTTGTGAGAAAGAATATGAAAGAGAGAATGTGTGAATTTATATGAAAGTATGGCTGTGTGTGTATGTAATTGTTTCAATGCAATCGTGTCTGTACATGTGCGTGTATGTAATTGTTTCAATGCAATCGTGTCTGTACATGTGCGTGTATGTAATTGTTTCAATGCAATCGTGTCTGTATATGTGTGTGTATGTAATTGTTTCATCGCAAGCGTGTCTGTATATGTGTATGTACGTGATTGTTTCCCTGGGGAAAGGGGGGGGGGGGACTCACTACGAAGAACGGACGATCGATGGAGCACAGCGACAGCAATATGGTTCCCCAGAGATAAGAAACGACCACGGGGACGACCACCAACACGTTGGTCCGATTCTCTTACACCCCACAACAATATTCACGATGCCACAGATGGACGACTCATTATCCATTGGTCCACCGTGGCCCAAGACAGAGACCGTTGAAAGCGAAGTTGGGACCCGCAACGGTGTAACCGCCGCTGAAGAATGGGTCATTCAGTAATCCAGGAATCATGGCCAGATGAAATGTATTGCCTAATGGGAGACAATAGCAATCAGGGTCAGGTGAAACATGCTGACCAATAGGAAGACAAGAGCAATCAGGGTCAGGTGAAACATACTGACCAATGGGAGACAAAAGCAATCAGGTTCAGCTGCATCATACCAGCCAATTGGAGCGAAGAGTTATCAGAGCCAGCTGCACGTGCTGGCCGATGGGAGCAGAGAATAACCAGGGTCAGGGAAAACATGCTGATCAAGACCCCAACATCACCTCCTAATTTCTGCTGAGGCAGTCTGTGTCACAGTCTGGCCACCGAGGTGGGAATCGGCTCTCTAATCCGCATATATGTGAGCTAACAGAATAACCTTTTACTGCATTACAGCCAGGAAGATAGCAGTCCATGTTCTCAAGTACGCTTCCGTATGTAAGAAGAGCCACTGTAACTCGATGCCAAAGAAGCGACATCAAGAATGAAATCAACTTAGCACAAGTGAGTAGTATCAAACAGCAACATCTTAATCACTTAGAGCTGACAGTTAACCCCGAATGACCAAAATAGCAGAGTGCTCATTCCATACGACAAATGTACCGGATATAATTCACCTTTCTGACACGGCCCTTCGACTCAGCAGTCAAATAATTCCTATTTTATTGTAGGGAAGAAAGTCGGCGAGGTTGAGATCACTTTCTCTAACCTCCCCACCGCACCCTGCATCAACAATATTATCCCCACTTCATAAAAGGATAAAACGTACTCGCAGTAGAATTAAATATGTGACCACTTTATCCTTAATCAAATCATTGGACAAATGTCTCGAATATTACAATGTAAGCTCGTGACAGTGGATACAAAAAGAACGCTGTACAACACAATATTCCTACCCACATTTTGCTATCAATGCCAGAATGGAACATTAGCAAACTGATAAAAAGACACATCGTAACAACAGAGATTAAATGCTTACGCAGAATGTTTGGAGTAACAAGGATGGATAGAATCAGAAACGAAGATATCAGGAGACAAGTAGGTATAAAACCAGTGCTAGACCTCACCAAGAGACAACAAACCAAATGGTTCGGCCACGTGACACGTCAAACACCAGATATTGTTTCTCAGAAAGCGTTGCTATACAGATACAATAAATACAAAGCAAGGGCCGCCCACACGAAAGATGGAAAGCAGAAATAACAGTGCAGTGAAACTTCTCATGTGAGAAGAACATATTATGGGGCCGGTCAAGAAACATCTTTATAACCTGATGCTGAAAGGCACAAGCACATACTAGGGCCCGGTCAAGAAACATCTTTATAACCTGACTCTGAAAGGCACAAGCAATTACTAGGGCCCGATCAAGAAACATCTTTATAACCTGGCGCTGAAAGGCACAAGCACATACTAGAGCCCGGTCAAGAAATATCTTCATAACCTGACGATGAAAGGCACAAGCACATACTAGAGCCCGGTCAAGAAACATCTTTATAACCTGACGCTGAAAGGCACAAGCACATACTAGAGCCCGATCAAGAAACATCTTTATAACCTGACGCTGAAAGGCACGAACTGGACAAACAAGTATAAAGAAAGAAGCAAATGCTCGATTGCTGTGTCTGTTGCAGGATTAGCATTATATGTAAACTGGTACCCGACTTACTGTTAATGGAAGACGAGGTAGGAAATGGCCACCCTGGCTTTAAAAAGCTGAGACCCTATGCAATCAAGCCTCTAACAAATCCTCCACTATGATAGTACCTGTTTATGGACTAAAAAAGGACTTCGCTATACGAGACACTCGCTTTACAAGTACTCGCTTTACAAGTACGTCTTCAAAAATGTCTTCAATTATAACCAAAACCTTTCATACAAACGCTAGATCGCTATTTCGAATATTTTTCAATCACCATTTTTTAAACAAACATGTCAGTCGGTTTCAATATTTCCAGATCGTCATGTTGTCCTTCAAGTTGATTTCTAAGGTCAGGTATCACACAGCCCTTTGAAATTGTTAATGGACATCTGCGATATTTGTGTTTATATTTATAATGGATTCTAAGTTTGATGATAAACCTGATGAAAACCATAGGCTTCTACGTCTGAATGAAAAGCATGAATTAATCAAACATACCGACCAAGAGGCCGATACATGGATACGACACATAGAGGCCGATACATGGATACGACACATAGAGGCCGATACATGGATACGACACTTAGGGGCCGATTAATGGATACGACATATAGAGGCCGATACATGGATACGACACTTACAGGACGATACATGGATACGAAACTTAGAGGCCGATACATAAATACGACACTTAGAGGCCGATACATAAATACGACACTTAGAGGCCGACACATGGATACGACACATAGAGGCCGATATATGGATACGACACATAGAGACCGATATATGGATACGACACGTAGAGACCAATATATGGATACGACACTTAGAGACCAATATATGGATACGACACTTAGAGGCCGATACATGGATACGACTCTTAGAGGTCGGCACATGGATACGACACCTAGAGGCCGATATATGGATATGACACCTAGAGGCCGATACATTGATACGTCAGTTAGAGGGCGATATATGAATACGATACTTAGAGGCCGATATATGGATATGACACCTAGAGGCCGATACATGAATACGATACTTAGAGGCTGATACAAGAAAAACAGGGAGAAGCCGGAGGTAAGAACTGGGGAAGTCGCTCCTGCCAGGTCTGTATAGAGAAGGTTGGTTGATGACCTGTCCCCAAGGCGCAAAGAAGAAGGATATTCGCATTTTACAAGAATCAAAATAGGTTGGTGTTGTTGCTGTTGTTGTTGTTGTTGTTGTTGTTGAATGCTCACAATAATAAGGATTACTCTTTTGTGCGCTCTAAAAAGGACGTTAAGTGGCGGGTTGTCCTAGCTTTCCTCACATCCCGAGCGTGTTGATGAAGGTGGGCCTGGGTCCTCCATGCGGTTGTGACATGCTTGCCTTAATCTGCGTGTCGCTCACTACTACAGGGATCACGTCGAACCTCACCTTGTCTTCGACAACGGCCCGTTTCAGAACGACCAACGAGGAGGTCAGGTTAGGTCTTGGCCAGTTTATTTCTTCTGCCCCTGGTCCACATTGTCTGATCAGTGTCTTTTGCCTGACCAGACGTTAGCCTCATCTTCTCATCAAAATAGGTAAGGGTGTGCGTATTTATGTGTGTTTCTTGTTTATTTATCTTTCGCGTCCATTTTCAAAAGACATATAGTGCGTTATTTACATTTTGTGCGATCCAAAATACATTTGGAAGCTATATTTTTAAAACACCATTTCATATTTACGAACAACCTGCTTATTAACGAACAATGACTAGTCCCCATATCTTAGTATAACTATAGCTTAACCTCTGATCTAAAGAAAAGTTAACCCGACCTTTACTTTCTCACAGTTTTAGCTACAAATAGTCGTGACCTGCAGGTAAAACATCTTCCTGTCTAGGGCAGGTTTGCTCAATATTTTTAGTCCACGTCAGCTTTGTGCAACCTTTTACTTGTAGGCAGGTAACTCTTGCACTCGTGCTGTTTTCGGAATAAGCAAAATAGAACAGGGGTCTTAAACCTCTCGTTCCACATGCACACTTTTCACGTATGTCAGAATGGCATTCCCATCTTTGTAAGATTGCCTAACTCAAAAGTTGCATTCCAAATGAAATTGAATAGCGGGACTGAAGAAGCAGACATGAATAAGATGACAGTAGATAGGGACCTGCAAAATACTAAACCACCCATCGTCCATAAATGAAGAGGTCATCCGGCGAATGCCGCAGGTGGAACTGAACCTGGCGTTGGATGATGTCATCACTGAGGAGGAAGTCGACAGGGCAATCAGTTCACTATCTATAGGAAAAGCTCCAGGAGTAGATATAATACCAGCAGAGGTATATAAGACAACTGGCCCATCCCTCACCAGAAGGATCACTGAACTCTTCTGTCACATGTGGGCTGAAGGAAAAATTCCACAGGAGCTAAGGGACGCCTCAATCGTCCACCTGTACAAAAGAAAAGGCAACCGCCAGGAATTCGACAATCATCGTGCAATATCGCTACTCTCCGTAAAAAGCAAGATCCCAGCGCGCTTACTGCTAAACAGGCTCAACAAACACCTTGAACAAAGCCACCACCTCACAGAAAGCCAATGTGGATTCAGAGCCGGAAGAGGAACTGTGGACATGATTTTTGCCGCTCGCCAAGTACAAGAGAAGTGTCTAGAACAAAATCAGGCCTTGTACACCACATTTATTGATTTGACAAAGGCATTTGATACAGTAAACAGAGGAGGGCTGTGGATGAAAATGTTTAAGTTTGGCTGCCCCAACAAGTTCATAACAATGGTGAAACAGCTACACGAAGGCATGTGTGCTCGTGTACTGGACAGCGGTGTAATCTCTAAATCATCTCTAGTATCAAACGGAGTAAAACAAAGATGTGTACTCGCCCCGACTTTGTTCAGCATAATGTTCGCGGCCACGAGGACAGACGCCTTCAGATCATTGGAGCTTGGAATACCCATAAAGTACCGCACAGATGGCAAATTACTCAATCCCCGAAGAATGAAGGCCAAAACCAAAGTGGCTGGCGACATAATCAGGGAACTTGTATTTGCTGACGACTGCGCTCTAATGAGCAATTCAGAACTGAACATGCAGGTTGGAATGGACCAGTTCTCTGCCGCATGCAAAAATTTTGGCCTGACCATAAATGCAAAAAAAAAACAGAGGTCATGTACCAGCCAGCACCAGGCATGCCGTACACAAAACCAGAGACTACGGTCAGCGGGCAGACGCTGAATGCCGTAGACAAATTCACATATCTGGGCAGCACGCTGTCGAGATCTGTCAGCCTAGACGATGAGGTAGCAAGCAGAATAGCAAAGGCCAGCACAGCCTTTGGTAGAATGCGCTCGATGGTCTGGGTACGTCGTGGCATCAGCGTCAAGACCAAACTCAAAGTATACCGTGCAACCATCATTCCAACCCTACTATACGCTTGCGAAAGCTGGACTGTATACTCTGGACATGCAAGGAGGTTAAACCACTTCCACACAGGTTGCCTGAGGCGGATATTCCACATCCGATGGCAAGATCGTGTCACTGACATCGAGGTTCTCTCGAGGGCTAACATGCCCAGCATCCATGCACTGCTAGAGAAAGCACGACTAGGATGGGCCAGACACCTCGTCCGTATGTCAGACGAGCGGCTCCCAAAGAAGCTTCTCTACGGCGAGCTGAGAGAGGGATGACGCGAAAGAGGGCGCCTAAAGAAACGTTTTAAAGACGGTCTGAAGGACTCACTAAAAAGTTGCCAGATAGACATCGACACCTGGGAATGTCTTGCGCAAAACAGATCTGACTGGAGAAGCGCCGTCAAATCGGGTGTAGATGCCGGTGAAGACGACCGTGTTGTGAAAGCCTAGAACAGACGCGAGACGCGGAAATCCCGAGCAGCGGGAACACCATCCCATTGTATAAACCTCGTGTGCCCGATATGTAGCAGATGTTTTCGTGCCCTCATTGGCCTGTTCAGCCACATGCGCACCCACACCCAACAGGGAAATCTGTGACAAGGATGATGTCGGCGGTCCTCATCAACAACGATGGACAGCTATTAGATAGAGACATGTAGCTGGCTGTTTGCGTTTGGGTCGACAAGCAAAGGCAAACTGGTAAAAAAATCGAAGTGCTGAAATCGGATGTTTCGGGCCAAAATGCGCAGATGTTGAGCCTCGTTCTAAACGTAACTTAACGTCTTTATACAGGGTTTAGAAGACTCTACAGAGCCTGTATACAACCAGTTTTTTGGAGGATGGCTTAAACGATGTGTGAGTTTATCTTAATAGACTCAAACACTAGAGCTAAGTAGATCCGCGGTCAGTTAGGCGCAATATATAGCTGCTCTTTAAAAAAAAACCTGGGGAAAGGTACAAATAACTTGGGTACATTTTTAACTTTAATTCAGCGACTGTTAAGCTACTCTTTTCGATTCCCAACTGCAAAGGAATTTTTAACGTGCTCGACACTGGACACGGGAGTCCGATCTCACTATTCAGAAATCAGGGGCATTTGTACCAGAAGATCCACGTGAAAAAAATCCCGATCTCTACCGTGATGTGAACCGACGACGTCCATCACCCGACAAAACAACGTTCAAACGTCCTTTCATGACGAACACCGAAGAATAAGATATTGAAAATGTGTTAAGCTTTCTAACTTAACTTAACGTCTTTATACTGGTTTAGAAGACCCTGCAGAGTCTGTATACAACCAGTTACATTTACATCACCTTGCTCTAAAAGCTATGCGCATCCAGTTTATTCTTAAATGCATTAACTGTCCCTGCCTTCACTACCTCCCCTGGCAATGCATTTCAAGCAGACACCACTCTCTGACTAAAAAAATATTTCCTAATATCTAACCTGGACCTCTCTTTAGTCAGCTTGTAGCTATGCCCTCGTGTTATTGTAGGTGGCTGTATTTTAAAAAAACTTGTTATAGTCTAATTTATCGATTCCTCTGATCATCTTATAAACCTGTATTAAGTCACCACGAATTCTTCTCTCTTCGAGACACCGTAGGCTGGTTTTTTCTGAGTCGTTCCTCATAACTGTAATTCTAGAACCCCACTATCATCTTTGTCGCTCTTTTTTTGTATTCTTTCTAGCATGTTTATGTCCGCTCTATGATAAGGACTCCACACCTGTACACAGTACTCCAATCTAGGTCTAACTAAAATTTATATAGGTTGACGATCACTTCCTTGCTCCTATGTTTAATATTTCTTTTTATCATACCTAACATTGCATTAGCCTTTTTCACTGCTACCTTAACTTGCTCACTCACCTTTCCTGTATGATCTATTATAACCCCTAGCTCCCTTTCCTTATCTATCTTTCTAATATTGTTTTCTCCCATTCTGTAATTATGTTCCATATTGGATCTACCTAAAAACTATAAGCCCTACTGGAATGATGAGTTGCAGAAAGCGGAAGATGCAGTAACAAATGCTAGGAACATGGCAGAGTGAGATCAATCTATGGAGGCAAACATCGCCCTCAAAGCCGCCACGGCGAAATACAAATACACACTCAAGCAAACAGCAAGAGAAAGCTGGAAAAACAAAACGGAAAGCCTAAACCTGGACAAAGACGGGAACAAGCTATGGAAGCTAGTCAGAGCCATGAACGACGAAACCCCGTCAAACAAACAAATTACCATCAAGCAGGGCGAAAACTTGTTCACAGGTAAGAAAGCCGCAAACGCTTTTGTCGATCACTATGCCAGGGCAAACCACATCGAGGTCCCTGCAGATAAGCATACAGATAAGCATACAGACATTAGTGAAGAGCTAAAGGGGCACGACAACATCAATACGGCACCAGAAGAGCACATGATGGCCAAACTAACAATGCGCGAAATGGAAGAGGCTATGAGAACATTAAAGAAAAGGAAATCTCCCGGAAAAGACGGGATAACAAACGAAATGCTGATGGGGCTGGGCCAAACAGCGAAGAGGAAACTGCCATTGGTCCTGAACCAAAGGTGGAAAAGGGGAATTGTACCCCAGGCATGGACAGACGCAATACTGGTACCAGTACCAAAAACAGGAAAGGACAAAACAGATCCAAATGGATACAGGCCCATCAGCCTACTGAGCTGTGTCGGCAAGCTGATGGGACGTATGATAAACACCAGACTGATGTGGCATCTGGAAGAAAAACGAATACTAATTCCACAGCAAGCCGGCTTTAGACAGCACAGATCCACTGAGGACCAGGTCATCCTCATAGCCCAGGAAATAGAAGATGCCTACCAGGCACAGAAACACACAGTAGCTGTTTGGGTGGATCTGGAAAAGGCATTTGACAAAGTCTGGAAAGACGGACTTAGAGTCAAGCTAAGAAGAAGTGATGTTTGTGGGAAAATGTACAAGTGGATCAACCACTACCTCAAACAAAGAACGGCCAGAGTCCAAGTACAAGGGCAGATGAGCAAAAAGGTGACACTCGAGCAGGGAGTATCGCAAGGGGAGTACTGTCACCCACACTCTTCCTGGTATATATAAACGACATTACAGAGAATATACCAAGGAGAGTCCATAGCTCAATGTTTGCAGACGATCTGGCTATGTGGACCTCTGAAAAGAATCTCACCACAGCAAGAAATCGGATGCAGCAGGCCCTAACATCGCTGGAAGAGTGGGCGAACTCATGGCTGGTCAAAATAAACGAGGAGAAAACCACATGCACAATATTCTCGCTTTCAATAAAACCCAAAAATACCAAATTAAGTCTAAATGGCAAATTCCTGCAGCCAAACGACAACCCAAACTATCTGGGAGTCACATTCAATCAGCGCATGAGATGGAAAAGTGAGATCGAGAGAAACCGAATGAGAGCCAGAGAAAGAATGGCAATCATGAGGAAACTTGCTGGCACAAGCTGGGGAGCAGACGAAAGCATACTAAAGAAACTGTACACTGGAAGAGTGAGACCAGTTCTCGAGTATGGCATTGCGGCATGGACAACAGCAGCAAAGGCGAACTTCGATAAAGTTAGCAAACTTCAAAACCAAGCCATGAGAGTTATAACAGGAGGCATGAAGTCAACGCCAATTGTAGAACTTGAAAAGATTACAAAACTGCAATCCATGACCGATAGAAGAGACTGCAGAGCCCAGCTGCAGTCAGAGAAACTCCGAAGACTGACTGACCATCCAATGCACCAGAGACTAAACAATTTGGGAAATTGGAAACTAAAGCGGAGAAACTTTGCAGAAATAGCCAAAGCAAAGATGCACGAAGATCCCATAAACGCACTAACAACACCAAAACCCATCACTACTGTACGAAAACCTACCTGGAGGCAGGATATATTTCCAGAGGTGGTAGAAAATATACCAGGTATTGGAAACAAAAACTGCCAGACTGAAAAAGAAAGGAGAGATACTACCCTTAGCTTCATATCGAAAAGCTACCCAAGCATGGACTGGACCCATGCATACACCGACGGTTCTGTAACAAACACTACACAGAACGGAGGGGCAGGAGCATTCCTGAACCTACCAAATGGCAGACAAATAACACTGTCATTCGCTTCTGGTAAGTACACAAGCAATTTCAGAGCGGAGGCAGAGGCACTGAGGGCGGCAGTGGAAGAAATGGTGACACACAATGAAAATGAAAGCCATATAGTCCTACTTACAGATGCTCTCGCCGTAGTCACAGCGCTAAAAAGCCAGAAAAACACTGAGCTTAATGACTTAAGAGCAGCACTCTGCAAAATGTGCCAGCAGTCCGCACCAAAAATTGTAGTGGTACAGTGGGTCCCATCACACTGCAACATCCAAGGCAACGAGGAGGCAGACAGACTGGCAAAATAAGGTGCAAGACTACCACAAACAGATACTAGTATGACGTACGAAGAGTCAAAACGGCTTATCAAAGCCAGATACATGACCAAATGGGAAACCGAACATACTGGTTACACCAAAAACGATGCCTATTACCAGTTGAACCGAAGAGAGCAGGTCGTTGTCTTCAGACTTCGCACTGGCCACAATAGACTGAGGTACCACCTATTCAACAAATTGAAGATAGGTGGTACCGACGAATGCCCGTGCGGTACTGGTAAAATGACCGCTGAATATCTGCTGCAGAACTGCCCGACATACGAGGATCAGAGAGAGCAGATGTGGCCATCACCAGTGGAACTGCAAGAAAAGCTCTATGGCAGTGGCGACAGCCTCAGGATGACCGCCGCTTTTTTCGAAAAAATAACGGTTACTGTCTGACTGCGTACGAAGAAGAAGAAGAAGAAGAAGAAGAAGAAGGATCTACCCATGTGAATGACTGTACATTTATCTACATTAAACTCCATTTGCCAGCTTACAGACCATTCTCGAATTTTATCTAAATCCGACATCAATATATCCACTTCCGCTTTAGATGAGACACTACTGCATAGTTTTGTGTCATTAACAAATTTTGCAATCATGGATCTTATATCAATGTCCAAATCATTTATATATATCAAGAACAAAATTGGTCCCAAAACCGAGCCCTGTGGCACACCACTTTTCACTTCACTCCACTCAGAGTACTTCTTATCTATGCCCACCCTCTGCCTTCTTCCCGTTAACCCATTTTCAATCCATTTGGCAACTTCCCCACCTATTCCATGTGATTTTAACGTTCGAAATAATCTTTGATGAGGTACTCTTTCAAAGGCCTTTGCAAAGTCTAGATAAATAACATCCACTGGCTCCCCTTTATCTATGATTTTAGTAACCTCCTCCATGAATTCTAATAGATTTGTTAAGCATGATTTCCCTCTAGTAAACCCCTGCTGACTACGTCTAATTAGATTAAATATCTATTCTGGGGATACTTGAAGTCTCGGTATTCAAACAGACAAGCTATGCCTGCTGCCAGGTAGCCTAAAGCTTTTCGTAGTACGCTCTTTACTTATGCAATTTTACTTATTGCGGCCTACCAGGCCTAAAGAAAGATAGATTGCCTATTCGGTAGAAATGTCATGAATCTTTAGAACTTTTGTCCGGACACAAACTTACAGCTGCCAATGAGTGTTTAAGTATGAACATCGTATTTACGGGATCTTCAAGTTGTTTCTTTAATCTCCAATACGACAAGGCGCTGGTTTCACTACCGTTGAGAAAGTTTACAAGAAAGTTTAAAACTTGTGGGATTCGAATTCGAACTGTTCCCGCCCTTTTGTTTCTCGAGAGGCAAGTTCCTGTAACGTTCCGCTGTATTAGTACATAAACGTTTTCTTGGACTATTCTTTATAGTGTCCAACAATTGTTATAGTAACTAGAAAATGTAGATGGATTTCAAAACGTGAATAAAAGTCATGAAAAAAATCTTCCTAACTAACTACTTAACGGACTAAACTGAAACGCCCTCGCCCCCCCCCCCTCCCCCAACCACCCCACCCCTTTGAACCCTCAATTTTGTCAAGGAGTGGAAGGGTGGGGGGGGGGGAGATATAGCAGCAGCTTCCTTCATTGCATGCCTGAACAGGCAGCTAAGAAGCATTGTGCATGGGGCTAGCAACCTCATCAGTGTTTGACATATAATCTAATTAAAATAAGGCGAGGCTGCAGCGGTTCTGTGGATGTGTATAATGGGAAAAAAACATGAAAAAAAACTAGTAAAAGTTGATTAAGGTTGAGCTTAATCAAAATTTAAAAATGGGTATGGTCAGATACCGCACCGAGACGAGAACACAAACAAAACCTACGTTACGACCAATAGGCCTTCATCAGGGACAACAACACTGAACTAACAAATCAACAAATAAGAAAAAATGGTCAACTCATCTGTTTCAGGTGGGAGACGCTTTCAGTCTAAGCGACCTGTCGTGCCAAGTACTCGATAGAAACTGAAATAGGAGCGGTCAAACAAAAAGTGGCGGAATATGCCTGATAAGCCAAGCGTGGCCAAATAGTGGTCCAGATAGGAGAACAATGAGAAGGCAATATAAGCCGGGAGGGCGTGATATTGATATAAGAGAGGGGGGAAGAGAACTGATGGAAGAATGGGGGAGGCGGGGGGGGGGGGGGGAAGGAAGACAAATAGATGGGGGCCAGTGTGAGGGTTTAAGAAAAAGTATGGAAGATATTTATACCATGTGGTTGGAGACATCCCATACTAGAGATAAGTCTGTTCTCAAGGGCGAATCGATGACGATCGTCAGAGAAGCACGAAACTAGACCAGTGACACTGACGTCAGCCATACCCCGGTGCTCAGGACCATTGAAGTGGCTGGCAATTGGGGAACCAGTGCGGTTGCGGATGTCGTTGAGGTGTTGGCGGAAACGCTCCCGTAGTTCCATACCAGTTTCCCCAATGTAAGTCATACCACACTGGCGGCAGATGATGGAATAGATGAGGTTACGAGATTTGCATGTGAACCCCTCTTTGATGAAGAATTCAGCCTTAGGAAAGGTAATGGAGCGAGAAAGGATGACATGAGGGCAGGTAACACAGCCACGTGAATTTTTGCACGGCCTGGTGCCTGGGAGGCTATGAGGGCTGGTGTGTAGGCGACTACTGACCAGCAAGTCCCTCAGGTTCCTGTCACGCTTGTAGGCGACAAGGGGAGGATCGGGAAAAACTTCGCGAGTGGCAGGATCAGAGTGAAGGATAGGGAGATGGCGGAATAGGATATCCCGGACAGAGACGCTGTGAGGGTGATAGGTGAGGACGAGTTTCACACGGTCAGAGGGAGGACGGCGGGTGGGAGTGAGGGAGTCTTGGCGGGAGATAAGAAGAACCCGCTGAAGAGCGGAGGAGAGAGTGGTCTCAGGGTAGAGTCGCTTGCGGAAGAAGTCAAGCATCTCGTGGGCCCTGAGGAGGAAGTCGTCGTCATCCTGACATAGGCGTCGGAGGCGGAGGAGTTGGGAGAAAGGAAGCGAATCGCGGCAGGATAGGGGATGGGAGGAAGTGTAGAGGAGGTAGTTGTGAGCGTCAGTGGGTTTGTAGTAGACAGTGGTGGAGAGGCCTGAAGGGCAGATAGAGACAGTGATGTCCAGAAAGTGGACAGACGTGAGGGAAATGTCAGACGTGAACTTGATCGAGGGATGGAAGTCGTTGACAAAGTCGATAAAGTTGAGGAGGTCCTTCTCCGACATGTCAGTCATACCAATCCCATCGTCGATGTATCGATAATACCCGCCAAGACTCCCTCACTCCCACCCGCCGTCCTCCCTCTGATCGTGTGAAACTCGTCCTCACCTATCACCCTCACAGCGTCTCTGTCCGGGATATCCTATTCCGCCATCTCCCTATCCTTCACTCTGATCCTGCCACTCGCGAAGTTTTTCCCGATCCTCCCCTTGTCGCCTACAAGCGTGACAGGAACCTGAGGGACTTGCTGGTCAGTAGTCGCCTACACACCAGCCCTCATAGCCTCCCAGGCACCAGGCCGTGCAAAAATTCACGTGGCTGTGTTACCTGCCCTCATGTCATCCTTTCTCGCTCCATTACCTTTCCTAAGGCTGAATTCTTCATCAAAGAGGGGTTCACATGCAAATCTCGTAACCTCATCTATTCCATCATCTGCCGCCAGTGTGGTATGACTTACATTGGGGAAACTGGTATGGAACTACGGGAGCGTTTCCGCCAACACCTCAACGACATCCGCAACCGCACTGGTTCCCCAATTGCCAGCCACTTCAATGGTCCTGAGCACCGGGGTATGGCTGACGTCAGTGTCACTGGTCTAGTTTCGTGCTTCTCTGACGATCGTCATCGATTCGCCCTTGAGAACAGACTTATCTCTAGTATGGGATGTCTCCAACCACATGGTATAAATATCTTCCATACTTTTTCTTAAACCCTCACACTGGCCCCCATCTATTTGTCTTCCTTCCCCCCCCCCCCCCGCCTCCCCCATTCTTCCATCAGTTCTCTTCCCCCCTCTCTTATATCAATATCACACCCTCCCGGCTTATATTGCCTTCTCATTGTTCTCCTATCTGGACCACTATTTGGCCACGCTTGGCTTATCAGGCATATTCCGCCACTTTTTGTTTGACCGCTCCTATTTCAGTTTCTATCGAGTACTTGGCACGACAGGTCGCTTAGACTGAAAGCGTCTCCCACCTGAAACAGATGAGTTGACCATTTTTTCTTATTTGTTGATTTGTTAGTTCAGTGTTGTTGTCCCTGATGAAGGCCTATTGGTCGTAACGTAGGTTTTGTTTGTGTTCTCGTCTCGGTGCGGTATCTGACCATACCCATTTTTAAATTTTGATTAAGCTCAACCTTAATCAACTTTTACTAGTTTTTTTTCATGTTTTTTTCCCGACATATAATCTACTAATTTTGGCGACGGGAAAAGAGGATCTCTCATGCAAGGGTTCTCAAATTTATTGTACGATAGAGCATGGGGGTTGAGATTCGCCGTTCGCTCAAGTCCAATTATGATTGTTGTTGTTGCAAATAGTCGGGGTTTTTTAAGGGGGCGGATGGGGATTGGGGGGGGGGGGGGGGGCTTGTGTTCGCCTTGTTTTCTCTATTCCCCAAGGTGGTATCCGTTGTACTATATTTTTATTTCGCCTGTCGGTCTAGTGCATCCGACTTTGGCATGCATTTTATGTAAGGGTCTGCTTCTCCTGCTTCTTCCAAAGGTATTCTTCCCTGGGGTAACGCCCGGTGATGTGATGGAATCGAACCCAGCGCCTTCGGCTTGTGAGCCGTGTCACTTAACCACTAGCCTATGACGGCCCCTCTACTCCCGTTTGAGTTCTTCCTTGTTGATCAATTGTCTTTGGTAGGGGATTTAATTTGGCTTTACGGATCAAAGTGTAATCAAGGTCAGGTGAAACATTCAGACCAATTGGAGAGAATAGTAATCAGTGCCAGATGAAACATTCTGACCTTCTTCTTCTTCTTCTTCTTCTTTGTACGCTGTCAGACGTCAACCTGTATTTTTTCGAAAAAAGCAGTGGTCATCCTGAGGCTGTCGACACTGCCATAGAGCTTGTCTAGTGTTGCCACTGGTGATGATCACATGTGCTTTCTCTGATCCTCGTATGTCGGGCAGTTGTGCAGTAGATGTTCAGCGGTCATTTTCCCTGTACCATACATGCATTCGTCAGTGCCACCTATCTTCAATTTGTTGAATAGGTGGTACCTCAGTGTATTGTGGCATGTGCGCAGTCTGAAGACCACGACCTGCTCTCTTCTGTTCAACTGGTAATATGCATCGCTTTTTGTGTAGCCAGTATGTTCTGTTTCCCATTTGGTCATGTATCTAGCTCTAATAAGCCTGTTTGACACTTCGTAGGTCACACTAGTGTCTGGTTTGTGGTAGTCTTGCACCTTCTTTTGCCAGTCTGTCTGCCTCCTCGTTGCCTTGGATGTTACAGTGGGATGGAACCCACTGTACCACTACTCTTTTTGGTGCGGACTGCTGGCATAGTTGACAGAGTACTGCTCTTAAATTATTAAGTTCAGTATTTTTCTGGCTTTTTAGTGCTGTGACTACGGCCAGGGAAACTGTAAACAGGACTATATGGCTTTCATTTCTTTTGCATGTCACCATTTCTTCTACTGGTAGGCTCAGGAATACCCCTGCCCCTCCGTTCTGTGTTGTGTTTGTTACAGAACCGTCGGTGTATGCATGGGTCCAGTCCATGCTTGGGTAGTTTTTCGTTATGTACCTCAGGGTTATGTCTCTTCTTTCTCTTTCAGTCTGGCTGTTCTTGTTTCCAATACCAGGTAGATTTTCTTCCACCTCTGGAAATATATTCCCTGTTGATCAATTGTCTTTGGTAGCGGATTTAATTTGGCTTTATGGATCAAAGTGTAATCAAGGTCAGGTGAAACATTCAGACCAATTGGAGAGAATTGTGATCAGGACCAGATAAAACATACTGACCAATGGTAGTGAAGAGTAAAGAGAGCAAGGTAAAACATGCCGACCTCACATGTCCGTTCGTTCTCCTGAAACTACTGTGTCACGGTAGCCTGGCCAACGAAGTGTGGATCGACACTGTAATCCACGCGGGGGGGGGGGGGGGGAGCTTACTGAGGATCCAGGAAAGAATAGGACAGCAGCCAATGACTCGTAGCTAGCTGTTTGCGTCTGGGTCAGTGAACAAGAGTTGTCTAAAGCCCGCTGTGTCTTCAATTGACGACCCTGTAAACAAGTCTCACCCTGCAGTTTGACCGAGCCAAAAGGAACCTTCTTCTTCTTCGCCATTGATACTCAGATCAAGGGCCCACTTTCTCTTACAAAGGACACTGTGCTTTATCCCCGTTCAGCTTTTGTCTCTGGCTAGGCCAGTATTAGTATTTCTTCCTGTGTGAGAGTATGTGTCCCGTGGCCATGGTATGCTTCCCATATGAACACCTGCCATCTGTTGCAATGATCATTTTGGTGCAAAGATGCCCCTTGATTTTGTTATGCCCAGTTTTCTGTCTGAAGATGATAACTTGCTCTTCTCTAGTTAAATCAAAGTATGAGCTGCATCGGTCAGCGACCCATAGCTGACTGCTAGCGTCAGGGCCAGCGAACCATAGCTGCCAAGACCTTTCTACACCTCCATGCGGTGATCCTGGATAACAGGCTGCAACAGAGCAGACTGGCTAAGGAGAAAGGATCGAAGAGGGAATGCTAACTTAGTACTAAAAAAATGCTTGCTGAAGTCGGATGTATTGGACCGAAAGGTGCAAATATCGCAGTCAAGTTGTAAACTACGACACAACGCATTCCGTTCTCTGGACTACATTCTGCTACTTAAGCCCGTTTAAGGTTTGGTAGCGGGAGATTGAGAACGAACGAAGCCAAGCCAAGCCAAATGAAAGTAGTTGTATTTTTTTCGGAAGTGGAGGTGTTTGATCAGACCGTTTGCCCCTGAAGTAGTCTGTAATGATAGTCTTTGCCTCAAATATACTTGATGCTCAAGTCTGTGAGGAAGCTAGTTTATTTAACTTTGATATTGCAGTGGTAGGGAATCAACTGAATGACCAACCTTGAGTCAGGGAGTACATGCGTTGCTTGCAATCTTTATGTTTTTGTAAAGCTGCTGGTACTGACGAGGCTTCAGTCAGGAATACCAAGTCTGTATGAATCAGGATCGAAGAGGAAAAGCAAGCCCTGTCCACGAATATTTGTCTTGCTGATGTGTTGGGCCAAAAGGCGCAGATTTCACAGTCTTTCTGTAAGCAATGACACAACCTCAGAAAAAGTCCTTTCCATGACAAACATTGAAGAAGACTGAGAAGCCTAACATTGCACTACAGCCAGAAGGATCCAGATCGATCTTCTTAGGAACACATCGGATATAATATGAGATACTGTAACTCGCTACGAAACAAACTGGTCAGAGTTAACACAGGATGATCAGTTTCGAACAATAACACGACCTAAGAGCGGTTAGACATGACTGTTAGTCATTGTTCATGACATTCACTCAGTGCAGCAGTAGGTGTATTCACATCTGTTTTCATAACCTTCTTTTTAAAGTCTTTTTACTAGTCTATCCGAACTCGGCGCGATGTGCATGTTCAAGTATTGTGAAGTCTACTACGCCGCAGGGGTTCGTGTCAACAATAAACAATAGAAGCGTTGATTTACAAAAACACAGAAGGGAGATTAGTAACGCAGTGAAGCCAGACACAGTGTACCATCGAAGCAAGACACACAGGACGTCAGAGATTACAGTGTCAGTAGACCTTCCATGCTGAAATAACACTTGAATTGAACTGAACTGAATAAGCTAGTTTAATGTTTACTTACCTCAGTGCTTTTAATAATCAAATATGAAAAGAGCTCAACATAAAACACAACACGACTTTCTTCAATAGTGGCATTCCCACAAGCACGTTATCTGGGCGTTGTGCAGAGGCGTGTAACCGTTACTTGATACCAGAAGGTAAGCACACACGAGAAATTGTAGGTAAGGCGTTGTGTGTGTGTCACGTTCGTTCGGTGGTTGAAAAACATCCTTTCTCCATATACCCTTACTCATTCTCATCATAATTTTAATTCTCCTTCTTATCTGTCTTCTTCGTCTTCTTCTTTTTCTTCTTTTTTCCCTGTATTTCTTCTTATTCTCCTTCTTCCTCATTTTCTTTTCCTTTTCTGCTTGTTCTTCCTTCTTCTTCTTCTTCTTCTTCTCTTTTCCATTATTTTTCTTTTTCTCCTGCTCTGCGTTCTACTTCTTGTTATCGCCATTCGCTCTTAAATAATATTATTATCCTCATAAAAAAAGAGATTTTCTATTTTTTGGTTAAATTCCAGATTCCGGGTTAAAGGCTCACCTTGCTTTGGCGGTACCCCGCTTTCAACCTCAGACGAAATCTGTTAGGTTATATCGAGATGTAAATTCTACACCAATCATAACGATCCTGGATGTATTGATTTCTGCTCTGATGTGGCTTTCTGAGACCTCATTAATGAGTGAGGAATCGTCTCTGACTCTCTTGCTTCGGAAGGTACTTATTTACTTTCCGTGTCCAAGCAATAGGTCATACATCATGCATCCAGTATTCAGCGGCATGGATTGCCTTGTCATTTGCCTCCAGCATGTCGCACCTATTGCATGTTTCCTGGAGGTTGAGGCAGGTTATCAGGTGGTCTAGGTCCTGTACAGCACCACAGTCACATGTGGCATCATATGTGTATTCCCTTCATTTTATATTCCTCTTGCGCTGTGATGCACCAGTTCGGAAGTACATAATAGATATATCATGAGCCGATAGCGCACATAGACGCATGGATTTTTCAAGAACATGTGTGAAACCACTGTCCTGGTCGTGCTAGGGTTTGCATAAATGATAAAGCTGACATCCTGTCCGCAGGTCCACCCGTAGTGGGGACAATGGCAATGGATAGAGGGGACATTTTGAAGTTGATCAACAACCGCCTCTTGGATGAAGGAAGACACTGTTGTCGATGAACTGGTCCTGAGGGTTTTCCCAAGTTCACAGACGTTGATTCTTACCAGTTAAGAACGGCCATTTTGTTGGAAAAAATACCTTGTAGACGGACTGATGACGACAGAAGTGTTAATATTCAAGAAGCGGCTATTGATCGATCACAGAATATTGTTTAATAATAATAATAATATTCACAATCTCCACTATTTGGTGCACTCTTCTTCTTCTTTTCTTCTTCTTCTTCTTCTTCATCATCTTAGGCATATATACCTTAACTTGAATATATCTAAAGAAAGCAGTGGTTAGAATGAGGCTGTTGGTGTCTACATAGGACTTGTCCTGAAATGGTATGGGTGATGGCCACATGTGGTTTCTTTGTTCCTTGTCTGTTGAACACTTTCGTAGCAAATATTCATCAGTCATTTTACCAGTGCCACAGACACATTCATCTGCTAGTCCCACGCTTAATTTTTTGACCAGATGGTATCTCAATTTCCTATGGCCTATGCGAAGTCTAAAGATTTACACATTCTCATCTCTTTTATCTGTTAATATGCATCATCTGGTTGTTGACCTGATTTACTCTACTTCCCACTTGTTCCTGTATCTACACCTGGTAAACCTATCGGCCGTTTCATAAGTTATACCTATATCAGATTGAGGTAGCTTTCCATCTTCTATTGACAGTCGGTCAACCTCTTCAATGTCAAGAATGTTGCAATGAGATCAAATCTAGGAGTCACACTTGTCTCTCTGTGTTTGTATCTGTCATTAACTTCTGTGGCAGTTTTAAGACCCCTGCTCTGAATTTACTTGAAAATGTCCTTGTCAAATATATATGTTTTTGTGTACTGTTTTATGCTAAGTAATGTCTCGAATCTCTGTTGCATGTGTTGCTCGTCCATATGTATACACACGTGTTCAGCTGTTGTTTGGTTGTGCTCCCTATGTGTTGTACAGCGTCGGCTCTTCTTTCTATTTCTGTCTGACGGTTCCTGTTTACAAAGTCGGGAATGTTTTCTATCAGCTATGGAAGCGTTATTTTCTCCAGACGGGAAGCTTGTGTAAGTTTGTGATGTGTCATTTATATGATTTGTTCTGCAATTTGCTTTCACTGATGCCACAAAGTTGTTCCGCTTGAGTTTTTCCCTTCCAAACCCATCTATTCTCTGGTACATTGGACGGCCTATCAGACTTATTAATTTCTCACCTAGTTATGGAGATTCCGTGGCGAAGTGGTTAAGCCGCGGCCTCGTGATCAGGTGGTGTGGGTTCGATTCCGCACTTCGCCGTCTTTTTAACTGGTGCTTGATGCGCAGTCCCCTACATCTCGTAGCCACCCCCTAGTCGTCTTATCCTTGACTTGCACTGGGGTCGGGCGGCTCGAGACAAGAGAGTGAGGATAAAAAGTAGTGCAGTTAATCCTTACTAAAAAATAGCGCTAGCAAAATAAATTATGCCATCATCGTTTACGATGGACGGCGGCCTTTGTCTTGATTTGTCTTTATGAGGCATACTATCCCTGCTATCCTCAATTGGTTGCCGGTTCGTGTCTAGTTCTCCAATGGATGTCGTGCACGTCCTCCCAGTTACGATTCTCATTGTTTGGTTTTGTACTATTTATTTTATCTGTTCTTCTAGTTGTCCAAGGAAGTTGTTTTTTTTCACATTACTAACATTATCTGCCTTGAAAGCAACCGGCTTCGCTCTTTCTGTCTTTTCCCTGTCAGATGCTGATCAAAAGATTCATAAATAGTTAAAGATTTCTTTTTTTTTAGCCCCAGTTTAGAGCTGTGGGTTGGAACTGTAGCTGTAGCTCTGTATTTCCATTCTAGAAAGTGAAATATCTTCTGTTGGTGAACCATAGTTAGAAGTTAGTTTGTTAGTTTTTCTTCCCCTCGTACCGTTGAGATGCGTGGGGAGCTTACAGTCGTCTGTTCTACGACAAGTGCATTGCGTTGGTCAATATGAGCCTGTTCTTTGCACAATCATACTAATCTATCCATCTGCCTCACGGCTGCCCTCTTGCCCTGTAGCCAGTGCGTTTCGTCGGTCAATATAAGCTCGTGTCGCTGCACAATCATACTAATCTATCCATCTGCCTCACGGATGCCCTCTTGTCCTGTAGCCAGTGCGTTGCGTCGATCAATATGATCCTGTTCTTTGCACATTCATACTAATCTATCCATCTGCCTCACGACTGCCCTCTTGCCCTGTAGTCAATGCGTTTCGTCGGTCAATATGAGCTCGTGTCGCTGCACAATCATTCTAATCTATCCACCTGCCTCACGGCCGCCCTCTTGCCATGTAGTCAGATCTACTAGCGTTGCAAGTCATAATTGGAACTTGGTGCGTGTGCATTCTCGTGAGTAGACCGAACCAACGTATTTTGTGCCTGGAAGGAAATGCACTCTGCACAAGACGTAGTGCCGACCATACTGCGATATCATCGTTTCGCATTTTGTCTTTCCTGGTAACACCGATGACCTTCCTCAAACACTTCATTTCACACGTCGAAATGTTGTTCTCACACGCCTTGGACAGAGACCATGTTTGGCCCTGGTAGCACAGAGTCGGCATAAATATACTGTTTATCAGCTGTTGCTTTGTTTACAAGCTAATGCTCGTATGCCTAAGCAGCCGTGACCACTGATAAATCAGCACAGATGCTTTCTGACACCTAGTCTCGATTTCACTGTCGATTCTGCCGTCTGCCGAAAGAATACTGTCCAAATACTTGAACTCATGGGCCTGTTGAAGAGCAATATCATTTACACTTATGTTGTGTGACCCATATACTCTGCAGATCCTCATTGTTTCTATTGTTGTCTCGTTAATTCGCATATTGCTTTTAGCACAGGTAGTCGCAAGATAGTCGCACAGGTAGTCGCAAGGTAGTCGCAAGCGCGTTCATGTGATTTTGCAGTTAATTTTCATTGCCATACAACAGACATTGATCATCTGCAAAGAGAATGTCGTGTATTCTGTTCTACTTCAGATGTTTTAATTTCGTTTTCTGATGCGACTTTGTCCTTGCAGATATTGAAGAACAGAGTGGAAAGTGTACACCCTTGTCTCACACCCGTAGTGATTTCAAACGCATTTGTAACACCATCAGTTGTTCTTACGACGTTTATGCTCGAACGATACAGTGCTCTGACATTATCAAGTAGCTGGCCTTGTACACCATAATCTTAGTATCGTCCAAAGTTTAATCCTGACTACCTCATCGAACGCTTTTTATTGATCAATGAAAGCAATGTATATATTTTCGTTACATTCTATTGATCTTTCACTTAATTGCGTTAAAAGGGGTCCCAGCAAAATTCAAATTAAGCCTTGGATAGTTGAGGTTCAACAATGGGTCTTAATTTCTATTCTAGTATATTCGCATAAATTTTAACAGTATGATTAAGTAGCGATATGCCTCTGTACGTGTCACAATTTCTTTTGTTGCCCTTTTGTCCCAAAATTAGCACTACAATAGCTTGATGCCAGTCGCCTTGTACACGTCTTTCCACACCATTGTAAAGAGTCAATGTAGCTAGACTATCCCTGTTTCCTCGCATGCATGATTCGCCTCCATTGTTATGCCATCCTTAACCGGTGACTTATTCTTTGGACTACTCTTTATCTCTATTTATTGAATTATTATATCAGGTTCTACATGATCTGCGAGGTAGTTATTAGACCATACATGTTCTAACATATGTTTGTTTCATTTTCAGTAATTTCACTCCTATTATTTTTAACTGGTTATTGGTGTTCACCGATATCTCGATGCTTATTATTATACAGTCAGCGAGCAGACGCTAAAAGTCGTAGACAAATTCACATATCTGGGCAGCACGCTGTCGAGATCTGTCAGCCTAGACGATGAGGTGGCAAGCAGAATAGCAAAGGCCAGCACAGCCTTTGGTAGAATGCGCTCGATGGTCTGGGCACGTCGTGGCATCAGCGTCAAGACCAAACTCAAAGTCTACCGTGCAATCATCATTCCAACCCTACTATACGCTTGCGAAAGCTGGACTGTATACTCTGGACATGCAAGGAGGTTAAACCACTTTCACACAGGTTGCCTGAGACGAATATTCCACATCCGATGGCAAGATCGTGTCACTGACATCGAAGTTCTCTCGAGGGCTAACATGCCCAGCATCCATGCACTGCTAGAAAAAGCACGACTAGGATGGACCGGACACCTCGTCCGTATGTCAGACGAGCGGCTCCCAATGAAGCTTCTATACGCCGATCTGAGAGAGGGATGGCGCGAGAGAGGGCGCCCAAAGAAACGATTTAAAGACGGTCTGAAGGACTCACTGAAAAGTTGCCAGATAGACATCGACACCTGGGAATGGCTTGCGCAAAACAGATCTGACAGGAGAAGCGCAGTCAAATCGGGTATAGCTACCAGCGAAGACGATCGTGTTGTGAAAGCCCAGAGCAGACGCGAGACCCGGAAATCCCGAACAGCGGGAACACCATCACCTTCTACAAACCTCGTGTGCCCGATATGCAGCAGATGTTTTCGTGCGCGCATTGGTCTGTTCAGCCACATGCGCACCCACACCAAACAGGGGAATCTGTGACAAGGATGATGTCGGCGGTCCTCATCGACATCGATGGACAGCTATTATTATTATTTTTGAATAGCGCGTAAGTATTAGCACGCCTCCGTTGTATCATTTCCAGTCGAGTCTAAATGTCTAGCATTATCTGATCCAAAAACTGTGGTGGCTATTTGATACATCAAGAGGTTAAGGGTATGGGCTGAATTTCATAGCCGCTGGTTTTCCCCATATGGCTCAGTCTCTCTCAGCAGATAGGTATCTCGCCTGCAGAGAGCATCGCACAATGCACGTACTCCGTAGCTCCAGCGATGAACCCAGGTGTCTGTGGAAAAATTGACATCATGAACCGACCGTTGAAGCTCGGATTCGAGCCCCGACCGTCTGAACAAGAGGCAAACTGCTTGACCACTTCGTCATAGAGATCCCCAACAATTTGATCTTAATGTAGTCGTTTTTTGTTTTGATTATGAAATTTCTCTATTCAGAACACCCTTCAAATTCCACTGTAGTTGTTATTTGTATTCTTGCTGTTCTTTGTTGAGTATTCTTGGTGTTCTATGTTGAGTGTTCTTGGTGTTCTATGTTGAGTGTTCTTGGTGTTCTATGTTGAGTGTTCTTGATGTTCTATGTTTAGTGTTCTTTGTTGAGTATTCTCGGTGTTCTATGTTGAGTATTTCTGGTGTTTTATGTTGAGTATTCCTGGTGTTCTATGTTGAGTGTTCTTTGTGTTCTTTGTTGAGTATTCTTGGTGTTATATGTTGAGTATTCCTGGTATTCTATGTTGTGTATTCCTGGTTTTCTATGTTGTGTATTCCTGGTGTTCTATGTTGAGTATTCCTGGTGTTCTATGTTAAGTGTTCTTGGTGTTTGTTCAGTAGCTTCTACCCCTTATCTCTGTACCTTGACTCCACAAAACGAAGGAAGGTGACCATCGCTAGATTTGTGTGGATCTCTTCGAGGCGTGGCCTAGACTCTCACGGTTTGATGGCACTGCTGTTCTGTTCTGTTCTAGGAGTCGACTTCACTGCACTCCGGGCATACCCATAGGTGCTCAGCCTCTCTCGGCAGATGGCACAAAGTGTGGATGCTGATGGTGCCTGTAGCCTGTTGGTTGTACACCTTCCTGTTTCGTCCTCTCAGGTTCCCTGATCTACTTAATCCTAATTTTATTCCAAAGTGCCGCAGCCTGTGCCTTGCAGACTCATCCAAAGCAGTGTCATTTTCCATCAGGTGGTCCTTGATAACCTTCACTATGTCCCCTTTATCCATGCACCGCACATGCTGAGTACCAGACTGCTTTTTCTTTATTTGTGACGTCTTCAAAATGACTTTGCACTGTTTCGTTAAACATGTGACCCTTTGCACCCATTTTAAACAGGCTTTTCTGTCAGGCTGGCCTTCCCTAGCTCGTGACTGTCCCCAGTCGACCTTCACGGCAACATGTATGTATCTTCTCTTTATCTGATCCATACCCCTCGACCTGTCCGGCTTGAGAGGCCCTGCTGGTAGCTATATCACCACGGACATAGCTCTTAAGGCCATGGGGGCATACAAGCTTCTCTACCTCGACAAGGTGGCGACACCAGAGTTCAGTACATTCGAGCGAGAGCGTCGTCAAGCTCTTTGTAGTGAAACACAGCATAACCAGGACAGTAGATCCACATAAGCCCATGACGACTTGTGCCCTTTATTCATAAATACCATAGCACGCACTTTTATATCTACCGAGTCAATGATTGAGAGCCACAATGGCCCACATAACCCATGCGAGCAACAAACAGCGAAGAGCCTGAAAGAAAATCTCGCAAAATCCAGCGTAATTTCTTCACCTTAGTCTGTGTAGTATAGACGCAACACTACATTAGGGTTTACCTTAAAAAGTTTTTAGAGAATCCTGAATCCATTTGTTTGCAGTGTAGTCCTAGAAACAATGATTGTTACAGGGTGATACTGCTAGACCCATGGGCACCCTTCACTAATCGCTTCTTGTGACGTAACAGGGCGAAAACAGTGATGCCACGATGACAGACGCCTTCAGATCATTGGAGCTTGGAATACCCATAAAGTACCGCACAGATGGCAAGTTACTCAATTCCAGAAGAATGAAGGCCAAAACCAAAGTGGCTGGCGACATAATCAGGGAACTTGTATTTGCTGACGACTGCGCTCTAATGAGCAACTCAGAACTGAACATGCAGGTTGGAATGGACCAGTTCTCTGCCGCATGCAAAAATTTTGGTCTGACCATAAATGCCAAAAAAACAGAGGTCATGTACCAACCAGCACCAGGCATGCCGTACACAAAACCAGAGACTACAGTCAGCGGGCAGACGCTGAATGCCGTAGACAAATTCACATATCTGGGCAGCACGCTGTCGAGATCTGTCAGCCTAGACGATGAGGTGGCAAGCAGAATAGCAAAGGCCAGCACAGCCTTTGGTAGAATGCGCTCGATGGTCTGGGTACGTCTTGGCATCAGCGTCAAGACCAAACTCAAAGTCTACCGTGCAACGATCATTCCAACCCTACTATACGCTTGCGAAAGCTGGACTGTATACTCTGGACATGCAAGGAGGTTAAACCACTTCCACACAGGTTGCCTGAGGCGAATATTCCACATCCGATGGCAAGATCGTGTCACTGACATCGAGGGTCTCTCGAGGGCTAACATGCCCAGCATCCATGCACTGCTAGAAAAAGCACGACTAGGATGGGCCGGACACCTCGTCCGTATGTCAGACGAGCGGCTCCCAACGAAGCTTCTCTACGGCGAGCTGAGAGAGGGATGGCGCGAGAGAGGGCGCCCAAAGAAACGTTTTAAAGACGGTCTGAAGGACTCACTAAAAAGTTGCCAGATAGACATCGACACCTGGGAATGTCTTGCGAAAAACAGATCTGACTGGAGAAGCGCAGTCAAATCGGGTGTAGCTGATGGTGAAGATGACCGTGTTGTGAAAGCCCAGAACAGACGCGAGACGCGGAAATCCCGAGCAGCGGGAACACCATCTCCTTCCACAAACCTCGTGTGCCAGATATGTAGCAGATGTTTTCGTGCTCGCATTGGCCTGTTCAGCCACATGCGCACCCACACCCAACAGGGAAATCTGTGACAAGGATGATGTCGGCGGTCCTCATCGACAACGATGGACAGCTATTATTATTATTATTACTGTTTTACCCCAAAACCACTTAGATACCGAGGAGAGTCCAGTGAGGAACGATAAGCAGAGCAAGTGGTAGGCAGAGATGGTCGTTCGTCGTGCGAAAAAATCTCTGTTGAGTCTCAACAGCTCACAGAGGACGTTTGATCATGAGACATATGTCCAGGTTGAGTCTCAACTGCTCACAGAAGACGTTTGATCATGAGACATTTGTCCAGGTTGAGTCTCAACAGCTCACAGAGGACGTTTGATCATGAGACATATGTCCAGGTTGAGTCTCAACAACTCACAGAGGACGTTTGATCAGGAGACATTTGTCCAGGTTGAGTCTCAACAGCTCACAGAGGACGTTTGATCATGAGGCATTTGTCCAGGTTGAGACTCAACAGCTAACAGACGACGTTTGATCATGAGACATTTGTCCAGGTTGAGTCTCAACAACTCACAGAGGACGTTTGATCATGAGACATTTGTTCAGGTTGAGTCTCAACAACTCACAGAGGACGTTTGATCATGAGACATTTGCTATTACCACCAACATCCATACCCGGGTATATTGACGCCTCGAACAATTCCATTCACGTTGCGCGTCACTAAATATATGACAAGGCATTTGGCTACCCTAAGAAAGACACAGTTACTGCCGCCGTTTACCCAATTGAATTTCTTCACTTAGACATTCCGATCGCAATGCCATATTGTATTTCGGCATTCGAATTCCATTGGTCCATGACAGTTACGAGTTGGCTGTTGAATGCCATCAAAGTAGACGCCAGGGAAGGTGTCGATGCTAATATGAGACGGTTCACGGGAATGCTGAAGCCACGTTCCGAGCTCGACCACCGCCTAGCAAGTCTACTCTTCAAGTAGCAAGTCTAGCTTTGTACCCCGGCCCTCAGACGAGTCATAAACTGTACGAACATCGTGTTAAATGAGCTAGCACAGACCAGCTACAATTTCAAGTATGAAAACACAGTGAGCTGTTGCAAGATAGATGCACATGAGGCGGGAGGTAGACTAGCCAAAGGAGGAAGCAACACATTGAAAACTAAAAGGTAAAGAAAGTCCCATATCCCACACTGCCGTCGGGGATAGAGTGTTAACAACTTCATAAAACAAGGCCTCAGCTTTTTATGAAGTGGAGTGGACGATTTCCTCCCTCACTGTCTTTCCTTATTAAACAGTAAGCCAGATACCTATTTACAGCTGGGTTGACTGAAGCATGTGGAAAACGAAGTCTAACCCATTATGCTTGCCATGATAAGCTTGTGCTCTACTATTAAGTGGCAATGTATTAAGAAAGTTAGTAGCCTATCGCAAGTAATGATGGCGATACCATCAAACAGTTTTGTCTTGGTGATGTAACTTGCGCTGTATTTGGATTAAAGTGAAAAAGAAGCTGCGCTGGTCATTTCTGGAGGAAAATGAAGAAATAATAAATAACTATCTTTATCCTTAATGTAGTTGCCTTTCTTACCGAATACGGGGCCTGGTGGAGCACATTAGCAGGAGCCCTTCAATGGGAGGTTCAGTCGTCTGTCCTGTGTCAGTTATTGTGAGCATGTAACGTTGTAAGATCATCTATTCCACCTGCTGCATGATCTCCCTCATGCCCTGTAACCAGATTTTGTAGTGTAATAATCATGTAGAAGTTGATCCAGATGACTAAACTACCGCACTTTTTGTCTAGAAATGTGCAGCGTATACAATTTTTCAATGTGTTCCTTTCACAATCACCTGGTAACACCGATGACCTTTCTCAACACTTTATTAGTGAAGTTGTGAAAAAAAAAACAAGTTAACAATTACAAGATGATTTTTATAAAACTTGGTATTTTATTCTGATAAAATGTACATAGGAAACTCATGTACACAAACATATACACCATTCACACAAACACAGCCTCACTTGAATGTGACAATTTTAAGTATTCATGTGACAATTTAAATCTGTCTGTTACATTTTAAGCTAATCTATTAAGTTCTACAAGCTGAGGTATCATGGCCCATGCCCAACATATTTAGTCATTCCTCGTCCATCATGGGGATCTGCTCATTTTAGTCTTCCATGGTGACATAGTAATTACAGGATAGAATAGCCAAGCCCATGTACAACTCTCCTTATTCTTCTGTTCTAACTTGCCTGGCAGGCAACATACACATGTGTTATTCTCAGCACCCATTTTTGGCCCAGACAACACAGAGACTTGTGCGATGAAATATGAGCGTCTACCATCTTGGAATCATCTGACTGCCACATTAACTGTATGACCAACTTTCTATATATTAATGCAGTCTGCAGAAGACGGATGTGTCGGACCGAAAGGTGCAAATGTCGCAGTCAAATTGTAAACTAGCGACACAACGCATGCCGTTCTCCGGACTACATCCTGCTACTTGCAAAACTCTGTTCAGGGCTTAGTAGCCAGATTTTGAAAACGAATGCAGAAGAAGAAGAATGCAGCACATCATTTCCGGCAGATCAAATTGGAGAATTCAGTAGTCTCATGTTATGTTTCAGAAAACTCTTCGCAGATTGAATATTTATCAAAACTAATCTATCTTATAATGTATTTAATTTGGATTTGTTTAACGTTCTTCTTTGTTCTCAATCTCCAACTACCAAGCCCTGAAAATCGCTTTGCAAATAGCAGGATGTTGTCTGAAGAATGGAACGACTTGTGTTGTAGTTTACAGCTTGAATACAATATTTGCACTTTTCTGTCCGACACATCCGGCTGGAGTAGGAATTTCTGAGTACAGCGTTAGCCTTCCCTCGTTTAAAGTTCAAGTAGGTATGAATTTGTAGTGTGCAAAAATATCAGCTAGAGGCAGATTTGGTGAGAATCTGTATCTAACACCTGTGTTTCACTGTTAGCTATTACCAAGCAAGTGATGAACTGTAAGAAGAGTATCCAACGTATGCTCAGCCATCATTGAATGTTGAGTTCCAAGTGATGAACTGTAAGAAGAGTATCCAACGTATGCTCAGCCATCATTGAATGTTGAGTTCCAAGTGATGAACTGTAAGAAGAGTATCCAACGTATGCTCAGCCATCATTGAATGTTGAGTTCCAAGTGATGAACTGTAAGAAGAGTATCCAACGTATGCTCAGCCATCATTGAATGTTGAGTTCCAAGTGATGAACTGTAAGAAGAGTATCCAACGTATGCTCAGCCATCATTGAATGTTGAGTTCCAAGTGATGAACTGTAAGAAGAGTATCCAACGTATGCTCAGCCATCATTGAATGTTGAGTTCCAAGTGATGAACTGTAAGAAGAGTATCCAACGTATGCTCAGCCATCATTGAATGTTGAGTTCTGAACAATCGATCCATATTTACCAGTTAAAGTTGTTGTGCTTTTCATTCAATGGTAATCGGGCCTCCAAGAAATGATTTATTGTTTCTTCATTGCAGAAGATTTAATATCTCATTAGGCCAGTGAGCGCACATCTGGATTACATGTGCATATTCAATAGAAGTCAAATTCAAACAAATGGGGTCGAATCCCAGGTAAGGCATATGCTGTTGTTGGGTGTGAATGAAATAAAACAAAACATAGCCAGCACATGGTATTGACATGGCCCAGTCTTTAACCCCCCCTCCCCCCTCAGTGAAAAAGGTCCTGACTGATTGTTTTACTAATATATTGTTTTACTATGAATACTTTGTATGTCATTGAACAATTTAATAATGTGTCTTCCAAATTTAGATCATAGTAAAAGTAAGTAAAGTGGAAATTCAGCAAAATTAACTGCTAATTGAAATTAAATTTTTGAAGACTCCATTGTACTAAGCCACAGCCCTTCTTTGCTGTTTATACTTTCCCTAACTTATGCATCAGGTACCCATTTACAGCTGGGTTAACTGAAGAAGCCGCCCTCGATTAATATCACGACCCATATTTTTTTTATCTACGTGCACGATTCGAATAGAGGGCACTGTTACCACAGAAAATTGCAAATTTCTCGGCTATGAATTGAGCTAACACACCCCACCTTTAGATCACAATTAACACACACAAAAAAAAACCACTATTTGTCCTACATAGTCGTGGCACTTACCTTTGACTACAAGATGAAAATCTGTCAAATTCAACCAGACAGTAAATGGTTTACATGTCACATATTAAACTGTTCACAGCTGAATGACAAATAAAATGAGCTAAAGATGTCTGATATGTGGGGATGCAGATTAGTGTCAAAGACATTACATTGACATAGTTTTTGTTATCGACTAAAAGTAAATGAAAACCTTGTTTCTTTACTTAAGACTCAATAACTATATATCCATACAAGAACAAAACAATGGGTTTCTAACGAAGATGATCCATGTGGAAAAATGTTATTTAAGTTTTACCATAGGTGAAATAATTGTCACAATATACACATTTTACTTAAAGCATGTGAAAATGAATATTCTGAATTAATTTCTACAAAATCCAGTTTCAACACAGAATACATGAGGTAAAGCTTAATATTGGTTAACTAGATAGCTCAATGTCTTCCTTACAGAATATAGACAATTTCTAAAACATGCACATTTTGTTACCAGAATCAGGTACGTGTTAAAAATGCTTGTCTATTGATACAAGTGCATTTTAAATGCAAAGTTTTATATTTTCCCCTCTAAATTACACCACGAAGTGTGGTATGAAGCTAAAGTTTCATTTCTTGGGCCAAGTATATTGCATCAGTCAGCATTGTCGAATGATTTCGCCTATTCCATTTATCCATTGACCACGTGGCTTCCTCATGCCATGTAACGAGATCTTCTTGTGCTATATGGGCGGTTTGGTAGTTGATCAAGTTTCATTCTCAAATAGGGGCAGGGGCATGGGGAACGGCATAGGCTAGTGGTTAAGTGACATGGCTTACAATCCGAAGGTGCTGGGTTTGCTCCCTATCATAGCATCGGCCGTTACCTCAGGGAAAACAAGTCCTAAGGCATTGCATGCCACGACCGGAATCTCCCCTCAGCCATGGGTTAATGATTCCTCACCTGTACCTACAGATGTGGGCGCTGGTCAGCAGCAGTGTCTTCTAGTCTACGCATGGTGGCTGCTGCTGTCGAGGCACAACATTCACCTTTCAAATCGTCAAGGAAACGGTGGACGATCGACTCCCACAAGTTTCAAGCAACCCCTGGTCTCATGGATTGTATGACCTGAATGTCTGCATCTTGAGCTACTTCCAGTCGTCTTGATTCTATGTCTTGCCACTGGTTCCCGGTAACTCAAGACGAGAGAGTGAAATTGATGTCCAGCGCAGCTTCTTTCTCACTATAATCCAAATTCAGCACAAGTTACATCTTCAGGACGAGGACAGTCTTGATTATTTCTCCATCTTCGCTTGTGATGGGCAACTTGCTCACCCCGGGGAAGCAAACCCTTAGAAAATGCATGCCGAAGTCGGATGCACTGGGCCGACCGGGTGCAAAATAAAAACATAGTGTAATGCACACCGTCTTGGGGAATAGAGAAATAAGGCAAACGCAAATAACATTTTTAAATAGGGGCATAAAAATGGACAGCACTGACATTTTGAAGTTGATCCATGACCAGCTCTAGAATTGATGAAACCGCTAAGGACAGATTGCCAAGTTTTGAAATTAGACTTGGGCCCAGGAGGAAAAGAAACCTGGATAAGGAGTGTTTAGAATCAGCGAGCTTAAAGAACCATCAGTATCTACAGCCGTTGCTATTTGCAAAGGGACTGAGCACATATGTGCCTGTCTGTAGTTCAGTGATGTTGATTCTGAACAGAACAGAGATGACTGAGCCACCTTATTTTCTGACCTACAACGTATCAAAGACTCAAAACATGAACAGCTACCTGTGAAGCAGAGGTCTACAACAAATACATGTCAAGCCATCAAATGTTGACCTGTCCATAACAATTGAAGTTTCTGTGAATTCAAGTTTCTACAAACTTCTCAGTTCCCCATGCCCAAGTCTCTTTTATTCATTCACCATATTTTTCAAACCACCAATCCTTTTGAACGTTATTAAAAAAAACTGTTTCCAATCATTCATCTTTTCACTCCAATATGAAGCATAGGTGACTAATTCAAGCTGACACCTTTCAAAGAAAGAATGTCTCCAATCATTGAACTTTTCATTCCAAGGTAAGGCTAGGTTTTAACAGCAGCTGATTCATTTACAGGAAGCCTGCACCTGACCTTTTGCAATGCCTGGTTATGTTTTTATACATGAAGAGGTTGTCAGCTCCAAACACAACCATCTTTAGTCATCTTTTATGATATGTTTGGAAGATTTCAGTGCCCCCCCCCCCCCCCCCCCCCCACACTGTATTCAACATCACAAGGAGTATTTCTAAAAATATTTCTAAAGTCACTTTTTATATTTATGCGACATACATAATTACAAACATGGACAAACAAATTTCAATAGATAAATATTTCTGGGGAAGATGGAATATGTGATTTAACAAAAAATGTGAGCTGTAGGAGGAAAGAATATGGTCATTAAAATGTGATTTGTAGGAGAAAAGAATATCTGATTGAACATATGATTTATTGGAGAATATGTGATTTGTAGGAGACAAAATGTGATTTGTGGGAGAATATGTGATTTGTAGTTAATGAGTGAAGCTATAGAGGGTGTTCAATGCTTGATAGGGAGATTGGTAATAGCTTTACTCTTTCTGGTGAGTCCTGGGTTAGCGAGCTGCTCATGTTGTCCTATGTGCTATTGAGGATATAAACTGTCCAAGACTAGACAACTTCGGAGGAGATTTGTTACATTGTTGTGCTTGCAGATGTGATTCTTCTTCTTCTTATTCTTCATCGTACGCAGTCAGACAGTAACCATTATTTTTTCGAAAAAAGCGGCGGTCATCCTGAGGCTGTCAACACTGCCATAGAGCTTGTCTTGTGGTTCCACTGGTGATGGCCACATCTGCTCTCTCTGATCCTCGGGCAGTTCTGCAGCAGATGCTCAGCGGTCATTTTCCCGGTACCACACGGGCATTCGTCGGTACCACCTATCTTCAATTTGTTGAATAGGTGGTACCTCAGTCTATTGTGGCCAGTGCGAAGTCTGAAGACAACGACCTGCTCTCTTCTGTTCAACTGGTAATAGGCATCGTTTTTGGTGTAGCCGGTATGTTCAGTTTCCCATTTGGTCATGTATCTGGCTTTAATAAGCCGTTTTGACTCTTCGTACGTCATACAAGTATCTGTTTGTGGTAGTCTTGCACCTTCTTTTGCCAGTCTGTCTGCCTCCTCGTTGCCTTGGATGTTGCAGTGTGATGGGACCCACTGTACCACTACCCTTTTTGGTGCGGACTGCTAGCATAGTTGACAGAGTACTGCTCTTAAGTCATTAAGCTCAGTGTTTTTCTGGCTTTTTAGCGCTGTGACTACGGCCAGAGCATCTGTAAGCAGGACTGTATGGCTTTCATTTTCTTTATGTGTCCCCATTTCTTCCACTGCCGCCCTCAGTGCCTCTACCTCCACTCTGAAATTGCTTGTGTACTTAGATGTGATTCAAACCCTAGGTTTCCTGTAACTCGTTATAGCTTCTGATTCAGCCTGTTGTGTCCATCCGATGTTGACTTCTAGCACATGCGTTACGTTCTGTCATTTATTATTGCGGTTCAGGTTTTGAAATAACCTAAAACATGGTAAAGATTCGGCACATGCGCAGCGTTCGGTTAAAATACAGTTATTTCTGTCAGATCTGTATTTACAGCTGCAGCTATTTTTTTTTTTAAAAGTTGTTCTTAACTTAACACCTTTATACTGGTTTAGAAGACCCTGCAGAGTCTGTATACAACCAGTTACATTTACATCACCTTGCTCTAAAATCTATGCGCATCCAGTTTATTCTTAAATGCATTAACTGTCCCTGCCTCCACTACCTACCCTGGCAATGCATTCCAAGCAGACACCACTCTCTGACTAAAAAAATATTTCCTAATATCTAACCTGGACCTCTCTTTAATCAGCTTGTAGCTATGCCCTCGTGTTATTGTAGGTGGCTGTATTTTAAAAAACTTGTTATAGTCTAATTTATCGATTCCTCTGATCATCTTATAAACCTGTATTAAGTCACCACGAATTCTTCTCTCTTCGAGACACTGTAGGCCGGTTTTTCTGAGTCGTTCCTCATAACTGTAATTCTGGAATCCCACTATCATCTTTGTCGCTCTTTTTTGTATTCTTTCTAGCATGTTTATGTCCCCTCTATGATAAGGACTCCACACCTGTACACAGTACTCCAATCTAGGTCTAACTAAAGCTTTATACAGTTTGACGATCACTTCCTTGCTCCTATGTTTAATATTTCTTTTTATCATACCTAACATTGCATTTGCCTTTTTCACTGCTACCTTAACTTGCTCACTCACCTTTCCTGTATGATCTATTATAACCCCTAGGTCCCTTTCCTTATCTATCTTTCTAATATTGTTTTCTCCCATTCTGTAATTATGTTCCATATTGGATCTACCCATGTGGATGACTGTACATTTATCTACATTAAACTCCATTTGCCAGCTTACAGACCATTCTCGAATTTTATCTAAATCCGACATCAATATATCCACTTCCGCTTTAGATGAGACACTACTGCATAGTTTTGTGTCATCAGCAAATTTTGCAATCATGGATCTCATATCAATGTCCAAATCATTTATATATATCAAGAACAAAATTGGTCCCAAAACCGAGCCCTGTGGCACACCACTTTTCACTTCACTCAGAGTACTCCTTATTTATGCCCACCCTCTGCCTTCTTCCCGTTAACCAATTTTCAATCCATTTGGCAACTTCGCCACCTATTCCATGTGATTTTAACTTTCGAAATAATCTTTGATGAGGTACTCTATCAAAGGCCTTTGCAAAGTCTAGATAAATAACATCCACTGGCTCCCCTTTATCTATGATTTTAGTAACCTCCTCCATGAATTCTAATAGATTTGTTAAGCATGATCTTGTTCTGTACAACACGGTATGCAATTTGGATGCCAAGACTACAAAATTTGTTATTATTTGATCAGACCAATGATCACACATATGGATTGCATGTGGATATTCAATATGTCCAATTTACATACAGAATAAACGGACTGTGGTAATGCTAATTATGGATTAATACAGAAATACAGCTGACAGCATGAGTGAAGAGATTTATTCTGTTGTATTTTAGCCTACATATTTGTGTAATTTAACGCTCCATTCTACTATATATTTGCATTTTGAATACTTCCTATCATACATAAATAATTGATGCGTTTTCAGTTAAGATAATAATTTTAACTCAATTTATTTAATGTTATTGATAAACGAAACTATGATATACAGAGTTGCTACACTTCCCATGCATTGTAATACACAAATTAGGTGAGACTGGAAAGAGTTAAATCAGCCACGTCCAGCACATGGCTTACAGCAGTTGGAGAAAGTTGAGGCTTCCAGAAGTTGGAGAAACTAAAAGATTCTAGAAGTTACGGAAAGTCGAGGGTCCCATAGAAAGTAGATGGTCCCAGAAGTTACAGAAAGTAAAAGATTCTAGAAGTTAGAGAAAGTAGAGAGTTTCAGAAGTTAGAGAAAGTAGATGGTTCCAGAAAGTAAAAATAATGCCTTGCAGGCAGACTGGAGCTAGCCAATGGTAAAGGAAGCCGTCTCAAACAAATTCATGTTGATGATACATGCACTGGGCTACCTGTGACCATAACAATGTGCAATGAAACATGACTCATACTGACAACAATTGTCATGACTTTGTTGAACTCATTGATGTCGGAGTCTGATGACAAATGAGAAAGAAGTACTGTCTGACAATGATGGGTGCATTTAGATTCTAGCTTGCTTACCTATTAGTTAAGTCTGATATTGTGAAGTTAATTTTTTCTCGTCTACCGTATCAATTGAGTTGAGCAATCATCTCCCCAGCGAAGGTCAGCTACAATGGACCTTCAACTTCCCCCATCTCATATCTTGATGGAGGGGACGGCGTGGGCTAGTGGTTAGGTGACACGGCTCACAACCAGAAGATGCTGGGTTCGATCCCTATCACAGCACCGTCTGTTACCCTGGGGAGGCAAACCCTTAGAAAATGCAGGAAGAAACAGACCTTTACATAAAATGCATGCTGAAGTTGGATGCACTGGGCCGATAGGCGCAAAATAAAAACGACAGTGCAACACACACCACCTTGGGGATTAGAGAAATAAGGCGAACACAACAAAAAATAAAATATCTTGATGGTGCAATTGACAGGCTTTCCCCTTGTTCATCTCTTGATGCTATCCTCCCCCATGTTTACCTATGGGAGGTTTCTTCTATATTTGTCCGTGCAGTATAGTTTTAATTCTACATATTTAAAAAATCAATCAATAACTTTCAGCTCTCTATAGAGCGCACGTCTTCAGCAAATACATGTCAAGCTCTCTTGTCCTGAGCCATTAGTTCCATGCTTCTTGTATGTTAATCTTGAACTTTCTCCTCCAAGTGTGTTTTAGTCTGCTTTTACTTCTTTTGCCTTAGGGATTCCAGAACAGACTGCCATGTAAAGATATCAGCTTCCTTCATTCTTTAATGTGTGCCTTATCCAATGCCAGTGTCTTCACACTTGTGATCTTATCATAACATTTAAATATCTATATTTTGCACAGGCACTCATTTACGAAAGTCTGAACTTTTTTGGTTGTCCATGTTTCAGAGCCATACACTTGCAGACTATAGATTTGGGTTAACGATTTTTATTTTTCTGTTGGATTTAAATTTCTTTTGACTTCCACAAGTTCCACAATGCAATGAGCTCATTTCACCTTTTGTATTATTATTTTGATATCTTTATCTTACTTTGTCTAAACTGCTACCAAGATCATCTTCTCTGCGATCCTTTGCTGTTTTTTTCAAATCCTCAACAATGCTGTAAAATTTCTCCTCGAGCAGAGAGGGAGTGGGCCACATCCTCCTCAGATATGTGTGCTGGGGGCAGTCCTGAAGTACATGTGCAGAAAAAAAGTAAAGGTTTGTCCCATAGTAGTTAAGACAACTGTTGAGGAATGAAGTTGTTAGACACTACAGTATACTAAGCCACAGCGTGCATGGGGTAGGGTGGCCAGTTTCTTTCCTCGCTTTCCTTTTACATCTCTAGTCATATGCCAGGTACCCATTTGCAGCTGGGTCGACCTACTGGATCACGATGGTTGTGGAAGTTGAACCCCATACCTTTGTCGTGAAAAGTGAGTGCTCTACCACTACGTTAATCAGAAGCACAGACTAGTGGTACCTAGCTTGAACTTGGTGTACAGGTGGTGTCTCATCCTGTAGTGTCCAGTCTGAAAATGAAAGTCAGATAACCTGGTATTTTCTGGACACTTGATAGTAGTATCTGTGTCCTGCGTGGTGTTTGGGTTGTTCTTCCTGCCACTTTACATTGTCTTGCCCTTTTATTATGGCTTTTGCAAAGTTGACCAGGCATTCTTCCTGTATCAGTTTCGCTCTGTCTTTGGTTAGACCATCAGCCTCCTCATTTCCCTTGATGTTAGTGTGATGGTATCCACTAAATCACAGCTTTCTTCAAGACATTTTCGCCAAGGATGACCTCAATTCATTCAGTTCAGTGTTCTTATAGGATTTGATTGTCAATATAGGTAGGTGACTGTGCATCAGTTAGTACTACCAACATGATTCCACATCTTGTCCGAGTGTGTCTCCCTAAACAATCTGATAAGTCATTAATTAGTTGCATTTATTTTCATAATCTTAGTTTTTTCCCCCAGTGTATCCTGTCCAAATTTCTGTGACGTCTCATCAGAAGAGCAAATCCACTGGCAAAGTTCAGGACACCGAGTTGTTTTGTCAGAGCATATTGAATTTTATGTAATTTGATTTGACCAAAATATCTTATCTTGATTTTTTTTCCTTCTAATTTCTCAAAAGATTTTCTTACTTGTTTTTTTGTATACTACAAAATCAAATTTCAATGACCTCAGTTCTCTTCTTCAACAGTTTTGTTCATCATCCATATTTCTATGCCACACAGCAACGATGAGCATACATTATACTCGCTTGTTGAATTTCTTCATGCAGGATGATGATGTTTGTCCATCACATGTGATGACCACTCTCTTTGTTCAGCCGCGTGGACAATCATTTCTCTTGCTGTGTCCACTGAAATGGGTGACTTGCGCAGTGATTTGTGTTAAAAAGAGGAAGAAACTGCGCCATTTATCAACCTCACTCTCTCGCCATGAGCTACCTTTGGCCAGTGGCAATACATTATCGAGACTGGAGATAGTAGAGAATTGAGAAACTGATTTACTAACACTGTCTCTCATACAACCAGAAAATTGAGTTCAGTTCCAAATTACCTGTTCACATCAAAGATCGACTGTAATGGACCTGCAACATCCTCTCTCTCATGCCTTGATGGTGCAATCTACCAGGCGTTTACCTGCCCATCATTTTATGTTATTTTACCACTTACAGCACTGTTTGCCTCGGTCGCATTTCCTTCCAGTATTGTTACGGTGATGTCTTCTAAAGTGGTCAACTGTCTGATTGATTGCGCTCATAAATTCTCTTTGCACCACCTAATTAATGACTTCCTTTTTTGTATTAATTTCTATTCAGAAAACAGGCCTCATTCTTCTACATGTCAACGGCATCAATTCTCTTCTCCGTTTGTCTATTGTTCACATTTTTACGCTACAGAACAAAGATGAATATACATTACACATGATCACTCAATTTTTAATGAGTTATTTGATACCAGGATATTGCTAGCCAGGATACACAAAATGTGATAATTGCAAAAAACGATATCAGGTACACACTCGTACACTTTAACACACAAATGAAACAAGGTGTACTTTTAGATGCCTGCATTACACTAAGAAATGTACAGATGACATGTTTTTACTGTACATTGGTTGCACTGAATTTGTGGCAGCCTCAGCTCAAGTTTACACATTTAGGTTGTGTCTCTTAAAAAAAATCTTTTTGAGATTTCTATCTACTCTATATCTAGTAGTGACATTTTTGTAAGTCTATCTTAACTGTCAATAAGACATTGCCATTTACCTATTCTATATCTTGACCATCAACAATCTATCGACACTAATCTCTAGCCCATCTAGCTTCCGACAATCGCTAGTTACTAAATATAGTCTATTCTAACTGTCAACAATAAATTAAAATTGATTTCTTGTCAACAAGATATTGATTCCTAACGCTACCATGACTGTCAACAATCTATATACGTTCTCGATAATCGGCTGACCTACCAGCTGCCCCAATGACAAACCTTAAAAGACCAGAAACTCCCCACCCCATATTTTTTAACAACCTCAAAAACAATAAACATTTAACGATAACTTGTAACAACCAACACCCATATAACATGTGCCAATCACGAATCATGAGGTTGGTAACTGGCTGATCCGAACCCTAGGCCCACACCTCTGTGGGTATGAGTAGTCATTCGAGCAAACTGATACTCCTTGTCCAACTTCTCAAAAAGTTCTTTCTGTTTCATATCCTGTTCTTCGCTATCCATGCCTTCCACTCCGGCAGTAGAAGAACCTCCTTCTTGCTTGATTCCCATCAGCTTGCGGAACTTTTCTTTTGAGCGATCGTCGTGGTCGCTCGACAGGCTTGTGGTGTTCCACTGTGAGTTCACATCCTGGAGTAAATTATAAAGCAAAACATTTTCTTCACCAAATCTTCAAGGGTGCTTCAAATGAAAACTTTAAAATGTTTATTAAAATATATTATGGAAAAGTGCCACACAATAGTATCATTTTTCTATGAAGTTTCCACTACGATACATGACAACAGATATAAAGGGGTCAAGAAAGCCATACAACAGAAGATGAAAGAGGCGAAAGAAGCATGAATATGTAAGCAATGTACAAACATCGAAGAGAGATTAGACAGAAATTTTGCTTAATAAGCATACAAGGTGGTCAAAGAACTGGTAACACCAAGACAAGGCAGAAACTTTATGATCCAGAATAAAAGCAACAAGTGCTTTATTGAGGACAATGACGTACTGGCACGATGGACAGAGTACTGTTCCAAGTTATACAACTATGCAGGATGGAACGAGCCTGGGAAAACAATCCCTCCAACACCAACAACTATAGAGGATAACCAACTGATAACGAAGGAGGAGGTAGCTGCAGCGGTAAAGACATTGAGAAGAGGGAAGGTGGCCGACGTGGACAATATAACAGCAGAGCTCATTCAAGCAGGTGGAGAGGTCGTGGTGGAAGGCCCGACAGGAAACTGGACGGACTTATGGATAAAATCGATGATTATACCGTTACCTAAGTCTGGAAACCTAAAGCTGTGTCAAAATTACAGAACAATGAACCTCATCAGCCACCCTAGCAAGGTTATGCTTAGATTAATCCTGGACCAATTGCAACCTCAAGCGAAGAACATTGCAGAGGAACAAGCAGAGAAGAAGCACTGCAGAACAGAAATTTAATTTAAGACTGCTAAGTCCGAAATATCTAGAACAGCAGCAAAAACTGTATCACATATTTTTTTAATTTCAAGAAGGCGTTTCATAGGGTATGGCATAAAGTGCTATGGGCAACCATGAGGATGTATAAAATGAACAGAAATATTATAAAGGTCCTTGAACACCTGTATGACAAGGCGTCCAGCGCAGTCCTTGTGCATGGGAGGCACGGGGACTGGTTTCGCACATCAGTCGGTATGAGACAGGATTGTACACTCTCCCCAACACTTTTCAACATATTCCTTGAGGGAATTATGAACGAGGGACATGGAGATCACGTTGGTACTGTCAAGATAGGGGACAGAACGATTACCAACCTTCGTTTTGCAGATGACATGACAGGTTGGCGGGCACAGAAACAGAACTCCAGGAATGGGCCAGAAGGCTCGATGAAACAGCTCTTGACTATGGTATGAAGATTAACGCTGGAAAGACAAAATTAACGGCCAACAACGCAGAGGGCTTTAACAGCAGGATTAAATCTTATGGCTAGGAACTCGAAGTGGTCGACCGTTTTAAATATCTGGCTTCGATTGTCAGTGATGAAGGATCAAAATGTGAGGTGTTGGTCAGAATAACTACACAAAAAATGATGCCTATTACCAGTTGAACAGAAGAGAGCAGGTCGTGGTCTTCAGACTCCGCACAGGCCACAACAGACTGAGGTACCATCTATTCAATAAACTGAAGATAGGTGGGTGGCACTGACGAATGCACCTATGATACAGGGAAAATGACCGCTGAACATCTGCTGCAAAATTGCCCGACATATGAGGACCAGAGAAAGCAGATGTGGCCATCACCAGTGCCAACACTAGACAAGCTCTATGGCAGTGTTGACAGCCTCAGGATGACAGCTGCTCTCTTCGAACAAATTCAAGTTGACGTCTGACAGCGTACGAAGAAGGTCAGAATAATACAGACAATAGCGGTGCTTACTTGGCGTAACAAAAAATCTGCCAAGATAAATGGTTAGCAATATGCACAAAAATCAGATTAATGCGTACATTGGTCCTGTCAATATTCCTCTATGCCCGTGAGACATGGACAATTGCAGCTGACCTGCAGCGAAGGATACATGTCTTGGAGATGAAATGTTTCCGAAGACTTCTAAACAAAGATTGAGTTACAAATGAGGAAATGTGAGAACGAATTACAACAGCAATAGGGCCTTTTGAAGACCTCTTGGCAACTGCCAAAAGAAGGAATCTCGTTTGGTACGGTCACATATTGAGATCAAATGGTCTTGCAAATACGATCCTGCACAGAAAGGTGCAAGGCAGACGACGAAGAGGCCTTCCCAAAAAGAGGTGGGAGGACAACATAAAAGAATGGACCAATCTCCACCCAGAAGAGGCACATGGAGTGACCGCTGACAGAGAGGGATGGCGTGGGGGTTGTGAGGATGTCTTCATGTGTGCTCCAACGACCCCACTGGTTACGGGATGACATGACACACACTCCCCGCATTTACAGAGTGGATGATTTTCTCTATTAAAAATGTCTTTTTGTTGTGTGTGTAGCCACTCATGCATCACGTCATCATTTCAATTCATGAGTCAGCTGCAGTGGCAATCACATGGCAGACACTTTTTAGAACTGAAGCACACCATGGAAGATGCAATGTGTTGAACCGTGACTGATCTCCAGAGGTACGGCTATTTCATTCACAGTCATTCAGCAATTTTTTATCACAATGCATTCAACTGCTGCAGTCAACTGTTGTCATGACTCTTTATGTTCGCCAACAAATTTAGATAGGTCTCACCCCTTCACTACTGAAAAACTGATAACAGCGCTGTTCCTCTTTGGTGCATGTCACTAGTGGGGTGGCTATTTTAAAGCGTCCACTGTGACGCCATGTGGCTCGCCTGCACCACCAGGACACTTTTACAAGTCCTTAGCAATGATATATGAGAATGGTACAATAGAACAAATATATTGTCTGGCACGTGTGTGTCTTACCTTCTCCTTGGTCTTTGACCACAGCAGCTTTCGTTTCTGGACTTGCTCTGCGTACTTCATAGGGTTGATTGCTGCAGGGTTGTAATACTTTGGGATTTCAACCCCTGTCTTTTCAGTCGTCTGAAACAATAACAGCGGACTCTCAACATGTAGCAGCTAACTAGTGAGCGATGAAACCAAGAATTGCACAACCGTCTGGAGGACCCCGGTCCACCTTCATCAGCAATCTCGGGATGTGAGGAAAGGTACAATCCCCCACGTAACGTATTTTTCAGGGCACACAAAAGGCTAATCCTACTCACTGTGGGCATTCAACAACAACAACGTGTATTGCAAGGTGTGTCCGCCTGGGTATTTGTATATGACAAAGACAAGAATAGCACTACTGACTAACTGTGTGACATGGCGTAACACCGGCCAGTTAGGTGGTTTGTTAAGAGCAGCATAGATGGCGCCTAACAGGCTGTGGGTCTACTTTGCTCTAGTGTTTGAGTCTATTGACTGTTATCGTTTTAGCGTATGAGATTACGATCTGTACTGCTGGCTAAATTATACGCTAGCTCTAGGGCCATTGATTTACTGTATATAAACTACCGGTTAATGTCATAGAAACGACTGAACATACTGATATTTTCATTGCAGAAAGTTCAACCACCGGCATGTACAATTATATGAAAACATTGGTGATTTTAAAATTCGTTTTCAATTTCGGAAAAGATTTTTTTCTGTTTTTCACTTGGATTTGAAGATTCTTGTAATTTGGAAAGCTCACGGTTAAAATGGGCTCGCACATCAGTTAACCACCCTCCGCAGCACTTGTCCCAACACAGATAAGTAATAATCTGCTCGAGTCTAGCCCGCTAAGCAGAAAATCCTTCTCTTGGCGACACCCAGTTCAAGCTTGGACCTGCACAGTTGCATACACCCGTGTAGAAGTACAGGTCGACAAAAACTAAGACCTAATTGTGGGTAATTTAACCAGGTTTGGGATGCACAGCTTTACAGCAAGACTATCTGAAATTTATCAGTGACATCATAATGGCAATGTTTTTACATAATCAAGTTGCCAGCCCCAAACACAATCCTGGAAGGTGACAGTGGTCCTATTCTTTTCATCCTTATGTACCACATGAGTCAATAGTTGTAGCAGGTGAGTAAAAAGCCTAACTTGAAATAACTTACCTCTTTCTGTAGGGCGAGCATAGACTGTACCGCTGCTTCAGAGGCTGTGATGGTAGCAGCTGGTAGTCCGGGAGGAAGAGGCACAAGATTGGCCATAAGTGGGACAGGAGGCACTTTGGGGGGTTGTATCTGTTGTGTGCCTGCCGACTGGGTACAGATTATTGTTCCGTCTGCAGGGAAAGAAAAATATAAGCTGAGTCTTACAAATGTATAAGTTTGAGACTCAAAGTGTGGTACCGGGAAAATGACCGCTCAGCATTTGCTGCAAAACTGCCCAACATACAAGGATCAGAGAGAGCAGATGTGGCCATCACCAGTGGCAACACTAGACAAGCTCTATGGCAGTGTCGACAGCCTCAGGATGACGGCTGCTTTTTTCTAAAAAATAATGGTTACTGTCTGACTGCGTACGAAGAAGAGGAGACTCAAAGGTTAAGTTCTATTTAAGCTTAAGGTCCAGAAATGTTCTGACAAAGTCCCATTAACATACTAAGGCCTTTATGTTTGAGGCATAAAAACTTTGTACGGCATTTGTGTCTGATGAAAATGTTCTAATGCTACTTTGTTTAAACAGTCCAAAAAATTTTGAGGTTTTAATTTTGTAGGCTCAAAAACTTTCTATGCCATTTATGTTGAGACCCCCAACATTCTAAGGTGTGTGTGAAGGTTTCATATATGTTTGCAATTGAATGTTCAGGTGTTTGGCCTATTGCGTCTTTGCATAATGGAGGGGGCTGTCTCCCCTTGACGCCCACTATTGGGAAGAAATTATGTTACCTTCAGAAATTTTGCCTGGACAGCGGCCAACAGCCTACAACTTTCTATTTTCATCCACCACGAGTTAGTGTATGCACACAGGAACTTTTGAGTTTATCTTGTCCATCTACAACAGGACTAGTTGCTTGATCTCATTTCCATTGAGACCAGGGGATGTTTGGAAATGTATGTGTGTGTATATATATATATATATATATATATATATATATACACACACACAATATACTAAGCAACTTAAAAATCCCCATCTGGTCTACCTTAACTAACAGAGGAAGGAATAGCACCACTGCCACAAGAGGTGACTAAAGATATTTGGGTATAGGGCTAGCAGCCTCATGTAAAGCACAGTGCTTTATCCAGGCTTCCTGCAGGGTGTCATGCGCTTTATTGGGAGTGACATATAAAAGGAGTAGGGAAGATAGGGAAGAGACTGGATACCTTTGTCTGTGAAAGCCTGCGAGACATCCCCGCCCTCCTCAATGGCCTTGATCAGTTGTTGTCTCATCTTCTCCTTGAATGTCATTGGCTTAGAGGGAGGAGGTCGTCCAAAACTGGCGCCTGCCTTGATAACTCTATCACCGTACTTGATGACCTGGATATTTAACAAACAGAAACAATTATATAGATATTCCAGACAGAAATTACCATATAAACATTTTCACAGGACTGATATAACCATTATAGATACTCTACACACAAACATAATCATATAGACACAACTTTAACAAGCAATTTAAATAGTCAAATTTTTTTTTATAATTATCATTTTAAAAATTGCAGTGAGTCTTGAATAAGAATATTTTAAAAATCTTGACATTTGACAGAAAATGATGTAGACGGAGAGCTACGTCCCATCTAGTTTCCAATTGCTGGTCAATCACAATTTGGCACTGGTTCCTACAAGCCAATGCTAAATATAATCATTTATTAAAATCTCATGGGATTCACACGATTAGTCATTTATATATCGAAAAAATTATGTTTTTTATATTGAAAAAATGACAGATACCATGGTATGATTGAAACAATTTAAAAAAATAAAATATCTGTCAAGCAAGAAGCTTTTCTGGCAACCTTTACAGACCTGCGACTGAGGCCAGCATCAGTCTGTGGACCACTACTTTGGGAAGCATTGATATAGACAGTCTATTAGATATTATTTACAGATATAAGGATATCACATTATGTATACAAAGTGTGTGAGGTACATTTATTACATGGGAAAACTTATTGAAATCAAAGTTAGGGGCTCAACAAAATTTAGAATCTTAGACTCCAATTCTCTTCTCTTCTATGGCTTTGTAATTTGGGGTACAGCAAAAGCGTTTACAAGAAAGGCACTAACTTTCACAAATGGATGTCTACATTGGATAGAAGATTTGAAATGGTATAAGGTCTCTAATGTGAGCCTATGGCAGAGAACAAGACAGAGTAAAATGGCAACGAGAAGGCGACGGCATCGTGTCAGGCACACATTAAGTAAGCTTGCTGATAGTATTTACCAGACAGTCACAGTTCTTATATCCACAGGGTAGAAGATGAAGAGACAGACCAAAGGAGTTTCTTGTAGGTCACGACAGAGCTTGAGAGGTTAGCACAGGATCAGCAGACGTGGCGAATATTTGGTGAAGACCTTCAGTCTCTAGGGAGCACAGAGAATTCGACTGATTGATTGTTCTGACCGGTACACTATATCAGGACTAATCCCAAGCTGAAAGTCAGACCACCAAGATGGTAGACACACCCTGCAGGCTGAGGGCGAATGCAAGGTTCATCGCTTAAATAACAAAAATGGACTAAACAAACAAACATGGCCCACGAGCAAAAATATCCCCACTTGTGAAATGAAATGTCTGCTGGCATCTCCAGGAGAGATAGATTGAGAACAAGGACATTTGTAAAACAGTTGATTCCATCCATATGCTGAATACATGTCTAGATATAAGGCATGATGGTTTGGTAATCTCACGAGAATGGTCCCTGATAGCTTCCCCTGCGGGCTTAAAATTCTCAGTGGCTCAGTTTCCGAGCAATAGGTCAGCCAGGGAAAGGTTGATAGACAACGTAATGGGATCAAGACGCTAAGCAGTGCATAAGCTGCAGCGACCCATAGCTGACTGCTAGCGTCAGAGCTAGCGAACCAGAGCTGCCAACACACTTCTACACCTCCATGCGGTGTTCCTAGATAACAGTCTGCAATAGAGCAGACTGGCTATGGAGAATGGATTGAAGAGGAAAGGCTAACTCTGTACCCAAGAATGCCTGCGGATGTGTCGGACCAAAAAAGGTGCAAACATCGCAGTCAAGCTGTAAATTACGACACAACGTATTCTGGACTATATCCGGCTACTTGCAAAGCGCTTTTCAGGGCTTGGTAGCGGTAGATTGAGAGCGAATGAAGAAGATGAAGTAAAGGCAATTTTCCAACAACCTGGCTGACAATCTAGATTTGATGCATCTGGACCACTAAGGTTACCTCCCCTGTCTACCAGAGTTCAAGTAGACTGATTACCTATTTGTTTGTCAGTTATTCTATATTGCTGCTCAAAGCTACTAGTGTTGAGTTAACTCTTGATGTTTCTTTGGTAGAGGGTTACAGTGGTTCTTCTTACATCTTGATGTGCACTTACTTCTAAATAAAAGACTTTAGTGGGGTTGTACACCACTGTTATATAGAACTAGAGATCTCATCCTTTATGACACTATCTGTGATGTGACTTCCTATGCCTTATACCTCACAAAAGGATTCAATAGACTCTGACAAAGCAACTTTGCAGATGATTTGGCTCTTCTGTTACCCAACCACAATAAAAAACAAAACAAAATAAGTGTACTTGATGGGAGGTCACGGAAATTAGAGCAGAATACACGGAGAAAAAATAAGGATTATGTGAAAAAATGTCATTAATAATAATATTACTTTTTTTTGTGGCAGATGCACACCTACAAGATGTGGAATCACATATATATTTTGCAATATAAACAAAGTAGGAGGTACAGAAAAAGATAAAACAAGAAAATAAAAGGCGAGAGGAACTTTCACTACATTGGCGAACTTTTGAAAATTAAGTTCATTACAAAAACAACATTTTTGTTAAACTTCAATGTAAAGTCCATTCTACTGAATGGCTATGAAACACGGAGGAAAAACAAAATGTATGAAAAAGCTAAAAATTTTCATAGATAGGTGACTAACTGTTTGAAAGAACCAGACAGATATCAGAGGAATATGATGTGAGGAGAAGGCCATGGTGTTTTTTAATAGGAAACACAAAAAAGAAACCAGCTGATAGTATTGCAAGACAACCTCTGTGTTCTGGAATCCCCAAGGCAACAGAAGTGGAGGCAGACCAAAACACACATGGAGCTGATCTTCAGACAAACATAAAGGAAACAGGGAAGATGTCAAAAGAGCTGGAATGGATGGTCAAGGACAGGAGGACTTGTCATGTATTTGTTGAAGATCTGTGCTCCACATGGAGCTAACAAGTTTTGAGTGATTGATGTTTTTGCTGGTCAAACTACTCATGAAGAGTTGACTTTTTTTGTTTCTTTAGTAGCAGGTTACAGTGGCTTTCCTTAGACACTGATGCATACTTAAGAAGGTGGATTGTACCTTCCTCACTGTGGTGCTCTTCAGTACGCTCACCACTGTGGGAATTAGAGGGTTGATCTCTGTTGCATTGGTCCTGCTACTGCAACACAGCCTGCTTGTTTTCAGGAGTGTAACAGGAATGGATGAAGTGTGGGTACCTTGGTCAGTATGTTTCCCCCTTAGCATGATGTTATTTTTTGCCCCCAGACTAATACAATAAATATCAACACACTCACCCTAGCCTCTCGAGGACTATCGCTTCTGTCTGTCCTCTCCCAGCTTCGACTCCTCTTGCTTCTCTCCCGGCTCCGGCTTCTTTTACTTCTCTCCCGACTCCTCTTACTGCTCTCTCGACTTCGACTCCTTCTCTTCTCCCTGCTCCGACTTCTCCTCTTCCGTCTCTCCTTGCTCAAACTCTTCTTCCTTTCTACACTCTTACTCCTTTCTCTACTCCCACTCCTCTTACTCCTTTCCCCACTACCACTCCTCTTAACTCGCTCTTTACTCCCACTTCTCAAAACATGATCCTTACTCAAACTTCTCTTATCCCTCTCACCACTCTTATCCCTCTTACTCCTCTCGACACTTCGACTCCTTTTCTTCCTTTCTAGACTGCGACTTCTCTTGCTCCTCTCCCTGCTCCGACTTCTCTTACTCCTGTCAAATCCTGCTCTATGCTCCCTCTCAGACCGCCGCCTCTCACGACTTGGAGTACGCCTACGCTTACTCTCCTTGTGTCTGCTGTAATGTTCTCGATCTTTGGACCTCCTCCTGTCCTTCGATCGTGACCGACGTGAATCCCGCCTCCTCTGAAAAATTAACGACAGAAGATAAATAAAATACTAGCAGACACGGACAGAACATATGCCCGTCAGTTGAACTGTACAATATGAAAGAAACAACAGCAGGTTAACAATTTAAAAGTTTTTCCTTCTTGCCCTTTTCCCCAGCCATCCAACTCGCATATCTCCTCCACGACCAACCTTATCCTTCGTCTACCACCAGACAGGTGCAATATGTGTCTTATTTTTCCAGGTTATCCTAAAAATAATGTCATAATCAAATGGAACAGTTTGACACAAGTTTAAATTAGATTATAAAAAGAAAATGGGAAGAAAAAAACCGTATCATATGTTATGTCTTGGACTCTAACCATGGACTTCAGTATCCTAGTGGAGGATCACATTACTAGACCACCGTTCTGATTGAAAATAAAAGTTCAGAAACAAAGTGTATATTGTTGGTATGTTTTAACTGCGGAAATACGTTTAGTTAAAAAATGATCTCACTTTATTGATTTACAAAAAATAAATGTAAATTCGCTGGGACTTTGAGCCTGAAAACAAACAGACCATTTCCTGATCACAACTATTTTTACATTTTTTGTTCTGAGGTTATCTGAAATAGAATGGAATGTGTTGATCAGAATTTTAACCAAAAAAATGAGGACAAAAATATTAGGGCTCGTACAGGATTTGTACCAAGAATTCTGGACTTCAAACCGTAAGTGAAAATCACGTGATTCGATATAACAGTCAAATCACCTTTGGAAATTCTGGATATACAGATTAATAACGAGAATTAATAGTATGATGACAACCATCAAGTTTTAAAATTGGAAAACAAAAGAATAAATAATTACTGCTTGTGTGTTACATTTGTTTGAAAAGGGAACTAAAAATTGTAACACTGCAACATGTCATGAGGTGACTGAAAAGGATTGTATATGTGGTCCATTACCCCAACCTGTAGAAGCTAAAATAAAAATAAAATCTCTACAACTATGGTAGAACAGTGGAGTGCAGAATAGTACATTCAATTGCCTATTTGTATTTGATGAAATAGTGCCTTGCAACTGAATTTAAAAGGCTAAAGAGCTGTGTGATATTTTAGGCAAAATAAATGTTGGTAACTCAGTTTCAATGCTGTTCTAACTTGACACATGACTCCTTGCAATAAGTACTTTATTGTGTCGTGTGATGCATTAACTGACTGGGCAGAGGATAAGCAGTCAGCAGGTTAAAACACAACATGTAAATATCAGTATCTGTGTTAGTAAATCTAGCATTGTGACTGTCGAATTGGTTTAAATTGTGCCTTGTTATTCTGCTATACTTTACAGCAATTGTTTAATAATTGTGCACGTCCCAATTAACGCATGTTCAGCATTGCTGGCAACACATTTCAGACAGAGAATGTTTTAGTAACTTGTATTTGTGAACGCGAACGCCTTTCATGCAATGATTTTAAAATGAATTTTAAAACTAATTAGTGGTTAGGTAGTGGAATTAAAATAGTTTTCAATTATACGGCCAATTTTTGCTTTGATGTATCACTTTGGCATATGTTTAGTTAATTATTTGATAATTATAGGAAATGTCGGTAGACACATTGAACACAACTTTGTATGTTGCACGCTCACTCTTTGTTTATAACTACCCCACTGAATAGTAACAACACCTATTTGGTACATCCTTAAAAGAAAGTGATCCAGTAAGTAATACTAAGGAGGCTTGGGCACGATACCATACCCTGTTGAAACTAAGACACAAGAAAAATAACAGAAGAGCTCTTGAAACCCAAAGGATAGACTGACAGTTGTCAATAAGAAGGTAGCATAAAGTTTCACTAAATAACACACTGAGGTCTCAAGGAGAACACAGACACAACCAGGAAGAGAAAACAAGAATATAAACATAATCAGAAAGAGAAAACCAAGAATACAAACACAACAAAGAAGAGAAAACCAAAAATTCAGAAACAAACATACTAATACAGTTTTAACAACTTAATCACTTAGATTCAGTAGGAACATAGCACTGTAACAGCTACTACAAAGTTTCTATAGATAATGGTCCTTCTTCACAGATGGCATATTTCCACTAGCTTCTATAACGTCACTTTCTGAATCTCACTTTGTGGCCCCAGTTGTGTTGGCAACGTCATGCAGCCTTCTCATTCTGATTATTGTTATGAAGGCTCCAATCCAGTACATGTCTGACTAGATTGTTAGGCTTCAGTCTGAAGGATGAAATGGTTACTCTTCCCAGATACCACAGTAACATTATTCCCACCAGTTTCTATAATCTACCACTTTCTTAACCATTTAAAGTCCAATATGTGTGGCATCAGTTGCTGTCTAATTTGATTGAAATCTGCTGCTTAACTGCGATTTTTACAAATTTAAACTGACCTAAGAATGGTAGAATATTCAGCTTATGCGAAGCTTTAATTGTTCTCTACTTTATGTATTCTACTTTAAGACTGGTATTTTAGTTTCCAGTGAATTAATTAAAGTTGTTTGTATTGAGTGATGGAATTTATGGGTGGCGAAATTATTTGTCATCTGATCAGGCCACAGAGCATGTATCTGGATTACAAGTGACTCTTCAATACAAGTTCAATTTAAACTTTAAATGGAACACAGGAGATAGAGAATGTGGTAAACATTTTGATGGGATAACACAAAATATCACTGCAGGCTGTGAATAAAAAACATTACATTTCTATAGTATATCTCCTTCCACATTAAGGACATTTAAAAACTTCATAATAATATATAAGTGGTCTGCCGGGGTCTTTGTGTATGATAAGGACAAGAACAGCACCAGTGTCCCACAGAGAGCATGTCATTAGAGGCAACTAACTGTGTGACATGGCATAAGACAGGCAATAGTTAGGTGGTTTGTTAAGAACAGCATAGATGGCGCCTAACAGGCTGCAGGTCTACTTTGCTCTAGTGTTTACCATTGGTTAACCACCCTCTGTGGCACTTGTCCCAACGCAGCGGAGTAATAAGCTTCTTGTGCAAGCAGAAAATCCTCCTCCCGGCTACATCCAGAGCTGGGACCTGCACAGTGGCATCTGCCATGGTAGAAGTACAGGTCGACTAAGACTAACATATATTTTTATTAGGAATGCTTCATGTCTCAGATCATTTAATTATGGGTCTTTAGATATTTAAATCATAATTTTAGCTCAAATTATTTAATTTAATTTTTTTTTTTAAACAAACAAACTATATGATATTCATAGTTGCGGGATTTGCTTCATACAGGTAAGAAACAAATTGATTGAATTCGGTTATACTGTAAATGACTAAGTTGTCTAACAAGACCTCAGCTAATTTGGCTACCTCCTGCACAGTTTTTGTATCAGGTGCCCTACATCCTACTCAATCCATTTGCCTGTGGATTCCAACCCAGTATAAGTCTGACTATATAGCTAGGTTTCTGTCTTAGGGTATGTTTTATCCATCTCTACTTTCTCTAAATAATATTCATATGCACGGATGGTTGATGTGTTCTTTATATACACAATTTGTTTGCTACATCTATCTGTCTACCATTTATTTTAGTCTTTGTTTCTTATCATTCCCCATATTTTATTATGTCTGCACATGAAGTCCAGTTCTCTGGATAAATAATGCAGTGGTAGTGAGTTCTTCAAGACTTCCAATTAACTTTGTATGAAGGTTCACCTCTGTGGGCCAGTGTCTTCGATTCTAAGACACCATGGATAGTAAGACAACACAAACGGTCTTAATCCCAAGACAATTTTTTTTTATGTATAACATCAATCAATTTACTAAGAACAATATTACTGTATCATCCTTAACTTCGACAAAAGGATAGGCTCTGACCCAGTCAGGCCAGGGTAGGAAGTTGGCTTGAGATATCTTCACCCTTTGTGTGGACCACCTCTAACAGCATCCCGTTAACTGGCATCCAGCAGCCAACTCAGACCAAAGAAATCCGCCTAATTAAAACAAAACATTGCCGAGATAATCACCAGGTGTTGACACAACATGATTTCTGTCCTGTGCTCTGAAGATCAAAGTGAAGAAATTCAACCAAGTGCAGATAAACAGCAGGAGTAACTATGGCTCTCTTAAGGTAACACTGGCATTTGTTGACATCACTTCATCTATTAATAGAATTTTTAGACTTTCTGAAGCCCTCATCTCCAATGAACAATATTTGTTCCACTGTCGCTCTATTCCAATGCTGTTCTGCATACACTTGAACTTCTCCTTGTACAATAGTTTTGACAATATTTTTTTATCGCAATAAGGTATTAAAATGAACGAAACTTAAATAATGCAACAAGATGAACACAAGAATCTCCACTATCAAGTTTGCGCATTTGTTAGACAATGTTGCATGAAGTTCCGTCCAACTAACATTTGATAACTTTCTTTTGATGCTATCGAGTGTAAGACACATTGTGAATTTAGAAATGTTAAAATGTGGAAAAGTGTATTCTTAGAATTGACAAAATATGGCAATTCAATAATTCGGTTTCCTTGTTCCCTTATTTCTTTAAACAAACTAGTTGGTATCTTTACAGGGAGCATCTATCAATGCACTGAATATAGAGCTTGTAGTGTCATGGTTTGTTTTACTTAATGAGTTTTCTAACATTCATTGGTAGATACCCATGCTGAGATTACATCCTGAAACATACTTGAGAAGGTGGATCAGAGTCCTGGCAGTAGTGGGAGGCTCCTCAGTAATCTCACCACTATAGTGATTACAGGGTTGACCCCAACTTCGTTGGTCAGACTGCTTCCAGGAGCAAGAAGAAGGACGGGAGGTCTTGATCATTATGTTACACCAGACCATGATGTAACTCTTCACCCAAGAATGGATGTGATAGCAACACATATTAATATACAGTAACTTACGTTATTGCCAAGTCGTCTGCTCTGAGACCTTGACCGTGAGCGCCTATCACTAGATCTCCTCCTCTTCACATGGGGAGAGCGTGACCGCGATCTTGACCCAGACGAGGAACTGCTGTGCCTAGCCTGGAGATGAAAAGTTTCCAGGATGCACAAGAAAAAATGGAATGAGAAAACATATCATATCCGTGAAAAACAACACAAAAGCAATTACTTGAAACAAAATATAACAGAAAGTATCATTATGGTATGACACATTTTCATTTTGAATAAATACAAAAAAAACCCATAGTTCTCAGTTTGTCTATGGTGGTGCATGGATTCAAAAGAATAGAGCCACTGTAACTTTCCAGTCACTATAGAGGGTTGTGTATGGGGAATGCAACCTCAACATGTAAAATAATTGCTATGTAATCAGCACTGCAAATGCTCGGATACAGGTTTTATGTAAAGTAGTCTCTGAGAGCGTAGACATCCTTTTGTATATACTTGTGTAGATGAACAGGTGACTGTGCCTTTTCCAGATAGTGGTGGCACCTCTTTTGACCTTTATGCAGGCCACTATTGAGTAGGGATTTTAGCACCTTTAGAACTTTTGCCTGGAAAGTGACAAACAGCCTGCTCTTTTGATTTTCAACTGCCAAGGGTTCTTTTAGGCACACAGGGTGCACATGGAACTTATGAATTGATTGTGTCTTCAATAGGACTACGCACTTTTGTCTCACCTTCCTTGAGACCAGGGAACAATAGAAACTTGCAGGATTTGAACACCCACAGTTTTGTACTTTTTTTTCGTTTCCTGATCGGCGAGCTGTACCTCTTGGTTATAGCGACCACCAGCAAGACATGTTTTTGGTGCCTGCAGGGGGGAAGTGGATAGATTTCTCAGTAAAGTATATGTTGTTTTACTGTTGGGGGTGAAATTAACAAACATAGCCAGCATACGCCGTGGCGACAACAGCTTGTAGTCCTCAGCTTTTAAAACTCCTTGACTTCCCTAGCAAGGGGCATAAAGTCGTACAATTTTTTTGTTAAATAGAAGGGTCGACTTTACCAGACAATTTGCTGTTGCTCTTTTCCTTCTCTTATATGAATTATCACATATGGCTTATTTCTCCACCTACAGTGAGCACTGTTTCCGGGAACCAGAGACTCGTACCTCTCCCTTTCTCATGTAAGTAAGCAGTACGACCATGAGGTTTTTGTTGTCAGTGTGTTACGCATGCCTTTGAAGCATTTAGTTAGAATTTGGAGCATTTAATAAGAATTTGGAGTATTTAATTAAAATTCACATTTATTCCGCCTTGTTCCCTTTGGAACACAGGGCTGCAACATCTGTTTCTATTCTGTGCTCTCTTCTTTAGCTCCGCCCACGAGACTCTGATTAAACTGACTTCCTCCTCATGCTCAGCTTATTTCTGAGAGTGTATTATCCATCCTCACTTTCCCTTCACAATCTCCTCCTGCTCTCCTGGTTATTGCTGTGTTATTTCCCACTCTGTTTGTCACTACCTCTTTTCATCTATGCAACAAAAACAAATGTTAATTAGAAATGTGAGCATTTAATTAGCACTGGGAGGATAAAATTAGAATTGTGAGAATTTTTATTAGATTTGGAAGAATTTAATTAGAATAAGGAACTTTGCCATTCATGCTTAAATAATTGCATCTATTTCCCTCATAAACTTGACGGTTCATGCTAGACTTCTCTCATGGCCATACAGTTTATCCACAATTGCTTAGGATTGCCATGTTGTCACTCTGCACCTCTTGTAAAGCAGACAGACCTGGAAAACATGTCCCAATTTGTTTGTTCCTTCCACAAGGCCCATGTCTGTGTGCCCAATTTTGTTTTTGTTGAACAAATGATTTTTCAGTCTGCTGTGGCCTGTTCGCAATATTAATACTGTAACTTGATCTTTTCTTGGTAAAGAGTAGTGTGTTTCTGTTATATCAGATCCTGAGTGTTCTCTGCAAATTTTGTCCTTGAAGTTATCTTGTATTGTTATCTTTGTTTCTTCATATGTATCGCCGTCTTTGGTTGTGTTTTATTTCCTCCCTCTTTGGCTAATCTATCTACCAATTAAAATAGTAATTCGTCCTCAATTCCACTCTTTAAGAACTCTACTATTAATGTCTCCATTTTGCTGCATATATTTTGGCATCACTGCAGTTTGCACCTTGTTGAAAGCATGCACTGACCCACTTTGTCTGCACTTACAGCTATGGTTTGCCTTACATGTTGAGATTTCTGAGGGATGACCGGTCGGTCAGCATCTTGATTATCCCAACAGGAAAGCATTCGTTCAAAACCTCAGGGAAAAGCAGCCTTTATTCCTCAGATCTATAAATCCTGGAAGTGTACCCTAGATTAATGACTGCTAGCCTCATGGAGAACCCTCTGTTACAACATTCTTGGAAGGTTGCAGTAGCTATCTTTTCTTCACAGAATCCACAGATGACTATAGGTAATGATACTTCTAAAATGTCTGTCAAACCTACTTCTAGGAACTACCATCATTATATAAATACTTCCTGATCTTATCCTGTGAATAAAACATGCACCATAATGGCCCAATGCCTTGAGTATAAAAATAGTTCCATGAACTGACATGAATATTGTTTATGTTGAATGAATTGTCATGATGGTCATTTAAGCTCAAAAGTCATGATGGTATCTCTGCCTTGTGAAATGCTTACATTCTGTGCTATTTGAATATAGATAAGTGTGTATTTATGCAATCTGTGTTTGTAACATGTTGGATCAATGTTTTTGTGTATGCTTGGTTAAGTCATTTATGATTTTCCACATTTTTTTTACATTTTTAATTTTAAGCTAATTTTTTATTATTATTTGAAAAGCAAAGAGCCAATAATCCAGACCCCCAAGGATGACAAAGTCAGCAGAGATGACAATATAAGACAGTCTATAAGAGACTGAAGACTAGACTGGAACCAGGTCAAGAGGAAGATAACGGATAGAATAATCTGGCAAACCTCTACACACCAGGGTAGAATTTGAACAACTAGTAATTTTAGTTATTTTAACTGCCCAAAATATTAATTTTCTGATATGCACACAGCAATTCAAAATAATTTAGTCTTCACTAGGGCTAATTCTAGGCCAACCAGAAAGTAAACACATCAAGAGGATTCATACTGAGGAGGAAAGAGGTTTCTCGACAAACACATTATCAAGAACAACTTTAGCATTTTAACTGAAAGAACAAGAACATGTGATATCTCAGATCAAAGAGCAAGAACATGTGATATCTCAGATCAAAGAGCAAGAACATGTGACATCTCAGATCAAAGAGCAAGAACATGTGACATCTCAGATCAAAGAGCAAGAACATGTGATATCTCAGATCAAAGAGCAAGAACATGTGATATCTCAGATCAAAGAGCAAGAACATGTGATATCTCAGATCAAAGAGCAAGAACATGTGATATCTCAGATCAAAGAGCAAGAACATGTGATATCTCAGATCAAAGAGCAAGAACATGTGATATCTCAGATCAAACTAAATCATTCTACTTATACAGTAGTTCCAAACTTGGAGTCGGCTGAGAGAAAAGCTGCCACCTTTTTAATCAAGCTAATTGTTGTTCTTTTCTTTGTGTATGTGAGAGGGGGGTGTAATGCCTGCATCGCAGGTTGTTGGCCTACATCAAATCAAACTTGCATGTGTTTAGATTCATGGATCAGCAACGCTGTACCTCTATTGGGGGTGAACACATGTTAAAAAAATAGTGTGCTGAAGTTAGATGTACTGGGCCATATGATGCAAAACAGTGCAATGCACTTCACCTTCAAAACCACGGTGAAAGAACAAAAAAGCACAATTTTTATTTGTGTCACCTGCTGGTGCTGGGGTCAGCAGATAGTCATGTGTTGTGTGTGTATGGTGGAGAAAATAACTAGATTTTAAAATTAGGTTTGAGTGTATGTCAATTAGTGTCACCTTCTGTTGCGGGGGAGGGGGCTGCGCAAAAGAAAAGGCTGTGATCTGGAAAATTAGAAACCAGTGCTAGAATTCATTCAACATTATACATTGGTAGAATTTTGCCACGCTAGTAGATTAATGATCCAGACATCGAGTATTCATATATCATCAGACTGGGTAAATGGCAGCTGTATTAGGGCAGAACATCTAATTTTTTTTTAAAATGACCTAATTTGCTATCTCAGCGGTGTAGCTGACAGAATCCCATAACTTAAGTCTATCTTGCATCAAGGTGCATTATGACCTTGAGGTCTGTTGTTTGACTCCGAAGTGCCTAGTACTTCCCTTTGTTTTCATTCATTTTGTGTTTCTAAAAAATACTTTTATAGTGCTTAAGATATAATTGTCTGTGTGATTGTTCTCATTACATTGTTAACAGATGTCAATAATTACTTTACCAGGTACTCATGGCCAATAACTGCTGCACATTTTCTTCCAGATGCAACGGAAATACAAATATTACTCTATAACAAAAATGTTAAATCACATGGCCTTCTTACTTACGCTGGAGGCGAGAGATTGGGAGTAAGGGCCGTGAATACAAACCCAAAACTTACGCTGTGTACGTGACATCGAGACGGACATCACAGTCCAGGATTACGGACCAGCTATAGGTCCGCTCCAATGAGCCTTTTTGATTTGTAGAATAACCTATGTGTATACAGCAAGCAAGAGGTCAATCCTGGGTTCTACTAACATCCCTTATCATTTTTGTTTCAGTTTTAATTTCATCCCGCTGACTTCAAGGTCACCGACGTGTGCCTGTTTAAACTTGGTCTTGCAACCACAGCCATACCATAAAGGTTGTTCAACATTTATCCATCAAAAATATTACAATATAAAATGTTAAATCATTGGCTATAATTATCCATCTTTCAATCAATCAAAACTGTTTCAGCTCCCTGTGAAGCATAGGTCGTAAACAAATGCACGCCAAGCCATAACTGTTGACATGCCCATTTTCTGTATTAACGTTAGTGTGGTAGGCACAAAGTTTCTACAGGATGGGATAGCCAACCCTTTTTAGTCTTCTCTTGCAGGTTACTGTATTACTAGTATATGTCCCATTTCAGAACCAGGCAACACTCTCATCCTCACTACATTAAAAAAACTATCATTGCAGTGTTTATTTTCATTGTTATGGTTCGCATGTGAAATAATGGCCACACATTGCACAGTCCAAGTTTTTACTTAACCCCAGATAGAAAAAATAATCCTTTGAGTAGATTCCAAGGCTCATTAATGGGGATCAAAGAACAGACCCACAGCACCTCTATGCATTAGCAACTTCCATGTTAAACAAATGGCCAATGAAACCACAACTGCAAGAGCACGCAGCATGCTTTGGAGCAGGTTTCCTGGAGGAACCAACTGTAATAGTGGCTCTATACTCCGGCTAGAACAATGAAAGACAAGAAAAAGAAGTAAAAAGCCTAGGCTGTACCAGGGTTTTCTCCCAGTCCTATATTGGTCAAGAGGCCAGTGTCCCAAATTACTCTGCCACACATTTTACTGACTATAATAATGTCATTTCTCTTTCGTTACAATGGGATCATAGTACCTGCACTGTTGGCCTCTCTTAAACAGGCGTGCAACAGGCAGCATCTATATGCCCTTGCAGTAGTTTATGTATCAAAACCTTTCAGCTCCACGTGAAGCACAGGTTTTCAACAAATTCAAGCCAATTCACCCTGTTCTGAACCATCCATTCCAGCTCTGTCCACATCTCTCCTGTTTTCTCTATTTTCTTTCCTTGAGGATTCCAGAACAGAGACTGTCTTATAATACTATCAACTGGTTTTCTTAATATGTGGCTTATCCAAAACCAGCATCTTATTCTCATGTCATGTTCAACTCATATCTGTTTGGGTCTTCACAATAGTTCCCATTCTCATTCCATAGTCTCATTCACAACCTGCCTTAGTCACAACAACATAGTAGGATACATGTAACCTTCCAAGCACACCTCAAATTTGACAAAGAGTGCTGTGCATGGGACTAGCAGCCTCATCATGTAAAACCACTTCTATTAAAATTGTCACTGAAACAAAGGGGCCAGCTGTAGTGGTGGCCTTATGGGCCACTTGGAGCGAAGAAATGAATCATCATAGTATGGTCCAGTGTTAATGGGTCTACTCAGATGAAATTTAGGGCAATTTTCAAACCCAAGAAAAAGACGGCTCAATGACAAAACTAAAACCAAATATAAATGAACAAAACCCATTTCGGGTTGAAGACTTCAACTTATGGAGTTTGCACACCTCGCCACTATTACAGACCACAACACTTTATGAGCGTGGAGTAGCCATCTGGGTCTGAAACTTTGCTATATGAAGAATGCTTCTAGACATGTGAATATTCATTAATAACTGCCCATCACAGACAAAGACAGTAACTGCATCAGACTTGTGTTGTGAAGTTCAATCCTGACATGGCAGACTCCCCGCTATTAGACTCTTCTGTTCTTAAGAATCGATTACACTGCACTCTGGGCATACCCATAGGTGCTCTCTCTCAGTAAACAGTGAAGGCTGTGGATACGGGTGGTTCCTGTAGTTCACTGGTTGTGCACACTCATGTTCCATCCTTTCATACGGCCAACTCTAAAGTTCTGCAGTCTATGTATTGCTGATTCATCTAATGCAGTGTCATCAACCAACAGGTGGTCATTGATACAATTTAAAAGATCACCTCTATCCAATGTGCACATAATGGGTGATTGTGAAGCCAGGATGTCTGATTATGTTAGAGATAACCATCTAAGAGCTGACATTACTGTTACTGAAGTTGATTGTCTGATTTCTTTCAGCAACTCCCTTTGCAACCCCATTCTTTTTGGGAATCCACATTTCAAAGGCATTGATTCTCTTAAACTGCTGGCCAATTGTCCATGTTACTAAGCCATACAGTAATGACAAGTATACATAACACCTTATTGACAGGTTTAGATCAATTATTACAGCTACTTGTTCCAAGGATACTGAAAGTAATAAGCTGATTACTGCCACACAGACCATGTTTCTTCTTTTTTACAATTCAGTAATTGCCAGAAGTGATGTGCCGACAGTTTAGTTCGAAGCTACTCGTACTGAGTTTTTCACAATATTTCTTTGGTACTGGGTTACTGTGACTCTTCTTATACCACAAGGTGTACTGATGAAGGTGAATCTGGGTCCTCATGTTTGTAGTGCAATGTGAGGCTTCTCAGAAGGCTCACCACTATGGGGATCATAGATGTAGCAATCATGTTTCTAGATTTGCCTCATTCTTGAATGAATTCTACACATTTTGTAGCAAATAGATCTAGTCCTTTTAGTACATACTTCTTCATTGACAAGTTGTACTCAACTTCTCTACCCGTTCATTTCACAGGGAAAGTCCAACAATTGTCTACCCTAGAGATCCCTAAACTGTGGTGAGTAGAAATGTTGTATTAAAACTTTCTAATCAAAGATCACTAATCTCAGGTCAATAGAGATGGTACAACAGTCTACATCAGAGATTCCTGAATTAGGGCCAGTGGAAATGTCACAGAAATGCTGCATTCGAGATCCCTAAACTGGGATCAGTGGACATGTTGCCATTTACTGCCTACATAAAAGGTTCCTAAACTGGGGTCAGGGGAGATTTTGTCAAGGAAATGTCAATAGAAATCTCTAAACTGTGGTCAATGGAGACATAATATAATAGAACTGTCTACATCAGAGATTCATAAACAGAGCTTAGTGGATGTGTTGTCAGATAACTGTCAACAAAATGAGATCCTTAAACTTGGGTATGTGAAGCTGTTCCAATAACTGTCTACATCAGAGATATTTAAACTGTGGTCAGTGAAAATATTGTCCTAGAACTGTCCACATGACAGATCTATAAACTAGGATCAGTGGTGATTATGTAATAGAACTCCTAAATTAGAGATCCTTAAACTGGAATCAGTGGACATTTTGTAATAGAGCTGTCTGCATCATATATACTTAAACTAGTATTAGTGATGATAGCATTAAATTCTCCACATCGGTCATGCTTAAACTGGGGTAGGGCAGGATCCAAAAAACAAACACTCCTGAACTGGGGATCTCAGGACTGTCAAAGCTGAAAAACCACAAGTTCAGACTAACTATCTCTTTGTGTCTTGTCATGACAGAAGAGCTATTTCCTGACAGCTTCAAGATCTATGACAGTGCTAGAATATCTAGTCTTCCAAGCTGACAGGTTGAAAGGGTAGGGACGAAAATGATATAATGCCTAGCTGTCCTGAAGACAGGATCGGGACAGTTTAATGCTAAGGAAAAGAACACTGGGCAGAAACAGATGCACTGTGCCACAGACATAGAGGAATAGAACAATGCGCTTTATGATCGAGAAAAAATGAGTTTAAACGAACATCGTACAACTGCATCACTGACATAGAAGAATAGTGCAATGTATTTTTGGCTTGAAAAGAACAGAATGAAGAAATAGGTTTTAGTATTGTTAGCTTAATTTGGTATAAACAAACTAAACACACCCACACTTCAACTTTATATACAACCATGAAGATGGGACCAAAAAGATAAGACATTTATTTGTACCTTCTTAGAATGTCCTTGTTTCTGATTTTTTAATGTGGATACTTCTGAGACTTTGGTTTCAGATTTTTTCTCACTGATCCGCGCTGTGGAAGATGGCATGAATGTCAGTAAGGAGTTGGAAAGAGGCTGGCTGTGATATATAATCATCTAGCACTGAGTGCCTAAGGCAGAAGATTTAATACCACGTTACACAGATGATAGAGCAGATGAAGAGATGATATAAATAACAATATCTCCAAATCTTGGACTTACAATAAACAGCCCAGACGAATTTGGTTACAAGACACAAAAAAGACTAATATAGATGGTGAGATGATATAGACAAGACATTCTACAACATGAGGTGCTTACAACAATCAGCACAGTACAAATAATTACAGGACATGTGCAAGACTATAAGTAAAGTGAGTAAATAACTTCTGATCCTTAGGAAAATGAGTTCATTCATTCTTTTATTCCTGTATCATATCCAGGGTATGGGGAGGAAGACTAACGTCTGGGCAGGCAAAATATATTGATCAGACATGTTAGTCAGGATCCGGCAAAATATACTGGCCAAGACCCTCACCTTCCTCGTAGCCCTCCCTGGAAAGAGTTGTTTTCATGTCAGCTTGGTTAACCAGGCGAGGGATCGACGTGATCCCTGTAGCAGTGAGCGACACACAAATGAAGCCAAGCATTACCCAACCACCTGGATGATCCAGGTCCACCTTCACCAGCACGCTCTGGATGTGAGGAAAGCTATTGCAACCCGCCACTTAACGTCCTTTTCAGTGCGCGCAAAAGAGTAAACCTACTCATTGTGGGCATTCAAAACAACAACATATCCAGGGTATGGTTTCTGGAGCTTTCTTTCAAACCCAGAAGGTCATTTCACATCCAGCAGGTGTCCAGACTGTGTGAATGAGAGGGTGTGGGATGTCATGACTAAGAATAACTTCTATCCCGGCAAAGCTAGACTGTACTAATCAATCAATCATCAGAACCTTCCAGCTCCCAGTGGAGCATATGTCTTCAAAAAATACACGTTAAGTAGTCCTAATCTGCACCATATGTTTCATTAGTCCACATGGTTTTTCCTTTATGTTTGTCTCAAGCACTTTTCTCTATCTCTGCGTTAGTCTGCTTAGTCCACTGGGGTTGAAGAAAAGTTGATGTGAGCTGACTTGTCAAGCGATTGTCTCTAGATAGCCTCATCTATTCTTGATGCCTCATGTCTTTGAACACCCTCAGCAATAGTGCTGCACCAGTCTGTGCGATTGGTGGCGATTCTTTCCCAATCAGCATGGTTAATACCGCACTGGATCAGTGATCTCTTAAGTGTGTCCGTGACAAAGTGACTTGTGCATGAATTTGATTGTAGTGAAGGAGAGTTGCACATGTCAGTTTCACTGTCTCACCCTCAGCTACCCTTATTCAGTGACAAGACATGGTCAAAATGACTGAGAGCCTTTCCAACGTTCAGGCATCCCACAAGACTGTGAGGTCAGAGATGGAGCCGCTGAGGTCACTGATAACATACATACAGAGGTCGGCATGCCTGAAGCCAGCAGGGGCATTCCGACCAAATTGTAATGATGTACGCAAACCAGAGACAGAGTTAGTAGCCTTGCGACATAAGAAGAGTCACTTTAAGCAGCTACCAGAGAAACATCCCCAAGAGTGATGAACTCAATATGAGTAGCTTTGAACAATCACTAAAAGAAAATGTCTTGCAACATGTATGGTCAGAAGGCAAGGATATTGCAGTACAGCTAAAATGCAGCATTATCTAACCCACACTTGACAAAACAAACAATGAAGAACAATACTTACAGCGTTTTGCCGAAGCATCTGAATCACCTGAACCCGAAGTATCTGAATCTGAATGGTTCTTTGCCTTATCTTTCGCCACTTCTTCATCTGAACTGCTACTGCTGCTGTGACTTCTATTCTTTTTCCTAACACCAGGTGGAAGGTGGGACTCGTCTTCATCATTACTGTCTTCTTGTTTGGTGACAATGTTAGATCTCTCTATGTGGTTGTTAAAAGTGTCCACTTTTGATGACTCTGAATTTAATCCATCAGAAGAAATGGGAGGGCTATTGCCTTCCCCAGACTTTTCAAAGTTCTCCCACTCTGACTGAAGACTAGGGGCATCTGGTATTCCTCTCGACACACCACTGGATACCTGGTACAAGAAAACGGATTGACAATATGTATAAATAAGAATGCCCCAACCAAGCTACCATATTCATGATCTTCACAAACCCTGGCAATTCTATGCTCACAGCTCAGTCCTAAGGATACCAGACATTGTTTAAAACAGTTTTCTAACAATTTATATTTTCCGACATCAAGGACCCACCTCGGTTTTAAAATACATGATTTTAAGGGGAAAAAACAAACATAAAGTGATCTCAGCACTTTCACCTAAAATACTGGGGGACGGCATGGCCTAGTGGATACATGGCACGGCTCAAAACCCAAAGGTGCTGGGTTCGATCCCCATCACAGCACTAGCCGTTATCCCGGTGAAGCAAACCCTTAGAAAATGTGTGCCGAAGTTGGATGCACTAGGCCGACAAACGCAAAATAAAAAAACATAGTGTAACGCACACCGCCTTGGAGAATGGAGAAATAAATTTTTGTGATTAAGTTTACATTAAATGCAATATTTTATTATACTTTATTTACTCACTATTTTAAATAAGTAGACTATAATTTACTTTTAATTTAGAGGTCATATATAGGAGTTCAGCTAGCATAGATAACTGTCCTCTGTGGTTAGCATAGGCCTACAAAAAAAGTAACCTTCAGTTGTGTTTTCACTGATATAAGCACTTTAACATGCATCAATGCTTGGTGATAAAATAGTTAGAAAGTAATAGTCTATACAGATTGTTTAGAATGGACTAAATATTCATACTACTGCTGTATATATTGGGTATCAATATACCAGAGAATAAATGGACTTGAAAGGGGAAAACTCAAGTGAGGCAACTTTGCAGCATCTGTAAAAACAAAGCAAAGAACAGATCCTATAAATAGCACATCACAAATAAAACCCATGCACACATGCTTTCAACCTGGAGCTTACCAGAGATGATAAAAAACATTTCCGACACAATTAAAATAAACAGCCATAACTGTTAAAAAACACAGAGAAACACTACCCAGGCAACAGTTGGACATGTATATTAGTATACAGATGGATCAGCAACAAATGAAAGTGAGATTAGATAGACAAATTTTTCTGAGCCTACAAAAAACAGCACACAAAAGAAGCTATCAGTACTATGAGTATCAGCAGCTGCATTTTCAAGTTACTTTTGAGGACCTTAGAAACTGCAAAAGTTCTAACGACAGATGAAAACACAGAGAGACACATGGAACCCCTTACTGGGGAGTCAAATAAATATAGACCTAAAGGAATTACGAGTGATACTCTATAAACTATGTCACCTGTTCAATATAGTTGTGATACAATGAATTTCATCTCATTCAAACATTCTTGGCAATAAAAAAGCTGACAGATTGTCAAAGGAAGATGGACAGCTAGCTAAAGCTGATATAGGTATAACATGAAAAGCCAAGAGGTTTACGGGATGTAGATATAGGATCAAATTGGAAACAAAGCAAACATGCCAACAACTAAATGATGCATTTGTCATTTGATATTACCAGCTCAACAGAGGTGAGCCGGTAGTAATCTTTAGAATCAGTACAGGCCACAACAGATTGAGATGCCATCTATTCAACAAACTAAGGATAGGAAATACTGATCATCATCATGTGTCTGCCAAAATGCTTGCTGAACATCTGCTACAAGTCAAAAGCATCAAGTTCAGTCAAGTATACAATGAACAAAGAAAGCACAATCACATGATGATATGGCCATCATCAATGCCATTCCTGGAAAAGCTTTATATTCAAGTTGATTCCTGAAACTGCAAGTGACAAATGCCGCTGAAATGGCAATGCAAAATGACATTCTAGATCTAGACCATATGAGCGTCAAGATAGAGAATTCACCAGAAAGTAGACCTCCTATCTATAAATTATAGTCTACTGATTAGATCTAGATCTACTTTTAATCAATCATTGACACCTTTCTCATGTGTAACACAAACAGTAACACTAATAACTACTAGCAGTGGTCTATAACAAACTTCCCGGCAAGCTATTCTCTTCTGGTTGGTTAATAAAATTCACCTTCTAAGCCTTCTTATAAAGTTATCTATCTGCTCAACTGTTGTTTGGTGTATTATTTGAATTATGTTCTTCAAGACAAAGTGTTCTTATCGATTGTTGTCTGTACACTACTAGTGTGAGTGTACAGTCACTTATGTATGTGGACTATTGAAGTACTTTAGTGCGTTAACTGTAACTGGTGTAAGTAAGTGAAACCCAGAACACTTCCCACAGTGACACTGTCACTGTGGGAAGTGTTCTGGGTTTCAATTACTTACAGCTACCGCACTAAAGTACTTCAATAGTCCACATACATAAGTGTATAGTACACTCACACTGACATATACTGAGATACTATGTCATAGTCATACTTCTACTGTGAGTGTGACTTTTGTTGAGTGTTGTTCAAAGTTACCTGTGCTGAGTTGAATTACCTCTTGATGACACTTCTTTGATAGCAGTTATAATGGCTTTTCTTACATTCCGAAACTTACTTGAGAAGGAAAGTGGACCGGATTCCCTCTGGCTGTAGTAAAGTTATAAACTAAGCTAAGTCAAGTGCAGGAGCAATTATTCAAATTGAATGCGGTTCTGCAGGAAGTTGAGTAACAATTTCTCACAACTATGGAGATTACAGTGTCAATCATCACCTCGTTAGCCAAACTGCTGCAATACATTCTGCCTACAAAATCACACACGAGGACGTGATGTTGGGATCTTGATCAGTATGTTTGATTGTTGCATCTGATTAGTCTTTTGCTGTATAAAAAAAAAATACTATCGGTAATAGGTAATATTGGTCGTAAAAAGAGGTTTATATTTAAACTCATAATGTTCAAACAATCCAAACAAATGTACTCATTTACCTGCTCATTATTTGAAATTTCATCATCATAATTAGAAAGTAGATCCATCTCCTACTATTTAAACTGAATATAACACTAAAAGTGAAATATTTTCAATTCATTTCACTGATGTCTGACTTTATAGCGTTGTCAGTAGCAAATGTTGGTTGATGTTCCGGTTCCGGTGTCAAGCTATCGCCTGCTATATCAAGGTAGCACCGTAGCAAAGCATATGCATGTGGCATGTTGTAATGTAAACACTGATACATTTACAACTCTGCTCACAAGTTCAGGTCTGTATAGCAATTATTTATAGTGGCCAATACGCCTTAATATAATCAAGAGCCAGGTATATTATTGAACGGAGCGTGCCTGCACAAGACCGATACATTTTTGAATAGGTAAAAACTACAAACTTATTTCAAGTTTTTCCAAAATTAAACTTGATCGAACTCAAGAACTATTATTGGAATACCACAGAGAAGCATGGAACCAAGGTATATAGTCAGTATATACTTTGCGCCAGCAATCAAAGCAGTGAAGAATGGAAGCGCTGGAATCTATGTTGTCTTTCCAGATGTAGAAAACGAAACAACCAGAGACACAAAAGGAAAAGTATTGCTGCAGAAATAATAAACAGGGCATTTAAAACATTTTTTGCACAAACCAGTGTCAAAAAGTTGTATTCCTTACTAATGCAATGTCAGTTCTGAAAGTCCTCAGTAATTATCAAATGTAGAGCTGAAAAAACCTTATGCGAACTACATGCCAAAAGAAAGATGGTTCTTTAATGGATACCCTCATACTCAGATAACTGACATACCAGGAAACAAGTAAACAAAAGAGGTAACAGCATGAGAACAAAAAGGATCAAGAAATGACCTTTCAAGAAAAAAAACTACCTATTTCAAGCCGTGAGAAAAGTCGACCAAATGGATCAAGAAATGACCTTTCAAGAAAAAAAACAACTTTTTCAAGCCGTGAGAAAAGTCGACCAAATGAGAGACAACTATCACTACCTTCTTTGAGCGGAGTTGGTGGCCCAGTTCTGCATGAGAACGGAAAAGATCAGATTGAATTGTCACTTACACAGGCTAAAACTGGCACCATCACCTACTTATATGTGCGAACCAAAACAGCACAGACAGCCAAACATATCCTACAAAACTGCTATAATCATCAATGTCTCATTGTCTGTCACTCCTCTCAGGGCATAGGCCACTGACAGCCCTTCTTCAGCATGTTTGGTATGATCTGCCCTATCTGCCTCTCCAGTTGAGTTCCAGGGAGAGAAGTTCATTTTCAGTCTTTCTCCAGATGTTTCTTGATCTACCTCTCTTCATCTTCCCCAGTGGATTCCATTGCTGGGCCTGTTTGGCCACGTTTGGTGGTGATTTCCATAGCATGTCCTATCCAACCCACTTCTCTTGTTTGATCTGTTGCTCCACTAGTTATTATTGGCTCCTTTCACATAGGTCTTCTCTTCATTCCTCACCATGTCCTGCCAGCCTATACCCATTATCTTCCATAGACATTTATTGACGAAGGAATGGAGTTTTTCCTGTATTGCTTTTGTCGTTCTCCAAGTTTCTGCTCTGTACAGGAGTACTCACTTGACATTAGAATTAACCAATCTTAACTTGGTTATTAGTCTTTATTTCTCTATATTTCCATATATTATTCAGTAACTAGAATGCTGTCATTGTCTTTCCAATTCTAGTTCTTACATCTACCTCAGCCACAGCCCCTGAAGTATCAACAGTGCTACCCAAATATGGGAAGGTGTCCAGTGCCTTATGTCCAAGCATGACTGGCGCTTTGCTGAAAGTCTTGATTTTAAGCAGCTTGGTTTGTGTTGATATTTAGTCCCAGTTTGGCTGAATGCTTTCTAGTCTTATTTAGATTTTCTTGAGAATGACTGTGACCACAATAATCATTGTATACCGGTTCTTTTCCCTGATGCTGACATCTTCTTAACCCAGTCTATCGCCAGTTTATACTTCAAAGCTGTCAGTCAGTACTCCTTCATGTACCACTCTACAAACTATGGTTTTGTACATATTCTGTATGAATGATATTAACTTCTCTGGCATCCCATAGTGTCTCAGTAGTATCTATAAAATACTTTGGTCTCTACTGTCAAATGTCTTCTCAAAGTCTATAAAAATTTGCATATAGGGATTAATTCCACTCAATGGTTTATTTCACTATGATGTGCAAGGTTACTAAATGATCTGTACATGATCTCTCATGATCAAATCTCACTTGTTCTTCTCTGTGCTTCTTGTCTACTTATTTGTGTCTACAATAATACTATTGAATATTTTTCTAGGTACTGATAGCAGTGCAATGTAGTTGTTGCAGTCTGCCAGGTCTCATCTCTTGAGCAGTTTAATCAGGCCTTCCTTCCACTCTAATGGCACTTTCTCTTCTTCCCAAAATCCTCCTATATAATTTGTATAGTACATTTGTGGTCTTCTCTGTATCAGCTAGAATAGCTTT